>JAJHSJ010000012.1:4493129-4681831 GCA_021015155.1 Magnolia officinalis | reverse complement strand
TAGTTGGGTGTGGGGCCCACCGGTGGCGTGTGTATGGAGTCCAAACCCGTCCAGAATCATCGCCCGAAAGTGGAGATGAAGGTCCATCCAACCATCAACTTTGGGTCTGGTGGTTTTCCATTGTTTTCTGTAGTGTGGCCCACCTGATGATTGGATCTGTCTGATTTTCGGTGAGTCCTATATTCAGGATTTGACCATGATAGACGGGTTGGATTCCATTCAAACACCACGGTGGGCCCCAACCCAACTAGTGGGACGATTTTCTCATCTACAATTGCGTACGGGAATCTCTCTCTATGAGAGGTGAAGCCCATGGTTTTGGTAATTCAGAAAACTGGTCTCTTAGCTTCGCACCGTCGATGGACGATGACACAAAATCTCCTCTACAAGACAATCTTAACCTTTCAATTGGACGGTTAAGAAATATATACCACAACGGATCTGGGAGATTTTCCGGCCAAGGTCCATCCATCATGGGACACAGCAAATCAATGGTCTGGATTACGGAGTCATAGGCCCAACTCTCAGAACTGAAACCTGCGTTACTTTAATATCCCATCATTTATAAGGCCAAACATGCATCCGGCTTCATGAAAAAACAAAATAAAATAACAATCATTGGATTAGAAAAGAGAGGAACAGAGAAGGAGAATACAAGTTGCGGCAGCCAAACATGCCCACCTCATCAGAAAAGAGAGTAAAAGAGAAGAAAAAGAGAATTGGGGCAGCCAAACATGGCCAAGAAAGAAACATCTAACCCTCTAAAATCTTTTTTTTTTTCCAGTGATTCCAGTGAGAGAAGTAAATGGGGTTGTTGCCAGATCTAACAGAGATAGGTACAGCATAAGAAATCAAGGCAATTCTCTGTACAATCATAACAACAGGAACAGCTGCACCCAAAAACACGTTCAAAAAAAAAAAAAAAAAAAAAAATCAGTCCAAAAAAATAGCAAAAAATAAAATGATTTTGATGTTTTTGTTTTTTTTTTTGTACACTTACCAGTCATTGATAACCTTATCCTGTTCATCTTCTGCCCCGATAGACATCGCTTGTGAAGGAGGTGGTTCCATCTCTCTCTCTCTCTCTCTCTCTCTTCAGAAGCTACCAGACAATGGGGGTGGTGACAGAGGTGTGACGGGCGAAAAGAATCTCGTTTCACTGCCTATTGCCATTTTGACTAGACTACTAATATTAGTCAATTGCCTGCAACGATATTTTATCACTGCATCTGACGACGCGGATTGCCTGTGCCCTTGGGACAGGAAGTTCCTGTGGTGTAGAGCCTACAGAGATGCCCGCGACAAATCCACTCCGTCCATCAGTTTTGAAATTCCGCAATAGAAAGGGATTATAAAAATCAGAAAGACAAAAGGTACATGTGGGCCACACCACACGAAAAAGTGGGAACTGAAATGTCCACGGTTGAAACTTTACTAGAGCCGAGCATGATTTTTATATGCAATCCAAACTGTTTATAGGTTATTAACACTCAGATAAACTGTAGAAACAGATATCATCCTGATACAAAACTTACGTGATCCCCAAGATGTTTCCAATGGTAGGCGTTCAATCTACACTGTTTCGTGTGTGTGGCCCACAGGAATTTTATATGTGACCGATTTTAGAAATTCTTTTCCTATTGTAATCTTGAAAAACTGATGGATGGAGTGGATTTTTCACGGGAATCTCTGTGGGCCCTACACAGCTTCCAGGCTATAGGATTTTCCTTTGCCCCCAGGCGGTCCAATATTGTAACGTTTACAACGGAAGCTCATTGAGGAAACTCTGTGGGGGCCCACGTGATGTATGTGTCTTATCCAAGCCTTCCATCCGTTTTTACTAGCTCATCTTAGTGCACGAGGCAAAATTGAAGCATATCCAAAGCTCAAGTGGGCCACACATCAGGAAAAAGTGTGGGTGGAACGCCTGCCGCTGAAAATTCGTTGAGAGCCACGGAATTTTTCTATCAAGTTTATATTTGTTTTTTCCCTTTATCCACGTTTTTATAACCTTATAAACAGGCTAGATGATAAATAGACAATACTATGGACCCTAGGAAGGTTTCAACGGTGGATGTCATTATCCACACCGTTTT
This sequence comes from Magnolia officinalis, assembly GCA_021015155.1. Lineage (NCBI taxonomy): Eukaryota > Viridiplantae > Streptophyta > Magnoliopsida > Magnoliales > Magnoliaceae > Magnolia > Magnolia officinalis. The sequence goes on along the minus strand of JAJHSJ010000012.1, from coordinate 4,679,735 downwards.
CTGTGTGTGGTCATTTTTATATGCTTTAATCTTGGCTTCATTCACTAAAATATCTGAAAAATCTGATAGACGGTGTGGATAAGACAAATACATAGACGGTGGGCCCCACAGAGTTTACTCAGTACCTAATTAGCATGTCTTTGCAACATAAGGTTACGGTATTACTGGAAGATGCGGGGCTAATATGTGATGTATATATCACATCCTATCCGTCCATCAGATGCATTACCTCAATAATCCATGAGGGCCCATAAATCAGATTGATCAAAAGCTCAGGTAAGCCACATCATAGACAAAAGGTGGGAAATGACGTGACGCTCACCTTTCATTTTTGACGGTCTCGCCAGAATCAATGATGGACATCCCTTTGTAGCTTGTTCCATACGTTGTGGGTATCTGAGTTTTGGATGGTCATTTTTGTTGGCTCACAGGGTATTTTGGTGATGCATCTGATGGAGGGATTGCCTGTGCGAAGTTAATGGGGTGAGAAGCTATGTGGGGTCCATAGAGAGAGGCCCATTAGAAATTCACTTCGTCCATTGCTTAATTTCTCAACCTCACAATGGGAACATGACTCGAGATATCAGGCAGATCCAAAACTCAAGTGGACCACTTGACATAAAATAGAAGAGAATTGATCGCTAGCTACTATTAAAAACTCTGTGGGGCTCATGGAAGACTTGGCTCTGGATGATATTTATTTGGCTGGTGTAATAAGCATCGTGGTTGGATATCACTCCGACGGATCTCTTCAATACCATCCGATATCATTAAAACTCATATCTTCAAAGAATATTGCAAGTATGATTGCTCGTAGAGTTTGTCAGGAGAGCAATTGCATTGAAAAGTTTATAAGTAGACTTTTTGTGATTGTTGCAAGCAGATCTAAATAGGCTTATCTTATCTTGAAAATAATTCTCCTATAACCCGGCAATTGATAAGGGGCCTGAATCACGCTTTAAGAATATCGTATTTATACGTGATTCAGCCTAGTATTAATTTTTTTTTAAAAAAAACATCTTTAATTTTTATTTTCAATTTTTCCAACATATTTTACAACATCTAGGTGAGGCCCACCCTAGTGTTTGTGAGAAATTCATTTTTTGCATCTCCTTTGCCGGTTCATGATAGCGTATGATCCTGAAAATAAGGTTGGACTGAAACTTAAGTTGGCTACATGGAAAAGGTGGAACTTCAACAGCTCTATGAATGTTTCAACAATGGAAGTTCAATTAATTTTTTCTATTTTATTATCACGACTCACTTGAGTTATAGATGTGTATTATGTCTTGCCTTGTGTCATAACATGAGCTAGTAAAAGTAATTTACACGGTGTAATTCTCACAAACATCATAGTGGGCTCCACTTAGCTTCAACAGCAAGAGCTTCCTCTAGTTGGAGTTAATAGTCCTTTTTCACTTGGAAGCGGATTGGCTGGTGTACCACAGACCACTAGGGGTGTACATTGAGTCAAAGCTCGACTCAGCTCAAACACTAGCTGACCTCAGCCCTGAACTCGGCTCAGCTCAGTCCTCGAACTTAACTGGCTAGCTCGGCTTGGTTCGGTAAGCAGCTCGAGCCAATTCGAGCCGAGATCGAGCCGATTTCACCATTGCAGCATTTTCACAAACACCTGGACTGCACCTTCAAAATCTCACTGTATTTGAGACAACAGCAATGATTTTACAGGTATTTTATCAAACACCTTCTAAGTAACATAAAAATCAAGAAAAAAAAAAAAAAGAGTGTTGGTTTCATATACATACCTTCCTTGCCACTAGCCACACTTTTTTGAGTCATTTCATCAAATACTTGGTGAGTAACATCAATATCAAAGTAACCGAGTCACTGAACTAGTTCAATCTGAGTTCGATTCGAGCTGGGTTCGATTCGAGTCGAGTCGAGCTAGGGCAGCTCGAACTCGGCTCGAACTCATTTTTGAGCTAAAAAAATCAGCTCAACTCGACTCGAACTCAGCTTCGAACCAAGTTGAACCGAGCTTTTTCGAGTCGAGTCGAGCAAGCTAACCGAGTTCATGTACACCCCTAAAAACCATCGATATAGCTGGTCTATTTACGCCGTCAATTTCTAATAGTCCCTTCATGAGGCATGAGTTATATGCAAACCATTGGTATACTTGGCAAGCTTGTCATAAGGCTTGAACCGAAGAATAAAATAGAGTCAAAAATCAAGTCGACCACATTGTAAAAAGCAGTTGGGATGGAACGCCTGTCATTGAAACCCTTTTGGTGGTCACAAAAATTTTGGATTAATATGATATTTGCTTTTTCTCTTAATCCAGTCTATGTGACCTTATGAACAGATTAGATGGAAAGTAAATGTTGCGGCGGGGTCTACAGATGTTTTAACGATGAAAATCATTGTCCCTATTGCTATTTGTAATGTGGTCCACTTGATCCTTGACAATTACTCATTTTTGGGAGAAAGATTTAGAATGATATCTCAAAATGATGAACGGTGTAGATATGATAAATACATCATTGTTGAGCCCATGTAACTTTGCTCTCCTTTAAACCATTCGTACACCTCGGGGCTGTTAAGCGCTGCAGCTAGATTGGTGGTGTGTCACATCAGCCAATCCGCTTCCTTTTCACTTTGAGGTGCACATTTATTGCTTAAGGTTTTTCAGTGTGCCACATTAGGGTCACGGGAATTTGGTGTTCCATTTTTCAGATGGTGACGCTTGCAATATCTCTCAGTCAAGAATCTGGATCCTCTGCTTACTAAATTCAGGAATTTTCTGCCATGACATAGACTAATCACATCGCAATAAACAGAAAATCTAGATAATATTGACCAATCACATCGCAACAAGCACACAGTTACCACGTGCAGCAGGCAGCAGTTCCGGACTCGTAAATCAAACTGATCAGACATCTTAACCATTGGCTATCAAATTGGTGGTTGGAAGGTATGACAATGAGTGGTCTGAATTCACGGGCATAAGCAGATGGTGGCCGTCATTCTTTTTTCGGATGGGTCAGAGTTTGGAAGACGTTGAGTAAAGCCAAATAGTCACCGTCCTTTTAAAAGGGTCCACTGAATGGCCACCGTTATGTATGAATTTTATCCACACCGTCCATCTATTTTTCTATATTATTTTAGGTTATTAAGCCAAACACACGGCTGATTCAAGGCTCAAGTAGAGCACACCACAGGAAGCAGAGGTGCTTAAGGATGCCCACTATTGAAACCATCTTAGGGCCCACTGTATTGTTTATTTTCCATCCAATATCAACTATATGGTCATATAGACATGGATGAAGTGAAAAAACAATTATCATCTTGATCCAAAACTTATGTCGTCTCCAATAAATTTTCAACAGTAGGAATTTAATACCCACTGTGTGGTCCACTTGAGCCTTCGATCTTACTTATGTTTGGGCTCTTAATCTAAAGTGATATAGAAAAATGAATGGACAATATGGATGAGACCAATACAGAAGCCCAACGTTGGGACTCCCACATCATCCATATGATTTTCCTAGTTAAATCATTTTATGGCATCATCCAAGAAATGAAGATCCAGTTATCAGGTGGACTACATCATAGGAAACAGTCATGATTGATCATTAATGGGTCACAAAAGTTTTTTTTTTTTTTTCCCTAAAGTCCGGGCTTACCTTATCTTGCCAACAGATTGAATGACAAATAAATACTACTGATACATTAAGCGCCCTGAGAAGTTTTTAACGGTAGGGCTTTTGATATAGTCCACTTGATAACTGGATTTGCTTCATTTTTTTGAGGATGCCCTAAAATAATATGAAGAAACGGATGCACAGCATGGATATAGAATACATACATCAAGGTGGGTCCCACTGTAGGGGTACTGGCCCCACTGGGTGAGGCCGGGTCTCACCTAATCCCCTCTCCTAAGGGCCGCTCATTACGACAAGTGACAGCTCAGTGGGGACTATTTTGGGTGATATTGCCCATCTTGCCCTTGACAAATGACCTGGATTTTCTATTTTGACCTAGCACAGATGGTAGTAATTAAAGCGTGGTATCGATCCTTGTGGGGGTGGCTAACGGTGCATGTACTGACAGTTGGTGTGTACTAACAAGCTAACAAAAAACATAAAAAATAAAAAGAAGAGAGAAAAAGATGGTAATAATTAAAGCATGGTCCTTGTGCCTGTGGAGTGCAGAATTTCCTGCAGTCCCTGTTAAAATGGAGCTAGTGTAACTGACCCGTTATCCGTTATGATGCCTGTGTGACATCCACTCCCTCCGTCTGCTGTGGCAGCTATGTCAGGGGTCATAGAAGCAATAGGTCCACATAAGTTTTGGGTGAGGCTCATATTTGTGTTTTCCATTCCTCTCCTCCGTTAGGATTAAGAAGGACCTTATCAAGGGGTGGCTAAGAAGGTTTTAGCAGTGGGCATTTCCTTTTGTTTCCTATGGTTTGGTTCACTAGAATTATTGGCCCTTGGGTTGGGAAGGTTTTAGCGATGGACATTTTCATCTTGTGTTTGGTTTACTTGAGTTGTCGGCCCTTGGGTTGTAAAGGTTTTAAGTCAGGGCTGAATCGGGATTATTTTTGGTGTCGAACTGGACCGAGTCTTGTCTATTCTGAGTGCACTCATCTGAGTCGCACCTGACTCGGATGAGACTTAAAATGGTGCACACCCTCATTCATGCGTAGCATCTTGCATTGCATATTAGATATTAGTTTACATGCTTTTACCTACTAATCTACAATATCTTTCCCTAAAACCAATGTATCCATGTGCACTGAATGCCACTTGTCGCATAAATCTTGTGTCTTTTGCAACCGTGAATCTCGTGCTTTGATTATAAATGAAAAAGCAACGGGTGTCTTTCAACAGGGTCAGGTTTGTCCAACTCACCACTTCCTCTACTCTTGCATGCCACCAAAAGGTCCACACCTCGGGTAACTTTCTCTGACGTGGGGAAAAGTTTAACATGGATGAAATCCACACCGTCCATCAGGTACACCATCCCTTGTTTGGCATTGGTTCTAAAAATCAGCTGATTAAACACTCACCCACTTTTTTTTTTTTTTTTTTAGCTTGTTAGTACACCCCACTGTCAGTTGACACTTCACTGTTAGCCACCCCCACTAGGGATCGATACCAAGAGCTCAGTGTTGAAACGAGGTATCTTTCACTCAGTCTACCACTGATTCAACACTCACCCACTTTAGAATTACACAAAAAAACTCTTTTAACTCTCGTGGTATAGCCCACCTTAGTTTTGGAATACTGAGATTTTTGGGCAGTCTCCCCATGGTGGACCCTACACAAAACTAATGGTGAACGCTCATCCCAACTGTTTCCCCTGTGGTGTGATCCTGAAAGTTTTGTATTATCTTGATTTTTTGAGTTTCAGGGAGCTTTTATCATTTCACTCTTTCTAATTGACATCGTTTTTGTTTTTTGTTTTTTTAAAATTTTTTGGTCTTCATTGTACATGATCAAATTATTTAAATCTAACTTCCTTGGTCTTATTAGCTATTTGAGCTGCTCCTAAATTCCCTTGAATGCATTCCTTTCTTATTCCATCCATCATTCTCTTGCCACTCATCTATCTCAACATCTCAACATCCTATGAATGGGTTTTTCCTTAGATTGTTCAACATTCTGCACTATAAAGCATGGTTGGTCTTATAGCTATCCTATAAAATTTTCCTTCCAGTTGGAGTGGTACATGTGACAATCACATAAAACTCCAGATGCACATCTTCATATATTTTTTTTTTGCTTTTTTATTTAATTTTTTATTTAAAGCTTTATTCAAGAGAAACTAAAGTGTACAATCCTTCAGGCGGGCCCCAACAAAAAGATTCGGGGCACGCCTATCATGTGGAAATTGTAGCGAAAGCTATACAAAAGGAAGTTGGAAAATTGACGAGGAGAGGGAGCTGGGGGGCAGATGACATAAAAGGGGTAGCAGACGAGCAAAACACTGGCGTAAAAAGGAGCATCCTGTAGGCGGGACCAGTGGAAGACACTAGCGAGAGGGACGGCCAGGACAGAGGCCCAAGATATGGGGGATTAGCCCATGCCTTTCTTGATTTTGCAGAGGCGGATCTGCCCTACTCCTGCTCTATCTAAAACCAAAGATCCTTTGATGTGCCTCGAGAGATCGGGACGACTGAGGAAGACTCTATCCGGGGCGCCACCGCTAGCAATGTTGGCGAGACCATCCGCTACAGAATAGCCTTCCCGGAAGGTGTGGCTGAATTTGAGGTTGAGAAGAGGCTTGAGTTGATGGATGGCTTTAATGATATACCAAAGTTTCCATCCACATGAAGTAGATTGGTTTGATACTGCTTCGAAAAGAACTCGGGAGTCTGTTTCCACAATGATCGAAGAGAGACCCAGGTTCCTGCATAAAAAGAGGCCATCGATCATCGCACGGGCTCTAGCTAGCATATTCGAGATCTGACCATAGGAGTGGTGATAAGCAAAGATTAGATCACCGGAGTGATCTCGGCATACACCACCTCCACCACCGGCCCCTGGGTTTCCCCGAGCAGAGCCGTCCATATTCAATTTCTTCCAGCTCTCAGGTGGTTTTAACTAGCGAATGATGGAAATATTCCTAGCTGGCGTTAGGGAGGCCGACGCTATCGAAGGGAGACCTTGCAGGATTATTTTTGACCAGAATGATTAATCAACGCCTGGAAGATGAGACCAAATCTCAAGGAGCCAATTGGAAACTCTGTTTATAATATTGGTTGCTTCGAAAGGCCGGTTTTTGAATTTGGCACCACTCCTACCAAGCCAGATTTCCCAGACGATGATGGGCGGGGCGAGGCCACGAGTGACGCGCCGATGGGAGGTGATGGACGCTGCTGAAAACCATTGGAGAATTCATTCCTGGATGGACTGGTTTGGGATGAATGGGATTTGGAATAAGATGGAAAAGTGGTACCAGACAAGGGAAGCTATCTTGCTGTTGCAGAATAGGTGGTTGAGGTCTTCATTTTGGGGTTTGGGGGTGTTGTTGCTGGCCGAGCGTGGGAGGGGCTGGGAATGGGTTGGGGATGGCTGATGGCGAGGAGAATGGCTTGGGGGCTGATATGCGGCATGGGTTGGCTGAGGTGTGGGGGCCATCAACGCTAGAGGGGAAGGGAGAGAAAGGGGATGGGTAGGTCAGCAATCTTAACTAGTTCTTTGTTACCACTCCTATTATTACTAAAACTGCACTCAATATTAAATCCTTTAGATCCTAATCCTTTCCAATTCATCCAATTTGAAATTAGGGTTCCATATGTTTTCCTGGTGACAAAGGGAATGAATGGAAAACACAAAAACAAGAAGGAAGAAAGAAAAGCAACAAAAAAGTGTTGACCTAGCATGGTTGTAACATTTGATCAACACACGTTTTTACTTAAGAAGGGAAATTTCAGGAATCTTTATCAAAACCTTACTTTAAATGGACTAGTACAATTGGCATGTGCAATTAAGGCTGCGACTTGGGTTCAGGTCAATCTGAACTCAATGGACCCAACCCGAATTGAAGGTTGGGTTGGGTTGGGTTGTCAAGGTCCTCAGGTTGGTTTATAATGAGCTGCATCAATTTGGCTATAAACATGTCACATCTATAAATTCTCATCTATATTTACTGTACCTCATCTCGAGAATTTTGGATTTAGAAGATCGATGGACTCGATACTTTCAGTAGTTGTAGTTGATGTTCATACCCATAATCTTGGCAATATAACTTTGATATTGCCCCATGAAACTATATTCTTTTTGATGAACCTTCTACTTTGGCGCTGCTCTAGCTTCGGATCATGCTTTGGACTTGTGCTCTCTCTGGCTTCCTAGCTGTTTATACTTGCTAACATTTAGAAGGTGCTTCCCTCTCCTGCACATGAATCCTTGATGCTTCCCTTCATGTTTCATGAAACTATATCATGCCAAAATGCACCCAACCCTAGTCTCATGAGCTGGAAAAATAGCATATGTGAACATGTGATCCTGAAAAACTTCAAAACTGGTAGCATATTTGCATCAGTGGTCGGTCGTGTTTGATCAATACACCTTGAGCACAGAAGTTGTATGCATGCTATATCCAATGCCAAAATTGATAGCTTAGGTAGTGGCAAGAGCATTTTGCATGCCCTCCATTTTGAGTTGGAGTGATCATGATAGAGAATCATCGTACTCATGCATAGCAATGAAAGAGAACCAACAGAATTAGCCGAATGTATTGAATGTATCTTGAAAAGAAAAATACTCAATCAATCTCAATTGCTTTGATAAGCAATCCAAGATCCTGTACGTTTGCGGATACAGAGGATGCGTCCGATCTCCCACAAGGAACTCATGAATCTTGTCTTCCACCTCTATCCAACTACATCCAGGAGTCTTCCGAGTGCCAGAACATCTCATTTTCATCCTTACATTCTCAACATCCTTCCATCTACTCGCACCCGCATATATGTTTGATAAAAACACATAAATCAGATCATTATCAGGTTCTAATTCAATGAGATGTCGAGCAGCATACTCGCCAATCTGGATGTTTTTGTGGGTTGCACAAGCACCAAGCAAAGATCCCCATACACTAGCACTAGGTTCAATGGGCATTTCCTCTATAAACCTTTTACCCTCATCAATCTGTCCAGCTCGGCCGAGTAGGTCTACCATACAAGCATAGTGTTCCATTCCAGGTTGAATACAATGGTGTCTAATCATGGAACTGAAATGCCTGTGTCCTTCATCAATCATGCCTCCATGTGAACATGCTGTCAATATACCCAGATAAGTGACCTCATTTGGCTGAACCCCTTCCTTGAACATTCGCCCAAACAGAGAAATCACTTCTTGGTAATGGCCATTCAAGGCGAATCCATTTATCATGGCGCTCCACATGACAACATCTCTTGGATGAATTCTATTGAAAATTCGACAGGCATCCATCAGGCACCCGCATTTTGCATACATATCCAAGAGGGCGGTTCCTACTGATAAATCGGACACCATTCCCATCTCCTCCAACAAGTAATCAAATTCCCTTCCTTTTGCAATTGCTCCTAGTTGAGCACATGAAGAAAGAATGCTACAAAACGTGACCTTATTCGGCTCCACTCCAGAATCCTGCATCCCTCTAAAGACTTCCAAGGCCTCATTCGCATAACCATTCTTTGCATACCCATTAATCAAAGAATTCCAAGAAACAACATCTCTTTGCGGCATTCGGTTAAACATTTCACGAGCTTCATTGATGAATTCACCTTTAATATACATATCCAACAAAGAGGTGCAAACTATCATATTCATCTCCATACCGCTCCTCACCATGAAATCATGTGCCACTTCCCCCTCTCAGAATCTCCCATCTGAGTGCAGGCGGACACCACACTCACCATTGTGACTGAATTCGGCTTCACTCCCAAACTCTGCATTTGCTCAAACAATGCCAAAGCCTCACTGGGATCGCCATTCTGAGTGTATCCTGCTATCATCGCACTCCACAAGACAACATCAGCGCCTTTAACCACATCGAAAACCAACCGAGCTGAGACCAAATCTCCGACACCAAAATACCCAGAAATGATCGAGGTGTGAGACACAATATCCCGTTCAGGCATTTCGTCGTACACAAGACACGCATCTCTAATTGACTCACATTTCACATACAAATCAAGAATACTGTTCCGTATGTAAACATCGGACAGAAAGCCGGTTTTTAAGATATGGGCATGAATTTGCTTTCCTTCTAAGATAGCCAAAACGCTGCTACAAGCCTTCAAAACAAAAGGGTATGTGAGGTGGTTCGGGTTGGTGCCTTGGCAGCGCATTTCATAGAAGAAGAGTATTGATAAGCGATGAGGGCCGTTTTGGGAGAAGCCCCTTATCATGGCCGTCCAAAGGAAGGAACTTGGGTGGGGAATCTGGCGAAAGATCGAAGAAGCGACCTGCATCCGATGAGTAGAACTGCAGAAATCGACAAACTTGGTGGCAAGAAAGCTGGAGTTTTTTAGGCCATTGGTGAAGAAATAAGCGAGGATTTGATTGAATTGACGGATGTGAGTGGTGAATTTGAGGAAAGAGATGCATTTCTCTTCTGGGTTTTGGTGGAAAGAGATTGATGAGGCAGAAGGAAGAAAGCTAGCCGTTGATTGTGTTCTTCCCATGTCCTTGGCGCCAAGTTCATTTGAAAAACGGTTAGTATCTATCACACGTGTGAAGTCTCGAAGGTGCACTTTTGTATTTGAGATGGGACGACGGTTGGAAGCTGCACTTTGTATCAAGCCTTCTGTATTAGGCTGGGCTGGGACCTAAACCATGGCCCGGAGAGCCAACACCAGCGTGGCCCATCATCACCCTAGATGACATGCACGTCCTAAAAAATAGTACATGTAACATGTGTAACTCAAATTAAATGCGAATAGGTTAGTGAGCCCTTTTGGGATGGTTAAAATAGAAAGAGGAATGCAACAAAGAGATCACCCTTGGCACAAACCAAGATGGTCCATTCATCAGATGGGGTACCCTGTTGAAAGTTGAAATCAATGGACAGCCAACGGACAGCTGATGGTCCAACTCAATGGACATTTGATCTAGGTGATCTTCATGGTATGGCCCACCATTTTTACAGCTCTAGTTCTCCACTGAAGTGAGACATCATCAGCAAGAAAAAAAAAAACATTTGTGTTAGAGGTTTTACACACCTTTGCATGTGACATTATTTTAGGTTTTATTTCAAATTTTATATATATTGGTAGAGTTTGGTTGAACCCTAGCCAACCTGACACACCCAAATAGGTTATCAATGGGTTGGGCCAGATGACCCCAACTGACCCAAATTCCAAAACCAAATAAAGAAAAAAAAAAACATAGGTTTTTATTTTTACTTATTATTATTATTATTATTATGTAAACCTGAGATGGGTCATGTCGGGTTGGGTCTAGTTAGTCTGGTCAACTGGACCCATTTATAATTGAATGGGTCAGGACGTGTCAGGCTGGGCTGCATGATTTTTTAAAGTGATTTGAGCAGGAATATTTTGCCTGTTTAATAAATGAGCCTTGGTTGGGCTGACCCCAACCCAGTCCCAACACAACCCATTGCCACCCCTTGGGTGAAGGTTGAAATACTGGCACTCAAAAATAGGTATATGTGGCACACTTCTAACTCAAAACTAGCCGTCCAGATCATGTGCCCCAATTTCAAAAGATCATTAATGAAAGTTCACACTGGTTTGATTTTTCTATCTAGATTATGGATGATGCATTGAAAAGTAGCCAAAAAATGCAGTTCAACAGATAACTTTTCATAACTAAGAATTTAGAATAATTTATCAAATCAAAATAAATTTTGAATATATTATATTTATTGTAAATAAAATATCAATTGGCCTATTAGCTCAGTTGGTTAGAGCGTCGTGCTAATAACGCGAAGGTCGCAGGTTCGAGACCTGCATGGGCCATTTTTATTTTATAAATTTATTTCTTTTAACTATTATTATAATATTATATATAACTTTGGATTCATTTATATTTTATAAATTTTACATATTTTGTATATTATTAAAATATTTTATAGGGATTATTACTGGAAATTTTCCCTTAAATATCAATATTACCAATAAATTCATTTACATGATATATTTACCAAATATCTAACTTTGGATCCTGCTATCTGTATTCTCCAAAGCATACATATCGTCTTATTATATATATATATATTTCTAAAAGGAAATGTATTATATGTTTCTTATATATATATATTTATTTATTTATTTATTGGGAGATGGTCACTGCGCACCTTTTCACGTGAGCACCAATGAGCACCTTTGCACACGTGTCATGTGCACAGAATCTGAACGGTTCAAGTGATGCCGCACCCTTTGAAATACTATAGGTCTAATCTTTTGCCATGGCCCACCAGAGTTTGTATTAGGTTGAAAATTGGGACTATAGTATTTCAAGGGGTGCGGCATCACTTGGACCGTTCAGATTTTGTGCACATGACACGTGTGCAAAGGTGCTCACGTGAAAAGGTGCGCAGGTGACCATCTCCCATATAAATATAAATATATATATAGACACGCACACACAAAAGGTTCTATGAGATCAATGTCATGAGAACTTCTCATGGGGTTGAGCTCACTTGTTCTTTTGTAATGTGTGTTGGGCATCCACACCATCAATTAGATGGACCCCTCGCCATCAATTAAATGCATTTTTTAATGGTGGGCCACGGGCGTAAAAGTCAAGCCAATCCATGACTTAGGTAATTTACAAGAAAACGGTTGAGAGTGAATGTCCATTCACTATATACATATAAGGCCCATTGAGATGTGGTTCAGACATCCAACACATCTATTTTTTTGTGTACCACTCAGACGAGGCTCACACCAAATTTCAGGCCATTCTAAAACTTAGTTGGGCTCCACCAACTGCTTTTACATGTTTTAGGCATGACTTTATATGGTTCAAGATTGTGTGGATCACTTGAGTTGCGGATGAGATTGATTTTTGGAACATCCTATAACCTAGAGGGGACCCATCAAATGCACAGTGTGGATGTCTAACACACATCACAATGGGCCCCATAGAGCTCGATCTCATGGGAAGCTCCCATGTAGCCGCGACCTCAAAACTCCCACGAGGTCGAGCTCAGTGGGTCCCACTGTAATGGGTGCAAGACATCCACACCATCAATTAGATGTTCTTTTCCATGGTGGGCCATGGGCCTAAAAATCAGGCCAATCCATGACATAGGTGGCCAACACCATACACAACAGTCGAGAATGGATGCCCAGCCTGACTGATTGTACGGAGATATGGTTCAAACGTATAACCATTCTATTGTGTGTCCCGCTTGGAGGAGTCACACCAAATTTTAAGCCTTTTCAAAACTTAGTTGTGCCCCGAAGAGTGCTTTTAGATGTTCCAATTAAATCATAGTTTCAAATTGTGTGACCCACCTAAGTTTTAGATATTACCGATTTTTAGGATATCCTATAACTTAGGGGGGGACCCACTAACGAAATGGTACATGGGGTCGACCTCCCTCATGAGAACTTCCCATGACTGTGTGAGCCTCTCCGTGATGCATGTGTTTTGCCTACAATAGCTATCTATTTTCATTTTAAGGCACGAGCCAAAAATGAGATAGATCTAGATCTCAAGCGGGCTACACTATAAGAAAATAGTAGTGCTTGAATGCCCATCATTAAAATTTTCTTAGGGGTCAATGTAATGCTTATTTGCCATCCAAATTGTTGATCAATCAAGTCACACATACCTGGATGAAGGAAAAATAATAACACACCAACTTCATCCAAAACTTTTGTGGCCCAAGAAGTTTTTAATGATGGGTGTTCAATCACCAATGTTGTCTCTGGTGTGGCCTACGTGAGATTTGGATGTGCCTCATTTTTTAGGCTCATGTCCCAGAATGATCTACAAAAATGGATGGACAGCGTGATAAGCACATACATCATGGTGGGGCCCACAGAGTACCGTTACCGATAGTGTAACTGCAATCTGCCTCCCCACATAAGGTTTGTCATGGTTATTAACATGTGGGCAAGAGTTATTAACATGCATGAAATTTATTTTTTTTTCCTATTCAACTCTATGTGTGGGTTCTCCGTATTATGTGTACCGCATATTAAGTGAGAGCCACTATATGATGTGATGATGGTGGGCACCGAGCCCAAGCAGATCGCACTGTAGGAAATGATAGGAATTGGATGCCTATTGTTGAGAACTTATTGGGATTTTAAAGGTTGTGATAAAGCTAATATTTGTGTTTTCCCTTCATCGAGTCACGTGTGACCTTATGAAAAGGTTGGATGACAACTAAACCTCACAGCAGACCTAAGAAAGTTTCAAATGGGGCTGTACATGAACCGGGCTAGCCCGGTTAACTCGCTCGACTCGGCCTGACTCGGAATTGAGTTCGGGTCGGGACGGACCATTTTCTTTGGCCCGAAACTTAGTTCGGGCCGAGTTCGGATATGTCCTAGTTCGGCCCGACTGGGCCCGAAACCCTACTCGACATGGCCCGACTCGGTCAAGTGGTGTGTGTGTGTGTGTGTGTGTGTGTGTGTATATATATATATATTATATATATATATATATATATATATATATATATATATATATATAATATATATTCAAAACCCTACCCGTCCCTTTCCCCTTTACCCTTCTGGTATAGGTTACTGCTTATCTTTTGAAGTAGCAGTAAGGTCTGAAACTAGCCGGAACTAGCCCGATTGTTGATCGGGCCAGGTTCGGGCTAGAAGTGTTGGCCCGGTGACCGGGCCGGGCCGGGTTCGAGCTGGGTTTGGCTGGTGACCTGGCCGGGCCGGGTTTAGCCCAGTTCGACTCGAATCGACCCATGTACACCCCTAGTTTCAATGATAGTCATTCAATTCACGAGAGGGAGTGGAGAGGGAGAGGGAAGGAGAGCGAGAGGAAGTGGAAAGGGAGAGGCAGAGAGAGAGCGAGAGACGGTGCAATAGGTTAGGGCTTTTTTTTTTTTTTTTTTTTGAATTTATACGACCCTTTGCCTGCGGCCGTTAAAACTGGCTGCGGGCAAAGGGTCACCCCATCAGTCAGCCAAGCTCTGTTTTGTTGTAGTGTGTGATGATGTGATAATGGCGGGGACAGAGCCCAAGCAGATCACACCGCAGGAAATGATAGGAATTGGATGCCTATTATTGAGAACTTACTGGGATTTTAAAGGCCGTGATAAAGCTAATATTTGTGTTTTCCCTTCATCGAGTCCTGTGTGACCTTATGAAAAGATTGGATGACAAATAAACCTCACAACAGACCTAAGAAAGTTTCAACGATAGTCATTCAAATCCTCTGCTTTATGTGGTGTGGTCTACTTGAGCATTGGATGTGACTCATGTATGAGCTCATTTTCTAGAATGATATGAAAAAAATTGATGGATGATGTGCATCTAATACATAAATCATGGTGGGCATAGAAAAGTTCCATGAGATTAAATGGAGACACAACTTTAGGGATTTTCTGCCAAAGCCTTTAGGGGGAAGTTTCTATGATGGGAAACTAGATATTCCTGTATAAAGTTGGTGAGAAATCTACTCCATTTATCCATTTTGCAAGATCATTTTAGGAGATGCAATAAAAAATGAACCAATCCAAGATTGAAGTGGGCCACATGAGAAGAAACATTAGGGATTGAACATTCAGGGTTGAGACCTTGTATGGTAGCCAAAGTTGTGTCAATATGAGTTTTTGGTTTTCAGTTATCCTGGAATGACAACGGTAGGCATTTCTTTCCTTAGTATCCCCCTCGCATGGCTTACTCGAGTCTTGGATTTGGCTCATTTTTTCTCTCCTGCTCTAAAATGATATCGTAAAATGGATTAATCATGAGAGTAGAAAGAATTTCAAAATCCCCCTTCATAAATTCCCCATTTAGAGAGTAACCGTGAGTCCACATTAATCCAACTTGTTGATAATATCATATACGCACTGATGATGAAGTAGAAAGAACAAATATCAGCTTGATCCAAAACTTTTGTGGCTCATGAGAAGATTTTAATGGTCAATCACCACAGTTTCCTGTGGTATGGTCCACCTAAGATTTGGATGATCTGCTTTATTTTTGGGCTCATGTCCTTAGAGTAAGCTGGCCAAGTGGATGGACGACTGTGTGTACATACAATACATACATCAAGATATACCCCACTGTCAGGGATCCGCTCCTCGTCGGGTCATTCCAGTCTGAACGGGTCAATCTGGCCAGCGAGTTTCATGGTGACTCGGCTTCATTTCTAGCCTAGCCGATTTGACTCGGACGAGTTTGGAGTCAGGTGACCGAGTCTTAGAACTATGGGCCACATTACATGAATATACAGGTTTGTCCTAGTGATTTCCGTTACAACGCATTCTATCATGAATGCGAATTGCCCCTTTGTGGCCCACCATGATGTGTGTGTGAAATGGACTCGTCCATCAGTTTTGCCAGTTGACCATCTAAGGCAGTGCCTACATGCAATCGGTCTAGATCATCCAACCATGGAGTCCCGCGGACCTCACCAATGATAAAGATGGACAAAGTACTTTTGATTATAGAAATAAAATTCCATACATCCTTGTATTTGTAACTTTGTCAAGTTAACAGGAATGTACTGTCAAATGATCCAAACCGTCCATATGGTGTGGCACTATAATGAATGGGCCATTGTCCAAAAACCCATAATGACTAATGTTCATGATGTATATTTAAATTACATGAAAACAATTTAAAAGATAGAGAAGAAACATCCACAGCTAACTGTTGTCTAATGTTATAAGAAAATGAAAAAGCTTAATCTTTCAAAATTCTCTCCTCAACTAATATTATAAGATATAATCTCTTAATACTCCTATAAACTATAAGAGAAAGCATGGAAAACTAAATTTTTTCTAAGATTCCTATATGAAGTGAACTCTTTCTTTATTATCATTGCTTTAATTTCTGCATGCTCTATTACTTTCTTTCTGTCATCCAAGCTACAGATCTTCCCTTGTTTTCTTTCTTTCTATCCTCCAAGCTAGGGAATACTGCTTTCTCGAGCACGCGTAGTTGAGCTTGAAGAAATTCTGCCTCTAGCAATCATGAGCTTGTAGAGTTGAGCTTGAAGAAGTTCCACCTCCTCGTGTAGTTGTTTCTTTTCCTTCTCGAGCATCTTAGCTCTGCAGGAAAGCCTAATAATATGTTCTAGCATCAACTTACGATCATGTAGAAGCTTCTCTATCATATCCTCTTTAGATGTGTCAGCTATGTGAGAGTAAGAAAGAAGAATGAGAGAGTGAAAAAAGAGTAGAAATGGATAATGTGGAAGAAATAAGATAAGAGAGAAGGGAGATTTTGATAAAGGTGAGAGAAAGTAGAAGAGGAGCAAAATGAAGTTTTATCAAGTTGGAAAAAGAGAGTTGTAGTTAAAAAAAGATAACTGATAGAGTTAAGAGTTATCAAAAAGAGAAGGGGGAACCATAGCTGCTCATTGGTCCAACGGATGACACGTCTTACAGCATTTTCTCTCACCTTATGGATGGCTTACTGCACAAAACAACTTTTAACGTGTGGAAGTTCTCTAGGCCCACTAATAATGTGCCTTGCATCCACCTGTCTATCCAGGTTGATAGCTTATTAATTTTAGGGAATGATGCCCAAAAATGAAGCAAATCTAAATCTAAGGTAGATTATACTGTGGTGTGGTCCATTTGAGCCTTATGTTATATCTTCATATAAGTCTATGCCACCTTATGAACAGGTTCACGGTGGGCCTTGGGAAGTTTTCAATGGTAGTAATTCTATCCTCATTGATTCCTGTGGTGTGGTCCACTTAAGTCTTCAATCTGCTTGCTTTTTGGGCTCATGCCCAAAAATGACCTGTCAAAGTAGATGGATCCCGTGGATAAAACATATACATCACAATGGTCCCACAAATCTCCTGACATGACCGTCCGTCTCTAGTAAGGTCTTAGTGGGTAAGTATCCAATCCGGCCCCACCAGCAATTGGACGGTGCTATGTGGGCCTCCATGATATATGTGTATCCAAAGCTTTTTTGGGATACATTATATATACATACATATATATATATATATATATATATATATATATATATATATATATATATATATATATATATATATATATATATATATATATAAAAGATCAAGCTGATATTTGTGTTTTCGCTTCATCCTAGTCTTTGGATGGTAAATAAACATTACAAAGGCCGGGCTCCAGGAAATTTTAATGGTGAACGTTTAATTACAAATGTATTCTTATGGTGTGGTCAGCATGAGGTATAGATTTGCCTACTTATGGGTCCATATCCTAAAATAATGATTCAAAATGGATGGACGACGTGCATAAAGAAAAAGGAAAATATATACCGGTTTCAAGATTAACATGCGAACCTTATATGTAATACTCACTAGCTGACATTCGAGATCACATTGGTCAGGCATGGTCATTACAAATATTGTCACGTGCATTAAAGGATGAACCCATTAATAAATGGTCACACATCGCTATCACCTTTTTCTAAAGGTGAAGTGACATGAGAGGGCAATGTTCATCCCTATTATCGCTAGTTCATGAGAAAGCTAATTAGAGTGAACTATGTGTAACTAAAGAAGATTTGTGTAGTGTATTTGAAGATCTGTAGAGATATACAGAGAGGATTTGGTGGTAGTACAGTTGGAGCGCATCAAGCAACACCATGTCATCCATGAAGCAAAAATGACCGAATGAAATGCGGTTGAGTTAGTAAGGAAGTCTACAACGGTTACTAGGACACGTGATAAGTTTATAAAGAAGAATCCAAAAGGTCAGTAGTGCTACAACGGTTATAACAACCATAAGAACGTGGAAAGAACCCGTAACGTCAAGTTAAGGCTATAAATATCAAAGGAATTCAACAAAGAAAAGACATCTAATACCAACCAAATAAACCAAATCAAATCTATCTTTCAGTCATCATTTACTTTTTAGCCAGTCATTTACATTCCTTAGTGTAATTCTTTACTTTCGCTTATTGTTTACATTCCTTAGTGTAATCCATAGCAGTAATTCGAGTTCAAGCTCATACGGTGGATTTAGTTCGAGTATCAAGCAACATTCTACAGTAAAAAAGGCATTCCGCAGTTGTTCTCTGTGACTGACCATAAGAATTCCTATTTTGTTTGTTCTTATCTATATTGAAAAAGTCTTTTAATACGGAAGGCAAAGGTGTAAACCATCTTCAGAAGACGAACCCTACCCTCTAAACATCGTCTGATCATTTTGAACAAATTGCACGAGTGGCCGAATGGTGACCAATCTTAATCGATTCAGTCATTTACCACGTATCTGCTATCTTGGTGCTTGGGGTCATAGTTGTTTGGTTTGAATTAAGCCGCACATTCAATTCTAGCAGGCCAACATTCATAGTATGAGAAAACAAACCTAACAATTTTAGTTGCCATAGAAACATACTGTGCAACAGTCATGGGAGCCGAAAATGAGCAGAACAGTTGGTACAATCTAACAGCTCATTTCATACAGCAGGGGTGGCCCACCTCATGAATAAGGCAGATATTTAGACCAAGGAATATTCATTTCAACATCCATGTTATAAATTGCTTGGATATAAGCTGAGGCAACCTTGTTGCTATAGAGGTTAAGCATGCATGAACCCAGGTATATATCGTAAATGTGACATATATGTAACTCAGGCTGCATTGTTTGGATATATGATCCCACTTTATATCATAATGCACTTATATGGTCTAACTGGGCACTTAGCAAGTCGTCCCAAACATCGTACTTTTGCCAACTTGGAATTTACGTCTGTATTTTCTCTAATGATATCTTTGAGGCAGGTTAAGATTTAATTATGAAGTGCGGTAAAAGTTGTTATGGCCCTGAAGGCTGTTATGTAAAGATAAATTGTAAATGTCATTGAGAACAAAAAAAAAAGAAGAAGAAGAAGAAGAAGCCATAAATGTCATTACAACCTTCGTACCGTTACATAATGCCCTGCAATGATCTATTAGAATCCATTAGAAGGCTGATATAAGGTTTTTGATTTTTTTTTTTTTTTTTCAATAAAAAACAAGCGTAGCGGTGGTTACACCCCATATCATAAAGGTAACTGTCACTAGTGGTGACCGTTATAGCCACCATTACTATTACGGAATACCTTATTTCTATTACAAGCATTGCATATGGACCCACTCCTGACATCCAACCCAACCCGTTCATCAAGATTGCCCCACAATCAAAGTTGGATGCAATCCAAGCATCCCGTGGGCGGCCACATGAATTGGGAACCAGATTCTCATAAAATGAAGCTTACATCGCCCCACTAAAGAAAACAATGACAGCAATCCAAGAACCTCCAAATCCATAGGTGCATCACCTGATTGTTCAATGGGCCTGAATTTTAATTTGGAGTTGGGGAGAGTGTACTGGACAGGTTAGATGTCATGCCAAACACAAGACTTGTGGGCCCCAACGCAGCACTTAGAGAGTTTTGTAGAGGAGCCGGGCATTGTCATCTTTATGTGAAATGCGTATGAGATTCTAAAAGATTATTTAGTGAGCCTAATCATACAAGGCGAAAAATTAGGTGGGTCTGACGAGCCTGAAAGATTGATTAAAAGATGACCTGATAGTGGTAATTTTCTTTACCTTGAATCTGGCTCTTACAATCACCCACGTAGTCTAGTTTTGGGCTATATATCACACCTAATGTAGCTTTGCTGATGAACTGTCTGGATCCTATCCCGCCCACCCACGTTTCCCATGGGAACTTGTGGACAGGTAAAAGAAGTTTGCTCACGTTGGACTTGTTAGATTGATACTGTTCATAAGATGGATCTAGCCATAGATCAGGTCTGGCTCGAAGATAATCCAACGGAGCTAGAAGAATCAGAACATGGTAGACCCGTATCTCAATAATACAGGCAGCAGGATGATGTATTAATTGGGTCCACCTATTACTGTATGGATTAAGTTTAAAAATTAAAACTCATGAGACATCCCTGTCATTACATTTTCCAAAGCTATCCTCCTTCATACTCTGATCAATAACCGTTTTCTATTTCCACCATCACTTAATGGCCACAAATCACATGGATAGGAATAGGATTTTGCCAGTTTTGAAATGTTCTCATACTAATTCATTGGAGCCCACCAACCATAGGAGATAAAGAATGCGTTTTGCAGAAAACATGTATCACCTCACTGTCACAGATGCCCATAACAAAAGCAACCTCATGAAACTAGACAATCCAATCCAACCCACTCCTCTGCATCTTCCACCTGCAGCACCTGGAGGTGGTGGCGCACTGGTAGAAGTGGATTCGGCAGTTGGGGCTGTAGCTTCTCTTTGGAGCAGAGGTCGACAGTGGAGTTGATGCCACAGTGCTTGGGGAGCTGGAGAGCTTGGGTGATGTTGATGCAAAAAATTTCGGGGCCAGCGTCGAAGTTGCAGAGGCAGTCCAGCTCATTTTGTACTGCTACCCGCAACGGTTTGCAGCACAATTCGGGTGGCATGTTGAACCTCCGTGGTCTCGCGGGTAGTCTCTCGGTCTTGATGTGGCTTCTCTAATATGTGCAGACCCTGCCTCTTCAGATCCTTGGAGCCTCATCACCGTTTCTTCTCTCCCTCTGTATCCCTTGGAGCTTCTCTGATATGTTCAGCTCCCCCTCTGCACTTGAAGGCTGGTCTGCTACATCATCAGCAGCCCTGCTCTTGGTCTCCTCCAATCTCTTTATGGATGCACTGGCTACTACGGCAAGGTTCATTGCTATGTGGCATCTGTTTGTGGTGCCTTCTTTCCTTGCTGATGAGGGTGTTTTGCCGGGTGTGGTTCTGCTTTGATGGCTGCTGTTTCTGGGCTGCTGGGTGTCGATTATATTCTTTGATGTAGGGCTGGCTTTGTTTTCTGAGAGCCATCTCCTTGTACAGTCTCTCTCTCTCTCTCTCTCTCTCTCTACAGTTCTTCTATTTCTCTCTCTACAGTTCTTCTATTTTGTGTTTTCTGTGGGGACAATTTGAGGTTCATTTTGTAAAATTTGCTTTGTCAGGTTTTTATTTGATTTTATTGGTTAGCATGTTAGTACACAAACTCCACTGTTAGCCACACCTCATTTGGGAATCAATACCAAGACCTCAGTGTTGAAATGATGTTATCTTCACTCAGTCGAGCTACGGATCGGTGTGTCTTTGTAGGATATATATGTAGGTGAGGCAAGCGCTTTTTGTAGTGCCTGCCCGAAGTTGATGTAGTGTTAGCTCTGTGGGGGTACATGACAAGTGGTTTGCTCCCACCTTTAAAAAAGAAAAAAGAAAAAAGGGGGAATCTCTGATCACTGTGGCAGGTGCTAGTTTGGGGGAAGTGTTGTGCAGATGGGCTGTGTTGGTGATATGTTGCTGCAAGGCTGGCATCTACGTACGTGGCTTGGTGGCAATTGCTGCTGGTCAGCAAGATGAGATGTTGTGGTGCCCTAGGCTGGTGGATGGGGTTTGAAGCTCATTTTGTCTATTGTGGTGCTTGTGAATATATGTGGCCACTTGCCTGATGAGTTCTTTTGCTAGATTTGATCGCTCCTTCCTGGGGCTTAAGAGCAGCTTGTGGAGGTACATCATCTTCCTTCCCCTCATCCTGTCATGCTCCTTTCATCAGAGGTCCCTGATACTAATTGCTCATTCCTGGTGCTGTCTGGAGTTTTTTTTTTAGCTCTTTTCTTTGCTGTGCAGATTGGTCTTGGGTCTGTATTTGTTTTCGTGCAATTTGGCTATGTTATATACTTGGTGAGGCATGTTTTATTTTGTGGTGCCCACCCGTGCTCCCACCTTTCTCAAAAAAGAGAAAAAAAAGAAGAAGAAGAAGAAGAAGAAAGTTCAGGTAGCTGCCGCGTGCGCCAGCACTTTCGACTCCAAGAACCATTTCCCCACCATCATAACCTAAAATCCAACATCATAGCATAATAACATAGGAGAGAGGCTACTACCAAAACTATGTTGACAGGCTTTAGTGATGGTGGTTAGATGGAGGAAGAGCCCAACAGTGGTACTGTGTAGAATAACCCATAGAAGAAGAGACCCCGAACTCAACTTCAACAAGGGCCCATTTGGATTCTAAGTTGCTTAAGATAAATTACTTATGGATTGTAAGTTGCTTAAGATAAATTACTTATGTCATAAGTAGCTTATCTTAGTTTCTACTTAATAACAAAATAAGTATGTTTGGTAAACAATATACTTATCAGCTTCTCTTCTTTGTCTCTCCTATTCCTTTCTTCTGCATCTTATGAAAAGTAAAAAAGCTAAAAAAAATTAAAAATAATTGAAGTGATTAAGTACGTTTAAGTAAAGAGGTTACTTATAACGAATCATAAACCAAACTTATCTGAAATAAGTTATCTTATTTGGGAGTATCCAAAAGGGCCCTAAAGAACTAATTACATCCTATCAGGAAATTATAAGCAAACCACAAGCTTTGGCTTCCCAAGGAGCAAACATCAAAGTTAAGCTTTAGACAATCCACCGACAGCAACTTATGAAAAGTAAAAAAGCTAAAAAAAAAAATAAAATTAACTGAAGTGATCAAGTACTTTTAAGTCAAAAAAGTTACTTATAACTAATCATAAACCAAACTTATCTGAAATAAATTATCTACTGCTGTAAGTAGAAAAAGTAACTTATTTGGGAGTATCCAAACGGGCCCTAAAGAACTAACATCCTATCAGGAAACTATAAGCAAACCACAAGCTTTGGCTTCCCAAGGAGCAAACATCAAAGTTAAGCTTTAGACAATCCACCGATAGCAAGAAGAATAGACTGAGTAGAAGTTCAGATTATTTGCTATGTGTGGAATTAGTAAACCTTTGAAATGAAATTACCAACCACATTCAACAGGGAAAAGACAAAAAAGGGTAAAATGATCTATCTATATATTTCTCTGGTGCAAAAAAAAAAAAAAAAAAAAAAAAAAAAAAAAAAAACTATGTCTAAGTCTCTCTCTATATTTATGACACTTATCTCTCATACAAAAAAAAAAAACCCAGACACACTTTTCCTCACACTCATTGCGCCAAGGTCCCTGTTGATCCTAATCACACCACTAATCTTGATCGGTCTCATAAAATATGTCAATACGGGCAACAATTCTCCTATACTCCTCCCATGAATCCCAAAATGGTTCATACTATCCTCCTAGAGCTGTATGCAAAACCCATAATGTGAAAATATAGTATAGGATGGCTAGTAAAAATCCGGAAAATGGCTGCGAAAATCTTCAAGCAGGTCGAGCTCAAATATCTCATATGAAAGACTGTTAGCTGTGTTAATGTGAAAAGCATGGTTACCATTGACGTTAACGACAATGACTGCATGTTCAAACTCTAGAAGCCTCCGATATTCCAGGAAGGAGGAATCATCGAATAATCACTGCCTTCGTCCTCCTGGATGGAGGAATCATCACTGCCTTCATCATTCTAGATCTCTGTATTGGTATTTGCGATGAGGGCCCTAATAACCTGGATTATCATCCAACCCAACCCCAATGCTCTCATCACTATTAGAGTTTTAATTGATGACTTCATTTTTCTTTCATTAGATACATGTAAAATCAAATGAAATGAAAAACTAATAGAGATTAAAATAAAACTAAATAACTAATGAAAGTGAAAATGTTACATAATATTTCTTAGAAATTATGATTTTAACTAATGTTCAGGCATGTTAACTTTACGGTAAAATCGAAGTTACCAACGCAGTAAAAATCTCATGAAAGTTTAGTATCTCAATATTACAACAAGTAGTAGCATTAAAAAATGAAAGAAAATGGTAATGCAACTAGTAACAGGCAATAAGTAAATAAAAAATAATAATGCAACAAGAAACATTAAAAAATAAAAGCAATAAATAAGAAAATCACGACATTTTAAATAAGAATATGAAGAGAATATGAGTGATAAAAAAAAAAAAAAAAAAAAAAAAAAACTATGTCCAAAACTTCTCTTAATAAATAAGGAGTTTCTGAAAGGTTAGGGTTATAAAGGGGTTTTAAAAGACAGTAGCTGCGCGAAAAGCGACTGGGGTTTCAGTGAGCCCATTTCGAACATCATGTCTGTTGAGTCGCCCCAATTGTGATGTTCAGAATTGGTTTCCAAAAAACATCACGGCGGGCCGACCGAAACCCTAGTCGCTTTTCGCGCAGCTACCGTCTTTTAAAACCCTTTTATAACCCTAACCTTTGGAAGCTCCTCATTTATCAAGAGAAGTTTCAGACACAATTTTTTTTTTATTTTTTTTTTATTATTTTTTTATTTTTAAATTTTAATTTTTTTTTTAAATTATATTACTCTCTCATTTTCTCTTCATATTCTTATTTAAAATGTCATGATTTTCTTATTTATTGCTTTTGTTTTTTAATGTTTTGTGTTGCATTACTATTTTGTATCTATTTATTACTTCTACTAGCTGCATTACCATTTTTCTTCATTTTTTAATACTACTACTTGCTATAATATTGGGATACTAACTTTTCAAGAGATTTTTATTGCGTTGGTAATTTCGATTTTACCGTAACTTTAACATGCTTGAACATTAGTTAAAATCATAATTTCTGAGAAATATTATGTAACATTTCCACTTTCATTAGTTATCTCATAGTTTTATTTTAATCTCTATTAGTTTTCCATTTGATTTTATTTTACATATATCTGATGAAAGGAAAATGAAGTCATCAGTTAAAACTGCAATAGTGATGGGAGCATTGGGGTTGGGTTGAATGATAATCCAGGTTATCAGGGCCCACATCGCAAACACCAATACAGAGATCCAAAATGAAGAAGGCAATGATGATTCCTCCATCCAGGAGGACGAAGGCAATCCTTCTTCATTCTGAAATTTTGGTATGATGAATCCTCCTTCCTGGGATATTGGGGGCTTCCAGAGATTGAATATATAGTCATTGTCGTTAACGTCAATAGTAACCATGCTTTTCACATTAACATAGTTAACACTCTTTCATATGAGATATTTGAGCTCAACCTGCTTCAAGATCTCCGCGCCAATTTCCCGGATTTTTACGAGCCATCCTATACTATATTTTCACATAATGGGTCTTTTTTAACTAAATATCACAAACAGGAAAGATCTACGTTAGAGTGGACTCTCTCAAAATTCTTCCCAATCAAATAGGCTACCACCATGTAACCATGGAAATTTCAAGATTCTTTCCTGCCAAGCTGGGCACCACTACCTGCAGAAAACTAGCCCCCGCCAAACTAGACACGATGCCAAATGCCTGAAACAAAGAAGACAAAACCAAGTTACTTCTCAAAGATCCAAAGCAGAAAAAAAAACATGAAAAGCAAAAAAGGAGACCAATACGCAGAGATTACATCAATCATCAAGGTAGTAATAGGACCCAGCAGATTTCTGTTCCCTGTCCTCAGTGGAGTCCAATTTGTTAATCCATTGCCGATGATTGGTAGGGTCCCGCCTCAATGTGATGTTCAGATGCTGCGCACAGCAAACAATAAATCAAGTGTTTCATTGAACAAATTTTGAAAGGCATGAAGAATCTGTCTCAGGGCAAAAGATCTTTTGCCCGATCCTGTGTATCAAACAAAGGCGCATGTCCATCCATGTTTGAGATTCGTGTTGCATGACCCAACATATGGAGGGAGAGATTAAGTCTGTCTTTGCGTGTATCACCGAATTCCTATTCTAGCAGCACTGCTATTCATCCAAATGGCAGTTGTGCTGCTCTCTCTCTCTCCCACCTTGGTTTATCAGCTAACTATACCATAGAAAAGTGGCAAAATCATTTGAAGATACCTGTGGACGACTTTGGAGTATAAAGGAAAACAAAAGAAAATGCAGAAAGAAAGAATCAATCCTTACAGATAAGAAGAGACTCATTCCAGTGACCAAGGGTTGAGGAGTACTGGCAGTACCATCCATTGAGGGTACCCCCTCACAAACAATAACCCTATCAGCAAGGTAGGTTGCCATGGTGAAATCATGCTCGATGACAAAAGCAGTCTTCTTGGCACGATGGATGTACCTCCTTATGACCTTTGAAGCAACTAGACGCTGCTCTGCGTCCAGATAAGCACTTGGTTCATCTATCAGATAAACATCTGCATTCTGCGTGACAACCAAAATGCATATCATCATAAACATACAGAGCAATAAGGACTTTTCAAACTGAAACTAGTTTTTTGTGAACAATAAAACTACAAAATGATAGAAAATGCATCTCAAACAGCATTTTGTGCAATACATTAACAACACCCATCAGAGAATGGAGTCGTCTGGAGTTTCCAACAAAATCCTACATTTTTCACTTTGAGCATAGCATGAAAAACTAGCACCACTTATTTATATACACAATGGTCTGCAAGTAGGTGATAGTAAGTTAAGCATACCACTCCAAGACAGCAACACCATGCAAGATTTTGAAACTCCCCATGGGAGATATTCTCAACCTTCTCATCCATTAATCGATTGATCTGCAGGGGCTTCATGACATCTGACCTGAACTGTCGATCCCTTTATGTACCACGGATGAATTGACGTAAACAGTCTCTGACAGTGGTTGTGAATTTCTTACCCATCTTTTGGGGCTTGTAAGAAAAACTGAGCTTAGGTACGTCCACATCCGCATCTTCCGCCGCACCAGATTTAAAAAATTCAGCCTGAAGAAGTTCAATTCAAAATCAGAGCAAGTTGATCGCCCACCAAAGCATCTTAGATGAGAAGCCATTTTTATGACAGAATGTGCTGAAACACTGAACTTCGACATGTAAAAGTAACAGAGAAGTGAGAACATCAACCATATGAAACTGAGAATAACAACCCATACAAGGAATGTTGTTTTCTTACACTAAAAGATTAGGAGAAATATAAGAAACAATACACGCAAGCAGGGAAATCCACCATTGCAAACAGTAATAAAGTGTACCAGCATGCGAAGGAATGCGGTTTTCCCCATCCCATTCTCTCCAAGAATCACAATAATTTCGGAATCAGTCAATTCACCCCCAATCACTTTAAGCTTGAAATTGCCCAGAGTTTTGGTCATGGTTGGATATCTATGACGTGCACGAGTTTAAATCTCCTTGGTGCTTCCCTTGCAGTCTCTGCTACCTAAAGAAGGCAATAATGTCAAACCAGGCCACTTGTAGATCCCAGCATACTAAGTACACAGCAATATGAAATGGTTACCTTAGATTGAAAGGACTCGTCCAGGAACTGTAGATTGTCAGTAGAGAAATATCCAGCCAAAAAGACATTAATTCCTTGTCTAACAGAATAGGGAAGGGTCACAACTCCATATAATTCCGGTTTCCCATATAAGCAGCAAATGTAATCAGATAGGTAATCTAGGACACTAAGGTCATGATCCACAACAACCACATAGCTGAAGAAGGAAAACATATAGAGAATTACTGTTTTACTCTTAGTAGAGGAAGATAATGGAGAAAATCTTAGCATAATCAGGTATCCCAAGAGAAGTTGACTGTATGATCGACTCTCTTGCAAAGGAAGTACAAAGAGTGAATCATTGTATGGGAGACTCCTATCCATCCTTTGATGGATGGATATTGTCTTCCTTTTTTGTTTGCATTAATTAAATAAATTCATTATTCATCAAAAGAAAATCTCAGCATAATCAAACAATGAAACGACACAGACCTATTAGGTCTAAGCAAAGACCGAATGACTTGTGCAGCTTTGAGCCTCTGTTTCACATCAAGGAAATTTGATGGCTCATCAAACATGTGTATGTCTGCATTCTGTACTGCAGCCACAGCAATCTGAAACCTTTGAAGCTCTCCACTTGATAGATCGAGCACATTCCGATCCATAACCTGCTCCAAATCCAGATCATGACATATTTCGCCCTTCATCTGTTTTTCATCTTTCCGGCCCAGCACCTGCCCAACGATCCCTTGCACTTCTATTATGAACTCGATATGCTGACGTTTGATGATGGCCTGTTGTCCACAGAATTTGAGACCATAATTGAAGAAGCGACCCAGTATAAAATGGTTTTCGTTAGTACAAAACACTACTTGAAATCACAAAAAGCATAAATATTAAAGAATACAGCAAGAGTGCTCTTTGAGAAATCCAGAATGTGCAGGCAGGGAATACTGAGTACATTGCTGATAAAGAATTTTTTTTTTTTTTTTAATAAAAGAAACTACCGGAAGCAACTAGTCGTTCCTTGTGGACCAGCAAGAGAAAATCATGCAGTAGCAGTATTGTGTAAGAAAAAGAATATTGACTGAAAGAACACATGGCCTGTCTGTACACAGAATTCGTCTTTGGATTTTGAATCCCAATAATTCCTGACGACATGGAGCCTGTGGATCCATGTCGCCTTTCTCTTTCTTGCTTTACAAAGAGCCACACAACAAAGATACATCACCTCACAGCACTGAAAGGCAATGTATCTTGTTTGCAGCATTGTTTAAGATTTTATCCTGTATGACTTGTTTTCCTCGAGGTCTTACCAGTTTTTGTCTGCAATGAAACAAGTCACCAGATTGGAATGGACCAAGTCGAAATTATCCAAGGCATACAAATTTCAGTCCTCATGGAGTCAAGACTCCAAAATCACTATTTAAATACAAGGTTTCT
The DNA here is from genome assembly GCA_021015155.1 of Magnolia officinalis. Lineage (NCBI taxonomy): Eukaryota > Viridiplantae > Streptophyta > Magnoliopsida > Magnoliales > Magnoliaceae > Magnolia > Magnolia officinalis. The sequence continues at coordinate 4,650,586 of JAJHSJ010000012.1, read as the reverse complement.
CAATGCGAAACTACAAAGACAAAAATGACATGGTGATGGAGGCTTGGAGATGAGATAGGAGGTATCGTGGAGAATCCATGAACCAGGTGGGATCTTCTGTGTGGTAAGCAATAAAGTCACATTGGTAGGAGACCTGACCAAGTCAGTAGCTGAATGCTGGAAAAAGTGGGATCTTTGATTGATGAAGGGTGTAGATTTGTGGTGGGTTGAGAATCCAGATTCATATTTGGAAGGAGATTTGACTTGGGGATTCGGAATGGCAATCGCTTTCCCATCATTGCTCTCCCCTGTGATCGACACACTGTTGTGAGGTTTTGAGAGGATCCTTGATGTCAAATGTATCCTTCCGAAGGAACTTCACTGAGGAAACTATGGAATTTGCAAATCTTAGGAGCATCCGTCATAATGTTAGTCTTGATACCTTAAGAGAGGATGCCAAGCTTTGGAAGTGGACAACAAATGGGCGTTTCTGCTTCAAATCAATTTTTGCTAAATTGTGCGACTCAGGGCATCCTTGCAACTCGTCTTGATTCATTCAAACTTCAAAGAATGAGACTTCAAGACTTGAAACTCTTTAATTCTTTTTTTTTTTTTTTTAAAAAAATCAACTTGAAAGACATCACGAAGTTATGAGAGAATGAGATTATGAATTTATAATTTATGAGAGAATTTGAGGAAAGACAAAAAACTATAAGAGCCTGGATTTTGGACCGGACCAAAATTTATTTATTTTTTGTCGAAAACTCTAGAACCACTGGAAAAGCAATGATTGAACTCCCAACTAGCAGTGTGTGTCCACCAGAAGAGGAATAGTTGAAATCCTAGCCACTAGATCGTTTGTTAGTTATTGAAAAGTACTAATGGTTCAAAACCAAAAGTCAAAAGTGTCAGCACACCCCATGCTACTTGTCGTTTGTTCACCAAATTACTGTTGAATATTTCTTTTGCATTTTATGTCCACCTCACCTTCTAAACTCAAGTTACTACTTTCAAAGCACTTTGAGTTTGAGAGAACGTTAGAATAAAGGAAAATTATGTACGGTGGTACATGAATGGTTGTACAACTTTAGATAGCTACTTGGATAACTTTAGATAGCTACTTGGATGGATCCATGATATCTGTTAAAATATATAGAGATCTTTCACCTCTTCTATATATTTCTATTATTCTTAGTGAAGTAAACAAATTATACTTACCAAAATGTTATCACTCATACATAACGCGCATGATGGTCCCTTTCAAATTGTCTTCAACTAGACGAGTAAAATAATTTTGAAGCTTGGATTCCCCAAAGTGTGTCAGTATTTCCTTCCAATCAGGAGGATTCTGCAGAGGAAAGAAAGAACGATACATTCAACAAATGATAAATTCATCAAGGAACCAACCAATACATGTTAAAAGGCTTCCAAGACGAGGCATTACGTCGAAGTGACCCAGATTAGGTTTTATCCACCCTGACAACACTTTGAGCGCAGTTGACTTCCCAATGCTTATCTTTCCAACGAGGCCTAAAACTTGACCAGGTCTTGGAACTGGCAACCTACAAATGAACATTCAGTGATCAGTTTTAAGCCAACAATCAATTCTCCTCATGTTCTAAAGGAGGTGAAGTCACACCCTGACCTGTGCAACTTGAAACTATTGGGCCCATAGCAATGGGTGATATCATCCCTGTCTAAATCTTTTGGCAGATTGACTATCTGTGTGGCCTCAAACGAGCATCCCTGCACCTAGACGCATATGGGCAGTTCACATCATTTAGCATACCCAGCTACAAAACCTTGTTACTCAAATCAGATAAGACAAAAGCTATATTGCACAAACCTTGACCCAACTACCAAATCCATTGCATACTTTATCAGAGTTGTTAGAGGTGGGAGAGACCTTAATAGACAAAATTCCTGGAAAAAAAAAAAAAAAGTGCAGCATAGAAAGACAAGCTAAATAAATAATGCAAACCAGACAAACATAAAATGCAATTATCTTTTTCTTTTTTCTTATGTTTAGTAATAGACAAAAAACAAACAATCTTGCTTTCTTGGGAATAAAAAGATTTATACAAGCACACGATCACTGCGGCAACTCAAGATGCATCAACAGCAGGGTAACTAATAATTGGATTCCCTACAAACAAAACAAGACGGCATTCCCTCCTTAAAATTGTCCAAAATCTAATTAAAAAATCTCATGTATCATTCAAGGCAAATGAGAACTGAAAATCAATGAGAACATGCAAGATTTGCTGAAGTAGATGTCTAAATCATGAACTACCTCTAACAGTTTCATGAGTTCATAATGCGTTCTCTGTATGGAGCGTGACGAGTGATCATATTCTCAAAGATGGTGACTAGTATAAAAGATATTCCTCGTCTTAAGAAACCAAGCAACAAAAGCTCATAAAACACCAAATAACTCTCGTTTTCTACAAGAGTTCTCTGTATACATAACGCAGCCTGGAGGCTCTCTAACAGCCATTTTAAAATAAAATAAAGAAAAGCCGCATGCCTTTATAACTTCGGGGCAGTGTTTTAAATAGCGTGTAGCGTAGCGTGAGGCGTATGCTACACGTTGTTTCTAGATTTTTAATGAAGGTTGCTTGGTTGAACCAATTTCATGATATTCACCAAATTAAACTAGTTAATAATGAAATTTAACAAAATTCTATGATATTTGGTGCAACTAGAAGCAACCTAAAGTATTATAAAGGTAAAGAATGAGCAATGAAACTGATTGAATACTGTTACTTAATTATATTGTTCTTGCTAAAAGCATTTTAAAGATTAATTGATTTTTATTTTAACCATTAAATGCACACTTGAATTTTACACAGCACACCGTGATACTTATATGAAATCCATTCCAACCATTAAATGCCACCACGAAACTTAGGCATGTGGCCCAAAAATCTGGCCAATCCGTTATTCACGTCAGCCACACCAGGGGAATTAATTTGGAGGGTGAGCATTTCTTGTACATTGTTTCTAATCATGTGGTCCACCTGAATCACAGATGGGGCTGATTTTTTGGCCTAAAACCAAATATGGGATCAGGCACCTAGTGAACGGGTTGGATTTATATACACATTACAGTGGGACCCACCTACGTTGCCGGATCCCTATTCTCTATTAAAAGGCATGCACAAATTATATATGTATATGATGCACGTACAACACTTATACGCATGCACTCAAAAATTGAGTACATGTCATATACTAACTCAAATTAAACCAATTAAATTGTTGAACCATTGTTGCTAAGTCACACTCCCAAAATTACTTTGTACGCATAGAATATCTTTACTCAACTAAGGCGACAAAATTATGTACAGCTGTCTCTAATTTACAATGTAAAGATAAAAATAACATTTCTAACATCATATTCATGGACAATTGTTTATTTAAACATGACCTTTGGATATTTTTCACTTGTAATCGTCCAATAAATGTCCACCAATCTGAAAGTCAGATGAGCAGTGACCCTAATTTTCAGTTCATGATACATAAAATGAGATCCATAATGTGGGCAATTTAATTTGAATTAGTTCCATGCCACATATGCAATCTCCAAGTAATTTCTAAGTGCCCGTCGGTCATCCATCACAGACGAAGTCTTTAAGAAAAGGTTATGTATTACAGCCATTACGTAACAGCAATGGTGGGAACCGCTTCGCGAAAGGGGGCCGTAATGGCGGTCACAAAAAAAAGGGCCCCGTAACAACCATTACAGCTTCCCGTTACAGGGCCAATACAGTTTTCTTTTTGAAAAGAAATTGGCCGTATCATTATAATAATTATGGTGACCAATGTTGTCGAATCGCATATTTTAAAAAAAATTATATATATATATATATATATATATATATATTAGGAGAAAAAAAAATTTTATGTAAAAAAATATAAGAAACTGAGGAGAACTTTTCTAAGTTAATAGATAACTAATTTTACATATTTAAAATACATATGAGAGAGATAAAATCAATTAAACAATGAATTAAACATCAAGTCATCCACAATTAACAATATAGTTAACAAGAAGTAACAACAAAATTAACAAGCTATTTATTTATTATGGTAGAAAATCAACAAGCTATCTTCCTTGAAACTTAAAAGTGCTTGAATCTTGATCTTCCAACTTCCAAGAGAGAGAGAATGTAAGAGAGAGATTAAGATCACTTGGAAGTAGGAAATACAAGAGAGAGGGAGATTAAGACCACTTGTAATTAAGAAATGTAAGAGAAAAATAGAGTAAGAGAGTTTTGGAGTGAGAATATTGCAAATGGAGGAGCTTTGGAAGCCTTTTTATAGGCAAAATGTTATTTTTTTACAAAAAAATAAAAAATAAAAATTCAATGTGTCATGGCCAATATGCGATCGCATGACAACAATGATGGTGACCCTTTTTTTTGTTGTTGTTAGAATTGTAATTACAGTGATTATTGAAGCCACCATTACCATTATTGGATACCTTCATCACAGTTCACCAAAGAACCAAAGTTTTTCTCTACCTTCTTTTCCTAATTTTGTTGTGCCTCCACCGAGACTGACAGTATAGCCTGTGTCTCCATCTCTAGGATCCACATGCTAAGTGGTATGGTGATCAGAACCATCCATATTGTGGAATATATGCTTTAAGGTCTACACTAAGAAAATTAGACTGACCATCACTTTGCTTAATGAATTTAGTGCATTGAAAAATAATAAAATTTGTCGCTTCAACTTTTTTTAAAAGGTAACTTGGACTCAAAACCCACGGCCACAATGTTGAAACGCACTCAATCTACTACTGAGCAATGGACTTGGTTTTTTTTTTTTTTTTTTTTTTTTTTTTGTGACGGCTTCAATTTAACAGAAAAGTCAAAGGTTAGGATCATTATTGAAGTGTGGCTTTGTGAAAATAGTTCACTTACAATATGAAAGAGAATATGGACAGTTTGCATCATCATAACATCTTCTGGTGTGGGCCCCAATGTGCAACAACACACTGGATGTCTAGATCCTTACTCGCGACAACTGCAGAAATTAAGAACCTTTGTTTCCTCTGAATCAAACTCCATGCCATGATGATCGCTTACATGCATGCAAGCACATAGTAATTATCATAAACATTGGGGCATGTGAGGCCTACTGTGATATGTGACTTCCATCCAAATCGTACATTAAAGGACTGCCTATCTTAAACCCAGATGCCTAGACCTAACACAACATAAGCGGCCCACACTGAAGGGAATAAAAGAGGACATCAGGGAGGTTGACGACCACCACAGAAACTCCTAGATGAAATGTTGCATCCCTTCAGCCATACCATGTATGTGATCACCTCCCTGGTCTAAAGCCACCTCAACATGGGGAATGGGCCACGTACGTATCTCATGTGTGGCCACATCACATGTGAGCTGGGAAAGACGAAAATGGATAGAGTGAGAGTACACTCGTAGGATAAGCTCAAACTGTGGATATGCAGGTGCCATCTAATCCATCCATTAGGTGAGGCCCCAATAGGTTAACTTAAACCTACATGGCCAAACACCAAGCCATGCCAAAGGGAACTGTGGGATGTATTGAGAGGGTGGCGCCCACTGTAGAAACGTTCAGATGAAATGTAGGCTCCACTATATTTTTTATGTGCCGACTCTTGGCCAAAGACAGTGTAAAGTGTGCCCATACGCCCAACATGCATCTCAGATATCTCCTACGTCAGCCACATCACATGAGATGACAACAAATGATAATATCTTAAGTGAGAGTACCTTCATAGGACACAAGGGGGATTTACCCTAAAGAGCAACAATGCTCTTTTTATCTAGTATAGATATGCAAGGGATCGCCCACTACATAAATCATTTAATTTTTAATTTTCTATTTGATTATTTTAATTTAAATTTTTTTTTTTTTTTAAAATGAAAGAGCATGGCCAAATCTATACATTGGCTTAAACTCAGCAACATATATATTTTCCACAGGTTACGATTTTAACAGGTGAAAATGGAAGATGTTCTAATTCACAGTTTGTTTTGCTTTTCACCTTCAAAATCAATATTTATTGATTGAGATCCACAAGAGAATGAAAGAGCATGGCCAAATCTATACATTGGCTTAAACTCATTAACATATATTTTTTCTACAAATTACCTCGCTTCTAGGCTCGAGGAGGTCCTTCCTAAAGTGATCTCAGATAATCAGGGGGCCTTTGCTGCAGGTATACAAATCTTGGAGAGCGCCTTGATGGCCCATGAATGTATTGACTCCAAGCACGTGGAGAAGAAGAGCAGGTTAGTGTGTAAACTTGATATTGAAAAGGCTTGCAATCATGTTGACTGGGAATTCTTGGACTATATGCTTCTGAGAGTGGGTTGCGGCCAGAAGTGGAGGAGATGGATCGGGTCTCATATTCAATCTCTATCCTATTATGTTCTTCTTAATGGGTCTCCTAAAGGATATTTTACGTCCTCGAGGAGGCTAAGGCTGGGGGATCCTTTATCCCCATATTTGTTCGTTGTAATTGGAGAAGCTCTTAGAACGATGCTTCCTAGAGGTGCGGAGTTTGATTTGTTCCAACTATTCAAGGTCACAGGCAATGGTCCCTAGATTACCCATCTTCATTACGTATACGGCACTAAATTTTTCTGCGAGGCAGAGGCAAATTCAATTAATAATCTTCACAAGCTGACGGTGTTTTAAAGTAGTTTCAGGCTTGAAGGTTAATGTAGCAAAATCGAAACTTCTTGCTAGTATATTTGGGTGCAAGACCGGTTCTTTCCCTTCTACCTATCTCGGGTTGCCACTTTGCATTGGGAAATTGGCTATCCAACTTTGGGATAGGGTGATAGAGAGGATTAAAAGGAAGCTTGCTTGTTGGAATTGTTGTTATCTATCTTTGGGATGCCGCTTAACTCTCATTAGGGGCTCCCCATTCACTCTCGATTTCTGGATTTACCTCTTTTCCTACCTTTACTAGTAGGAATTTCGTCTCCTAGTCCGATTTTGCGAGCCTTCCAACTAACAAACAGTTATACCCTTACCTTTCATAATAGTTGTTACAGTTGTTACGACCCCGTAACGTGTAATGGTTGCCACCGACCATTACCTTTACATGACGGCCTTTATAGCACACCATGAACAAGATCCATTTTAGGGGATAGGATCACTAACACAAGGGGAGGATCTCTCCACCCTACTCCTGCTGGAGACATTTATCCGATCTTTCCCTTAGGGAGATGTGGCACCCTGACATTGGGAGAAAGATCTATCATGCTTACCCCAATCTTCTCTCTATATTTATGGTTTGGTTGTTATGGTCTCCTCGCAGATCGTGAGTTGACCCTCAATTGGTGGTCTTTCGAACATTTCTCACTTGAACGATGATCTCTCTCACTCGAATGATGCTCTCACTCTCGCAGCTCGCTCGAGACAATACATTCTTTCTTTTCACCTCTTCGATTATATCTTTCCTCTTCTTTTCTTGGAAAGGGAGAAAAGGGAAGAGTTTTTTCTTTTTCTTCTTTTGGAATGGGGAATGTTTTGGTAGTGTTGGGCTTGATGGGTTTTTTTTTCTGTGGAATGGGTTTCGGGAAGGTCGAGTATATAGAGCTGGGCATCGGACCGAGTCGGATCGGATTTGGTCCAACTCGACCAGGTTCGAAATTTGTAGGTCCCGACCCAAACTCGATCCGATTTGGGACCGGATCCGGGTCATTTAACTCGAACAGATCCAAACTCGTGGTGGCCTGAATCGATTCGAGTCCGACTCGGTCAGGAAAACCGAGTCGGATCGGATTGAGTAAGGTTAAGATAAAAAACTGATGGATGGTGTAGATAAACCAAAAAAGTTCAAGATGGTCCCCCCATAATTTACTCACTCAGTAGGAAAAAACGGATAGTTAGCTTCTCAAAGAAGCTTTACACCACAGACATAGCTTCTTGAAGAAGCTTTACACCACACCACATACAGATAGCTTCTCGAAGAAGCTTTGTAACTCCCAAGTGGCTAGTAGTCGATGTTCTGTGGGGCCCACCATGATGTATGTGTGTCATCCATGTCGTCCATCTATCTTTATATATCATTTTATGATATGAAAAAAAAAATGAAGTATACCTCAATCTTAAGTGGACCCCATTACAGGAAACAGTGTTGAATGAATTTTAACCATTAAAAACGTTTTGGGGGCAATAAAAGTTTTGGATCAAACTTATATTTACTGTTTCCCTTAATTTGGGTCTTTATGACCAAATCAGTCGATTGGATTTCAAATAAACAGTACAGTGGGCCTTCGGAGGATTTTAATGGTGAATATCCATTCATTATTGTTTTGCTGTGGTGTGGCCCAACTAAGATTCATATCCCTATACTTTTTTTTTTTTTTTTATCAAGCCCTAAAATGATCTGTAAAAATGGATGAACGGGATGGATGAAACACGTACATCATGGTGGGGCCCACAGAGCACCGACCATCAGTCATGGGGGAGTAGCCGATCCGTCTCCCTCCAAGTACAGCTAGCACCAGCTAGCTAGCTGATCTAGGTACGTGTTGTGCAAAGACGAGCACTGACGCTCCTCGAGCTCTGGGTTGTACGAACGGTTCAAAGGAGATCCACATTACATGGCCCCATAGTGACCTATTTACTATATCTACACCGTTCATCTATTTTTAGAGATCATTTTAGAGCATTATCCAAAAAATGAATCATATCCACAGATCAACTGGACCACACCATAAATAGCAGCGAAGATAATGATTTTCACCGTTAAAAAATTTGTAAGGCCCACCATAACATTTATTTTACATCCAGTCTGTTCATAAGGTCACAAGTACCTGAAAAAATATATTTCATAAGGTCACAAGTACACGATTGAAGAGGAAAAACAAATTTCATATTGATCCAAAACTTGACCCTAAAAAGTGTTTCAATGGTAGACGTTCAATCTCCCTCTAGTTTTGCAGTGTGGTCCAATTGATGGTTAGATCTGTCTTATTTTTTGTCTCAAGCCTTAAAATGAGCTCGCCAACTGGATGGACGGTTTGGATATAACACATACCTCGTGATCAGACCCAAAAAACTTGCTAACGTTACCTAAGTCCATCCGCTTTGTACACGACTCTCTTTCTCTTTCCCTCTTTCTCTCTTCCGAACACAAGTATGATTCATTTCTCATATATCTCTCTCCAGCAGATAAATCCAAGCTCCAAAACCTTCTTCTCACCTTCTTCTTCAACAGAAATAGAGAAGCAGATATGGAGAGAGAATCACAGATATAGAAAGATGGAGAGAGATAGAGAGTTAGGGACGGGCTCAAGTGTACATTAGGTGGGATTTTTTGGCGCCAAATCGTAAAGCCTAGGCGGTAAAAGTAAAAAGAAAAAAAAAACAATATATATATATATATATATATATATATATATATTATTTAAGCGTACCTTGCCCTTCATCAATTTTGACATGGATATTATTTAAGCCACCTACACTACCTGTATGGTTATATATTCAATGAATGAGTGGCCAGCTCAGTGTGAATTCTTGTCAAGATTACTGTAAGACCCGTATCCTAGATCGTACTGTCCCGTTGAATTTCGGCAACCTACGACTGTAATCAACGTTTGCGATCGATCCTAAGTTGTATCCTGTAGAATTGAGTCGGCTTAATCCGAGACTCGTACCATTGCAACCGCACCGTCGCCGCGGTTCCAATGCCGCGTCTCATACACCAATCCGACGCTTAGATTATAAGATGTGGACCGTGCATTATAATGACCGTGGACCGCACATTGCGGGACCCACTCATCCCATGTGGCACCAATCCTTAGGTAATTATGAGGGTGATGGATGACATCACCCTATCTATAACCACCCTACCCCCTATCCTTCTTACAAGCACTTATGGCTAGCCACCCTACCCCTAGCCCTCTTATAACCATTTATTGCAAGTCACCCTCTCTTACATGTAATCATGGCCTACCTAAGCTACTCTCTCCCTCTCTTTACTACACTCTTTCTCTCTCATTTTTCAAACTCACATTCCCAAGCAAGGAGAAAAAAATCCCACGTCCATGGCATCCCAAGTGTGAGAAAAGTGAGTGTCTTGAGAGTGACTCATTCCCATCACAAGATCCATCATCCTAACCCTTCAAACCTCATCTTCCACCATCAAAGTGAAGCATAAGGAGATCGGCTTTCCAACGGACCGAGAAGTTCGAACGGTAGGTGCTTCCATAGGCTAGATTTCATTATTTTGATGATGGGCCAAGTGAGGCCTACCGATCAATGGTGTGGATCTCACTTTGGACCCTAAGATGTGGCCGATGGCCCACCTTGATTACTACTTGATGTATGGTTGATTTCAAAGGAGGGCCCATAGTGTCGGTGTCCCTCCATCACACGTGTCCCACTCTTTATCTCTTTCTCTCTCTCTTGCCCTCTCTCTTTCATTTTATTATTGGTTGTGTGTGATGATGTGGCCATGTGGCCCACCCGAATGGACCCCACCCTAAGGCATGTATTTGATTCAAGTCATCTATAAGTGGGGCCCACTTTTAAGTGTTGTGTCCACCCCCATCCATCACTTGGTGGCCCACATGGGCAGCCCACCTGAAATCGTCCAGCGTCCAGGGACGCTGGACGTTGAAAGGAAAACACAAATATCAGCCTTGGTGCAAGGCTATTTAGGTGAGCCGCTCATGTAGGCCTCACCTTGATGAATGGATTCAATCCACGCCGTCCATCCTATTTACCAGCTCATTTTAGGCGTTGAGCCAAAAAATGAGGCTGATCCAACTTTCTGGTGGGCCATACCTTAGCAAACACTGATTCTCACCATTTAAAGTCACGCGAAATTTTCTACACGTCAAAAAATGCTCAATATTGGGCTTGATGGATGGATTATGGACTATGGAATCCATTGGGTGGGTCGAATTCATCTGATGCGGGCCCTACCACCGAAAAACCGCAAAAAAATAAATTACTGCAGCAGCAGACGCTGCTGCTGTCAGAGACGCAGGCAGCGCTTGCTGCTGGCGGGCGGCGGGCAGCGGACGAGCAGGGTCCCACGGCCCTCAGCCGTGGGCCCCACCATGATGTATTTATTATATCCACACCATCCATTTGGTGGGCCACCTCCTGAGGCGGGTCCCCTCCAAATTTCAACGACATCCAAGGCTAAGGAGGCCCACATCAGAGAAAACAGTGAGATTGAATGGTTACCTTTGAAACCCATTTTTGGGCCACTGGAGTTTTGGATCAAAATGAAATTTATTTTTCCTCTTCATTCCAGGTCCGTACGACCTTATCAACGGTTTGGATGGAAAGTAAACATTATGGTGGGCCCCACATGGGACCCACAATGATTTATGTGTTATATTTCCACCGTCCAGGCGGACGGTGGAGCCCACTGTGATGTTTGGGTTTCACCCCCCACCGTCCAGACGGACGGTGGAGCCCACTGTGTGTGTGTGTGTGTGTGTGTGTGTGTGTGTGTGTGTGTGTGTGTATATATATATATATATATATATATATATATATATATATATTATATTGTATATATATACTATATATAAATTACATGTTATATTTTACAATATATATACGGATGGTGGGCCTTCATGTGGACCCCCACTATGATGCATGTGTTGCATCCAATCTGTCCAACCACTTGGCGAGCTTATCTTAAGGGCTTGAGACTAAAAATAAGACAGATCCATAGTTCAAGCGGACCCCCACCTTGATGTATATAAGGCCCATGTTATGCAACCCATGGTGATGTATTCAAAGGCCCATGGGGTATGGTCCATTGCAATGTACATAAGGCCCATTGATGTGCCCACTTGATTTATATAAAGCCCATATGAGGCGGCCCATTTGATGTATCTAAGGCCTATGGGTTAAGGCCCAATGAGACGTATATAGGTCCATTGCAATGTGTGATTCCCCATGGTTTGGGTAATGGTATTTTATGGCGGGCCATGCCTTGAGAGCAATATTGGTTTGACGTCCACATTGTAGAATAATGTTGGTTTAATGTCCGCATTATAAATCTCCCTAGGGCCCATTAATAGGCCCATACCGGTTATATGTAAGCCGTCTAGGCCCATCTTCGGCGTAAGGATAGTTCATTACTTTATAACATGCTTAGTACATTTTCATGATTCATGCGCATACGCATATATGTATGCTTGATATGGGGAATGTTTGATCATAGCATAAGCCGTTGGGCTGAGGCATTTACGGGACTCCTTATGAGACGGAGTGCCCCACATGAGCGCGTAGTACGCGTGAGATTTTCACATGATTGTACGGTGTGACTCATGCATTTTGCATATGTGTGACTTGATCACTGCACACCCTAGAGACATCAGGGCCGTGGCCTCCACAGACACATCGTGGATGGTCGTATCGGATACCGAAAATATTGGCTTTAGCATTTTGGGCACTTAGGATGTCCTTGGGTGAAAATCCCAAAACCTTTTTGGTACCAGGAGATGCTCCAATGTCTAGACCGAGTGGATATACGAGCGCCCGAGTGCCTAATACCAGTAGGCCGCATCTCCCACTGTGTCGTAGTCGGTTGGAAGGGGGTGTGGCCTTATCCGCTCAAGTGAGGGGGCTATAAGCTAGGCTAAGTTTGACAAGCTCGCAAATGAGTCTGCTATCGACGAGCCGGGTAGGTATTGGCAGACTACTGGTCAGGTGGATAGTGTGGTCTCTTCGACTTGCTTGACTGTGCAGCTAAGGAGGAGGCAGTCAGTGTGAGGTGTATTAGACCCCGGTGATATCCAGAGAGGAACTGTACTGATATGTGTACTTGATGAGTACTGACATGCTTGCTTTGCATCTCGCATATGACATTTGGCTACATAGGCCTCGCATCGCATGGCCTTGGGATGACCGATAGCATTCATGCCTTGCATCATATAGCTTTGGTACAGCTGATAACATTCATGGACTTACCGCATATTTCTGCATTACTCTGATATTGTACACTTGACGCTTGCCTTGCACACACACTTACACCACCCTCTAAGCTTTTGTAAGCTTATGCACGACCGTTGCGTGCAGGTGTCATTGGACAGCAGCAGCGCTGAGGCAGGAGCGCGTATCAGATCTTTTTAGAGCTTTTTGATCACCCTGTATTTCCCTTTCCGCATTGTACTTAAAAGTTTTTTTATATAGTGGATATGTGGTGATGTTGTTTTGTGACTTGGTTATGCTTGTGGTTATGCTCCATTCCATTCAAAAAAAAAAAAAAATCATACTGAAAATCCTCCTTATAGGATCTCAAGATCGGAATCTGGTGTATGGGCGCTAGAAGTCGAGAATGGGGTACTACGGAGGCTGTCGGCCCCGGATTCGGCGATCGGAAATTTTGTGAGCTTGGTTTCCGAGTTTGGAGTGTGACAATTACACACCGCCGCATTAAGCAAGCATAGTTGTAAACAAAAAATATTCAAAATAATACACGATGCAGTTTGATTAAACGCTTGGATGCGCGAGTGCACATCAATGCATGGATGCATGTATGTGTTTTGTCTACACTAGCCATCTATTTTCATTTTAAGGCACGAGCCAAAAATGAGATAGATCTAAATCTAAAGTGGACTACACTACAAGAAATCAGTGGTGCTTGAACGCCCATCATTATAATTTTCTTAGGGGTCAATGTAATGTTTATTTGTCATCCAAACTGTTGATTAAGTCACACATACCTGAATGGAGGAAAAATAAAATAAAACACTGACTTCATCCAAAACTTTTGTGGCCATAAGAAGTTTTTAATGATGGGTGTTCAATCACCAATGTTGTCTATGGTGTGGCCCATGTGAAATTTGGATGTGCCTCATTTTTTAGGCTCATGTCCTGTAATGATCCGCAAAAATGGATGGACAATGTGATAAACCACATACATCATGGTGGGGCCCACAGAGTACTGTTACTAACAGCTAAAGTGCATTCTGCCTCCCCACATAAGGCTTGTCATGGTTATTAACATGCATGGATTTTTTTCTCGACCACACTGCAGGAAATGATCGGAATTGGATGCTTATTATTGAGAACTTATTGGGATTTTAAAGGAAATGATAAAGCTAATTTTTGTGTTTTTCCTTCATCGAGGCATGTGTGACCTTATGAAAAGGTTGGATGACAAATAAACCTCGAGGCAGACCTAAGAAAGTATAACGCCCCAACTTTTCAGGACCCGAGTACACGACTCGTTTCCCAAAAACCCGAGTGTTAACCTTAAAGGATGGTCAAATATATATATATATATATATATATATATATATATATATATAATATATATATATATATTCTTATTTTATCAGAGTAAGCAGATAAGCGTAGAATGGACAAGTAATCATAAAGGGAAATTTCAAATTTCATTTAGAATATACAAATGCTGCCCATAATGACTTATATAAACCAATGTCCTCATTCTTACAATTACAAAATGAAATAATATTACATGTAAAATAAAGTAAATTACAACAAATTTGATATATGAAATCATGTAACAACCCTTAGCAAATATAATCATGCACCCTTGTCAACCATAGCCTGCTCCTCACCAATATGAGTGTGAACATCATTACGGCCACCTATGCTACCTGTACGGTTGTATATTTGATAGACGAGTGGCCAACTCAGTGTGAATTTTCCTCAAGATTACACACTGCCGTATTAGGTAAGAAATAGTATAAAACATTCAAACAACCAAAACATAGTAGATGCAGTCTTATTAGATGCATGGATGCGTGAATGCAATTATTCCCCCGGGTAAAACATCTAGATTGACAGTAGGGTTGTCACCCATGAAATCATCGACTCAAGTAAAACATCCAGATGGCCTGTGCCCCGGGTAAATTAACATCTAGACAGGCGTGAATGTGATTGGTCAGCGCAACACTCGACGTAATCGCATGGGCATGATGATCCAAGTCATCATCATAAATCGAATGATTGTTTATAAGCGCAACATTCAGCGTAATCGCAGGGCAAAGTAATCTAAGTCATCGTAATATGCCATGTATGCATGATTTGTCATCCCATTATTAGTCCAATTGCAACCAGCCGATTTAAGTAAGCTCACGGTCACTACGGGGAGCACATGGCCCAGCATAGGTTGACGGCTCGAGCATAGTATCCCATGACTACCATCCCGGCTCATGAGGCTACCATCTTAGGATGTTTAATGGAAACCTATCGACTAGTGGCCAATCATATTACAGTATATGGGGCTTACCATCGCATGGTTACACAGTATATAACATCAAACCCATATAGGGAAAATATCAAAACAGAACCATGTAGGGCTAGTATCAAAATATGCCACATAGGGCAAATATCAAAATCATACGATGAAAACCATCCTTAAAAATTATTAGGCACAACAACCCTGGATGGTAGGCCCACATCAATGATCCATCTACACCATCACCCAATAACCACCAAGTCGAAGGTCCATTACGATCACAACTAGTCAAGTTACATCCCAAGTATGGGTGTACATTTATATGTGGGAATTTTTCACTAATGTACCAGTTCAAGTTCCAAAAGCAATCCACAAAAAGAAATCCACAAGCATGAACAATTATATAGGATAATCATAAAACATGCAATACAACAATTCAATTTTCACCAGCTAACACATGTGAATAAAAATGGAGATATCAATTATAAATTTAAATAAAAACTATAACTTAAGCTAATGAGAAGATGGAAAGCTCAAGGGGAAGAATCATCACCTTATACTTTGAATCGCCTTCTAGTGTCGCTAAGTGCTTGCGCCCTTAGAATTGTATCCTACCACGAATTGTGAATTTTGCACATGAGATTAATGTTCTACCAAGTGTCTATGGTTAAGATTTACACAACTTAGGGTTTTAATTATTTTTGGGGTTCTATTATAGAATTAGGGCTTCATATTAGGGTTTAGTTATAGGCTTTAGATTCTAGGATTTGAATCCTAGATTATTATTAATATTATTAGTATTATTATTGTACAATGGATCAAATAATATTCATAATAGGAGTGTTAATCCATCCATACTAATAACAATGGTTCGTAAGTTCATATTTAAATGTACTGCTATTATCTAACATTCTTATAACGACTAATAATCTCACAAGTAATAATGATAGAATATTTACTAATGATAATACTATGAGGACTAATACTAATAATTATATTAATATGTATAATACTAATTCCCTGATAACTATTTTCAAATGCTAATAGACATAACTATCAATAGTGAATTTAGCCATGATACTAGATACCATGATCTATCATTAAATAGGACACCCTCATTTGATAATCACAATTTTGTCTACAACAGCTAGGTTATATAATGGACCTTTACCCTACCATAAATTTTGAAACTGCACCATTAGACCCAACCTAACTTACCATTTATGGTTTAAGTATCGACCTATGGTTTAGATCACTTAGGTCTAGGATTCCACCCTAGAGCTTAGGTTTAGGTTTGGATTAAATTTCCGTTTGATGTAATAGCGGTATTGATGATATTGCTAACTTAAAATAATAACTTAATAATGGCTAAATAACAACAACACTAATTATTACATTATAATATTAATTAAAATTTGTAGTTAATAGCATTAAAACAACTCTAATCACCATGACAGATAGGAATAAAACCAAAGTAATTAATGGTGAAAGAGGTGAAAAATCTTACTAATGTTGACTCGGTTCCGAACCGGGTTGACTCGGTTGGCTAGGACAGCCGACACACCCCTACTCTCTTTCTCTTCCTTTTCTCTCTCTTTCTTCCTCTCCTTTTCTTCTCTCTTCCCTCTTATTCCGTGCTAGGACGTCCAGCTAGATCTAGACTAGGCCCATGTCTACTCGACCCAGCCGACTCGGATGGACGTGGTTTCATCCGAGTCGACTCAGTAGCAAACACCACCAGCCCCTCCTCTCTTCTCTTTCCTCTTCCTCTCTTGCTTCTCATTTTCTCAGTCACTCTCTCTTTTCTTCCCCTTCTATATATATAATTTTTGTTTAATGCAGGAACATCCAGCAACACCTGGACCCAACCAGCAGGCGAGTCGCGTTCGAGTTGGTGCGACAGCCACCGACCCAACTCGAATGGCAGTAAACTCAACACACCCTCTCTCTTTCTCTCCTATTGCAATGACCAGCAGCGCCCATACTCAGACGGAGTTCTGCTGGACAACGCTGGGCAGCAACTCAACCCATCTCGAGTGAGACCGAGTCATGAATCCCATCACGACAGTTAGGTGCGGTGCAACAGCCGCACCACCTTCTCTTCCTCATCCTTCTTTCTTTTATTTTCTTCCTTTCTTCCTTTCTTCCTTCCGACCCTGGACAACGAGAGCACAAACCCTGACCTAACTCAATCGGGTCAGTTAGTGCGGCAGCGAGAGAGAAAGGCAGGGAAGGTGAGCTGCCGTTAATGGCGGATTGCCCTCGGTTGCGTCTCTCTCCAAACCGAAGCTTCTGGGTGGTGTGGATAGGCCTATTGGAGCTTGGGGACATAGGTTTTTGAGGTTTCATCGAGCTTCAGGCGGTGGGTTCGAAGGGAGGAGCTCTCGGCTATTTTCCTTGGGTCTTTGCAAGGATGGGAGGGAGTTGTTTTCTCTCCCTACATATTGCAACCCTAGCTTCCTAACAGCCCTACGATCGGAACTAAACGGCCAGGATCACTCTAGTTTGCAATAGGTGGTAAACCAGAAATCAGCCGCAGGTTTTCTTTCCCTGGTATTTGAGGGAGCCCTAAACCGGGTATCGGACGCCCGAGATCTCACCGAACGGACGGCCGAGATTCGAAAACAGGCGTTCACGCGGATTGTCTTGCTGGCAAAACAGAAGGCGCAGTAGAATTTCCCATTTTCGGAAATAACCAACCGCACACCCCTGTTTGTGCTGAAGTTCGTGCGAACGCACGTGTGGATCATCGCGCGGGGTGAGTTTGGTTCTGGTCCGTTCCACTGCCTTGATCAGATGGACGGTTTGGATCGTCCATATCGGCGATCATGGTGGGCCATGGTCGGTCGAAATCGGACATTGTCCGTCCGCTCTTTCAAACGAGGAAAAAGGAGGGAAATCCTTCCTATTTTTAGAAATGTCAGGTCAGCGGACGCGGATTGCGTCCTACCCCCGCCCGGACGCTAATCCGTCCGGGCAGGGCTCTGTGGAGCCCACCGTGATGTAACTGTTTCATCCTGCCGTCCAACGAGTTTTTCAGAAAATTTTAATATGTGAACTAAAAAATGAGCCAGGTTCAGGGCTTGAGTGGACCACACCAAAGGAACCTGCACTGATATGATACCCACCGTTGAAACATTTCTAAGGGCCCACGTGATGTTTTTTTAAACCATAAAATCTATTCATAAGGTTACGTAGACGTGGATGAACTTAAAACACAAATATCAGCTTGATCCGAGACTTCTCTGGCTCCCAAGAAGCTTTTAATGGTGGAAGTTCAATCCCCACTTTGTGGTCCACGCAAGCCCTGAACCTGCCTCATTTTTTGGTTCATGTATTAAAATTTTCTGAAAAAATCGTTGGACGGCAGGATGAAACAGATACATCACGGTGGGCTCCACAGAACCCTGCCCGGACGGATTAGCGTCCGGGCGGGGGTAGGACGCAATCCGCGTCCCGGGTCAGCGCCCGGTTTGAGTGCGCTGACCAACCAGTGCATCGCGGGAGCACACTTGTTGGTGTACCTACTGGCATAATAGTGGGATACACATGATGTTTTAATGAAATCCACTCCGTCCATTTGGCTCTTAGGATTTTATTATGAGCTTAGGCCGAGGATGATTCCAATATATAGCTCATATGATCCATAACATTGGTTTTATGCACCTAAATAATAATACCTGGCGATCTCTGAAAGTTTAACGGTTAGATTTCTCCCTAATATAGTCATATTCTCTATTTGGGGTCCTGAGGGTTGATTACCTGGGACTTGATGGCAATTTGGATGACTAATCCATTATTTTGAAGTGGGGATCGTACGTTTGGATGGCTCGATGGACGGTGCGTCTTACAAAAATCCACGGTCTCATATTAATGACTGACAATATCTTTTTGGAAATCGACAGCGGATGATTCGGTTTGCAGATCGCAGTCAATGGTCAGATTTCACTATACTATGTCATTTATAAATTTATAAGTTCCTAATATCACCTGGGTTGTTCTAAGCAACTGGTCCACGGTAGATTAAGTCACGCAGTATAGTTCGGGAGCTGATTTATCATTAGGTTGCCTGGAGTATGATAAACCAGTGGGTTAGCTGGCTTGTGTTTCAAAAACTGAGATAAATGATCCAATCCGATCTATTTCATGCAAATCAATGGTGATCTAGATGATTCGAATCTTTAAGACCCATCTAAGTGGACTTTAATGCTAGTGGGCCGACCATGTGTATAATCTAACCGCATGTTTGACCCTGAAATCGTATGGTTGGATTACTAATGGTCATGGCATAAGTTGAACAATCGTGTGGTCTGAAGCCTGCGATAGCTAACGTGAAATTTAATTGTCTAGCGAGGTCATTAGAAACCTAAGTTAGGTTTTCCTGATGACCCGATAAACTTCCTCCAAGATGGATAGCCTGATTGATGTTTATACTATATTAGACATTTATTATAACACTGAGTACGCAAAAGTACGGGGTGTTACAGAAAGTTTCAATGATAGTCATTCAATCCCTCTGCTTTATGTGGTGTGGTCTACTTGAGCATTGGATGTAACTCATGTCAATGTAACTCATGTATGGGCTCATTTTCTATAATGATATGAAAAAAAATTGATGGATGATGTGCATCTAATACATAAATCATGGTGGGCATAGAAAAGTTCCGTGAGATTAAATGGTGACACAACTTTAGGGATTTTCCACCAAAGCCTTTAGCGGAAAGTTTCTACGCTGGAAAACTAGATATTCCATTATAAAGTTTGTGAGAAATCTACCCCATTTATCCATTTTGTGAGATCATTTTAGGAGATGCAATAAAAAATGAACCAATCCAAGATTGAAGTGGGCCACATGAGAAGAAACATTAGGGATTGAACATTCAAGGTTGAGACCTTGTATGGTAGCCAAAGTTGTGTCAATATGAGTTTGTGGTTTTCAGTTATCCTGGATTGACAACGGTAGGCATTTCTTTCCTTAGTTTCCCCCTTGTGTGGCTTACTTGAGTCTTGGATCTGGCCCATTTTTTGTCTCATGCCCTAAAATGAGCTCGTAAAATGGATTAACCAAGTAGATTTCATGGCGGGCCCCATCTAGGGTCAACACATGAATTTCGAAATCCCCCTTGGTAAATTCCCCATTTAGAGAGCTGGAGTAATTGTCTGGAGTCCACATTAATCCAACTTGTTGATAATATCATATACGATTTGATGATGAAGTAGAAAGAACACATATCAACTTGATACAAAACTTCCTTGGCTCATGAGAAGATTTTAATTGTCAATCACCACGGTTTCCTGTGGTATGGTCCACCCAAGATTTGGATGATCTGCTTTATTTTTGGGCTCATGTCCTAGAGTAAGCGGGCCAAATGGATGGACTGTGTGGACATACAATACATACATCAAGATTTACATCACATAAAGAAAAACCCCACTGTCAGGGCCGCACCTAATCCACTGAACGGGTCGATCTGGCCAGCGAATTTCACGGTGACTCGGCTTCATTTCTGGTCGAACCGATTTGACTTGGACGAGTTCGGAGTCAGGTGACAGAGTCTTAGAACTATGGGCCACAATATTACATGAATATACAGGTTTGTCCTAGTGATTTCCGTTACAACGCATTCTATCATGGATGGTAATTGCTCCCTTGTGGTCCACCATGATGTGTGTGAGAAATGGACTCGTCCATCAGTTTTTCCAGTTGACCATCTAAGGCATTGCCTACATGCAATCGGTCTAGATCATCCAACCATGGAGAGCCATAGTTGCTCATTGGTCCAACGGATGACACATCTTACAGCATTTTCTCTCACCTTATGTCACGCCCCAAACTCGAAAACCGGGCTCACAAAATTCCCGATCGCCGAATCCGGCGCCGACAGCCTCCGTAGAACCCCATTCTCGGCTCCCAGCGCCCATACGCCAGGTTCCGATCCTGGGATGCTATAAGGAGGATTTTTCAGCATCCGTTTAATTTGTAATAAGCATAACCAAAGGCATAACCCACAAACAACAACCAAAAACTCCATCACATTTCCACTATGATAAAAAAACTTTACAAGTACAATGAGCATAAAGGGAAATACAATGAGGATGGACAAAAAGCTCCAAAAGATCTGCTCTGCGCTCCTGTCTCAACGCTGCTGTGTCCTCGCGTCACCTGCACGCAACGGTCGTGCATAAGCTTATAGAAAGCTTAGAGGGTGGTGAAAGTGTGTGCGCAAGGTAGTAATGCAGTATGCAGTATTAGAGTAATGCGGAACATGCTGGTGAATCCATGAATACTACTAGCCGTACCAAGGCTATGCAATGCAAGGCATGAAAGATATCGGCCATACCAAGGCCATGCGATGCGAAATGCAACTCAAGCATACAAATCCTCATCTAAGTTCACATATCAGTATAGCTCAAAATCTGGAATATCACCGGGGTCTAGTACACTCTAAACCAGATTGCGGACCCATTCCTCTCGAGCTGGTCAGACTCAGCCTAGCATTGCCCCCCTCCTCTCGGCGGGTAAGGCCGCACCCCCTTCCAACCGACCATGACACAGTGGAAAGCGCAGCCTCCTGGTAATCGGCCATCGGCGCTCATGCACCCACTCGGTCTAGACGTTGGAGCAAACCTCTTGGTACCATAAGGGTTTAGGGACTTTCACTCAGGATATCTATAGCACCCCATGTAGAACAAGATTTCCGGTATCCAATCCTGCCAACCACGATACGCCTGTGGAGGCTATGGCCCTGATGTCGCTAGGGCGTACAGTAACTACATCACACAATGCGGATGTATGAAACATACTATCCAATCATGCAACAATCCTGCGCGTCTCGTGCGCTCATGTGGGGCAACACCGCCTAACCAGGAGCCCCTAAACAACCTGCTCGAAGGCACATGCTATGATCAGTCACTTCTCATGCCAAGCATACATATGATGCGTATGATCATGAATCATGGAACTATACTACACATGTTATAAAGTAATGAGCTACTCTTGCAACACAAATGGGCCTAGACATGGACGGCCTACACACAACCAGTACGGGTCTATCGATGGCCCTAGGGAGAGTCATAATGTGGACATTTAACCAACACTATACCCGCAATGTGGACGTCAAACCAACATCGCTCTCAAGGCATTATCTGTCGTAAACATCATTACATAAACCATGAAGGGATCACACATTGCAATGGACCTTAGGTACATCCCATTGGGCTTTAAATACATCGAATGGGCCGTGTCACATGGGCCTTATATTCATCAAGAGGGCCACATCAATGGGCCGCACCAATGGGCCTTAAGTGCATTGCAATGGGCCTAACCTCATGGATCATAAGTACATCAAATGGCAACATCGAATGGGCCTCATATGTACATCGAATGGGCCTTAACCCATAGGCCCTAACACATCTCGATGGGCCTTAACCCCTGGGCCTTTAAGTATATCAGGTGGGCCTAATCATATGGGCCTCTTGCATATCAAGGTGGGCCTCAATAACGGCCACAAATGCATCAATATGGGCCTAATCACATGGGCCTCTATAAATACAAGGGTGGGCCTCACTCAGACATCAAAGTGGGCCCACAGAAGGTTAGATCTGCCCCATTCTTAACTCACGCCAAAAATGATATTTCAAAATGGATAGTCGAATCGGACGCCACATGTACATCAAGGTGGGGTTCTCATGCGGGCCTACCAAAATGTATATTTATATACGTATATATATCCAATATAATATAGATATATAGTATATATATAATATATGTAAAATATAACATATATATATATATATATATATATATATATATATATATATATATATATATATATATATATATATAATATATAATACTCACACGCACAGCACACGCACAACGCACACGCACGCACACGCCCAACGCACGCACACACCACCTCACATGCACACATGCACGCACACACCCCACACCCACCGTCCACTGAACGGTGGGGAAACACACATTACAGGGGCTCCACCGTCCAGCGGACGGTGGAGTACAACACATACATCACCGGGGCTCCCTGAGTCTTGGATGCACCTGAAATTTGGAGGGGACCCGCATCAGGGGGTGGCCCACCTTATGGACGGAGTGGATACACAAAATACATCATGGTGGGGCCCACGGCAGGGGCCGTGGGTTGGCCCTGTCCGTCCGCCCAAACCAGCGCAAGCAGCGCCTACGCCCTCCTGACACGGCAGAGGCAGCAGCCTCTGCTTCTTTTCTTTTTTTTTTTTCTTTTTTTTTTTCTTTCTGTTTCCTTGCAGAAAATGGTATGCGGAGCCCACTACCTGAAGATCTAGCCCGCCCATTGTGTTCTCGGGCCCGGAATGCATCCAACAAGTCCAAGGTTCAAATTTTTTGGTGTGTAGATAAGGCAAGGTGGGCCCTAGAAGCTTTGAACGGTAGAATATACCATTTCCTATGGTATGGCCCGTCTGAGTGTTGGATCGACCTCATCTTTTGGCTCAACGCTTAAAACATCCTTGTGGAGGGGATGGACGGCGTGGATTGAACACATACAACTAGGTGGGGCCTATACACAGGAGCCACCCAAATTCTTAGAAAGAAGCTGATATTTGTGTCTTTTCTCCAGCCACGTCCAGCGTCTGGACGGGTTGGCGCACACATGCATTGAGGTAGGCCCCACTTGGGTGGGCCGCCAAATGAATGGATGGTGTGGGTACAACATATTTAGAGTGGCCCCACCGGTGAATGGCTTGGATAAAGTACATATGTCATGGTGGGGCTCATTTCAAGTGGACCACATAACCAAAACATGATAAAAGGAAAGAAATGAAATAGAGAGAGAGATAGAGAGAGATCGGTGAGTATGGAGGGACCCCGCCACTATGGGCCCCTCGTTCAAAATTACATCAAGGTGGGTCCCACATTATGGACCCTTGATCAAACAAAATGCATGAAAAACCATGATCTAAGATCACCCACCAATATGGACGGTCTAGATGACCTATGTAAAACAAGAAAATAAACATCATGATGGGGGCCATGGAGAATGGCCCCATCATGGAATGATCATGATGATCAAAGCGGGCCATCGGCCACCTCTTAGGGTCCCAAGTGAGATCCAAACCATTGATCGATTGGTCTCACTTGGCCCATCTTAAAAACATGAAAACTACTCTTATCAAGCACCCACCGTCCGATCTTCTTATCTTCTTGCTCCTATGGGTTCCTTAGCTCCTTAGCTTCAATTTCAAAGGAGGAGATGAGGAATGGATGGCTAGGATGAGAGATCTTGGGATGGAAAGGTGGGCCACACTTGGAGCTTTGAAGGAGAGGGAGAGCCTCATACGTATGGAATTTTCTCTCTTGTTTGGGAATGAGATTTGGAAAAGAGAGAGAGACTTGTAAAGGGAGAGAGAGATGGGTGATGTTTGATGGAGTGATGGATGTGGTGGTGATGGGTGTGTAAGAGACTTTTTGACTTTGGAGGCATTTTGTGTAAGAAATGTATGGGCTTGTAAGAACTTTTTGACTTTTGTGGTTGCTTGGAAATGGGTGAAAAGTGACGTGTACTTGACATGATGGGATTGATTGATGGGTGATTGATGTGACATCTCATTGAGATTCTCTTGGGTTTCGCAACGCGCGGCGTTTTCCTCACACCGAACGCTGGCCTACATCTCCTAGCCAGAGTATCGCCTCGGCGCGCGAGTCGCGGCATCGGAACCGCGGCGACGGTGCGGTCACAAGGATACAAGTCTTAGGTTGAGTTGACTCGGGTTAACGGCGTATGAATCAAGGTCGTGCGCAGATACCGGTAAGGGTCGAAGGTTGCCGGAATTCGACCGGGAAGACCGCGAGAGTCTACGGAATGGTACAATCTAGGATACGGGTCTTACACCATATTGACGGCTTACTACACAAAACAACTTTTAACGTGTGTAACTTCTCTAGGCCCCACTAATAATGTGCCTTGCATTCACCTGTCTATCCAGGTTGATAGCTTATTTTAGGGAATGATATGCAAAAATGAAGCAAATCTAAATCTAAGGTAGACTATCATGTTGTGTGGTCCATTTGAGCCTTATGTTATATCTTCATACAGGTCTAAGCCACCTTATGAACAGGTTCGCGGTGGGCCTTGGGAAGTTTTCAATGGTAGTAATTCAATCCCCGCTGATTCCTGTGGTGTGGTCCACTTAAGCCTTCAATCCGCTTGCTTTTTGGGCTCATGCCCAGTGGTCACACAAATCTCCTGACATGACCGTCCGTCTCTAGCAAGGTGGTAGTGGGTAAGTACCCAATCCAGCCCCACCAGCAATTGGATGGTGCTATGTGGGCGTCCATGATATATGTGTATCCAAAGCTTCTTTGGGGTACAATTTTATTTTTATATAAGATCAAGCTGATATTTGTGTTTTTTCTTCATCCTGGTCTTTGTGACCTAATCAATAGGTTGGATGGCAATAAACATTACAAACAGGAAATTTTAATGGTGAACGTTCAACTACAAATGTATTCTTATGGTGTGGGCGGCAGGAGGTCTGGATTTGCCTATTTTTGGGTTCATGTCCTAAAATAATCAATAGTTTTGTTTCACATTGATTATTTGGTGGACAATGAGGTTTGTCTAGGGAAAATAAGGCTCCCGACCATAACCTTATAAGACTCTTCATCAGGACAATTGATTAATAAAACTAAAAACTGCTTCTTTGTTTCTCCAAAATTAGCAAATGCAACTAATGGGCGGAGTGGATGTAGAACATACATTTTCAAATTTTGTTGAATTTTGATAGGAAAACAACAAATCTCTCTTGTATAAACCCTGCAACATAGAAGAAATGAACATATAGACTGACTACTCGAAGAATGGCTGTGGAATACAGATTTCTCCCACTCCTAACGATCAGGTTCCGAAAGCAACACCGACATACAAATTTAGATTTAATGATAGATAATGTTATTGAAAATTAGTTTCTTGACCTGCCAGGTCAACCGCTCGAGTCCCGAGTCGGCACAACCTGGTGATAGTTGGAAGTCCGAGTCCCAGTCTAGGTTGGTGAACCACAATTCTGAGGATAGGCGGTATTATCTTTTAGAAGCTTGGTGTCAATCAGGCATGTTTTAAACGGTATGCCCAATATTTTCCAGTCTTGGTGATTAGAAAACGTAGATTTTATTTTAATTAATTAAAATTTGGTGGGGCGGATCGAATTACAGAAGAGAGGGAGGCTTAGGGGTGAGGTTATTGTTGAAAATGGGCAGAATTGGGCAACATCGAACATCTTAATGTATTCTCCACCATAAGAATACATTTGTAGTTGAACATCTACATTTTATTTTAATTAATTAAAACGTAGATGTTGTTTATTGTTGACTAAATAAAGATCATTTAAGATAATTCTATGTACTTTATAGGTAAGACCCACAATTTGGATGATACGCAAGAACCTCAAAATGGTGGAGAAGCAACTACATAGTAGAGTGCAACATGAAAAACATCTCATGCTGGCAAAAAACAAATATTTACAAATATTAGAGAGAGACAGATCTCTTTGCTTGAGATGCAATGCAGACCCACCTTAAACCCTCTCAGTAAACACAGGTCTTTTTGAGAAAAATATCACAAACAGGAAAGAGCTACCTTATAGTGAAATAAAAAAAGATCTTCAATCACTCTCTCAAAATTCTTCCCAATCAGATAGGCTACCACCATCTAACCATGGAAATTTCAAGATTCTTTCCTGTCAACTTGGACATCACAACCTGCAGAAAACTAGCCCCCACCAAACTAGACACGATGCCAAAGGCCTGAAAAGAGGAAGACAAAACCAAATTACTTCTCAAAGATCCAAAGCAGAAAAAACATGAAAAGCAAAAGGGAGACACCAATATGCAGAGATTACATCAATCATCAAGGTAGTAATAGGACCCAGCAGATTTCTGTTCCCTGTCCTCAGTGGAGTCCAATTTGTTAATCCATTGCCGATGATTATTTGGGTCCCGCCTCAATGTGATGTTCAGATGCTGCACAAGGCAAAAGGATAAATCGAGTGCTTCATTGAACAAATTTTGAAAGGCATATGAAGAATCCGATACCTGTGGACGACTTCGGAGTATAAAGAAAAACAAAAGAAAATGCAGAAAGAAAGAATCAATCCTTACAGATAAGAAGAGACTCATTCCAGTGACCAAGGGTTGAGGAGTACTGGCAGTACAATCCATTGAGGGTACCCCATCACAAACGATAACTCTATCAGCAAGGTAGGTTGCCATGGTGAAGTCATGCTCGATGACAAAGCAGTCTTCTTGGCACGATGGATGTACCTCCTTATGACCTTAGAAGCAACTAGACGCTGCTCTGCGTCAAGATAAGCACTTGGTTCATCTATCAGATAAACATCTGCATTCTGCGTGACAACCAAAATGCATATCATAATAAACCTACTGAGCAATAAGGACTTTTCAAACTGAAACTAGTTTTTTGTGAACAATAAAACTACAAAATGATAGAAAATGCATCTCAAACAGCATTTTGTGCAATACATTAACAACACCCATTAGAGAATAGAGTTATCTGGAGTTTCCAACAAAATCCTACATTTTTCACTTTGAGCATGGCATGAAAAACTAGCTCCACTTATTTATATACACAATGGTATGCAAGTAGATGATAGTAAGTTAAGTATACCACTCCAAGACAGCAACACAATGCAAGATTTTGAAACTCCCCATGGGAGATATTCTCAACCTTCTCATCCATTATTCGATTGATCTGCAGGGGCTTCATGACATCTGACCTGAACTGTCGATCCCTATATGTACCACGGATGAAATGACGTAAACAGTCTCTGACAGTGGTTGTGAATTTCTCACCCATCTTCTGGGGCTTGAGAGAAAAACTGAGCCTAGGTACGTCCACATCCGCATCTTGCGCCGCACCAGATTTAAAAAATTCAGCCTGAAGAAGTTCAATTCAAAATCAGGGCAAGTTGATCGCCCACCAAAGCATCTTAGATGAAAAGCCATTTTTATGACAGAATGTGCTGAAACAGTGAACTTCGACATGTAAAAGTAACAGAGAAGTGAGAGCATCAACCATATGAAACTGAGAATAGCAACCCATACAAGGAATGTTGTATTCTTACACTAAAAGATTAGAAGAAATATAAGAAACACTACACGCAAGCAGGGAAATCCACCATTGCAAACAGTAATAAAGTGTACCAGCATGCGAAGGAATGTGGTTTTCCCCATCCCATTCTCTCCAAGAATCACAATAATTTCGGAATCAGTGAATTCACCCCCAATCACTTTAAGCTTGAAAGTGCCTAGAGTTTTAGTCATGGTTGGATATCTATGATGTGCACGAGTTTGAATCTCGTTGGGGCTTCCCTGTGCAGTCTCTGCAATCTAAAGAAGGCAATAATGTCAAACACAGGCCACTTGTAGATCACAGCATACTAAGTACACAGCAACATGAAATGGTTACCTTAAATTGAAAGGACTCATCCAAGGACTGTAGATTGTCAGTAGAGAAATATCCAGCCAAAAAGACATTAATTCCTTGTCTAACAGAATAGGGAAGGGTAACAACTCCATATAATTCCGGTTTCCCATATAAGCAGCAAATGTAATCAGATAGGTAATCTAGGACGCTAAGGTCATGATCCACAACAACCACATAGCTGAAGAAGGAAAACATATAGAGAGTTAGAAGTAAAGGAAGATAATGGAGAAAATCTTAGCATAATCATGTATCCCAAGAGGAGCTGATTGTATGATTGACTCTCTTGCAAAGGAAGTACAAAGAGTGAATCATTTTATGGGTGACTCCTATCCATCCTTTAATGGATGGATATTGTCTTCTTTTTTGTTTGCATTAATTAAAAATAAATAAATATTCATCAAAAGAAAATCTCAGCATAATCAAACAACGAAACAACACAGACCTATTAGGTCTAAGCAAAGAGCGAATGACTTGTGCAGCTTTAAGCCTTTGTTTCACATCAAGGAAATTTGATGGCTCATCAAACATGTGTATGTCTGCATTCTGTATTGCAGCCACAGCAATCTGAAACCTCTGAAGCTCTCCACTTGATAGATTGAGCACATTCCGATCCATAACCTGCTCCAAATCCAGATCACGACATATTTCACCCTTCATCTGTCTTTCATCTTTCCGGTCCAGCACCTGCCCAACAATCCCTTGGACTTCTATTATGAACTCGATATGCTGACGTTTGATAATGCCCTGTTGTCCACAGAATTTGAGACCATAATTGAAGAAGTGACCCAGTATAAAATGGTTTTCATAAGCACAAAACACTACTTGATATCACAAAAAGCATAAGTATTAAAGAATACAGCAAGAATGCTCTTTGAGAAATCCAGAATGTGCAGGCAGGGAATACTGAGTACATTGCTAATAAAGAATTTAAAAAAAGAAACTACTGGAAGCAACTAATCGTTCCTCGTGGACCAGCAAGAAAAAATCATGCAGTGGCAGTATTGTGTAAGAAAAAGAATATTGACTGAAAGAACACATGGCATGTCTGTACACAGAATTCGTCTTTGGATTTTGAACCCCGATAATTCCTAACGACACGGAGCCCGTGGATCCGTGTCGCCTTTCTCTTTCTTGCTTTGTAGGGAGCCACCCAACAAAGATACATCAGCTCACAGCACTGAAAGGCAATGTATCTTGATTGCAGCATTGTTTAAGATTTTTTCCTGTATGACTTGTTTTCCTTGAGGTCTTATCAGTTTTGTTTTGCAATGAAACAAGTCACAGATTGGAATGGACTGAGTCGAAATGATCCAAGGCAAGGCGTACCAATTTCAGTCCTCAGGGAGTCAAGACTCCAAAATCACTATTTAAATACAAGGTTTCTCAATGCAAACCTACAAAGACAAAAATGACATGGTGATGGAGGCTTGGAGATGAGATAGGAGGTATCATGCAGAATCCATGAACCAGGTGGGATCTTCTGTGTGGTAAGCGATAAAGTCACATTGGTAGGAGACCTGACCAAGTCAGTAGCCGAATGCTGGAAAAAGTGGGATCTGTGATTGATGAAGGGTGTAGATTTATGGTGGGTTGAGAATCCAGAATCATATTTGGAAGGAGATTTGACTGGGGGATTCGGAATGGCAATCGCTTTCCCGTCATTGCTCTCCCTGTGATCGACAAAGAGGCAAAAGTGCATGACTGTTGTGTGGTTTTGGGAGGAACCTTGATGTCGAATGTATCCTTCTGAAGGAACTTCACTGATGAAACTATGGAATTTGAGAATTTTAGGAGCATCCTTCATAATGTTAGTCTTGATACCTTAAGAGAGGATGCCAAGCTTTGGAAGTGGACAACAAATAGGCGTTTCTGCTTCAAATCAATTTTTGCTAAATTGTGCGACTCAGGGCATCCTTGCAACTCGTCTTGATTCATTCAAACTTCAAAGAATGAGACTTCAAGACTTGAAACTCTTTAATTCTTAAAAAAAAAAATCAAACTAGAAAGACATCATGAAGTTATGAGAGAATGAGATTATGAATTTATAATTTATGAGAGAATTTGAGGAAAGACAAAAGACTAAAAGAGCCTGGAAAAGCAATGATTGAACTCCCAGCTAGCAGTGTGTATTAACCGGAAGAGCAATAGTTGAAATCCTAACCACTAGAATTACCACTAGATCATTTGTCAGTTATTGAAAGTACTAATGGTTCAAAACCAAAAGTCATCAAAAGTGTCAGCACACCTCATGCTACTTGTCGTTTGTTCACCAAATTACTGTTGAATTTTTCTTTTGCATTTGATGTCCACCTCACCTTTCAAACTCAAGTTACTACTTTCAAAGCACCTCGAGTTCGAGAGAATGTTAGAATAAAGGAAAATTGTGTACAGTGGTACATGAATGGTTGTAGAACTTTAGATAGCTACTTAGATGGATTCATGATATCTGTTAAAAACTTAAAATATATAGAGATCTTTCACCTCTTCTATATGTTTCTATTATTCTCAGTAAACTAAACAAGTTATAGTTACCACAATGTTATCACTCATACATAAAATGCATGATGGTCCCTTTAAAAATGGAAAACGGCGCCCTAACCACCCATTAATTAGGTCCCAATATTGAATAAAGAAAGAAGTGACTCCGCGACTCTTCCCATTAGATAATCAAGAAATAAGTAATCCATCATTTCCTCAATCTTCCCAGCACATGAAGCAAATGATTGGA
Organism: Magnolia officinalis; assembly: GCA_021015155.1. Classification (NCBI taxonomy): domain Eukaryota; kingdom Viridiplantae; phylum Streptophyta; class Magnoliopsida; order Magnoliales; family Magnoliaceae; genus Magnolia; species Magnolia officinalis. The sequence continues at coordinate 4,619,184 of JAJHSJ010000012.1, read as the reverse complement.
AGCACAACGTCTTTTCTTTTCTTTTGGGCAATAGACGTCTAGGTTGAAGCTTCCACTCATGGTGGAATGTTGATTCCCCATGCTTTAGCACAAGGCAAAACCTCATTATCAACAATGCAAACATGAATCGAAACAATCTATATGAGAAGTTTGCATTTTCAATCACTTCAAAATCTTGCGGTCCAGCTCTCCTTCATCAATTTCAACACACCCATCCGTCTCTCAGAGCAATTGATTTCATTATCTATAAGATTTCAGTGGAAGTATGATTCCACACCTTGGCAACCCCAATTATTTCATAAAAATCCCTGATTGCGCAAGGAAAGAGAGAACAAGAAAAGTCATGGCAAGAGGGCAATCTGCAACCCAAGTATCTTCCCAAAATAAAATTCTATCCCTGACCCCAACTAAGAATTTCATTCCCTTCTTGAACAAGTTTCCAGCCTGTTTATTGCTTGCTGCCTCTCAAAACCAACCCCCATCTAATCCATCACGATTACTTGCAACAACATTAGTCTAAAGTATGTCACATGACTCCCCTAATAGCTGGTACATAGCGATGATGATGCTTTAGGCGCCGAAATCCAGCAGAGTCAGATGGAGATTTCTTTTTAAAAAAGTGTAAAAAATAAACATACACAAAGTATGCTAGTGTGTTCCAAAAGCAGGACCTACTCCTATTAAAAGCAACTATGGCAGGTTTTTATTTGAGAGCTGCAACCAAAATGACAAGTTCAGAGGATTAATCACCTACTCATAGCTTAAATTTATATTTATATTTCTATAAACTCATGCACAGAAACATGTCATAATCCTCAGGAAGAGGCAATTTTAATTTTTCTCAAGCATCCACATGTTGATAAGCATATGCTCCTCATTTAAATCAAAAAGTAATGTGCCTAAGAATGAATGATGGAAGCTACCATTAAAAAAAGGAGTTCCTAACACCATCCAATGCAATTTATAACCATTGTAAAAAGACAAAACAAAACTGCATATCGAAAAGTAGAGAACCTTCAAATTGTCTTCAAGTAGATGAGTAAAATAATTTTGAAGCTCGGATTCCCCAAAGTGTGCGAGTATTTCCTTCCAATCAGGAGGATTCTGCAGAGGAAAGAAAGAACAATACATTCAACAAATGATAGATTCATCAGGGAACCAACCAATACATGTGAAAAGGCTTCCAAGATAAGGCATTACGTCAAAGCGACCCAGATTAGGTTTTATCCTCCCTGACAACACTTTGAGGGCAGTTGATTTCCCAATGCTTCTCTTTCCAACGATGCCTAAAACTTGACCAGGTCTTGGAACTGGCAACCTACAAATGAACATTCAGTGATCAGTTTTTAAGCCAACAATCAATTCTCCTCATGTTCTAATGGAGGTGAATTCACACCCTGACCTGTGCAACTTGAAACTATTGGGCCCATAGCAATGGGTGGTATTATCCCCGTCTAAATCTTTTGGCAGATTGACTATCTGTGTGGCCTCAAACGGGCATCCCTGCACCCAGACACACATGGTCAGTTCACATCATTTAGTATACCCAGCTACAAAACCTTGTTACTCAAATCAGATAGGGCAGAAGCTATATTGCACAAACCTTGACCCAACTACCAAATCCATTGCATACCTCATCAGAATTGTTAGAGGTGGGAGAGACCTTAATAGACAAATTTCCTGAAAAAAAGTGCAGCATAGAAAGGCAAGCTAAATAAATAATGCAACAACAGACAAACATAAAATGCAATTATCTTTTTCTTTTTTCTTATGTTTAGTAATGGACAAAAAACAAACAAACTTGCTTTGTTAGGAATAAAAAAATTTATACAAGCACATGATCACTGCAGCAACTCAAGATGCATCGACTGCATAACTAATAATAATCGGATTCCCTACAAACAAAACAAGACGGCATTCCCTCAAAATTATCAAGAATCTAATTAAAAATCTCATGAATCTTCAAGGCAAATGAGAACATGCAAGATTTGCTGAAATCGTGTTATCATGAACTACCTCTAACAGTATCATGAGTTCATACCACATTCTCTGTACGGAGCACGACCAGTGATCCTATTCTCAAAGATGTCATGGAAGCCACCTGCTATGTATTGATGGAAGCAAGATGTACAATTGGAGATTCAGGTTGGCCACACAAGGGTTGGCCAAACCTATCATATGGAAGAAGAACAAACAACAAAATCTACAAAGCGAACGCAGGAATTGGAGATGATAGGTGGAAAAGGCTGAAGCAGATAAGGCTATCAAACAGAGCTGGAAGGACCTCCCAGGATAAGGAGGAGCTGCACAGAAAGACGGGGCTGACAGAGACCGCCCCCATTGCGACGAGAAGGCAGGAACTGCAGAGAGCCTTGATCAGCCTATCCCAGTTTTGGGCCTGGAAAATCTAATCTGACCAAGATCAGCTTTATCTAGCAGCATCAAACCTCTAGTGGGATGCGGGAGGTCATTTGGCTCGAGGAAGAAAGAGTTGGGAGCACCCATGCTGGCTCATTTTGCAAGACCGTCAGCCACCGAGTTCCCTTCTCTTAGAGTGTGAGCAAATCTGATGTTAAGGGCCTGGACAAGCTACTGAACCGATCCCAAAAGGTACCAAATGTTCCAAGAGGAGTGGTTGTTCAAATTACTCACAGCATCGAAGATCACTCTAGAGTCTGTCTCAGCTATGATATGAGTCAGGCATCTGTCTTTGCAGAAATTCAGACCATCCACCATCACATGGGCCTCAGCTACAGTGTTAGAAACAGTTCCATATCTGTTATAGAAGGCAAAGATAAAATTGCCAAGGTGATCTCTGCATATTCCACCTCCACCCCCCCTCACCCGGGTTGCCCCTTGCAGAGCCATCCACATTCAATTTGACCCATCTCAATGGGGGTTTGCGCCAGTAAACAATTTTGATGCTGTTGGATATAGAAGGGGAATGCAAGTTCATACCCGAATGGTGGCCGAGGTTCAAACCTTGTGTTGAGGGGATATCTAAATGAGGTAGGTGAAAAAGCAATATCCTGATCCATCTAGAAACTTTGGAAATCGTTGAAGCAGATGAGAAGGGCCTGCCATCGAATATGGAAGCATTCCTACCCAGCCATAGTTCCCAAATAATCATAGGGGGTATGAAGCCGCAGAGAAGCTTTCGGGATGAGGATTTGCTTGCAACCATCGTCCATTGCTGAATTTTGAGAGAAATAGACTGCCCCTGGATGAAGTTGATCCTGAGAAGTTTGGCAAAGAAGTGCCAAACTAGGGAAGCTATCAGGCCATTGGAAAGAAGGTGGTCAAGGTTTTCAGGGCTGGGGGATGGTTGGGAATTGACAGGATGATGCAATTGAGAGAGGGGGTTGATGGGAGAGAGACGGGGGCTAGATCGGCTGTTGGAAGTGGAAGAGGGTATGAACAGTTGGTGGTTATCACTGAGATGGGGAGAGCTAGGTTGCTGGATTCTCTCCATAGGAATGGGGGCCGAGGGAGTAGATTGGGGAAGATTTGAGGGAGAAGGGACTGCAATTGAAGTTGGTGTGTGTTGAGTAACAGGAGGGGTTTGGAAAGGGAGATCAGAAAGGCTTGGGCTGAGGAAAAGGTCCTCAACCTGGGATGGGACTGAGGTTGAAGGAGAGGCATTGACTTGGCCATGAGAAATAGGAAAGAGGGCAGATTGCAGGTGATGATCAGCAATGGCTCTTGCTTCACGAGGAGGGATGTGGTTCATGCAACACTCACATCTGGATGCCAATTGGATACCAATTTTTTGAATCACAGCGTCAACTGGGACCGCTCTGTGCATAACTTTCCAGAAAAATATGTCGATCTTAGGAGGAAGAAGCTTATTCTAGGCCTAGCAAGTCCAGGGTAGAGTGGGGCGGGTGGCTCGGATGGCATTCCAGGCTGATTTGAAAGAAAATTTTCCTGAAGATGAAAGATTCCAACTGAGATAGTCTTGCCTGGCCGAAAGGAAGATCCTGCTATCTTGGATAGATCTGATCGTGGCAACAAGGAGAATGGCTTCAACAGCTGAGAAATTCCATCCCTCCGATGGAGTCCCAAAGTCCTTAACCAAAGAATCTTTGGAGTTGCCTGTAATGGGGGAGAGAGCAGCTTCAATCAAAAGACCCATTCCGGTCCAATTTTGAGTCCAAAAATTAACATTGCCTTCTCCAATCATCCATCTCGAGTTAAGAATGCAGAAGATGACCGAATTTCTGACTTGAATCCATATACTTGAGCCACCAATGTTGGAGAGGCTCTTGCCGTTATGGAATTTAGAAAGACACTTTGAATTGAAATGCTTGGCGCATAGAGATGTCCCTTGAAGAAGCCTCCACACCATTTTGCAGCGAAAAGCTTTCATAATATCCGCCAGCCTTCTTATATCTAGAGCACCTTCGCTAAGTGGATAGCATAGATCCTTCCAACTAACCCAATGTTGGCGGGTACCATGTTCAGAGGTACCCAGAAAGAAAGAGGCTAGCATCTTCTCGATCTGTTTAGAAGCCTTACTTGAGATGCTAAGGGCCGAGAGGATATGCACAGGGGTACCACCAAGAACATGATGGATGAGCACCAACTTAGCAGCTTGATTGAGGAGCTTGGCCTTCCATCCCACAATCCGATGCTCAATCTTGTGTATGAGATGAAGGATATGCTGAAAACGGACTTTCCCTTTCACTAGTGGAGCTCTCAGGTAAGTTAGGGGAAAGTTAGATTGCTTGAAGCCAGTCAGATGAGTGATTTGCCTCGCTCTTCCATATGGGGCCTTATTAGGGAGGAGGAAGCAACTTTTTGACGCATTAATCATCAGACCCGAACCTGTCTCATAGGAGTGGATGAAAGCCAGGAGGGAAAGAATCGAAGAAATCCTGCCATTCATAAATATAATCGTGTCATCAGCAAATAACAGAAGGGAAATGGAGCTACTGTTTCTGGGGAGTTCGTAAGGGAGGCATGTTCCAAAGAAGAAAAGGTGGGTGAGCCCTCTATTTAAGACCTCCACTGCGATAATGAATAAGGCTGGGGAGAGGGGATCTCCTTGGCGGAGGCCCCTAGAGGATTGGAAGAAGCCGAACAGTCTTCCATTGATGAGCGTAGAGAACCAGCAGCCCTCCCAACATTGTTGTGCTAATCGAATCCATACTGGGCTAAATCCAAATGCTAGGAGAACGTCTTTGATGAAACACATATCCAACTTGAGTATGATATTGCCCCCAACTGTTTTCCTATCTATATCGAAAGCCATCTCTGAGGCTATAAATATGCTTTCCGCCATAGATCTGTCCTTCGTAATGCACTTCGTTCATTGGAAATGATAGCAGGAAGAATGTGAGACAGTCTAGAGGCGATGATCTTGGAAAAGATCTTCTAGATACAGTTGCAAAGACTTATGGGCCTGTAGTCAGTGAAACTGGATGCATTTGGCTTCTTGGGAATAAGGAAGATAAAAGTGCAGCGAAACGATCTGGGAATATTGCCTCCTTGGAAGAATTCAATTGCAGATTGCAGGATGTCTTTCTTGATAACATCCCAACAAGAGGTGTAGAAGCCTCGAGAAAAACCATTTGGACCAAGTGTGCTATTAGCAGGGATAGCGAAAACAACAACTTTGACTTCCTCCAACATTGTTGTGCTAATCGAATCCATACTGGGCTAAATCCAAATGCTAGGAGAACGTCTTTGATGAAACACATATCCAACTTGAGTATGATATTGCCCCCAACTGTTTTCCTATCTATATCGAAAGCCATCTCTGAGGCTATAAATATGCTTTCCGCCATAGATCTGTCCTTCGTAAATGCACTTCGTTCATTGGAAATGATAGCAGGAAGAATGTGAGACAGTCTAGAGGCGATGATCTTGGAAAAGATCTTCTAGATACAGTTGCAAAGACTTATGGGCCTGTAGTCAGTGAAACTGGATGCATTTGCTTCTTGGGAATAAGGAAGATAAAAGTGCAGCGAAACGATCTGGGAATATTGCCTCCTTGGAAGAATTCAATTGCAGATTGCAGGATGTCTTTCTTGATAACATCCCAAGAAGAGGTGTAGAAGCCTCGAGAAAAACCATTTGGACCAAGTGTGCTATTAGCAGGGATAGCGAAAACAACAACTTTGACTTCCTCCAACATTGTTGTGCTAATCGAATCCATACTGGGCTAAATCCAAATGCTAGGAGAACGTCTTTGATGAAACACATATCCAACTTGAGTATGATATTGCCCCCAACTGTTTTCCTATCTATATCGAAAGCCATCTCTGAGGCTATACATATGCTTTCCGCCATAGATCTGTCCTTCGTAAATGCACTTCGTTCATTGGAAATGATAGCAGGAAGAATGTGAGACAGTCTAGAGGCGATGATCTTGGAAAAGATCTTCTAGATACAGTTGCAAAGACTTATGGGCCTGTAGTCAGTGAAACTGGATGCATTTGGCTTCTTGGGAATAAGGAAGATAAAAGTGCAGCGAAACGATCTGGGAATATTGCCTCCTTGGAAGAATTCAATTGCAGATTGCAGGATGTCTTTCTTGATAACATCCCAACAAGAGGTGTAGAAGCCTCGAGAAAAACCATTTGGACCAAGTGTGCTATTAGCAAGGATAGCGAAAACAACAACTTTGACTTCCTCCAACATTGTTGTGCTAATCGAATCCATACTGGGCTAAATCCAAATGCTAGGAGAACGTCTTTGATGAAACACATATCCAACTTGAGTATGATATTGCCCCCAACTGTTTTCCTATCTATATCGAAAGCCATCTCTGAGGCTATAAATATGCTTTCCGCCATAGATCTGTCCTTCGTAAATGCACTTCGTTCATTGGAAATGATAGCAGGAAGAATGTGAGACAGTCTAGAGGCGATGATCTTGGAAAAGATCTTCTAGATACAGTTGCAAAGACTTATGGGCCTGTAGTCAGTGAAACTGGATGCATTTGGCTTCTTGGGAATAAGGAAGATAAAAGTGCAGCGAAACGATCTGGGAATATTGCCTCCTTGGAAGAATTCAATTGCAGATTGCAGGATGTCTTTCTTGATAACATCCCAACAAGAGGTGTAGAAGCCTCGAGAAAAACCATTTGGACCAAGTGTGCTATTAGCAAGGATAGCGAAAACAACAACTTTGACTTCCTCCAACATTGTTGTGCTAATCGAATCCATACTGGGCTAAATCCAAATGCTAGGAGAACGTCTTTGATGAAACACATATCCAACTTGAGTATGATATTGCCCCCAACTGTTTTCCTATCTATATCGAAAGCCATCTCTGAGGCTATAAATATGCTTTCCGCCATAGATCTGTCCTTCGTAAATGCACTTCGTTCATTGGAAATGATAGCAGGAAGAATGTGAGACAGTCTAGAGGCGATGATCTTGGAAAAGATCTTCTAGATACAGTTGCAAAGACTTATGGGCCTGTAGTCAGTGAAACTGGATGCATTTGGCTTCTTGGGAATAAGGAAGATAAAAGTGCAGCGAAACGATCTGGGAATATTGCCTCCTTGGAAGAATTCAATTGCAGATTGCAGGATGTCTTTCTTGATAACATCCCAAGAAGAGGTGTAGAAGCCTCGAGAAAAACCATTTGGACCAAGTGTGCTATTAGCAGGGATAGCGAAAACAACAACTTTGACTTCCTCCAACATTGTTGTGCTAATCGAATCCATACTGGGCTAAATCCAAATGCTAGGAACGTCTTTGATGAAACACATATCCAACTTGAGTATGATATTGCCCCCAACTGTTTTCCTATCTATATCGAAAGCCATCTCTGAGGCTATAAATATGCTTTCCGCCATAGATCTGTCCTTCGTAAATGCACTTCGTTCATTGGAAATGATAGCAGGAAGAATGTGAGACAGTCTAGAGGCGATGATCTTGGAAAAGATCTTCTAGATACAGTTGCAAAGACTTATGGGCCTGTAGTCAGTGAAACTGGATGCATTTGGCTTCTTGGGAATAAGGAAGATAAAAGTGCAGCGAAACGATCTGGGAATATTGCCTCCTTGGAAGAATTCAATTGCAGATTGCAGGATGTCTTTCTTGATAACATCCCAACAAGAGGTGTAGAAGCCTCGAGAAAAACCATTTGGACCAAGTGTGCTATTAGCAGGGATAGCGAAAACAACAACTTTGACTGGTATTAGAAAAGTACCTTGTAGCTTCATGTCCTAAATTTGAACCTGAGTGAAGAATGGAACCTGAAGGGAGCCCGATGGATGAGATGGATGCTCTCCTTCTTTTGTTGATGATGGACGCATGAAAGAATCTGGTTTTAGAAAAGTGAAGCAGGTTTGGCGAGGTCGTGGGGTTCTCAGAGGAAAAGAGGTTAGAAAAGTACCTTGTAGCTTCATGTCCTAAATTTGAACCTGAGTGAAGAATGGAACCTGAAGAGAGCCGGATGGATGAGATGGATGCTCTCCTTCTTTTGTTGATGATGGACGCATGAAAGAATCTGGTATTCCTGTCTCCTACCTTCAGCCATGTTACTTTGGATTTCTATTTCCAATGTGTTTCTTCTAGGATGAGAGCCTTCTTTAGCTCAGCCTGAGCTAGATTCAGCTTGGCCCTGTCTTCGACGGTATTAGATTGAATGAGATTGAATTCAGCCCTATTCACTTCATCTTCAGCTCGTTTGACTAATTGGAAAACGTTCCCAAAAGTGAGTCTGTTCCAAGATTTGAGGGTAGCTTTGAGCCTTTTCATTTTAAGAAAAAGACTAACCATGGGGGTGGCCTGCTCCAGATGTGTCCATGACTCTATAACCACATTGATGAAGTCCTCATGAAGGATCCACATATTCTCAAAGATGGTGACTGGTATAAAAGATATTCCTTGTCTTAAGAAACCAAGAAACAAAAGTTCATGAAACACCAAACAACTCTCATTTTCTTCGAGAGTTCTCCGTATACATAACGCAGCATGGAGGATCTCTCTCTCTCTCTCTCTCTCTCTCTCTCTCTCTCTCTCTCTCTCTCTCTCTCTCTCTCTCTCTCTCTCTCAACAGCCATTTTAAAATAAAATAAAGAAAAGCCACATGCCTTTATAACTTTGGCATAGTGTTTGAAATTGCCAATAGCATGTAGCATAGCCGCAGTGTGAGGAATTTCTAAGATGAAGTCGTTTCACTAGCTATCTAACAGTAGAAACCTTTGCTTTAGCCTCGCCATCATTTCTTCCAAATTGTCTGCAAGAGGAAAGCCACATTGTTGCAAGTCTTATTCAATAGCATATCACCAGTCGTAAGCATTGTCCCTAACTTTCAGGGCAGCAAAAACGTAGCTTGATAGCAACTTCGATTTTGTGCTAGAGAAAATACCGCCATATTGACTTTAACTGGTCATTGAGAACCTTGGGATCCAAATTACCATCATAATCCAGAATCTCAATCTTGACATGCTTGGCAAGATCAGCAGTGAAAATATACAGCCTTCCTTTAGAATAATTTGAATAGTTTTATTGGAGACTATTCATTCCTCTTGTTCTCGACTGCACGTGGCAATGTTGTTGGATCTTGTAGCTCAGGCCATACTCCTCATTGTGAAAATCATCATTTCAGTTGGGATGCCTTATGTCAACATTTCTGAATCGCAAGTATCCCTCAAGGCCATTCATAGCTGCTTGTTGGTCTGGGACTCTGGATTAGGACTGAAAGTTGGGAGGGTTCAACCTGATCGACCCGTGATCGACCCGACATTGGGTTGGGCTCGGGCAGGATGTATCGAGTCTGATCTTGAGCTTGGGCTATACAAACACCAACCCAATAAAACTTGGGTCGGGCAAAAAAAAATTACTAATAAATTATATATAATAAATTATAATTGAGTGTGGATCGTTTGTGTTGAAGGCATAGGAATATATAATAAATTACTAATAAATTATATATTAGTAAATTATAATTGAGTGTGGATCGTTTGTGTTGAAGGCATAGGAAATTCCAGTAATTGAGTGTGGATCGTTTGTGTTGAAGGCATAGGAAATTCCAGTAATATAATTATATTAGTAAATTATAATTATATATTACTAATAAATTACTAATAAATTATAATTGAGTGTGGATCGTTTGTGTTGAAGGCATAGGAAATTCCAGTGTGGTTGGGTCTCGTTGGTCCGCATCATTTCCGATGACTCAAGCTAATAAGATATGCCGGATTTTTCTCTCCCAAATAGATTGCGTGCTACACAACATAACTTTTAAAGAAATAGTTGTCCTATATTTTAGCTTGTTTGTTTAGGAAAAAAATGAAGTTATTTACTATAAATAACTACATATATAATTAATAAAACTATAGATACAAAAAAAAAAGACATGTATTGAAATACAATAGACTAATGCAATAATGAAAATATCATCATGTATCCAACCGACCAACCCCGCTTGGGTTGGGCTTGGGTTGAGAATTCCCAACCCGAGGTTGCGTTGGGTTGAGTTAGGGTTGAGGTACAGGAACCTTGGGTTGGGCTAGGGTTGAGCACCAACCCGACCCAACCCGGCCGACTTTCAACCCTACTCTGGATTGATTCTCTTTCTTGCCTCTTCAAGAATAGTAACCCATCCTTCCAAACTATGCACTCTAGTCGTGAAACAAGATTCCATAGTATCCATCCGTTTCATGATCAAATCAAACACTTGCTACAAAGTCAATACCACCTTATTCTAAGGTTCATTAGTCATCCCGCGATTGTAGGACACCCCTCTTCTAGTGCTCATATGACAAAAAAATCTACATAGAATATACAAGAATGGTTGTACTTTTCTTTTTGTGTGTGTGTGTGTGTGTTTATTTATTTATTTATTTATATATATATATATATATATATATATATATATATATATATATATATATATATATATATATATATATATATATAAGGTAGAAGATTTTGGTAAGGTTGGATTTGATTTATTTATTTTTCCTTTCGAATGAGAAGGTTTTGGGGAATTAGGTGTATGATAGATTATGGGTTGTTTATTGGTTGAACAATGTAAGTTTGATACTATTTGGGATTCTCTTCCTCTTTCCCAGGATTGAGAAATGGCAACCATGACTGCTTGTTTTTTTAGATCGGTTTTCTAAAACCTTAGAGAAGAATAAGAAAGAGAGGAATGGGCAGAATGAATTAATTAATGGGCCTGGTTTTGTATTTTGGGCTCTTTTATTAGGTCTTATTTTATATAACTAATCAATAGTCTACGTGCCACTAAAAAAATGCCAAAGAAAAATAAAGGCCAGATTTTCCATTAGAGAAGTGGGGCCCACGGTTTAATAATCAAGTGTTTTGATGGGTCTCATTTTGTTTGGAATGATCAATTGAAAAATAATGGCACAAATTTTCCATTATAGAAGTGGGGCCCATGGTTCAATAATATAGATTGTTTTGGTGGATCTCATTTTAGTTGGCACAATGGATTGCCAAACAAAGCATGTCTTAATCAATTGTCTATGACACAATAGATTTTATTGAATTAATGATAATAAGTTAAAAGTGTGTCCCACGTAATGAGCAGAGAAAATTCGTAAGAGTTTTGAATATGTAGGCCCACTTTTGTCGCCCAACTGATGATTGGTTTAGCCTAGGAATCAACTGAAAGATTAATCTAGAGGGGTTGATCCAATGCCGTATCCTATACCAAGCTTTGTTTATGCGATTTAAAGATTTTGAAACAATTCCCTACTCCAAGCACTGTTTTTTTTTCAAGCCGTATCCTACTTTTTTTTTTTCAAAATGATCTTTTCATTAATGAGGATGTTTTCTTTACAGATTGGAAGGGGAGCTTGGGCAAAAAAATAGGCCCTGAGACCCCGGCTGAACAACACATTCACATTCGGGGAGGCCCTACCCATGAGGAAGCCCACCTATCGTATCAAAGGAAAAACTAAACTAAGGCCTAGGAAATTCGCACTACTCCTAAACTTGCCTTATCCAGGACAAGCTCCACGCGGGAGAGATAAGGTGATGTAGAGCGGGTCGTGGACAATTTCATGGCCAAGATGGATCAGAAAAGGCCCGGTCGACGATAGAAGTGATCCGGACCGTTGGACCTTAGATCGGGCGTATCTCGCAATCTGTAATGAGTTAGCTGACGTAAAATATATGATTTTGGGGTAGAACGAGCCACTGTGTCCAACCAACCCGCTATGGAATTGCGAAAAACCCCTGGATCGACGGTCGTTTCCCTGTTTTAATTTTGTTTTTACTATAAATAGTAAGTTTTAGTTTGATTATAACTCTTCATCCGTCGGGCTTTAGGAGTTGCGCCCAACGTGAAAAAAGCTTAGAATAACTAGGAGAACGGTTTGGTGAAGCCAAATAGGACACTTACTATTTTTGGCCGAAAACCTTGCGCACTAGTAGACATCACGACCGTCTATAAATAGTAAGTTTACTATTTATAGTAAGTCTTCTAGGAGTTTTAGTTGTAGTTTGATTCTGATTTTTTTCCCATTGCTTGGTACACCTATTTAAAGGGTTGTGAACTCGTTTTTAATAATCAATTCATCAATTTCGAATTTCTTAGAATTTATTCCTATTTTCTGTTTTCTTTCCTCGTGGATTCGAGAAGTCTCTGTGAGGAGTCCAGAGAAGCTCCATGGATTCAAAGTAGTTATCCTCATCACGTTCATCCCTGCGTCATAAGGGAGGTCAGAGACAGCATCAAAAATTCTGTTTTTGTTTTGCTGGTTGGAACTACCCAGCGGGCTAGGCTGTCGGCTACCCTGTTGACCTCTCGTGGGATATGCTTGATTGAAATGTTGCCTGTGGACCGAATTGAGACAAACTGCTTTTTCCAATAGAATACACTCCAAGGAGCATCACCAGGACTGGAGAAAATGTCAACTACGGCAAGAGACTTTTAGTAGGTTATCAAAACAGGTGGCATGTAAGTGACTTTTAGGAGGGCCTGTTTGGATACAACCCTATCAGTAGCTTTTGTTTGTTTTTTTTTTTTTTTTTTTTTTTTGTTTTGTTTTTTTAAAATTTTTTTTTTTAATTTTTTTTATATACTTATGACAGCAAATAAGCTACTTTTTTAAAAAAAAAAAAAATAAATAAATTAAATTAAATTTAGTTTGGTAACTAACTTTGTAAAAGTATCTTACTAGCTTAAGATCATTTACTACCACAATTTTAAAATAATAATAATAATAATAATAATAAAATTGCTCTCTACCTTTTACTTTTTTACTCTCTCTCTCTCTCAAAGGTAGAGAGATATCGAGAGCCGTTGGAGTTTTCCAATCCAATGAGGTTCTCTGGGAGAGGAAGGTGCGTATCTTCCAACCTTGTAAATCATTTGTTAGCAAATGAAATCCCATCTTTTTGCTAGCAAATGAAAAGGGGGAAAAGGTTGTAAATCATTTACAACTATTAAATGATTTACGAACATTTTAGGGCATCCAAACGCGCAAGTTGTAAATGATTTATAACTTGCCTCATTTACCACCATCCAAACGACAGCTTATCTTTTCCACGATTCCAATAAGAAACCCTAGTTCACCTCCAGAAGCAAAACAGAATCAATCGGATTTTAAGATTTTCTTTCGGAAAGAAAGCATGAATTTCATATAAAAGAATCGAGAAAAGGAAAAGAGATAATTGAAAAAAATTAAAAGAATGGAAACCTCTTTGGAAGACCAAGCAGCTCTTCTTGCATTCATGTTTGCTCTTCTCCGGTTTGCATTGATCGGAAAGGACAATAGAAATGCCTTTCAACTGATCTATCATGATTGATAGAGAAGAGTGATAGACGAAAAAGGAACCCGAACCCTCGCAAGACAGAAAGTTGTACTGAGATGAGAGAGAGGCGGGGATACGTTTTGCGTGGGCGAGTTTTCAGAGAAACATGCAGCCCGAGAATTCACGTAACTGAAGGCTCTGTAGGGCCAAACCGTGAAAAACGCGGATGTCTAGAGACGACTCTGTGGGGCCCACCGTGATGTATGTTTTTTATCCATGCCGTCCATCCTTTTTTCCCTATCGTTTTTGGGCACAAGCATAAAAATGAGCCGGATCCAAAGCTGAAAGTGGACCACACCACAGGAAACAGTGGGTGGTCGGTGCTCTGTGGGTCCCCACGTGTTTCATCCATGCCGTCCAAAAATGAAGTATATCCCCATCTCAAGTGTACCACATTATAGGAAACAGTGTTGAAAGGACATTGACCATTAAAAACTTTTTGGGGCTATAAAAGTTTTGGATCAAGTTGATCTTTGTTTTTTACCTTCATTTGGTTCTATATGACCTAATCAAGGATTTTAATTTGGATATTCAATCACTATTATTTTCCTATGGTGTCGTCCACCTGAGATTTATAAACCTGTTTTTTTTGTTAATAAAGCCTTAAAATGATATGTAAAAGTGGATGAACGGAGTGGATGAAACACATACCTCATGGTTGGGCGCACAAAGCGCCGACCATCAGCAACCGGGTTGGTCCCGCAAAAGGCTCTCGCAGTAAGTTCCGGCGCTGGGAACCAGGTGGGGCCAGTGTAACGTTTTTGAGAAATCATTCCCATCCATCCGTTTTTTGTTTTCATTTTAGGTCGTGATGCCAAAAATGAACCGTATCTAATGCTCAAGTGGGCCGTAATAAAGGAAAAGATGGTGTGGGCCGTAATAAAGGAAAAGATGGCCAGGGAAATTCCAACCGTTGAAACCTCCCCGGGTTCGACAGTAATGTTTATATTCCATTCATACCGTTAATAATGTCATTCCTACTGGGATTAACTGAAAACACAAATATTAGCATGATTCAAAACTTCTGTGGCCCCACCAATATTTCAACTGTGGACGTTCAATTATCACTTCTTCAGTCTACTTGAGCATTGAATACGGTTCATTTTTGGCATCATGTCCTATAATGAACTCACAAAACTGATGGAAGGGAAGGATTTCTCAAAAACGTCACAGTGGGTCCCACGTGGGTTCCCAGCGCAGGATGCGAAAGGCTTTCGCAGATACCCGGGACGCGGATTTCCTTCCTTTCGTGGGAAGATCCTGCGCGAAATCCGATTGCGTACTGAGTTACCCAGTAGGCTCTAATCGTATTGAGTAAACTCTGTTGGGCCCACAGTTAATGCATGTGGTTTATCCACGCCGTCCATCCGTTTTTAAAGATCATTTTAAGTGTTGAGACCAAAATGTAAGTATATCCACACTTCAAATGTACCATAACACGTGAAACAGTGGAAGTATTGATTTCCACCGTTGAAACCTTTCTAAGGCACAAAGTGATGTTTATTTTTCATCCAACCTGTTCATGAGATTAAAAAAAAAATGGATGAAGGGAAAAGAAACAAATATCATCTTGATCTAAAACTTCTGTGGCCCCAAGAACTTTTCAACGGTAGAAGTTCACTTCAAACTATTTACGTTGGTGTGATCCACTAGATTTTTTTTATAGACTTCATTTTTGTTTTAAAGATATAAAATTATTTGGTAAAATGGATGAACAGGTTGGATAAAATACATGAATGAAGGTGGCCTCACATCGTTTCCTCAGTACGTTTAGGGTACTGAGTTACTCAGTACGCAATCCGCTTCCGTCCTGCGCTGGAAACCAGTGAGTCCACCGTAACTTTTGTGAGAAATATACTCATTTTAGGACATGTGACTAAAAATTAGCCGGACTAAGATAATATTTATGTTTTAATACACTCATTTTTAAAGATCATTTTAAGTGTGCCGAAAAAGGGAGGATTGAACTTTCACGGTTGAAATATTCGTGGGTCTACATGAGTTTTGAATAAGATAATATTTATGTTTTCATGTTTATCTCGGTAGGAATGAACGGTGTGTATGGCATGTAAACATCACTTTCGACCTCAGGAGGTTTCAACGGTAGAAATTTCCCTGCCCACATTTTCTTTTAGTGTTGGCTACTTGAGTTAGAGATACTTCTCATTTTTTGTTTCAAGTCCTAAAATTGGCCAAAAAACAGATGAACGGGATAGATTTCTCCTAAAATTCACGGTGAGCCCCACTTTCTGAAAAAGGCTTTAGCAGGATATCCGCGTCCAGCCTGTGCCCACGGTAATGTTTATTTGGGAGTCTGGGACGCGGATTTCCCGCGGAAGCCTTTCTTACCAGTTCCTAGGCTGTTATGCTAGGGTGGGGCCCACTGTGATGTTTATTCTAGAAATCTACTCCGTCCATCCTTTTTTTCGAATCATTTTAAGATAAGATATGAAAAATCAGATGGATCCAAAATTCAAAGAGGCCATATGAGAGGAAACATTGAGTATTAAGTGACCACCGGTTGAAACACTGTTATGGCCACAAAAGTTTCATATCAGGACAATATTTTTCCGGTGGGAATAACCTTATAAACCGTTTAGATGGCATATAAACATAAGGTGGGGATTGAAATTAACTGTTGAGAACTTTTTGGGGGTCACATAAGTTCTGGATCAAACTAAAATCTGAAGTCTAAAGCCAGAATCTGAAATATGAAGCCTAAATCTAAAATTTGAAGATTTGAAGTCAAAAAACTTGTTTGATAATTATGGTTGAAGTATGAAAATTAAGTACTGAATTTGAAACAATCTGCTTATTAACAAATATATAAAATGTCTAAAATATGTTAATTTGACACATTTGCCCCTATCTATTTCCTGTTTGGAAATGCTTTACATTATAAAGAAATTATTTTTTATTAAATGAACATAAAATTATTCTATTTAATTCAAATAAATTATAAAGTACTTAATAGAAAATTAAAATATCACATGATATAAAAATGTCATTGACCTAGACCCCTGAATTCTAGATTACATGGTTCCCACAATCCGTATCATGTGAGATTTTATACCAGACCTAATGATCATAAATTAACCGTACACGTCGAATTTCAGCCCTTAGATCGCAGTAAATTAGCTACTTGACCTCTACATCCATTCGTACACTTATCAGATCAAGATTATGACCCGTCCATCTTGTTCACACCATACGAATATATTTAACTCACCATTAGAATTACAATCTGAGAAACTTAGACATGTGAAAAAGTCACTCGAAATTAATGATATACCTGTCCTACCCCTAATCACTTCAGAAACACGCTTTATGTTCATCCATTTACAAAACCGACAGTACGATCACCTGGATACATGACTAGAATACTAACAATCAAGTCTTCCTAGTTTTAGCATGTCATATGACCGTCCATCGTGGTTGGATCCGCCAAACGGGCCACGTGAATATCATGATAAACCGATCATCATTAAAAGCTTAGTGTATATGCCCAAACTACCTGAAAATTGTCAAATAAATATGCACAAATATTATTTTGAATTACCGAGTGAGCTAGTCCATTTAAAAAGGCACGTGGGCATCTATAGATCAAGGCCCAAACTGGACCGATGGAGAGAGTACGAAAAGTGAGGAATGTTCAACAAATTTCAAGACATTCGGACTGCGCACCTTGACATAACGGACATCGGAAGCTACTTGAGAAGTAGATGGCAAAGTTGTAAATACATATTACATTACATGCCACCGTTGACACTCTATTGAACTTTGTGGCCCACCCGATCAATACCTGCTCCATTTTCGGACCTATATCCTAACATATTGTGCCAATCTCGATGAACAGAGTGGATTATAACACTTCAAACAATCCAGTGAACTCCACGAAAATATTCAAGTTGCCGTTACTTCCGTGTGTTTTCACACGTCACACGTCACGTAAAGAAGTTTTAACGTTAGAGTCATGCATTGGCAGATCGTGCGGCCCACCTGAAGATCGGATCTACTTTAAATTTGAGACCATGGGTTAGCACGGGGTGCTGAAGATGGTGAATGGAGTGGATCTTCCGGAAGATCATCACAAATGAACCCCACCTATTTTTAACAACAATATAGAAAAGAAACTCCTCCGCATGCGGTAACAGGGGACGTGAAATAGGAAGTGACATCCATCGTTGAAACCTTTCGAAGGGCCATTGTGATGTTTTTTTACCATCCAACCTATTCATTAGGTCATGTATACATGGATGAAGTGAAAACACAAATATCAGCTTGATCTTAAACTTCTCTAGCTCTCAAGAAGTTTTTAACGGTGGATGTTCAATCCCCACCTTATGGTCCAATTAATCATTGGACCTGCTTCTTTTATTGGATCACACCTTAAATTATTTGAAAAAGTTGATGAACGGTGTGGATCAAACACATAAATCATGGTGGAGCATAAATAAGTTTCACAAAGGTTGATTTTGTATTGCGCCCGTAGAAACTTGAAAAGGGTAACTTTTGGAAGTAAAAAATGTTTGTTTAATGAAAAATCACGGAGCGCATTCTGCGTTCACCATTAAGCCAGACTCCTATCACGGAAAGAATTCCGTGAAAACCACTTAGCTCTCTCTGTCTTCCGCATTAATAATGCATTAACACATACCATTAAACACGGAAAATTTTCTCCATTCTATGTTAAGTGCAAAAATTCAGCGTTAACAAACACGGCCTAATATTTATGTTTCCCTTCATATTGGTCTACGTGACCTTATGAACAGTTTGAATGGCAAATAAACATCCCAGTGGGCCTTTGAAGTTTTCAAGGGTAGGAATTCAATCCCCACTGCTTCATGTGGTGTGGAGCCCTCTTTCTCCCTCATTTTTTCAATAATCCCCTAAAATGATATGTCAAAATGGATGTATTGTGTGGATAAAATATATACATCACGACGGACCCCACATATCCCTTGACAGGACCGTCCATCTCTAGCTAGCTTGGTGGGGTAGTACCCAATTTGTGCCCGTTTATTTGCCATGTATCACACAGAAGTGGACGAACGGGTTGGATCGCATGAAAACATCATATAAGCATCACGATTGGTCACTTTTTCCTGTGATGTAAGCCACTTGAATTTGAATCTGGATGATATTTGTGTCTTTCCACTGACCCGGTGGGCAACGAACGCCCACCATTGCTAAATTTGTGGGGGCTGTGGAAGTTTTTTATCTTGATGATATTTGTGACTACAGTTTTCTGAGTGGTAACAGCCTTATGAACGGTTTGGATAACAGATAAATATCATGTTCGGCTCCATGAAGGTTTCAACAAGGTACTTTCCGTTCCTACTGTTTCGCGTGGTGTGGTCTACATGGGTTTTGGATATAACTGATTCTTAGATTTCTCTCCAATTATGCTATTGCAAAACTGATGGTCGGAGTAGATTTATCACGGGAATCTCTGTAGGCTCCACACAGCTTCTGACTATAGGAACTTCCTGTGCCCGGGGCAAAGGCAATCTGCGTCCTTTGGATTCCTGGAATGTGACGGTGTTGGGAACAGGACCTTAAATCAGGCGTATTTTGCAATCCGGAATGACTTATGGGATGTAAAATATATGATTTTACCCCGCTATGCTGGGTTGCACAAGATATACGATGAGATCCACCCTAGTTTTCTTCCTTTTTTACTATAAAGAGTAAGTTTTAGTTTGATTATAACTCTTAATTAGCGGAATAGCATGGTTAAGCCTATTAGGACACTTACTAAAGTCCTGGATGACAATGGGAAGATTTTTGGGTGGTTATTCAAATCACCATGTCTTCCTAGCTTGACGTTTTGGTTAGATTACGGTCAGATACATCTCAACGCATTTGCTCATGGGGCCGTGTATTGCCCGAGCCTGACCTTTGACCCATTCGCCATGGGCCCACCCAACAAGCCCAACCCATTTAAAACTCATCAAGCCCAAGTTTAACTTAACCTAACTCATTTAATTGTTATTGGGCCAGAATATTCGACTTACCTGAGCACTAAGGGCAGTTTGGATACCACCCAATAACTAACTTTTTTAACTTATCTAAGTTAACATTTATTTATTTATTTAGGTTATTAGTTTACTAAGCAGAATAACTTAAATAATCAAAGTTACTTATTCTTTTAAAAATTTTCTTCTTGTTTTTTTAACTTTTAATTTTTCTGCTTCTCTTTCCCTCCATGTGATGTATGGTCCACATCTAAGGTAGGCCCCACGTGATGGATGATCCACATCAAGGTGAGCCCAAATGGATTGTCCCACATCATAGATGACCCATATCAAGGTGAGCCACATAATGAATTGTCCACATCAAAGATAGGCCCCTAATTATGAATGGTCTGCATTGAAAGTGGGCCCTGCATGATGACCCACATTGAGGGTGGGGCCCACATTATAGATAGTGTAACAACCCATTTTTGTGGGAACTAACCCCACTATCCGCTTGCATGTGGCCCACCTGAGTTTTGGATCAGCCTCATTTTAGCCTTACATCTTCTCTTGGATAGGCCGAGATAATGGACAGAGTAGATTTATATTATCGTAGTGGGACCCACTATATATTTTAAAAAAATAAAAATAAAAATTTTATAACTTCCGCACGCCAACTAAACCACTTCCGATCCATTCTTCCTTCCTTTTTGTACGATAATGGGCGCCGAACACTCCCGCTAAATGAAACAATCCAATAATCCCCTCTCTTCCATTCCATTACGCACCCCTTTATATAAATAAAAGAGAGAGAGAGAGAGAGAGAGAGAGAGAGAGAGAGAGAGAGAGAGAGAGACGAAGGAATCAATCAAATCAAAATAGAGAGGGGGAGAGAGAGAGCTCTGCAGATCAAAAGAGAGAGATTAAGCGGGGTTGGATCATCAGACTTTTGAGGTAGGCGATTTTATCCTGGAATTTATCATTTTCAGTTATTTAATATGCTTATTTAATCCAAAATTTTTATAGGAATATTATTGTCAGTTGAATTTTTATGTTGGAAATCCTACTCATGTATGAATTTCTATTTCTATATTTCTAATATTTAATGCTAAAATAATTTATATATAAATAAAATAAAATAAATTTACAGAATAAAATAAATAATTTATCTAAGTTTATATTTTAATTTATTTATTCTTAAATTTTTTTGTTAAGATTAAAAATTAAATATGAATTATTCCTAAAATTTTAAAAAATCAATTAATATGAAAGTAAATTATTAAAAAATAGATTAAATTCAAATTAATTTATGAATTTATTTAAATTAGTAAATTTGAATTAATTTTAAAAATATTTTTAATTAATGAGTATGTTAGTTATTATATTTAATCGTTTAAATTAATCCAAATTATATATATATATAATATATATATATATTCAAGTTAAAAAGTAAAGTAAAAATTTAAATTCCAATAATTTATAATACTTAGAATTAATTATAAAAAAAATAATTTAAAATTTGAATGTAGAAAAAATAATAATAATATTAATAGTATCCAAAGTCCAAATTAATAACTTTCTTAAACTTATTAAACTTAGATATAAAAATAAATAATAATAAAATTCTGAATTTAAATTTAAAATAATTAGATAATTTTTTTAAAAACAGATTAACTTAAATTATTAAATAATAATTTTTATTACATTATTAATTTTATCTTATAGAAATCAGTGTAATATTTTTGTTTCTGTAAAAATAAAATTCAAATTTTAATTGTAAAATTTTAAAGAGTTAATTAATTAAATTTAAATGAACTTAAGTTTAAGAAAATTTTCAAAATTTTGGAATTAAAACTAAAATTTATTATACACTATTTCACAGAAATATCTAAATTAAATAATAGTAAAATAATATTTTATTTAAGTATTTGAATTATTAAAGTTTCAACAAAATTTAAATCTACAATTATTAATTAGAATTATATTGTTGATATTTTGATTGTGAAATAATTATTCATCTTACATGTATGTCTACCATTCATTGAGCATCAATTTTAATATGTCGGATGTAACATAAGCAAGTAGGACAATCGTGTCCCTTTGGTGAAATACCCTAAATTAGTAAGTAGGGCTATCGTATCCCTTGGGTGAGAGACTCTAAAGCCAGCAAATAGGGCAATTGTATCCCATTGGGTAAAAGACCCTAGAACTCATTGGATCATTTGGAATCTCCTTTGTGTACGATGTATGAGTACAATTGTGTGCGCGGACATACGTTAGAGGTACAACTGGAGCAGTAGTTTGACCAGATAACGTATAAATGGGTCCATCACCATGAGATACCAATGTGTGGGCGTTAATGCAACGTGACCATCCACTTGGTTACGGTGTTGTAAGAAATGATATAAATGTTATGAGTATTCATAGAAATATCACATGCATCGCTTTTCACAATTCTGTTGTTAAATTTCATTATTTGTATTCTATTTTCCTTCATTGTTATAAAATTGATATTATCTAAATGTTAAATTTTGCGTAAGAAATGACCCTACTGGGCTGTTATGATCATCCTATTAAAAAAATGCACAGGTGCAGAGCTGGAATACTACGAGCAGGCGGGCCTCTATTATTAGTTTTATTTTCTAGAAAATTTAGTTTAGTTTTAATTCAATTCAGTTTTTCTTTTGTAATTTAGGTTTAGTTTATGTTCAAATTTCGATGTAGAAATGGAAAACTATCAAGAGAGTTTAATCTAATAAACATTTCAGTTGTAATTTCTTTTAGACGATAGTGAATATTTATTAAATTTGATTAAATCACGTGGATTGCAATAAATATCATTATTTTATAATTCACGAACCTTGGGATTCGGGTCCTGAAGACCTTATTCGGGTACCCGAATTTCAGGGTGTGACAGATGGTCCATATCAAATGTGAGCTCTACATAAGGGGTAATGGACATTGAAGGTGGCCCCGCATGATGGACAATAACATTGAAGGTGGGCCCCATGTAATAGATGATTCACATCAAAGTATACCCCATATAATGAACGGTTCACATCAAAGGTCTACTCTTAATGATGAGTGGCCCACATCCAAGGTGGCCCAACCCACATCAAAGGTGGGCTCCACATGATGGGCGTGGACATTGAAGATTGGCCTCATAAGGTGGATAGTCAGCACTGAGGGTGGACCCCACGTGATAGAAAGTTCACATTGAAGGCAGGGCTAAGGTGAGCCCAACATAATGAACAGTTTGCATCAGAGGTTGGGTCCATTTGATGGACAGTGGATATTAATGGTGGACCAAACAAAGTTAAGGGATGAGTACTTATGTGATGTTAGACAACAAAGTACATTTCTAATCTTTGGCTGATATGCATGTTGTTTATCAAATATATTTTTTCATTAAATAAGTAAAAAAAATCAAGATAAGCTATTAGTAGCATAAGTTGATAATCTAATTAAAGTAACTTACCATCCAAACACCCGGGAAACTTGAATTTAAGAAGGGAAAACGGAGTAACAGGTATGCCAGCCCTCCCAATTAGTGGATGGATGCACCACATACATGCATGTGATTTGGGGCTGGTTTTAAGATTTGGAGACCCAGATCAACTCGACCAGTCCTGAGTGGAGTTGTGAGTCGCCCGAGTCAGTCGCTGAATTTGCCCGGCCAACTCACCTTTGGCAGTGTATATGCATCGTGACCATGTGTCTATAACTATATTCTATTTTAATTCGTTTCAGGATCTGGGCCAGGTAAGATCAGGGAGTCAGCCCGAGCCCGTTGATAACCTACATAGGCAAGTTGGTCAGGTCGAGCATGGATCAAACCAAGACCGAGCATTTACTTTGATGGCTCACATTTTCTATCTCAAGCTTGACCAGCTACCCCGTTAATCCATCCTAAACCCTAGAGCTGGGCACGGGATGACTTGACTCGTCTAACTCATTTAGACCCGACTTGACTTGAGTCAAGTGGGTGAGTCGATCCCAAACGAGTAGATCACTTCGTCCAATCTGAACTCAAACTGAGTCGAGTTCGGGTTACCTGGTAACTCGATTCAACTCGACTGGAAATCCAACTTGATCTGACTCGATTTGATCTGATACCTGACTCATACATATATAATAATAATAATAATAAAATCCAGATTTGATGTTTCGGATATGAGACATCGTACAGTCGATGGAGAAGTTGCAATTCCGACAGGTGCAACTAGGATTTGAGTTGTGATTTTAGCCCGCGAATACCATCTACACCCGACCGTGTCAAATCACGTAAAATAAAGAGAGACCGTCTATGCCCATATAAAATTTTATGTTTTCATAAGGAAGCCATCGAAGGCTTTCTAGAAAGATCAAATTGTATCTGAAGAACAGGGGACTCAATGCCGACTTGACCCAACTCAGTACCTGTGACTGGGTCGGACTCGGTCCGGATTAGTCCAGGCTAGACCTGGACTTGGATTGAGTCGGGCATGCTAGACTCAGTACCCGAACTTGACCCAGTCAAGTTCGGGTTAAGTCTATTTCAAAATCAAGTTGAGTTGGGTCAGCTCTAACTTGGTCCGACTCGACTCGATGCCCAGCTCTACTGAACCCGCCTAAAGACCGGGTCGGGCCAGTTGCACACCAGCCGGAGCCATTGCCGACTAATTTACCACATTGGCAATTGCCACAACCGGACCTCTGCCTGACTACGTAGTACTGATCCATACCATTCAACTGTTCCATCATAATTGAACAGTCTGGATCATCATCACATGGTGATCAGGCAGTTAACGGTCTGGATAACATGTACATGATATGAGTTTTTATTTTCAAGGCCATCATGAGATTGGACCATAGGTGATAAATCAAGGTGACCAGAACCAAATGATCCATGCAAAATGTTTGATTACTGTGATTTTTCGCCTATTTGATGCGGATGGATGAAGATTTTTCAGCAAACATTTTAGACGGTCCATTTACAGTGATCGGACGGCTAAGACAGCCAAATTGCCAGAACATTTGAGCTAGGGATCATCCACATGGTTGTTCACAAGATCAATGGTATCTATCACGGATTCATGGCTAATTACTCAAACGTGGAACACATGTATGAGATGCCAACCATTCATCTTAATGGGCCATAATGTGGATCTGTGGTCAATCCTAACCATCAATGGAAGGATCTATTTTTTTATTTTTCTTTTTATTTATTTTTTAACTATTGAACTTCTAAACGTACATACGAGAATGCGTCTAGTGAGCCACCACGTGGACTTATATGGCCCAAAGTAGTCAATGACAGACTAATCCTATCCATAGGGTTGCTGAAAAATTTTCTGTTCGGACAATCTTAGCCATCCCTGGAATGGATGGCTTATTCGATCGGGTCTATCTATTAATTAGACCTAGAATGGATGGCTTATTCTCCAGTGCTAAACATGTGGGTGGAAGAGATCCACCCCGTCTATCAGGTCCGCTGCTTGATATTCACCATGGAACTCAAGAATCAGGCTGATTAAAATTTCAGGTAAGCCACACCACAGTGAGATGGGGACACCCTCTAACAGTAAGTTTATATGCCATCTAATCCATTCAAATTTTTTTTTTTTTTTTGAAGAGCAAATAAATAACTAAAAATAAAATGAAGGATTCTAATCCATTAATCTCATGCGTCTCACCAAGATGAAGGAGCCAACTGGCTATTACACGTGAATTTAGACTTTTATTTACGTTTTAAATTATTCCCTAGGTGTGGCCCACCTGATCTTTTGGATCTTCCATGTTTTAGTGATAACAGCCAAAAGTCATTTATAAAGACGCTCCGTGAAACATTTGGAATGTAGGATTGTGTATAAAGGTGAGTACGAAAAAGAAAGTAATTTTTAATGGCTGATATTCGAATCCAAGGGTGAAAAAGGTCAAGAACATCAATGATTATACGATCATGCTTTATCCGAATCCAGTAGTAATGAAAACGTGATAGCATAAGATGAGTACTATGATAGGAAGCATCATATCCTGTTAAAACCCTGTGTATGAGGCATTTATAGATGGCATACATGCTCCTGCGGCCTGACAAGTGGGCCATGATTTTGTAATCTAGACCATGCATGCCCATGGAAACAGACCCATGGGATTTCAGGGACAGGACTTGGGTGAGGAAGGAAAGTCAGCACTAGCTGATAAATCTCAAATCCACAAGAGTAGATGAGGCTTGCTTTAGAGATTTAAGAGAAGAAAGAAGAACCAGCCAAGTGGCTTGTGCGTTGGAGAGTGTAAACATCTTATGATGTGTCCAGGTCAAAACTACCACCTAGTGTAAAAATATCTCATGAGTGCATTTCAATGGAAGATCTATGAAGCTATTAATCCCCTTACCGTACTCTCTTCTTCTTCTTTTTTAACCTTCACTTTTTACTGGGTCCTTAGGGGAAATCTTGGGGAAATCTTGATGTAGACCGGATCAATTTCATGGCCAATATGGACCAGAAAAGGCCTGATCGAAGACGGAGATGATCCGGACCGTTAGAACTTAAAATGGACGTATCTCGCAAACCGGAATGATTTATCCGACGTAAAATATATGATTTTGAGGTAGGATGAGCTACTTTAGTGTAGCCGGGTTGGGTAAGCTGGATTTGCGAAATACCATCAGATTGATGGTCATTTCCCTATTTTAATTCCGTTTTTACTATAAATAATAAAATTTAGTTTGACTATAACTCTTCATCCGTTGGGCTCGGCGTGGAAAGAGGAAGAGCAATTAATGCAATTCCCTTTGAGGGTTCGCTAAGGTAGTGGTGTAGAGACGATTAACAGTGGCTAAGGACTAGAAGAGAACAGCTAGAGGTGGAGGTGCTTATATGAGACTCTTCTTGACGATATAAGAGAGGGAAGGGGCTTAGAAATAAACGAGGTTTAAGGGATAATTGGGTCGAGGTTTAAGAAAATAGTAAAGTGAAAAATAGGGAGGGTTGATTAAGTAATAATTTGGATTTTCAAAATGAGAAGAAAGAATTCTAGCAGAAGAACAAATGGGAATATATAGCTTTATATGGGAGAAATTCTGTTGCAAAGATGTATTTCGGGTCACGAGGATTAAACACCCATGACGAAATTGGCCCGGGTGGGTAGGTCATGTGCATAGGCATGCGGATTGAATCCCCATCCTTCCTTTTTTATTGTGGAGGGGGGTTGGATTGTTAGGTGGGTCCTAATTAAGGTTTGGTTAGAGAGTGATTGTTGGGGAAAATATGGCAAAAACTGAAATAAAATGAAACAGAAAATCAAACTTTGAACTAGGCTTGAAGGTCATATTAGATACATTTTTCTTAAAACATTATTTGCCCCCTCTTATAAGTGTGTGATTGTTATCAGATTGCTAGTAAATCACTTACAAGATACAACAAGCCTTGATGGTTCTGTATGTAGCAATCACGAAGAAACCACAACAGGATCTCATATGCAATTTTGTAATTCTATCACTGTGTTTGTGAAAAAATAATCCACTTTGAGAGCTTACAAAGAGAAAATGATATAAAATATAATCGGAGCATTTTTGTCTCTAAGAAAAGCAATGAAAGATACGATTAATCTTCAATTTTCACTGAGTTTTATAGAGAGTGAAAAGTTATGCATTTTTACAAAGAGACATTTCTAAATAGTCATTTATGTAATTGTTTAGAACAGTCATATCAATTAATGAAGAGAACTATTTCTCATGGCCAAGTCAACCATTTCTCATGGCCAAATGATGCAACAGTCAGATTCTACTGGCCAAAACTTCACAACAGTCGAATTTCAGCTTGCATTTTAAAAAATAAATAAATAAATAACTTCGCAACCATCGATTTCTGTCAATTAAAACTTCACAATGGTCCATTAATTTATGCCCATCAATTTCTACCATGGATGATTCCAATCGATCAATCATTAAAATGACTGATCTTATAATGTACCTACTTGCTATGGCCGATCTAACAATGTCTTAGAGTAGACGCATCAGATCGCATTGGTCAACAGTAGGTCACGTGGGAGCACCACAATGCACATGTAATAAGTGTAAAGTGTATGACTACATCCTTTACACTTATTGCCCACACACCCAGATCCATAGCTCAAGTGCTCAACTGGCAGATTGAGTGGAGATACCTTGTTTCAACACTTGAGGTCTTGGTATCGATCCCTGGCGGGGTGGCTAACATGGAGTGTGTGTACTTACATTGGTGTGTACTAACAAGCTAACCCAAAAAAAAAAAAAAAAAAAAAAGAAAAAGCCTTATTGCCCACGCTGGGATGCACATAAGCTATCCTTCACTTTATAAACTCCAAATATGAATACCAGAGAACTCAAATCTTACAAATTCGGTCTAGCTTTTTCTCTCCATGCAATGTGGGACTAAATTTTTTTAAAGAGTTTCACTTTTACGGAGAAAATTTCGTAGTAAAACAAAAAAATGAAATTCAAACACTTGTGAATGTAAAGTGCATATGCAAGAATTTTAACATTTCTATCATATTATTTAACTATATTTCAATTAAAATAAAATCTCATCAGTAATACCACGTAAAATGAAGAATTTACTTGTATGTTTTTATTGAAAGAGTAACCCATTTATAAAAAGGATCTCGCACGAGCATCGCCACACATTTTCTAGTCGAATGATTCTCCAAGCAATCTCTCTAAACCTCTCTCCACATCAAGAAGAATCTTCACATCCACAAACCCTTCTTCTTCTTCATCATTCCCACTCAAAATCTCAATCGCTTTCTCCATCTCCTTCATTTTCCTCTCTCTACCCTCCAAAGCATTCTCAACGGCCTCAAGCGCGGCTGCGAATGGTCTGATCATCGCTATCGTCTCCTCATCCACATCCTCCCCGTCGAATCCAATGACCTTCTTTTCATCCGCGCCGTCCGATCTACACACCAACGACGCGGTATTCCTCAACATAGGCAGAGCTCGATCCCGCAAACAGTCGATCCGCTTCGAATCTCGCAAAAGATCTTTCAAATCTGTCTGAGCTTCCAACAGCTTCGCCTCCATCGAGATCTGATCTTCTTCGAATACGTGCGACCATTTCTCCAAATACTTCTTCTCTTCTATCATCTGATCATTCTTCTCCGATAAGATTCGGATGTTATCGTCTTTCTTCTTCACATCCGAAACAACGGAAGCGAGCCTTTGAGAAGAGTCGTCTCTGTCCCGTCGGATCTCCTTCCGGAGCTCTTCATTGATCTTTTCTAGCTTGTGGATTCTCGACCGTAGGCTCGACTGTTGCTCGCGACTCCGATCGAGTTCGGAGACTCGAGATCGGAATCTGTTCGCGTAATAGGAGATCGTGGATTGCTCGTCGGAAGGCGCCATGGAAATAGGTTGGATGATCAAAAACGTCTGAGATTGGTATCTCTATACATAGAGGGGAGAGAGGCGTATTGCCTTCGATAAGGTATGAAAGTGAGAAGAAATCGTGGCCGTCAATTGTGAGATCGTATATTTTAGATGATACAGTCGAGGATGAGGATGAAGAAGTAATGTTAGATATATCTGCACAGTACACGTGTCAAGGTGATGTACAAATCAGGACCGTTCATGTGTAGGGCACTCGCATGGATGTTTTATTTCTAAAAATTACTCATATCATAATCCTGTCCATCTGACGGTTGAAATTATACGGTGGGATGAATTGTATAAAAAAAGGTTATGATCGTCTCATGGATTTTACTTGTTAAAGTGTAAGCTATCTGACATGTGCCGGTACAGGGGTCGACGCATACGGACGCAGATTGCGTACTGACCTCGGCAGTACTGACATTGCTATTGGTCGGTGCTCGGTGGGGCCTACCATGATGTATTTGTTTTATCCGAATATCAGGTGGACCAAACCAGAGGAAAAATGAGGTGATTCAATGATTATCATTAAAAACTTCGTGGGGCTCACTATAATGTTTAGCTGCCATCCGACCTGTCGATTAGGTCAGAAAACACGAATATCAAGTTATCCACGGCCTCAAGAAGTTTTTAACGGTCGCCGTTCAATTACCACTAGGCCCACCTGAGATTTGTATATGTCTCATTTTTTTTTAGCTTATCCACTCAAATGAACTGGCAAAATGGATGAAATGCGTGTATATAACACATACATTAGTAGTGCTAACAGAGCGGAGTCTCACGAACGCGGATTGCGTCCTACCCCGGCTGGTCTATAGCAGGGAACGGGCAGGAGCTTTGAGTGGCCACTGTAATGCGTAGGTCTATTTATTTCGTATCATTTTAGGATTTAACACTAAAATAGGAAGATTCAAGGGTCAAGTGGACCACACCACAGGAAGCAGCAGTGATAATGATTCTCACCGTTGAAACTTTTCTAAGGGCTCATCGTGATGTTTATTTGCCCTCTAAACTATTCATAGACTTACATATACATTGAGGAAGAGAAAAAACACAATATCAGCTTCATCCAAAACTTCTATAGCGCACAGAAAGTTTTCAATGGTAAGAGTTAATCCCCGTTGTATAGCCCACATCTTTCTTCGATCTACCTCAATTTAATGATTATATATATATATATATATATATATATATATATATATATATATTATATATATATTATATCTCGATAGACAGTGGTGGATAAGACCCATACGTTACGGTGGCCGCTCAAAGCTCCTGCCCGCTCCTAGCTGGAGACGGGCGGGGTAGGACGCAATCCCCGTCCGGTCCTCACTTGCACGTATTCACACGTAGAGACTCGAAACGTGGACGTTGATACATGTAGCACTGATACATGGCAGGTAAGGTGGTTGAGCACAGACGAACACATGTACTTGATGGTCGCACGCGTTACTAGCGAGGCAGGTTCCAGTCCTTGCCCGAGTGGTAGACTCTGAGGAGTTTCAACACGAGATCTTGGGTTTGAAACTCATAGGTAGTGAAATCCCACTACGGCGTACGTGGGTGCGTGTGTAAAAACAAGGAAAAAAAAAAAACGATTACACGTGCGTTCATTTCGCATATGAAACGCATGTACAGCAACATTTTTTCCTTTCACACACGTGTGATCACACATGAACTTTGTTGTTTTAAAAAAAAAAAAAAATTCATACTTTTCCTTTCACACGTACGTGGGTAATTTCTATTCGTTGAGATGAATGGTGTGGATCTCTTATCACTAAGATTGAATGGTGAGGATCTCTTATGACTAAGATTTTAGTAATGTGGGTCCGATATCATGGGAGCTTTGAGATTAACAACGGTGTGAAACATTTTTGGTACTAGCCTCACACGAAGGCATTGCCACACCTGCTCACGATCTGAGCCAACATAATACTAATAACACCACAAGGGATAATCCTGACCATTGATTTAGAGTTATGGGAGCCCAAACATACCTGGTAAGGTTCATCTATTCAGTGTAAGTTTTCAGAGGTTCAGATTGTAGCGCCAATGGGACCACATAAAACAAACGCTTTTCTTCTTTTTTTTTTCCTCCACGTTCTCTCTTTTTTCCTTCCGATTTCAAACAGTTGATTCGTAATGTTGAACCGGATGGGGTCTTAAGTACTCATTTCACTTATATATATATATATATATATATATATATATATATATATATATATATATATATATATAATTGAAATCGGAAACAAATCCTGCTGTTGCTGAAAATTTTGAGAGATCAACAACACTGACTGCCTAAAAAAATTCTATAATTTTAAACAATGGCCCACAAAACAATAGTTAAGGAAAATGGTCAATATTAAAAAGAAAAGAATTGCATAATAGAGGTCCACAATTGTTAAGAAGATGTGAAAGTGTTCCAGTTTCATTTGGTAAGTAGAACATACGGTTTAGATGAACTAATAGAACTCTAGATCTTCTACCCTTTATAAGCTTCCCATTCATCTGCTTAATTGCATGGAAGGTGGCTGCATGAAAATCAATGGCCCATAAAACAATAACAATATTAGTCAAGGAAATGGTCGATATTTAAAAGAAAAGAATTACATGATGAAAGTAGAGGCCCGCACTTGTTATGGAGATGTGAAGTGTTCCAACAGGCCCATAATATAAACGGTTTAGATCACCTAGCAGAACTACAAAGAAATGAGATATGTGAAGTGTTCCAAATTAGTAGAGGCCAATGATCTAAACGGTTTAGATCACCAAGCAGCAACCGCCGATTTCCCATTCATCTGCTTAATTGAATACATTGATGAATGATTATCTAATTGGTGGAATTTTTAAAACGAGCCATCTATGATATAGCCCCACTAGATGGAAGGCCCGGATCAATGCATAATCCTACAAAACTCTTCTACATTCATCCATATCAGAGCTTTTTGAGATGCCACATGGCAGACACTGATTGGAGATTTACCTAGCTTCGTTTCAAACGACTGTACATTGAGACTAAAACACCAGTCATATATTTCTCATTAACTAAAAACAATAATAGTTCATTGATTGATAATCTGACTCATTCAATGAATTACGGTCCAAAGTCCAACAATAACTCTTTAATAAAAGAACTGAGAAAATCCTACGGCGACCATGAGGCAATCTGGCACACGTGTGAAATATCCAAATTGTATCAAAACAACCGGCCAGGATCTCTCACAACCATGGCCACATTGGCACACGTACCATCTCTAATCGGAAGACTCGCCAAGCAATCTCTCCGCATCGAGAAGAGCTCCCACATCCACAAAATCATTTTCTTCTTCCTCTTCTTTCATGCACAAAATCTCAATCGTTCTCTTCATGTCCTTAATCCTCTTCTCTCTGTCCTTAAAAGCGCTCTCAACTGCCTCAAGCTCAATCACGAACGGTCGGATCATCGCCATCATCCGTTCATCCACATCCTCCTCGTCGAAGCCAACATCCTTCTTCTCATCGCCGCCCTCTGTTTTACGCCCCAAATCTGCAATATTCCTCACCATCAACAACACCCTGTCCCACGAAAACTCAATCCGCTTCACATTCCATTGCAGATCTTCCAATTCCTTCTGAGCTTCCAACAGCTTCGATGCCGTCGAATTCCGATTCTCTTCCATCTCTGAGAACCGTCTCTCCAATTCCTTCTTCTCTTGGATGAGGAGACTCTGCCTCTTCAACAACCCGTAAATCTTCTCGTTCTTCGATACAAGATCCGAATGGAAGGAATCTAGCCTTTCGGAAGACTCCTCTCTCTGCCGAATGAGTAGATTCCGGAGATCTTCGTTCATCTTCTCCAGCTTCCGTACTTTCGACCGCAGGCGCGACTCTTGCTCTACTAGCTGTTCGGAATTCGAGTTCAGATCAACGTCGGGGATTCTCCATCGAAGTCTCTTCGCGAATTCGGAATATCTTGATTTTTCACTGGGAAGATCCATGGACGAAGGATTCTGAAAGAGAAGGAAATGAATGAGAAGGGTTTTGATTTATATAGGAAATCTCTCAAATCTCTCTAATACTTTTTAATCTTATCTTTCACTGTGGTTGTTTTCCTTTCAAATACTCCCGTTCATGAGTTTCGGGCACACGTGTATATGTGAAACACGTGCGTAAGATGTGAGCCGGAGACTGGCAAGTGCACGGACACGGACGAACAAAGAGGAAAGGTGTTAGGGTTATCCATCAATCTGAACCGTCTAACTAGTGGGCCTTATTATAGATGGACGATATTTCAAAAATCGTATGTATCAGAAACCAATAACAGTTACTTTCCAGGGACTTAATGTGGACCATTGACGGTTTTTCTTGCCCGCCGTTGATTTTTGAAGGCCGCTGTTTATAGGGTTAGGAACATCAGATCTATGCGTATCTTGAATTAATTTCCATCCATTATGGGTCCCGCTAGATAGACGGTCCTGATTGAAAAATAAATCTGCCACGTGTAGTGTAGCAACATCGTTCTGCCATGTTACCGTTGTTCTGGGAATCTACAGTGGGCCCACAAATGGAAGAGGAAGACTTCTGTGATAGGCTAGCAGCGCCTGAAAATGGCGGTGGTTCTTCAACCGTACACTTGGCAAAGTTGGTAGGTGATGGAAACGGATTGGCTACTCCCCTGCCACCAGCCAATGGCTGATGGTCGGTGGTTTGTGGGCCCACAATGATGTATTTGTTTCATCCATTCCGTCCATCTATTTTTCTAGATCATTTTATGTCTGAAACAAAAAATGAGTTATATCTCAATTTCAGGTGGACCACATTACAGGAAACAGTGTTCAATGAAGTTCGACCATTAAAAGCTTTTTGGGGGCCATAAAAGTTTTGGATCAAGCTTATCTTTGTTTTTTCCCTTAATATGGGTCTTTATGATCTAATCAACAGATTGGATGTCAAATAAACAGTACACCACGCCTTAGGGGGATTTAAATGGTGGATATCCAATCACTATTGTTTTCCTGTGGTGTGGTCCACCTGAGATTTATATCCATCTCAGTTTTTGAGAAAAAGCCCTAAAATGATCTTAAAAATGGATGAACGGAATGAATGAAACAAATACATCATGGTGGGGCCCACAGAGCACCTACTTACCACCCGCCACGGGGCTGGTGGCAGGAGAGTAGCCAATCCGTTTCCGTCGGTAGGGGTGTACATGGGTCGGGCCGAGTCGAATTGGCCTCAGCCCATTCAGACCCGTTCAACAGCCACACAAGGCCCGAACCTGACCGGGCCTGGTCACCGGGCCAACATCTCCAACCCGAACTGGGCTCGAAGCGAGTTCGGGCCAGTTTCGAACCTTCGAGTTTGGGCCAGTTTCGAACCTGAGTTCGGGCCAATTTCGAATCTTACAGCAAGTTCATGGGAAGGGCTTTGGCAGGTAATCCGCGTCCCATTACAAGACACTCGATTAACAGTTTAGATAGTTGAATTATAGACTCCACAAAAAATCTAACTAGTCAGGACATTTACAAATATTTGAGAAAGCATAAAACAAAATATTTTATACAAATTAAATACAAGTCATACACGGGTCATGTCGGGCCGGGGTCGAATCGGGCCGAGGTGAGTCGGATTTCGGACCGAGTCGGGCCGAACTGGAAGGTATTCGAACTCGACCTGAACTCACTTTCGGGCCTAGAAAATTGGCCCGTCGTGACTCGAACTCAGTTTCGAGTTGGCCGAGTCGGACTTTTTCGGGCCGGTCGAGCGAGCTAACCGGGCTAGCCCAGTTTGTGTACACCCCTATCCGTCGGTGATCTGCTTTACATTTTCTGGATATCCATCAGATGGTTAGAGACATGCTCCATTTAAGATACGCCCCACAATTTGGATGGTCTGGATATCACTACATGTGTGCCAGATGTGAGGAGGATGTATAGTGGTGGGCCCGGGCTGATGCGTGGCCCATGTTAACTGTGCATCTGATCCGCCCCGTCCATTAGATGTGACCTTCAATGTTAGGCCACGAGGCTGCAAAATCTGACCGAAATTCAGGAGCTAGAAATCAAGGAACAATCTGGAGAGTACGTCCAAACAATAAAACCTTTTTCACTGCATTTGGGGCCACCAGATTGTGTATATTCCATCTAACCCGTTCATCAAGAGGCTCCCCAATAAGATGTAGGTACACCAAAAAACCAGATCATTTCAAAACTCAGGTGGGCCATGGAACGTGAATTTAAAGGTTTATCTCATATTTTACGTTGTTACCTGCATTGTGGCCCACCTAATCTTGGGATCTACGTAGTTTTGATTTCAACGATGAGAATGAGGGCTAGAACACGGCGGACCGGGTGGATCGCATGCACAGTTGTCCTAGACCCTACAGCAGCCTAGTACCATATGAGCGCACCTCATGAGCTCTAATTAGCAAAAGCGGATTCGGTGATGCCGGTAAACACCGACTACGTTGAGGGCGTGACCGTGGGTCCCACCTTGATGTATGTGTTGTATATCCATGCCATTCTTCCGTTTTTCCGTCTCATTTTACGATACGATACAAAAAATGGAGCAGATAGAAATCTTAGGTGAAACACACCGCAGGAAACAGTGGTGATTGAATGTCCACCATTAAAAACTTCTTGTGGGCAACAATGTTTGGATCCAGCTGATATTTGTGTATTCCCTTATCAAGAGAGGTTCGATGGAAAGTAAACATTACGTTTTTGAGATTTGGATCTGCGTCCACCTGAGGTTTGGATCTGCTTCGTTTTTTGTTTCCTGCCCGAAAATGAGCTGAAGATAGATGGACGGCGTAGATATACAACATGTACATTAAGGTGGGCCCACGGTCACGGCCTAACCGAAGTCCGTCTTTTACCGGCCTCACCGATTCCCCTATTCTAGTTAGTAGAAGTCTGATACATGGAAGATCGGAAGGGTTCAAGAGATGGGAGCCACCATGGATTGGACGTGAAAACGGTCGGATGATGCGATGGAGAACTATCACTCCACAGGACACGTGGTAAGATGATTTGCAGATCAGGTCCGCTATATGCTGGTTCTGATGATTTATTTCTCAAAAAATCACTCTTATTATACAATCCTATCCATCTTATCGATGCCCATGAAAGATTCTTACGAAAATGAAAACAGCTAATAGGAAAATATGCAGGGGGGGGGGATGAACTATATTAAAAATAATGGATAGGATTGTCTCTAGGGTTCTATTTTTAAATCTAAGCCATCGGTCACGGCGCTGGTATATGGGTAGACCTGATTAGCACATCACCTAAAAATGAGTCCTGTGGAGAGAAGCTCCACCATATTAGGGTGATTTGACATCTACCGTATCATTTCTCCTTAAAAAATACGATTTACCAAAGAACGATCGTACACATTAGATACGGTAGACTGTATAGGACCCACCATCATGTATGCGTATTATCCATGCCGTCCATCCGTTTTACCAGATCATTTTATGGCATGAACCAAAAATAAAATATAAAGATCAAGTGGACCACACCAAGTTTTTTTGTATAGCTAATATTTATGTTTTACCTTTATTCATGTCTGTGTGACTTCATGAAGAGGTTGAATGTCAATTATATATCATTGCGGGCTGTAGGAAGGTTTCAACGGTGGATGTCACTATCGCCACTGTTTGTTGTGGTGTGGCCCACCTGAGATTTATTTATGATTTAATTTTCGGCTCAAGATCTAAAATAATTTGTTAAAATGGATGGACAGTGTGGATAATACACATACATCACGGTGGGCCCCACAGAATTTACTAGGTACAAAATACACATTCGGCCCGTTTGGTTGGACTTGTTCCATGCAGTTCTCGGGCTCGGAAGCTACGTGGGCCACCACGATGTTTTTCAGAATCTGTTTTGCTGGATCCGTTGGATATAAAACTAAAGTGAGCTACTCGGGAGGAAAAAATTGGGAAAGACATGCCTACCGTTGAAATCTTCCTGGATCCACCTTGATGTTTATCTGTCATCCAGACCATTCATATAGTCATTCCCAATTGAATGAACTGAAAACCAAAAAAATTCATAGACTGATACAAAACACTTGTGCCACTATGAATGTTTCAACGGTGGTCGTTCAATCCCCACCTTTTCTTCTCGCGTGGCTCGGTTGAGATTTGGATCTTTCTCATTTATGGTCCACCGTCCTAAAATGAGCTGTAAAATGAATGGACGGGGTAGATTTCTCGCAAAAATCACAGTAGACCCACGTAGCTTCCAATCAGCGCAGGAACTTCCTAACGGGGAAATCCGAAGTATGCTGCCGTCGAATGCTTCCGATTTCCCCACTAGGGGAGAGACGGGCCGGGCTGGACTTGGGCTTTCGAATCTTTGCGTCCAACTTGAATTGGTTTTTTAACGGGCCAGACTTTAAGCACGGGCCCGGCCCTAAGGCTTATATACCAACCGAAGCCCAGCCCGAAGGGGGCCAAACCCGAAAGCCAAATCGGCCAACCCGGCCCATTGACACCCCTACTCCGATGTATTTGCTAGTTGAGTAAGCATATGGATTCTTGCACATGCACACGTCTGCACACGTACTAACATGGAGCACTTGTATGGCATCCGAGAATTCCATCTATTCGATGACACCGTAGATGGACCGTACCACAATTATCTCACAGGCACAGCACCCAATGTTTGGCCTTTTTCTGATTGAATGTATACATTCCTTTATTTCTCTTTTCAAGCTTCTTATAAACCACAAATTGAGAGGTTATGGTTGCCCAACCCATAAGATTTCTTTCGACATAGTCCATCCGTGGTGGGCCTACCAAACCATATTCCTTCGTTAGTGAACATTGGTCCTGGTTATCAGAAATGAAACTCCTTGGAATGTGCTCTCTACATCAATAAAATTACAAGTGATGTGCTCTCACATGTATGAGAAAAGAATAATATTAATAATAATAAGAAAGATATGAATAAACCAAATCTCCTCTGAGATGAACAGGTTAGATTTGGTGCATGCTTCATCACAAGCACACGAACTTAAGAATACTCAAATTGATTTGTCCCGAAAAAACATAAAAAAAAATTTAGAGTAGAGAGAATTTTTGAAGGATTTTGTAATGAAAATGAGATGTGCTTATAAAAGAAAAGTAGGTAGCCAATCAGAGCTCATGCGAGTGGTGTAAAAGTACGTACAAAGCTTATGTTGAGAAAACAAAAAAAAAAAATGTCCGATCAAAATCTCATTACAACTACACCGTACCACATTTACAATTAGCGGTGCATGAGATTACTCTCATGGCATACTTTTGTTATTCGATATAAAGAATTAGTAAGGTATGAGACAAAACTAAACCCAATTATAATAGGTGGATTAACAAAGTCAAAACCTTTTTTTTCAAAAATTTTAAATCCCATTCTTTTAATATAACCGTTAGTAGTTATCTACCATCATTTCAGTGCATTTATAGCTAACCAAACATGCCTTTGTAAAGATTCTCATATTCCAAAAGTCCGTGATAAATACCGGTCGTGTCAGGTTGGTCTATGAGCCCAACCTGGTTGCATTCCTTGGGCCAGGTAAACTCGCGTATTGTCAAGTTGAGGAAGTGCATGATAAATACCGCTAGTACTCGTGTGTCTACCTGATTACATTGGTTGGGTCAGGTAAACTCGGCCTAGGGTTTGGGCTTGATGGATGTTAAATGAATCAGATTTGGCTACAGGTCGCGGGTCACCTCACCAGCTAAGGCCCTTAAGGATACAGCTAGAAGTTTACCTAGAAGCACCACAGAATATTTCTTATTTTGTCCCATTTAAGTTTCTTAATATATATTAGCCATTTCTAAATTGAAAATTACATGATATTTGTGAAGGGCAAAAATGAAAACTAAAAAAAAAAAAAAAAAAAAAAAAACATTGGTTGTAGCTTACAAACGGTTCTATCATAACCAATCTTCTTTCTTTACAAACATCTCTTCTTCTTCATCTCTTCTTCCACACACCCCTCCAACAACTCAACCTTCCTCTTCATCTCTTCTTCCACACACCCCTCCAACAACTCAACCTTCCTCTTCATCTCTTCCATCTTCTCCACTCTACTTTTGAAATCCCTCTCAATGGCTTCGAATCCCATAGCGAATTTCCTCGACATCTCCTCTCCAATCTCCTTTCCATCATTTCCACTAACCTCACACTCTACAATCTCTTCTTTACCATCTCCCAACAACAAACCCATCATCCTTCCGGTATTATTCAACATCGCCAGAGCCCTTTCCGAGAACATCCTTGCATATCTTTCCTTTCTCTCCATTCGTTCCTCCATATCGGTCTGCACCACTATCAGGCTCGACACGATTGATGCCGACTCATCCATCATGATATCGAGCCGTCTCTCCATCTTTCTCTTTTCTGCTAGCAGTCCGTCTCGTTCTCTCTGCACCTCTCGTAGCTCTTGCAGCCTCTCCTGGTTCTGCTTCTCTAATTCTAATACTTCCGAGTACAAGACTCTCTCTTTTGCTTTCTGGGAATCGAGCTCGCTCTGGAGGGTTTCTCTTTCATGAAAGATGTGGTGCAAGGACTCTTGGGTTGGAAGATATCCCTCTGTCTCTGATTTGAATCCCTCCTCTTTCTTATTTTTCTCTTCTATCGGTCTGGCGAGCTCGTCTATGTTGATCTTTTTAAGCTCTGAGTCGTTTGATTTCAGAGCTTCTTTGATTTCCTGGTCCAATTGCTGGTACTGCTTATTTTCTTCTTGAAGATTTTCCATGGCTGTTTCTCTTTGAGTTTTGCAGATGGAGACGCTGCTGCATTTTCTAAAGTTTAATATAAAAATGGAAGAGGAAGAGAAAGGATTAGGTGTTACCCGGTAGCACCTAATTAGGTCTTAAACTTACCGTGTGGGGCCCACTTTGATCAATATTTTGTATATCTACTCCGTTATTAATCCTTTTATATAGATAATTATATCATATGATCTAAAAATTATTTATATAAAAATCTCATGTGGACCACACTACTGGAAACAGTGATGAATGGCCATTTAAAACTTTTTCTGGGCCACAAAACTTTTGGATCAAGTTGATATTTATATTTTCCCTTCATCCAGATCTTCTTGACCTTATCAAAAGGTTGAATGGAAAATAAACATTACGGTGGGCCCTAGGAAGATTTTAATGGTGGGTATTCAATTACCACTGTTTCATGTGGTGTGGTCCGTTTGAAAGTTAGATTTACTTAAGTTTTGAGATAAACCCTTAAAATGGGCTGGAAAAATGGATGGACGGAGTGGATATACAGAAAATCATCAATGTGGCCCCACGGTAAGGTTAACAACCACTCACCGAAATCATTCGGGAAGGGAGTGGGAGTAATTTACACGTGGCAGTCACCGATTTGTTGTTGAAAACGTAATTGACTTTGATTTTATTTGGGAGCCGAATTTCCTCAGTGCGGATTCTTCAACGAGTAGTTATGTGGAGCCCACCCGTGTGTGATCATTTGAGCCGGATCATGTTAGGACGTGAACCGGGACATGGATTAGGTGGTCGTTGCCCACACCACCGTGTTGGGCGCTGTGGCCGGGGCCCACCTTAGACAGATTTGTTTTATATCCACACGGTCCATTCGTTTTGTCAGCTCATTTTGAAGTACGAATCGAAAAATGAAGCAGATCTGAAGCTCAAGTGGACGATACCACATAAAAGAAGAACCAAATATCAGCCTGATCGAAAGCTTCTCTGGGTCGTCCAGTTCCCCATCCCCACCTTTCCCTATGGTGTGGCCCACTTGAGGTTTGGATTGCCATCCAAACGCATTTCCATTGTGCCCACAGTTTTTTTTTTTGGTTGTACATATTCACTTAGCGTCCTTCCATTTGGTTCGAGAAAAAAGACTTGGTCCTAGGGGTGAACACAAACCGAGCTAGATTGGTAAGCTCGCTCGAGTGACTCGAAAAAGCTCAATTCGACTCGGTTCAAAGCTGAGTTCGACCCAAGTTGAGTTGATTTTTTTAGCTCGAAAATGAGTTCGAGTCGAGTTCGAGCAGGCTCCAACTCGAATCGACTCGGGTCGAATCTAGCTCGAATCGAACCAGTTTGGTGACTCGGTTACTTTGCCATTGATGTTGCTCACCAACTTTTTGATAAAATGACTCAACGAGATGTAGTTGGTGGCAAGGAAGGTTTGGCCGGTGGCAAGCAAGGTATGTACATTAAACAAATACCTCTCTCTCTCTCTCTCTCTCTCTCTCTCTCTCTCTCTCTCTCTTTTGATTTTTTAATTTTTGGTTTTTATGTTACTTAGAAGGTGTTTGATAAAACACCTATAAAACCATTGCCTCTGTTTGTAAAACAGTGGGTTTTTGAAGTTGCAATTCAGGTGTTTGTGGAAATGCCCCAATGGAGAACTCGGCTCGAACTTGGCCCGAGCTGGCCCGAGCTGTTGACCGAACCGAGCTAAGCTAGCCAGTCAGTCTCGAGGACCAAACCGAGCCAAGTTGAAGCTGAGGTCAGCTAGTGTTCGAGCCAAGTTGAGCTAAGGCCAGCTCACAGCTCGACTAGATTCGACTCGATGTACACCCCTACTAGGTCCTGAATTCCAACATAGAAGTTTCTTTGCTGGTTACAGGTCAACTGACTTCATGAGGTGGGCCATAGGAAGATTGTTTAATTGAATCCAATAGTTGGTTAGGTAGGCATGATATACCTGTATATCTGTATTGTGGAATTCACGGATCGTCTATGCATCAACAATGGAGATTCAATACCATAAATTAAAAGGTGTACCTGATTGGGAAGACATCTTGATGCCTCGATCTTGCCGACAGAAATCTTAATCTTTCACACCTCACACCTTTAGGAGAACCTTCAATGAGATTAGGTTTTCTCCCTTATGTTGGTGAGGAGACCAGGACATCTATTTACAGGAAAGAGGGATAGAAGTTTACCCATCACACTTCTCACCTCTAGGATCTCCACACTGTAAGTTTCCATATCTGGCTTAATAACCGAGTATAGGGATGTAGACACTGAAAAATCGGCGTCCACGTTGTTGCATGTAAAATGTTGTTGTTGTGATGGTGGGGGTGATTAAGCTGATTTGTGATTGTTGGAGTCGCCACTAGCCAAATAATCTCAGAATCCCGCGGTTGGCTAGAACCCACGGAACACGTAAGGTTGGAGAAATCCGAAGACTCTCCCACCTTAGATTGATTCCTGGTCTGCGATCTGGGATTCTAGGTAAGGGACTTCGGTTACAAAGAGGGAAGGTGTTAGGCACCCTCTCTGCCCATACAAATGTACGGTATCAACTTAGTGTGGTAAAATAATCTCAAGGGATAATGATGATGCTACAGTCATGATGGGATTAGTCATATGTGGATTTCTGATGTAGCAAGATCCGAAATTTCGGCAGGCTACAGAGCATACGTCCGACAATGTGTCTAGAGGGCGGATGTGATGATGCTTATGTAAAGAGATAAGAAAAGTGGACTAGATCACTAGGAATTTCTGATGTGACAGGATCCGATGTACGGCAAGTCACAGAGCATACGTCCACTAGAGATCTAGAGAAGCAGGGGGGTTGAGAAGGGAGTAGATGTCATGATGAATGCTTGTAGGATGATGGATCTTTGGCTTGATTCTTGAGTAGGCTAAGACATGAACTGAACCATGATCATTTTGGGCTAGGCTTATAGGTTGGAAGGGTTGAGATGAAGGCTAGGGGGTAGCTGAAAAACTTGGGCTTGAAGGCTTGGGAGCTCCTTCCCTTCCTTCACTCTCTTCCTCACTCACTCTCCTCTCTTACTCTCTCCCTCTCTTTGTTGTTGTGTCTTCATGGCTGAAAATGAAAGGGGAGAGGGCTATTTATAGCCCTTTCCAATGGTTTTTTGGTAAATAGAGGACAAGAGGAGGGTAAAGGTGATGTGGCATGGGGTGATTGGTGGAGAGGAGAGAGATGCCACGTGGCGTGCTCTCATTGGCTAAGAGGGCTGGTAAAACAGTAAATAGTGAGGGTGAGGGGGGTAAATGTATGAGAGAGTTGACTTTGGATGCTGGGACAGCTGTCCCTGCTCCGGCTGCACGCGGCGGAACTCCGAGTACCGCCGGCGGTAATCCGACAACCGCCGGCGGTAGTCCGACTACCGCCCGGACCTGGTTGAGTCCGGAACTCGTGTGACTAGCTCCGTGCGTATTTTCTGGGAGGAAGCGGTAATTTGACTACCGCCGGCGGTAGTCAGACTACCACCTCGGTACGGTTTCCCTCGAAATTTATTTGGTGAGTCCTTTTTTGAGTCCTTAGAGTGAAACCAAGTTCCTTTTGGATATTTGGCCCAAAATGGCTTGAAGTCGGCTCGATTGTTACCCGAAAATGATTCGAGAAATAGGTTGATTTTAGACATGGTTTGGATTGAATGATGATTCATGATGGCTCAGGTTAGGATTAGGGTTAGGTTTAAGATATGATCATGGTTCTCGGATTGTTTTGACAAAATCAAGATATTAGCCTGGGTGGGGTGTCTACAGATGCCCCTCTTTGACTGAGGTTGCGAGCAACCGAAGGTCAAAGCAAGTGGACACCCCACCCTTCTGGTCAGAATGAAGGGTAGCGATTCAAATCTATTGCTTACCATTGTATCATTATCAGTCGACTGTTTGGAAAAAGATGACTTGCACATATCACGAGGGTTGAAGAAAACGTTGTGATTGTCTCCTGCGCATTCGTCGCGGCTTTACGGATCACCAATCACAACCTCTTCACATCGAATTGTTTACAGCATTGGAGGGTAAGTCTGAAAAGTAAGGGCCTCTGCGCATTTGTCACGGCTTTACGAGGATTCCCGTACTGTTAGGTCTGTCGTTCCTTTGCTGCATAATCACCCTAGGAATGTTCGTTCCATTTAATCGTTAAAGTGGTTAGCTGCCCTGCGCGTTGGTGCGGCCTTACGGGGAACTCACTACGCCGACTTGGACTCGATCAAATTTTGCGAATATTCCGGACTAGGTATGTGCAGGTAATCTGTTTGCCATGCAATCTGCTGAGTCTGACACTTTGGTTACGATGGATTGTCTTCACTTCGAGTTTGATTATTCTTTCCAGAGATAGATCCACTCATCTTACTAGCATTTGTACGACTGCCCAGTTATAGAGATCTGGTCAATCGTACATATATCATGTACGGGCTCGATCGTCTTTCGGGGAAATCGGAAGAGATCGAGTCTTATTTAACTGTTTGCACTG
Organism: Magnolia officinalis; assembly: GCA_021015155.1. Classification (NCBI taxonomy): domain Eukaryota; kingdom Viridiplantae; phylum Streptophyta; class Magnoliopsida; order Magnoliales; family Magnoliaceae; genus Magnolia; species Magnolia officinalis. The sequence continues at coordinate 4,574,876 of JAJHSJ010000012.1, read as the reverse complement.
TCCGCAACTGGAGAATATGAAAAATTTCTCAGTGTACTGCGTGACGCGTGCGTTTTTGAAAACTATCCCTTTTGGAGCTAGACTCTTTGGGGATTTTATTTGAAAATATATATTTTTTGAATTTTTGGAAGATATCCGTTCGATCTCGCGGGTGGGCGTCGTCGTTCGGCTTTTATTTGCACAAGTTAAGTAAACAGTCGCGTTGCCTCCACTGATGAGTTAGCGGGGCTAACAGTTTGAAATATTTGTGGATTTTTGAAATATCCGTCCGATCTCGCTGGAGGGCGTTGTCGTCCGGTTTTTATTTACACAGTGACCTGAATTGAATAGCCAGATGGCCTCCACTAATAAATTAATGGGGCAATTGAGGAACATAGGCCTGATCTGGACATGTGGGCCTAAAACCATGGGCCTTGAAATCGGGCTTCTGTAGTGGGCCTTGCTTTAGATATGTGGGCTTAGGAAATGGGCTTGAAAACATGGGCTTTGAACCATGAGCCTTTGAACAATGGGCTTGGTGGGCTTTTGACATGTGGGCCTTGTGGACTTTGAACTTGTGGGCCTCTGGGGCTTTGAAATATGGGCTTTGTGGGTTTTTGAAATGTGGGCCTTGTGGGCTTTGAGCTTGTGGGCCTCTAGGGCTTTGAAATGTGGGTCTTGTGGGTTTTTGAAATGTGGGCCTTGTGGGCTTTGAAATGTGGGTCTTGTGGGTTTTTGACATTGTGGGCTTTGAGATGTGCGCCTCTGGGGCTTTGAAATGTGGGCTTTGTGAGCTTCGACTTTGACTTTGTGGATCCCCGACTTTGTTGGCTGCTTGTCCTGTACATGCATGTATATTTTTTTTGTAAAGCAAGGAAAGAGATGTATAGAAAGACTTTTTTTGAAAGGAATGAAAATTTTAGTTTGTGCCAAATTTGTCGATGTTTGCTTGTGTCTGAACTTGTCCCTAGATGGTGGAATCAGAATATTGAACTTAGCCCACGTCGAATCCGGTATTCTGAGTTGTTTACCAGGGATCTTGGTTCCCTGAGAGTGGCGCATACTAGGATCATGCCCCTTGGATTTAGATAGAGTCTGACAGAATTCTGATCCGGGACTTATCTTTTTCTTGTGCTTCTTCACTTTGTTTGTTGCCTTGGCTTCTCCTGTACCTACACTTTTATTTTTTTCTTTCTTTTCTAACCATTTTTGCCCGTAGCGCCCTTTCAGGTTTTCACCACGACCGGCCTTCTCGTCATTTTTACCCATGGCGTCCTTTCGGATTTTCACCATGTCCCGAGTTTTTGCTCTTGCCTGCCCCTTGGCAGCTGTACTCTTTTTACCCTTTGTGCCTTTTCAGGTTTTCACCAAGTCCACTACATGCCCGCTGTTTTTACTCGAGGCGCCCTTTCAGGTTTTCACCTCGCCCATTTTGCTTAGGCATGTTATTTTTCTTTTGATTTCTCTTTTTCTTATATAAAGGCGGGAGGCTAGACTCCATTCATTGGCACCCAATTGGTGGGCTACCTGACTTTGTCTTCAATCATGACCGTGAAGCTGTTGACATTAGGTTGAACTATCCTGAGGGGAAATGGGATGGTGAATTGTGTTCTCACTCATTGGTTCGCCTCTTTTTTTTTTTCTTTTTTTTTCTTTTTTTTTGACTGCCCGCTTTATCCATCCATTTTTTTTTTTTTTTTTTATAAATTTCTTCATCTTCTTCTTTTTTTTTCTCTCTTTTTTTTAACCCTTTATGTTCTGGAACACTTATTGGAGGGAAGGAATGATGATGGAATGTACCTCAGGATGCTAACCTTTTGTCGTTTGACTTTAGCTTTACGTTTGTAGTTGTTGACATAGTCAAGTAGGATTACCCATGATAGACGTTGTCAGCGTTGATGGGCTCTGAAAGATCTTTACCCCTAATGATGGTGAGGCGAAGGGCACCTCCCGGAAGAACCTCGCGGATGATCAGCGGACCGTCTTAGGATGGCCTGGAGTTGCCCCCTAAATCTATTTGGCCCAATGATAAGATGTGCATGATTATCATGTTGCTAACCTTTCTTTCAGACTTATTTGTCGTTGGTCCTGGCGATCATTGTTTGCTTTATGTCTTCGAGATGTAGTTGGTTGCACCGAGCTTATCACCAATTATTTTCTTTGACTTCTTACTTCATTTGTATCCATGATGTAGGATGTTGTTGCCGCCTACTTTTGTCTGCCACGAGAATGCACTCATGACCATTGGATGCCTTTGGGTTCATTCTTTCGATGATGTCCACACCCCATAATGAAAGAGGGTTAGGGTGTTGCCGGGTTATAAAGACTCAAAACATGCACATGGATCCGTTATGCAAGCTTCGAATACTTGAAGCACTTCCTGACATGCTGCAATAACTTATCTCCATCGTTCATTAGTAGGACTTCGTCGTGGACTTCAGACGTGATCTTGACAGCTTTGCTGGACTCGACTTCAGGCTTCATAACAGATGACATATGACTAGCTCTTCATTCGATCTGGGGAAGGCTTCATAGGAGAATGCGAGGTTGGATAGCCCTGGCCTTGAGAATTCTGTCATCCTCTGCTTGTATTCAGGAGGCAATGATCTCTTGATGCGTACTGTTTTAAGGAGCTCAAAGGATCCCAAGTTCACAATTTCAAAATTATCCGTGACGACATTGGCCTTTGCCTCGAACTTTCAGAGGGAATCCTCTAGCTCGAGAGTTGGATCATCATTTTCCACACCTTGGGCTTCATCCAAATTCATGAGTTTGAAGTCTTAACTCTAGATCGAAATCATGTGAGTCGACTTTAAACTTGGGTGTTGTAACAGACGCATTTGACACATTATTGCTTAGGGGTTTTGAAAGATTTTCTATTGTTTTTGTGTTTTGAGAAATTTCTGATTTTTTGGATTTTGACAAGTATCTGAATTTTTTTGGTATTTAGAAAATATCTAATGTTTTCGGCTTTTTGAAATTTTCTGATTTTTTTTTTAGAAGTGTATGATTATTTATTTATTTATTTATTTATTTTTTTGTGTTTCGGAAATATCCAGTGTTTTTGGCCTTTTGAGAATTTTCTGATTTTTTTCGATTTTGACAAGTATATGATTTTTTTAGTGTTTCGAAAATATCTAATGTTTTTGGTTTTTTGAGAATTTTCTGATTTTTTTTTTAGAAAGACGGCGATGTGAACCAAGGATTGCCTGATTCTGTTCAAGGAGTCAAACATTATTTTCTTTTATTGTGCCGTCTTGGGGATTACGAACCAGCTATTGCCCTGCACTCCCTCCCCTCAGGAGGCAGGGCTAGACGGATTAGTAGGTGGGCCCTCATTGTTGTGCCCAAATGTCGTGATGAGTTTGGGATTGGGCTCTGAGTTGGTGTTGGATGTCACTTTCCTCGGCTCATCCTCGATGCATTGTGAGTCTTTGGAATCTTCCTGCTCAGGTGGGACCCGGACTGTGGTCCAGTCAATCAGAGGCAATTCTTGCCCCTTGCCCAAGTCATTTCCAAACAGCCCAGTTGGGCTCATTTTGCTCATTTGATCCTCCACTGTGGATCTTGGCCTGCCAATCAGATGGATGATCCCTTCTCTGATGGATCTGATTGATGTGTGGATGAAGGGATCGACTTCCTCTTGCCAAGTTTGCTCTCCTCCGATACATTTGTGCTTTGCTATCTCATCCTTAGGAGGCTGATATCTCAGTCCTGTCATGCTTGCATTTTCTTGATATTCGAGCTGATAATAAAAATGTTGGTGCTCGACTGAAGGGAAGACATAGTTTAATCCGATGGGACATGCAAGAGGTATGCAATTCACAGTCTCGAACTCAAGACTATAGTATGGGATAGCTTCATCGGAGCATTGTATGTCTGTGATCGGGATATCCAGTTCTCGACGGTTGACTGCTTCCATCGGAAAGATTTATTCAGGATCATCCAGAATGGTTGGCGCCTTGTCTCCGAAATTGTATTTGGCCTTTTGGTGAAGAGTTGAAGAGAGAGCCTTGACTCTATAAATCCAAGATTGATCAGGGAGGAGGTGAAATGAAGTTGTGATGTCAAAGACCTGAAAAGTGATAGTTGATGTTTTGGGACTAATCAAAATCTTGACTTCAATCTCTTCCTCGACTTGTTTCCTAGAGGCGGGAACCACTCGCCCTAAACTCTTCTCTTAGAGGATTGAAGACTGAGTAGAGCTAGGCAAATCCCTTTGAGCAGTAGAATGTCCTTCTTGAAAAGTTAACACATGATTGAAGCTGGGCCCTGATTTTGCTAGGGCATGTGGTATGTTGATCAGGGAAGGAGATTTCTCTTGGAGCATGACAGTTGGAGCAAGGGTCGGATAGGCAGATGGTGCCCCTTGCGAGACAGAGGATGTATGTATTAAATTGATTGGGGGTGGCTCTGAGGGCACGAAGATTGGACCGACTGGAGATGCCCCTTGCATATTTAAGAGCGAAGAGATTGGACTGGCAGGGTGTGCCCCTTGTAGACTTGGGGGCATAGAGACTGGACCGGATGGAGATGCCCGTTGCATATTTGAGAGCGAAGAGATTCGACTGGCAGGGTGTGCCCTTGTAGACTTGGAGGAATCGAGACTGGACCAACTGTAGATGCCCCTTGCGTATTTGAGAGAGAATAGATTGGACTGGTAGGGTGTGCCCCTTGTAGACTTGGGGGTATTGTTGTTGGGCTGACAGTGATTGAATGGATGCATTGAACTGGATGGCAAGGTGATTCTCCTTGAATGATATTAGTGGCAGGGGTGCCCAATGAGGTGGGGCTTGCTTGATACAGCGGCAGGGGATTCTGGAGGGTGTAATTGGTGGTGGCAACAGCAGGAGAGGTAACCACAATCGTTTGGTTGTCAATCAGATCTTGGACCACATGTTTCAGGGCTAAACAACGGTCTGTTGTGTGGCCTCGGGATTGGTGGTATGCACAGTACTCATTCTCATTATAATTTGATGGCAGAGGGTATGGGGGGAGCCTAGGCAGTAGCAGTGTAAGTATTTGCCTTTGGACTAGCGTGGCTAGTATCTCACTGTAAGTTTGGGCTATCGGTGTAAACTGCTTAAGTTCCCGAGCCAGTCTCATCTGCTGACCATGATTGGGGTACTGAGGAATCTCTCTTTGCTGTTGTTATTGCCATTGTCCTTCTTGAGGAGTGAATTGAGCACCTTGGATAGAGGCGACAAGATCGTCTTCTTCTGTTGGATGGAGGTCAGGAACACTTCTGTTACCATTCTCGTATCCAGTAAGCCTTCCTTCCACTATCCGTTGTACTGGCGAGGCCTGATGAGGCCACCAGGGGGAGATTGTCCCAGCCCTTATTCCGGCTTCGACTCGTTCCCCAGCACGGATGAGTTGGGTAAAGTTGGCATATGGATAGGAGACGAGGTATCCAGAGATACTCGGGTTTGCCAAGTGGATGATCATGTAGATTTGCTCTTCGTCATCAATGGGTGTTTTCATTCTAGCGGCCATTGCTCGCCACCGTCCAACGTAAGCTGACAATGACTCATCATCCCTCTGCCTTAAGGCAGCAAGATCCGCCCTTTTGGGCGCTACATTAAGATTGTACACGAAACGATCAATAAAAGCTTGAGAAAGTTGTTCCCAAGTCTTAATTCGATGGTAGTCTAATGATGTGTACCAATCTAACGCATCGCCTTTTAAGGATTTTTGAAACAAATGGATCAACGCTCCATTATTACCTGCCAGAGTATTAAGCTCTCCACAGAATGCTCTTAAATGGTCCATAGGACACCCCGTACCATCATACCTTTTGAATTTTGGAACCTCAAAGTTTTGAGGTACCTTGGCATCGGGAAAGGGACATAAGTCCCTGAATTTGGTGGATGGATGATCCACTCCTTGTTGCCTTTGTAATTTCCTCTATACATCGCACAATTGCTCTCGGATTTCTGTGAGTTCAGAAGGATCATATGAGAGGGGTTTTTCCCCTTGAAATTGACCAGATCTCCTACTAGGAAGAGGATGTTGGTGATCTTGTTCTGATTCTGTAGGGAATGGTAGAATGGAATTTGCTGGAGGAGGAAGGGAGGAAGCAAAAGGAGGTTGTGGGGTTAAACTGTTTTGAGCACTATGTTGTGTTGCCTGTATGTCCGGTATGGCGCCTGGCACTAGGCGAAGCAATAGTTCTTGCATTGCTCGAAGTAGTAACTCTTGCGTGGTTGTATTGGCCTGTGGGTCTGTTGGAGCTGCTGGAGGTGTCAGTGACGGTGTTGGTGCTTCAGGAGCTGGCAGAGCTGCCGGCTCTTTTTCATGGGTAGCCATAATTGCATGGGATTGAGTGGTCGTGGCTAGGATTGATGCCCAAACAAGCGTAAGCCAAAGATGTTTTTTTTTTTGGTGAATGCAGTGATGATGTCCCTTGAGATTATAGTACCACACACTTTTGAGTCGGGTCTCAGCTAGTGCGAGCTAGCAGTTCCCCAGTAGAGTCGCCATTCTGTAGACACTGAAAAATCGGCGTCCATGTTGTTGCATGTAAAATGTTGTTGTTGTGATGGTGGGGTGATTAAGCTGATTTGTGATTGTTGGAGTCGCCACTAGCCAAATAATCTCAGAATCCCGCGGTCGGCTAGAACCCACGGAACACGTAAGGTTGGAGAAATCCGAAGACTCTCCCACCTTAGATTGACTCCTGGTCTGCGATCTAGGATTCTGGGTAAGAGACCTCGGTTACAAAGAGGGAAGGTGTTAGGCACCCTCTCTGCCCATACAAATGTACGGTCTCAACTTAGTGTGGTAAAATAATCTCAAGGGATAATGATGATGCTACAGTCATGATGGGATTAGTCACATGTGAATTTCTGATGTAGCAAGATCCGAGATTTCGGCAGGCTACAGAGCATACGTCCGACAATGTGTCTAGAGGGCTGTAACATCCCGGATTTTCACTGTTTTGGATTTCCAAAAATCTTTGATTTTTTTTAATTAACTTATACTATCACGTACTGACTATTAGCACTCAATGTTAGCTTATACACGAGTTAATTAATCCAAGATTAGCCCAATTTAATAAACCTGACAGACCGTGATAAAGCCTGGTGCAGGCCGCTAAGCCAGATGACTATTTACACTTAAAGACGGCCCGTGTAGGCCACCCAGCAACCGATGAGGGTCAGAAAAATCTAAAACTTTAGAAAATCGTAGATCTCACTGGGCTTGTAGTCCATCGCGGACTGCGGACCCAGTGGACACCCAGAAGTACCATCTGGCGCTTGCCCAATGCGCCCCACCAATGCTAGATTAAAATCTGGCACTGACAAAAGAAACTGAGACTCCGGGCCTTTCAGCCGTCGGATTTCTTCCAAATTTACGGTGAAGGTTTAATGTATTTTTCAACGCCTGCCCACCAAATCTGGGCCCCGATCGTGGCACGATGACCGTTGATCGTAAATCAGACCCGTGCAATCAAACCTCATATCCGACCTCTCCCAAATTTTGCATGGCCCTTCATCGGGCCATGGATCACCTACCCTATAAATTTCATGGTAAGAGGGCCACCAGAAATGTCCCATCAATCAGAATGACCCCCAAAGGGCCACTTAAAGGTCGGAAACGCTTGCTCAGATCATATATCCGCTCATCCGTTCGCCCTAAATTTTTACATGGGCCCTAATTGGGCCATAAGACACCTACGGACCGAATTTGGTGGCTTAGGGGGCGTTAGGACCATCCCAACTTCAATAGGGAGCCCTAGAAGGCTAGTTTGGGAAATTGTGGAAACTTAAGTGATTTAAGTCGTCCACTCTTATGCCAAGTTGAGGATTTCGGACCGTCTGTTTATGACCAAACTTTACCCGTGGATTAAGGATATTTCCCCGCTCACATCCGTATAGCCGCGGCCCCGATCGACCATCAGTGACCGTTGAACAGACTTCTAATCATATCTGTCGATCGGCGCGTCGGAATGGCTGACCGATTGTGTTTATACGTACATCATCATTAGGACTAACTATCCTACGGTGTATATCGACTAGTACACCCCATAGGCTAGAAAAACCCTCCCATAGGGTTAGTATAGTAAAGACCCAACACTTGGGGCCAATTGTACCAAAACTAGCACTATATAAAGGGTTTCATTTGGGCACCCCTCTCCCCATACGATTTTGCCCTAAGAAAAAAAGGGGAAAGAAAGAAGAGAGAAAAGGGAGAAGAGAAAGAGGAGAAAGGAGGAGGAAGAGAGAGTGAAGAAGGAGGAGTGTGGACCCTAGATCGAGGTGGGGCCCAAGGAAGCCAATCTTGCATCTTCCCACCTCTTTCCAAGAAGAAACCTCACCCCACAACCGCTATTTCGTCCGTTGAGCAACTAGGTAAGCTCCATTCCCTATTTTCTTTGAAACCCTTGTGATGAGGGAGATTTACTTGGGATTCTAACAAGCAAGTGGTCGCCTTTAGGGATTCCGACCGATCTACCCCGAAATCCACATCTCCTAGGTCGTTTCTAAGCCTCCAACGAATCCGAAGGTGCGGATTATTGTTCTTAGGTGGCCTAGCACCAATTTTAGCATGAGCTTAATGATTTTGATTGCTTAGATATTGTGTTTGAATGTCCAGAGAGACCCTAGAAATTGTAGCTATTGGATTGTATGGACATGCTTGCTTGATTCTTTCATGATTTGGATCTTGTTTCTTACATGGTTTGTGTATGGATGATTACATGCTCTTGCTTGAGTGATTTTCCATGTTTTGTTGCTTCATAGTACATAGGATGTCATTATTCTTTGCATATGATTTTATAATATGGAGGAAGTACTCAACTTCCTCACTAACCCACACACTCACATGCATTTTATTCTTGATAATGCTTGGTTGCTTGTAGGAGTATTCATATGTATGTTTGGAATGCATGAGAACATGTGGTTGTTACGCTAATTGAGAATCTGTATAGTTGACTTGTTATGAATAACCTTCATCCTATTGGGTTAGTCAGGAATCATGAGGAGAGATGGTTGTCTCATTGGTGGGACTACCCTCAGGCTAAACCTGTGGGTTTGGGCGGGTGTGTTCGGGTGGCTGTAGTTCGACTACATGGGTCTTTTGTGCTCGAGGTCACTCGTCTCACGCTCGCTTGACTCGTGCGGTTTAGCCTACTATCTGACTAACCCTGTATGTTAACCCTATTTGCTCACATATGTATGGAACCTGAACCACCTTACAACCGTTGCAGCCCATTAAAAATCCACTTGCAACTAGTCCACAGCCTCGTGAGCCGGGTATGGTGGAATGAGACACTATGTCCGAGCTGTCGGCCTACGTTGGGGTACCGCGCCTCCCCGTAGTGACCGCGAGCGATCCCTTCCTTTCGGCACTCCTCATGTGCTTGGTGTCGGGGATGAGGAACCCGACGGGATCACGGACCGCGAGGTCTCGGCCTCACGCGTTGATGGGGTCTTGGCCTCGCAACCAGTTTAGGGCATTGATATGTGGGGTGAATCAGAATCCCCAACCTGCTGGATGAATGGATTTAACTAATAACTCGGCTAACACGATCGCATTGCACGCATTAGTTAGGATGGCGAGTCGGAAGTCGAGGTCGCTCTGAGGGAGTGTGTCATATGCGATCGTTAGATGGAGTCGCTTGAGGGAGTGTTGTGGCGAGGGCATGCATCATATCATCTCGCATGCATGCATTTTAAATAAGAGTTATTAGGTGTTAATGATTGTCTGCTTTACATTAAGTTCATATTACAATTGATGCATGTTGTAACTTGAGACCAATAGTTCACACTGAGTTGATCACTCACTCCCACTCTGGGACGGTGTTTTAAAACACCAACCAGACCCATTCATAGATGCAGGTGACTCAGGGCATGAGGAGCCTGGCGAGGCGAGCTTGGATGAGCAGGACGGGCTCTCCTACTTACAGCTGATGGTCGGCTCTCCATCGGCTTGATCGGGCTAAATTTGGATTTGTTGAGCCGCGGGCTCAGTTTTAATTTTTTTTTGGACATAGCCTTCTTTTGTTGTTTGTTGGGCAACGCCTTAGGCGACCCTTTATTATTTTTGGACCGGTATATATGTGAGATATCCTTCATTTCAGTAGACTGGTGTGATTGTGCTTCGTGCCTCACGTAATTCCAAATTGCGCAATTAAATTTGATTAATCATAAAAACCATAAATGCATGATAAGTGACACTCGGGAACTCGGGAGTCGAGTCTATGCATGACCCCCGATTTTTCGGGGCATTACAAGGGCGGATGTGATGATGCTTATGTAAAGAGATAAGAAAAGTGGACTAGATCACTGGAAATTTCTGATGTGACAGGATCCGATGTACGGCAAGTCACAGAGCATACATCCACTAGAGATCTAGAGAAGCAGGGGGGTTGAGAAGGGAGTAGATGTCATGATAAATGCTTGTAGGATGATAGATCTTTGGCTTGATTCTTGAGTAGGCTAAGACATGAACTGAACCATGATCATTTTGGGCTAGGCTTATAGGTTGAAAGGGTTGAGATGAAGGCTAGGGGGTAGCTGAAAAACTTGGGCTTGAAGGCTTGGGAGCTCCTTCCCTTCCTTCACTCTCTTCCTCACTCACTCTCTTTCTCTCACTCTCCCTCTTACTCTCTCCCTCTCTTTGTTGTTGTGTCTTCATGGGTGAAAATGAAAGGGGAGAGGGCTATTTATAGCCCTTTCCAATGGTTTTTTAGTAAATAGAGGACAAGAGGAGGGTAAAGGTGATGTGGCATGGGGTGATTGGTATAGAGGAGAGAGATGCCACGTGGCGTGCTCTCATTGGCTAAGGGGGCTGGTAAAACAGTAAATAGTGAGGGTTAGGGGGTAAATGTATGAGAGAGTTGACTTTGGATGCTGGGACAGCTGTCCCTGCTCCGGCTGCACGCGGCGGAACTCCGATTACCGCCAGCGGTAATCCGACAACCGCCGGCGGTAGTCCGACTACCGCCCGGACCTGGTTGAGTCCGGAACTCGTGTGACTAGCTCCGTGCACATTTTCTGGGAGGAAGCGGTAATTTGACTATCGCCGGCGGTAGTCAGACTACCACCTCGGTACGGTTTCCCTCGAAATTTATCTAGTGAGTCCTTTTTTGGGTCCTTAGAGTGAAACCAAGTTCCTTTTGGATATTTGGCCCAAAATGGCTTGAAGTCGGCTCGATTGTTACCCAAAAATGATTCGAGAAATAGGTTGATTTTGGACATGGTCTGGATTGAATGATGATTCATGATGGCTCAGGTTAGGATTGGGGTTAGGTTTAGGATATGATCATGGTTCTCAAATTGTCTTGACAAAATCAAGATATTAGCCTGGGTGGGGTGTCTACAAGGGACAACAGTTCAAGTGTCTCGCCTCAAACCTATATGCAATGATTACTGTAATGGAGCCCACTAAATTGTTCAATTTGAATAATTCAATGGTCAAATTTGAACCGATGATCATGTGTAGCCCATCTGATAGGAGCTTACAAGGCGTCCCTAGCTGATAGTTTTTTTTTTTTTTTTTTGATCTGCTGATTGAATGGTAAGACATCGGGTTAGATTGCACTTTTGGCTATGGACGGGTGAGATGCGTTTCAATGATCACTCTTAATAGTTTAAATTCTGCTGTCATTCAGGTGGACCCAAGTATCCATCTATGACCTACTGTAATGCGGTGAGGATGATCCTTGATAAGGAAAGTATCTCTCCCAGTACCTTTGCAATGGTATTGATAGAATGATGGGTGGGCCTTGCATTAGAGCTGGATGGCCCACTTGTAAGAGATCCAAACCATTCATAAGGTAGTGTTCAATGTGACAAACGTTTTGGTCTCTCTCTCTCTCTCTCTCTCTCTCTCTCTCTCTCTCTCTATATATATATATATATATATATATATATATATATATATATATATATATAAATCCAAACCATTCATAAGCTAGTGTTCAATGTGACAAACGTTTTGGTACAATAGGCTACAGTTTCTAAGAGAAAAATAGACCACGGAGAAAAACGTACAATGGTCCAAATTCAATGTTCATGTGTGGGCACGTGAGTGTAATTTCTGATTTTTGTACGTGGCATGTTCACTTGTTCAATGTTCATGATGTTTGTGAGAAATCTATCTTATTCATCCGTTTTGATAGCTCATTATTTTTTTAATTGCTGATTAAAATAAAAAAAGACCGTATATAAATTTTTTTAAAAAAAAAGAAAAAAAAGTAGGCAGTTTGGCTAATGATAAGTGATTTGTAAGCCCATGATGTATGTATTTCATTAGGGCATCCATTCATTTTTCTAAATCATTTTAGCCTTGATTCCAAAAACGGGTCAAATCTAAATCTTCAAGGACCATACCAGACAAAAACAGAAGTAATTGTCTGACCACCATTAAAAACCTCCCAACGCTTAATACAATGTTTATTCCACATCCAACCTATTTATTAATATAGACAGCTTGATCTAAAACTTTTTGTGACCATAAGAAAATTTTAATTGTGGTGTTCAATCAACACTATTTCCTGTGACGTGGTTTACTGGAAATTTGAATGTACCTCACATTTTCTTTTTCCTTTTGGCTAATATCATAAAATGATATATAGAAAAAATAGATGAACAGCATGATGAAACACATACATCATGATGGAGCCACGGAGCACTGACTACTGGCCATTGCATGGTCACTAACAAATCTGCCTATTCCTGATGTTCTATTATAAGTTTATATGCCATCTAAATCATTTATAATAAGATTCATACTTTATATGATGGTCATTTATTGACGCAGGGGAGGACGTGAGGTCGAGCACCATCTTCCTCAAGAGGATAACTATTCCGAATCCACGGAACTTCTCTGGACTCCTCACAGAGACTTCTCGAATCCACGAGAAAAGAGAGCAGAAAATAGAAATAAATCTAAATAAATTCGAGATAGATTAATGAATGCATAAAAACGAGTTCACAACCCTTTAAATAAGGATACTAAGCAATGGGAAAGAAATTAAAATCAAACTACAACTAGGACTCCTAGAATTCGCGACTTACTATAAATAGTAAACTTACTATTTATAGACGGTCGTGATGTCTACTAGTGTGCAAGGTTTTCGGCCAAAAATAGTAAGTGTCCTATTTGGCTTCGCCAACCTGTTCTCCTAATTATTCTAAGCTCTTTTCACGTTGGGCACAACTCCTAAAGCCCGACGGATAAAGAGTTATAAGCAAACTAAAACTTACTATTTATAGTAAAAACGAAATTGAAACAGGGAAACGACCATCAAATCAGGGGTTTCTCGCAATTTCGAGCGTCGCAACCCGGCATAGCGGGGTTGTTGGCTAAAGTAGCTCGTTCTACCCCAAAATCATATATTTTTCGTTCGCTAACTCATCCCGAATTGCGAGATACGCCTGATTTAAGGTCTGATGGTTCAGATCACTTCTGTCGCCGACCGGGCCTTTTCTGATCCATCTTTGCCATGTAATTGTCCGCGACCCGCTCTACATCAGTCTCCTCCACTTCAAAAGAACTTGTCCTCGAGTTATCATTATGCGCTGGTTCATGATACTCAGTCAGGTCCGCGACATTGAAAGTTCGTGAGATCGCCATATCATCTGGAAGATCAACAACATAAGCGTTGTCATTGATCTTTCGGATGATTGGTACCGGTCCAATCCTTTTATTCTTCAACTTGTTGTACGTTCCGGTCGGAAATCTTTCTTTGCTCAGATGGACCATTACTTGGTCGCCTACCTCGAACACTTTCTGTCGCCGATGCTTGTCCGGTTGCTCCTTGTACTTTTCATTCGAGGAATGTAGCTTGTTCTGTACCTCCGCATGAATGCCCATGATTTTGTCTGTCATATGATCTGCAGCAATGCTCATGCCTGGGAGCTTGGGCAGAAGGACCAAGTCTAGTGTATGGTGAGGTACTCGTCCGTAGATAACCTGGAACGGGAATTTTCCTGTCGAGCGGTTCACCATGTTGTTGAATGCAAACTCCGCTTGAGACAAGGCCAAATCCCACTGCTTCGGTTTTTCTCCTGAAATACATCGAAGGAGGTTTCCCAACGTGCGATTCACAACCTCAGTTTGACCGTCAGTCTGTGGGTGGTACGCGCTGCTGAACTGAAAGCGTGTATCGAATCGAGTCCACAAAGTCCGCCAAAAGTGGCTTATGAACTTCGTGTCACGGTCGGAAGTAATAGTCTTGGGAACCCCGTGTAGCGGCACAATTTCTCTGAAGAATAGATTCGCCACGTGTGTTGCATCGAGAGTCTTCTTGCATGGAATAAAGTGCGCCATCTTGGAAAAACGATCTACTACTACGAACACCAAATCCATGCCGCGTTGTGTTCGTGGGAGACCAAGCACAAAGTCCATAGATAAATCCTCCCAAGGGCCGTCAAGCACGGGTAACGGGGTGTAGAGGCCTGTATTATGAGATTGCCCCTTAGAAGTCTGACAAATATAACAGCGTTGGACTGCCTTTCCCACATCACGTATCAATTGCGGCCAGTAATACCGTTCTTCCACAAGAGCTCGCGTCTTGTCTCGCCCAAGGTGTCCACTGAGGCCACCTCCATGTAGCTCTTGGATTATCTGTTCCCTTAGCGAACTCTTTGGGATACATAGTCGATTTCCCTTAAAAAGGAACCCGTCTTGTATATGTAAGTCACCGGGGTGACCTTCCTGACATCTAACCCATGCGTCCTTAAAGTCGTCGTCGTCGGCATATATGTCTTTGAGGCGATCGAACCCGACAACTTCATTGCTCATAGTGAATAACAAAGTTGCACGGCGACTCAGCGCATCGGCTACTTTGTTCTGTTGCCCTGACTTATGCTTTAGCACGAATGTGAATTCCTGCAAAAATGAGATCCATCTAGCATGCACACGGTTAATGTTAGCTTGACTATTAATAAACTTGAGGGCTTGATGGTCCGTGTAAAGTATGAATTCCCTTTGAATCAAATAATGTCGCCAGTGTCGTAGTGCCTGGACCACCGCGTACAACTCAATCTCATATGTAGACCACTTCTTGCGTGCATCACTAAGTTTCTCACTGTAGAAGGCTACCGGCCTACCTTCTTGAGACAAAACTCCCCCAATCCCGACATATGAGGCATCACATTCGACTTCAAACAGTTTGTCGAAGTTGGGAAGTACAAGAACCGGGGTCGTGGATAATCTGCGGTTGATTTCGGCAAAGCTCCTGTCGGCTTCGGTAGTCCACTGAAACTGCCCTTTCTTCATGCAATCTGTGATCGATGACACAATGCTACTGAAATTTTTCACGAACCGACGATAGAATGTCGCTAGTCCATGGAAACTTCGTACTTCGTGAATATTTTTGGGAACCAGCCATTCTCTTATTGTCTTCACCTTTTCCTCATCCACTCGAATGCTCGTGGATGTAACCACAAAACCCAGAAACAATAGGCTATCAGTCATGAAGCTACACTTTTTTAAATTGAGGTACAATTTATTTTCAGTGAGCACTTGAAGGACTTTCTTGAGGTGTTCCATATGGGTGGTTTCGTCTTGACTGTATATCAAAATATCATCAAAATAAACCACAACGAACCGCCCAATGAAAGGTTTCAGAACTTGGTTCATCAACCTCATGAATGTGCTAGGCGCATTAGAAAGACCGAAAGGCATGACCATACATTCGTACAATCCTTCCTTGGTCTTGAAGGCTGTTTTCCACTCATCACCCGGCCGTATTCGAATCTGATGGTAGCCGCTCCTTAAGTCCAATTTAGAGAATATTTTTGCGCCCTCTAGCATATCTAACATATCATCCAACCGTGGTATAGGAAACCTGTATTTTATAGTGATCTTATTGATGGCCCGGCTGTCGACACACATGCGCCAACTCCCATCTTTCTTTGGAGTTAGCAGAGCTGGTACAGCACATGGGCTCATGCTTTCTCGAATAAGACCCTTATGGATTAGTTCCTCCACTTGTCCCTGCAGAATCTCGCACTTATTCGGGCTCATTCGATAATGAGGACGATTAGGTAAACTGGACCCAGGGACAAGGTCGATATGGTGTTGGATATCTCGCATAGGGGGTAACCCATCGGGAAGGTCCTCGGTCCAGATTTCTTGGAATTCATGTAACAAGGGCCTTAGTCTTTTAGGGATGATAGTAGGCTCAAGTTCTTCCCCTTTTACAATTAATGCATAAGTCTGTCCTGTTTCTTTGGATTCTTCCACAAAGTCTCGAATGGTTAAGAGAAAACGAACCTCCACTTTAGAAGTTTCAGGTGGTCCTTCTGGATCCATAGGGGCCAATATGGTCTTCCGGCCGTCCTTGACGAAGATATATATGTTATCTCGCCCTTTATGAGTGGCGTCACGGTCAGATTGCTAGGGTCGACCGAGTAGTATGTGACATGCTTCCATGTCAACTACATCGCATACTACTTCATCCTTATAATGTTTGCCAATTGAAAAGGATATGGTGCACCGTTCAGTTACCTTTGTTTCACTGACCTTCTTGATCCAACCGATTGTATATGGAGAGGGATAACGCTCTATTTTCAATTGCAATTTTTCCACCATGCCCCTAGAGACAATGTTCTCGTTGCTTCCACTGTCAATGATCACATCACAAACCTTTCGATTCACCGTACACCTAGTGCGGAATATGTTATGCCGCTGTGGATGCACTTCTTTTCTTGGCGCATATAATAGCCACCTCACGACGAGCGACTCGCCGTGATCTTGCTGAACCCAATCTGAATCATCTACCTCGTCCTCGACGGTATGCTCCTGTTCTTCAATATCTGGATCTTCATAAGCGTTATCAGCACTACCATCATTAATCGCGAGGTTTGCCACTTTTCGTTGGGGACAAGTATTTGACAGGTGGTCGGGCTGGCCACAACGATAGCAGTTGTTGGGCCTTGGCCGAGCATAAGGGTTCGGGATTGTACTTGGACCAGCGGCAGTCGATACGCCCCTTTGGGGTCTACCTTGCCCACTTCCCTGATCTCGGTTCTCAGACGTAAGAGGTTGAGTGAGTGCTCCTACGGGCTCCTTCCCCTTAGGCTGTGGAGCTCCCTGGGGTGGACCTGCCGCAGTGATCCTCGCAATAGGATAGGCCCGTGTGTTAGAACGTTCAAGTTGCGCTTCTGCCCGAGTAGCCAACTTGATCGCATCATTCATCGTCCAGACGGACTGCATCTGGACCCGATCCTGGATCGCCATACGCAATCCACCGTTGAATCGGGCGACTTGCTGCGATTCAGTTTCGACCAAATCATTGCGCGCCGCTAGGCGATAAAATTCTTCTGCGTACTCTCTCACCGACCGACTACCCTGTCGACAATTTTGGTATTGTTGGAATAATACCTGATCGTAATCGCTAGGGAGGAATCGGGCACGTAGTAGCTGCTTCATTCGCTGCCATGTGCGGATTGGTGCTTTCATCTGCCTGGTTCGTGCGAGTTGCAGTTGTTCCCACCAAGTTGAAGCTCCTCCTTTCAACTTGTAGGCCACAAGCTTGACCTTCTTTGTTTCAGGGATGTCCATATAGTCAAAAAATCGCTCAACTTCAGAAAGCCAATCGAGAAAATCCTCAATGTGTAGCTGGCCATTGAAGTTAGGAATATCAACCCGTATCTTGAAGTCTCGATCTACCTAATCGCCGCCTTGCCTGGGGTGTTGGAAGATCACGTCATCGATCTCCTCTTCACTGGAGCCCCCGTCCTCATGGACGGCTCTTGGATGCACTGTTGGGATTATCCTGCGATCAGGGCGATTACGGGTTTCAGCAATTGGTGGTGGAGGATTACCACCAGGAACACGGAGTTGCCCTAGGGTTTCTGCTAAGAGATTCGCTATGCGGTCCATGGAAGCCTGCAGCCCTTGCATGGCTTGCCGATTCTCTTGCTGCGCTGCTTGGAAAGTTGCCGCCGTTAAAGGAAAATTTCCTAGAGCACCGCCTATGGGATTGTTGCCCGACCCGTCGTTAGAAGTCATCGATCCGAGGAGAAACCTCGCTCTGATACCAAACTGACGCAGGGGAGGACGTGAGGTCGAGCATCGTCTTCCTCAAGAGGATAACTATTCCGAATTCACGGAACTTCTCTGGACTCCTCACAGAGACTTCTCGAATCCACGAGAAAAGAGAGCAGAAAATAGAAATAAATCTAAATAAATTCGAGATAGATTAATGAATGCATAAAAATGAGTTCACAACCCTTTAAATAAGGGTACTAAGCAATGGGAAAGAAATTAGAATCAAACTACAACTAGGACTCCTAGAATTCGCGACTTACTATAAATAGTAAACTTACTATTTATAGACGGTCGTGATGTCTACTAGTGCGCAAGGTTTTCGGCCAAAAATAGTAAGTGTCCTATTTGGCTTCGCCAACCTGTTCTCCTAATTATTCTAAGCTCTTTTCACGTTGGGCACAACTCCTAAAGCCCGACGGATAAAGAGTTATAAGCAAACTAAAACTTACTATTTATAGTAAAAACGAAATTGAAACAGGGAAACGACCATCAAATCAGAGGTTTCTCGCAATTCCGAGTGTCGCAACCCGGCGTAGCAGGGTTGGTTGGCTAAAGTAGCTCGTTCTACCCCAAAATCACATATTTTTCGTCCGCTAACTCATCCCGAATTGCGAGATACGCCTGATTTAAGGTCTGATGGTTCAGATCACTTCTATCGCCGACCGGGCCTTTTCTGATCCATCTTTACCATGTAATTGTCCGCGACCCGCTCTACATCATTTATTTATTACTTTTTATTTTCTTGTATTCTATTTTTTTAAGCTCGTAAGTACACAACACAACACTGTCAGTTCACACTTCACTCTAAGCCACCCCCGATAGAGATCGATGCCAAGACCTCTTGAAACTTTCCTATATTCTACTTGAACTGGTTTTCTCACACGCATTATGAAATGCCCCGGATAGCTTTTCTGGGCAAGAACCTATAGTAGAAGCCTCTGATAAGTGTATTATAGTACGTTTAAAAGTCAGGCATAAAAGTAGTAGGCTCAACACTGGGGACAAAGGCTCACACTATTGATGGGAATTGACCTTATATACTGTTTGGATGGCATATTAACATCACGAGGACACCCAAATCCATAGCTCAACTGGCAGACTGAGTGGAGATACCTCGTTTTAACATTTGAGGTCTTGGTATCGATCCCTAATGGGGTGGCTAACATGGAGTGTGTGTACTGACACGGTGACATGGGCGTGTACTAACAAACTAACCCAGAAAAATAAAATAAAAATCACAAGGCTTCTGGGAGGGTCTTAATGGTGTCCGTCCACGTACTGCTTATTCCTGCTCGTAGTATGATGGGGCCACTTTAATTGGATTTATATCCTGTGAGGAGCTGGAGCAACAGATGAATGGAGTGGATGTTAACGTACATCAAACATGAAATTTCGTCGGTCATGAAAGAGACATGTTGGAATTCTTTGGAAAAAAAGGGTATTATGGTGGGGAGCGGATCAGTGGAGTACACGTTGTACAGATTTCGCCGTGCCTCCGACGCAACTCAGGAACCAATCTTTTGGGACCCGATCGGGCCCACATGTTGAGATGGTAAGATGATTTGAACGGTCCATTTTCTTGGTAGGACCCATAGTTACGCTTCATTAATAATCTATTTTGGAATTTAATGTCAGCCATTGAAATTCTCCTCACAATGTTCTAAATTATCAATAGATAGTTGGACGAAATCATCAGTTCAACGCAGGTTTATCATGATGGCCGATGCAATCAAAATCTAGAACATGGACGGTCGGGATCATCCGACTGTTCCTGCATGTGGCCACAGTGGGGCGCACGTGCTGGGATACTGAGCAGCAACAGAGGCAAACGAAGTTAAACCGTCAAAACGGACGGTGAAGAAATGTCGCGTGGACCCCACTCGATTTCGCCGCCTTAAATTTAATATATATATATATATATATATATATATATATATATATATATATATATATATATATATATATATATATAAAAGCAATGTAAGTGGGACACTTGCCAACAGCGATAGGCGTAATCAGGTTCTAATTAGAGTGTTTCACAAAAAACATTCTGTAGACGTGGGGCCTTTTTCTAGCGATCTGGACCGTTTATGAGATGGGACCAACCGGGATGGGAAGGATGAAGAAAAAAAAAACTGGAAAACGAAATTCCATTAGTAAATCATGACCACCCATCAGATGAACGATTTGTATCACCCATCATCAATGGGCTGGGTTCGGGTCGGGTGGTCTGTTCAAGCCCAGCCTATAAAGTAAAATCTACTAGATTTTAGGCCAGGCGACTAAATATCACCCCCATCCACAGTTCTTGTGGGCCACACCACAGGGAAAGGAACAGTGGAGAGTGGACACCAACCATAGATTTTGTGTAGGGCCCACAATGGTGTGTTTATTTCATCCAACCGGTTTATCAGGCGCCCATCGGCTACGATGAACAGATACTCCAAAAATCAGACTGATACAAAACTTAGGTGGGCCACAACCATAAACTTTTTCAGACGTGATTTTACATATCCCTTGTGATTTGGCCCACCTGAGTTTTGAATGGAGCTGATTTTTTTATATACAGCGAGCACCTGATGGACGGATGGGATGTTACACGCACAACATGGTGGGCCCCACATAGCACGTGTATTTTTACCGGCTGAGTAAAACCGGTGTTGATTAGGATTCCGGTCCATTAGGAAGCTACTAGCTAAGTTCATTCATGGACACACGTGCCAGCGGCATACGTGTATGATAACCAAGCCATTGATCAGATAAGCTCCACCATTTGCCTCTAGCCCAAAAATCACAAATGTCCGTACATTAGGTGGGCCATACATGGATGAAGAAATTTCACTATCCAAACTGATCAACATTAGTCGTTCGAAGTAGGAATATGTTCTATTTCAGAGAGGACTTCCCAGATTATCGCACCACCGCACATAAACAGAATGGTCCACTCAACGAACGGCTCTGATTTCGCACAAGTGCGATAGTTTCCCATTAAGTAGCCTCAGAAGCTAAGCACGAATAAGAATAAATGGATGCTAAGATAGCATTATGTTTGGATGCACAAGTGAATTGAATCGCGAAGCATTTAGTTATTGAAATTGAATCCCACAAATTTACAATTCCTCAATGATTTTTGCCAGTGATTGCAATTTGGTCATGTCTACTAATTTTACGTCAGTTATTGCAATTGAATTCGGTAATCCATCCAAACGCGCCATAAATGAATATCCCAACTTGAATTTACTAAGAAACATTACACACGAATAACATATTAATACAAAATCCACTTCTCAGTGTGATTATGTGGATTGAACTTCCACAGATTCGAAGGAAATTATTTTGAATCATTCACATACTTATAACAACATCAGATAGATCATATAAATTCATCTCCTCCAAAACAAAAATACTAATTAGAACTACACCTTTCTGATGCTCTTCTTCTCCATCTCAAGACTAACCTTTTCCAGATTTCAACAGCTGGTTTCAATATAGGTGAAGCTCTGTTTTTCCCATCTTTCTCTGTAGCGCTTGTCTTTCTTTCCAACCGTTCCTGTAGATCTGTTTGGGCCACCGACATGCTCTGCACAATCGAAGTGAACTCCTCTGTCATCGAATCGAACCGTCTCTCCCTATCTTTCTTCTCTTCCAACAGTCTATCCCGCTCACTCCTCATCTCCCGAAGCTCTACCAGATTCTCCGCGTTGCTTCTTTCTAACTTCTCAATCTCCAAAAACAGCCCATCTGCTTCCTCTTTCCTCAATTCAAGTTCCTTCTGTAAGATGTCTTTCTCGCGAACAAGATTTTGAAAGGATTCCTCTGTTCGGAGCCTTTCGATTTCTTGCTGGAGATCGGCGTTGTTTTTCTCCAGTTCCGAAACTCTGGATTGCAGATTTCTTCTCTCTTCGTATATTTGCTCCTTCTCGGATTTCAATCTTCGGTTCTCCACCGTTAGATCGGCGATCTCTGAGTCGATCATCTGTTTCGTTGGTGGAAGAAGCTGCAGCTCTTCCATGATTCTTTGCTGGTTTTGGGAGAGTCGGATAGAGCGCAGCAGGAGGAAATGGGGACGAGTAAAACCTCATATGCTATATGATGACTATCATCATCCGTATAAGGAGAGATGCTTTGGCACGTGTAAGAGATCGGGACCAGTCATCAGATGGGTCCCACCAGTAACACTACCTTGCACGACACGCACAGGACACGATTTTCCTGTGACCCAGGATTACAGATCTGCTTTGCTCTGTGGGTCCCACTGTGATGTTTGTCTTATATCCAGTCGGTCCATCGGTTTCATCGGTTCATAATTCGGGACATGAGACCACACAGAAGATCCAAAACTCAAGTGGGCCAGAGAGTAGGAAACACGGGTTGGAAAGGGACGCGGATTGGGGATCTAAGGGGACACATGATGTATGGGTTTAATCCACACCGTCCATCCATTTTTCCGTTTCATTTTAACGTACAACCCCAAAATTGAGGCAGATCCAAACCGCAAGTAGAATATACAATGGGGATTAAAAACCTAACGTTGAAAACTTTTTGGGGGCCACAGAAGTTTTGGATCAAGCTGATATTAGTTTTGATCCTTCATCCAAGTCTATTTGACCTTATAAACAGTTTGGATGGAAATTAACCATCACGGTGGGACCTAAGAATGTTTCAATGGTCAATGTTTCTTCCTCTGGGGTGGTCCACTTGAGCACTGGATCTGCCTCATCTTTTATATTGCACCATAAAATGATATTCCAAAATTGATGAATGGTATGGATAAAACCTAAAAATCACGGTGGCCACTCAGAACCCTATACATTCCTAGCTAGTTACATGCAGAGTAATACCCAATCCGCGTCCGATGGCACCGTTGAAACCATGCTGTGGCCCGTCACGATGTTTATATGCCATCCAACCGGTTTATAATATGATTTTAACTTAGATGAAGGAAGAAGACAAAACTATCATGATGGACCCACCAAGCCTGGGATTGCAGGGGAACGGATTGGCTACTCCCCCAGCCACCAGCCCCGTGGCTGGTGGTCGGTGCTCTGTGGGCCCACCATGACGTATGTTCTTCATCCATTCCGTTCATCCATTTTTACAAATCATTTTAGTTCTTAACAAAAAATTGGTAAAATATAAATCTTAGGTGTGGACCACACCATATGAAAACAATAGTGATTGGATATCCACCATTAAAATCCTCCTCAGGCCCACTGTACTTTTTATTTGACATCCAATATGTTGATTAGGTCATAAAGACCCAGATGAAGGGAAAAAACAAAGATCAGCTTGATCCAAAACTTTTATGGTCACCAAAAAGTTTTTAATGGTTGAGATTCATTCGACACTGTTTACTGTAATGTGGTCCACTTGAGATTGGGATATACCTCATTTTTTTCTCATTCAATAAAATGATCTAGAAAAATAGATGGACGGCATGGATGAAACACATACATCATGGTGGGGTCCACAGAGCACCGACCATCAGCCATTGACGGGTTGCAGGGGATTCCACCAACCCTGGTTTACACCCAAGTTGCGTTCGCGTCTGTCTAGCTTGTCCAAGATCCGCCTCAGAAGCGGGTCGAGTCAGGTGACCCGCTGGCCGAGCTGACTCCTTGCGATCCTTATCTCCACTTGACGAATACGGTATCTTACATGTTTGCCGAGCTGGCACGTGTACAGAGAATCTCTTTTTTTAATTATCTTCTTGCACGAATCCGGTTCCAATCGTACGTGATAGTCAAGAGGCCCCACGGAAGAAAATTGAGGCGAGCTGGAGGACCGGAGTCGTCTACGACGCGTGTTTCACGCGGCGCGTAAAAACTCCTACGATGTGGGGTTCACCATGATTTATTTGTAAATCTACTCCGTCCATCAGGTGAGAGTCTTTATTTGAACTATTGTGGTGAAATCCCTACAGCGTGCGTGGGTGTGTGTGTGGGGGTGTACACGAACCAAGCTAGCCCGGTTAGCTCGCTCGACTCGACTAGAAAAAGCTTGAGCTGATTTTTTGAGCCCAAAAATGAGTTCGAGCCGACTTCGAGTAGGCCGCAGCTCGACTCAACTCAGATCAAATCAAGCTCGAACTCTGATCTAACCAGTTTGGTGATTCCGTTACTTTGCCATTGATGTTGCTCACCAACTATTTAATAAAATGACTCAACCAAATGTGGCTGCCGGCAAGGAAGGTTAGGCTAGTGGCAAGGAAGGTGTGGCCAGTGGCAAGCGAGGTATATACATAAAATAAATACCTTTCTCTTTTTTCCTTAAAAAAAAAAAAAAAAAAACCTTCGAAGGTGTTTGATAAATACTAGTAAAACCATTGCCTCTAGTTTACAAACTTACAAACAGTGAGATTGCGAAGTTGCAATTTAGGTATTTGTGGAAATGCCTCAATGACAAACTTGGCTCGAACTCGGCTCAAGCTGGCCTAAGCTGTTGACCGACCAAGTAGAGCTGGCCATTCAAGTTTGAGGACTGAACCGAGTTCGAGCTGAGGTCGAGCCGAGTTGAGCTGAGGCCAGCTCGACTCGGTTCGACTCGATGTACACCCCTAAGTGTGTGTGTGTGTGTGTAAAAAAATAAAAACACACAAAAAACGATCAACTTGATAGAGAATTCCGATAGTTCACACCAATGGAAAAATTGTAAGGGCCTGTTTGATTCTTCGGCTCAAGTATAATTACCATGTAAATGGGTAATAATTGTTTACCTATGTAATTACCATATCTTTCCCAGCGCACATGTGACAACTTACTTTTTTAACACTTAAATTGAGAAATTTAAAACATCAATGTGGGGCCCATTGAGATGTATGTTACTTATCCACACTGCTCATTTGTTATGCCAGCTGAATTTATGGCATGAGCAAAAAAATGAGGCAAATCCAAAGCTCAAGTGGGCCACACCACAGGAAACAACGAGAATCGAATGCCTACCATTAAAAACTTGTTGGGGCTCTTAAAAGTTTTGGATGAAGCTGATATTTGTGTTTTCTCAAATCCACGTCATCGTGACTTATGAACGGGTTAGATGATGAAAAAACCTTAATGTGGATTCAATGAAGAAAATAACTTTCAATGTTGGACAAATTAAGGCTACTGTTTCCTTTCGCATGGGTCATTTAAGTGTTGGATCTACCTCATTTTTTGGGTCATGCTCCAAAATGTTCTAATAAAATAGATGGAAAGTGTGGATATATCATATACATTATAGTGGGGTCCACATATTTAAGTCAACACTTTCTTTTCAATTTTCAAGGTGGAAATACGTACTCTCTATCTTTTCAAACAACGTGAGAAAATACTAATTACTTATTTACCATAATTTACATGTATCACGGGTAATCAAACAGCCCTAAATAAATATCTTATTAAAACATCATAGTTCACGTGGTGTAGACCGGACGCGGAATTTCTGCAAAAGCTTTTGCGGGAAGTTCCTGCGCAAGGATGTTGGGTGGGGCCCACCGTGATGTTTGTGAGAAATCCATCCCGTCCATCAATTTTAGAGCTTATTTTAGGACTTTCAAGCAAAAATGAGATGGATCCAAAGCTCAACTGGTTCACACGACAGGGAAAATTGGGGAAATAAATTCTTACTGTTGAAACCTTCTTGGGCTCCACCTTGATGTTTAAATACGATCCAAACCGTTTAAAATGTCAATCCCACTGGGATAAAGTGAAAAAACACACACACAAAAAAAAAAAAAAGAAAAAAAAGCCTAATACAAAACTTTTATGACCATAAGATTGTTTCAACGGTGCTCACTGTTTCCCCTCGTGTGGCCACTTTAGTTTTACATCCACCACAATTTTCGTTTAATGTACTAAAATGAGCTCGAAAAACGGATGGACTGAGTGGATTTCTCACAAACGGAAATGGATTGGCTACTCCTCCTGCCACCAACCAATGGCTGATGGTCGGTGTTCTGTGGGCCCCAACGTAATGTATGTGTTTCATCCATGCTGTCTATATATTTTTCCGGGTCATTTTATGGTATGAGATCAAAAATCAGATATATCTCAATTTCAAGTGGACCACATTACAGGAAACAGTGTTGAATGAGTGTCGACCATTAAAAACCTTTTGGGGGCCATAAAAGTTTTGAATCAAGCTGATCTTTCTCCTTTCCCTTCATCTGGTCCTGTACGACCTAATCAACAGATTGCATTCCAAGTAAACAGTACGTTGGGCCTTAAGAGGATTTAATGGTGGATATCCAATCGCTATTGTTTTCCTGTGGTGTGGTCCACTCGATATTTATATACCTCTAATTTTTTGCAAAAAGCCCTAAAATGATCCGTAAAAATGGACTAACCGAATGGATGAAACACATACATCATGGTGGGGCCCACAGAGCACAAACCATCAGCCAGAGTAGCCAATCCGTTTCCCTCACAAACATCGCGGTGGGCCCCACCGAGCATCCTTCTGCCAGGAAATCCGCGTCCGTGTAAGCCGCAAATACACGAACTGGTGCACCTCATGCAAACCTCACATTTTCATTTTTTTTTCATGTGGTCTGGTCCACCTGAGTTGTAGATCTCGCCGAGTTTTTACCTGATGGACGGAGTGGATGTTACATATAGTGGGTCCCACAGAGCTTGGGAGGCGTTGTAGAGGATTCCGGGCCAGCTGGTGGGGGATGCAACGTGTCCTATAAGGTTGTGTTTCCCACCGTTAAAAACTTATTGGGAGCATGAGAGTTTTGGATCAAGTTGATATATATGTTTTCCCTTCATCTAGTGAAAAATAAACACTATGGTGGGCCCTAGGAAGGTTTCAACGGTGGATTTCATTATACCACCGTTTCCTCTAGTGTGGTCCACTTGAACTTCGGATCTACTTCATTTTTTTATTCTAGTCCTAAAATGAGCGATCAAAAACAGATGGACGGCGTGGATATAGAACAGATACATCATTGTGCGCGCCCAACACATCACACCACCACATAATCCCCGTTCATAAAAGTCTCGACGGGAATCATCTAGGTTCGACGTACCATAAGGATTAACGTACACTTGGCATGTTCCCATTGGTGGAAGACTTGACTGTTGACTACAAAAGGGGTAGGCGGATTAGGTGTTACTAGACGCGGATTTCCTGCGATGGGCTTTTGCAGGAAGTTCCTGCGCATGGATGCTGGGTGGGACCCACCATTATGTTTTTGAGAAATCCATCCCGTACATCCGTTTTAAGAAATCATTTTATAACATAAGACCAAATATGAGGTGGATACAAAGCTTAATTGGGTCACATGAGAGGAAAAATTTAGGAAAGATATTCCTACCGCTGAAATCTTCCTGGGCTCTACCTTAATGTTTATATGCCATCCAAACCGTTTATAAGGTCAATACATCTGGGATGAACTGAAAACACAAAAAATTATTCCATAAATAAAGCGGATCCAAATCTCGGGTGGACCACACCACAAAAATAAGTGGTGAATGACCTTTAAAAGCTTTTGTAGGCCACAAAAGTATTGGATGGAGAGGGAAATTACCGAGGGTTCGACATGGAGCTGTCAATGGGCCCGGGTCAGACAAAATAAAAATCCGGATAAGCTCGGCCCGAATAGTCCAAAATCAGGACCAAGCCAACCCAGGGCAGGTCCGTTGACTGTACTAGACTTACGACAACGACGAGGAAGTTTCGCTGGAGCTGATTATAACGTCATCGTATGTAGAGATGTTTACTACCCAAATGAATCAAGGGCATACCTGATGCGTGTGTAAGACATGATCTTGGTCATGTATCAGGTGGGACCCACATGTCATTTCGATAAAAAGCTCAGGCAGTTCAACACTTTCAAGTATTGAATTGAAACATATTACGAAGCATTTCTGATAATCATTTTCGATTTTTTTTTTTTTTTTTTCATTAGCATTGAAGTGTATTTATTTCTTAAAATATATTTTGAAATAATAATTTGGATTAAAAAATTAAAAAATTTAATTCATACCGGGAGAAGCACGTATTTGATATGTTGTCCTTAAAGAGTTATTTGTCCTCATTTATTTAAGATCCCTTTGCTAGTTAGGTGAGTCCAGATGGAATTGGAACAGCTGCAAAAGCTATGAAAGCAAGTTCTTACGGAGAAGTCTATGATATTTATGTACCTGTGACCGAGATAGTTTAATCATATGAGGGAGCCCCAACAAAAGAATCGAATCCTCTTCTACCATGTAAAGTAATTATGAAGAAACTCCCATGGGAACTCTAGGAACTCATGCAACACAATTTATCTAACAAATTCTGATTTATGGGAAAGAGCCAAGAACTAAGTTTTTACCAATTTTCTAAATTCACCGAGTCAAGGTTCCGATTTGACTCATTGAGTTAGATGCTAAGTTAACTCACTATCGAGTCTTACGCTGAATTGACTAGACAAGCGTAGGTTGAGCCACCAAGAATGTGTTTTTAGAACTTAAGAGGCGGAAATGTGTTAACTTATGTTGTTTTAAAAACGATTCCAGCAAGCCTTGCTTATATAGGCACTTGGGCTGCGAGTTATGGCTCAAGTCATAAATAATATGGCCTTTTTTTTTTTTTTAAAAAAAAAAAAAAAAAAACCGTTAAAAGCTATTCATTTATGACCGTATCTAGCAGTTGATGGCTGCTTGGTCATATTAAACAGTTTATGCATGGTTATGACCATTGTAGGATTGTTTCATGCACAACGATCATATTTGAAAGAGTTGCAAAAAAAAAAAAACCACTAGCCATATATAAGACGCTTAGTCAGACTCGACATTCTCCTTTTGCCTTTATACCACAAATCACACCGTCTTGCGACGGTTTGTGTAAGATAATGCAGGAGCAAACACTCCTGCAACACGATGCCCACATGCAAAGTGCAAAGTGTGTCACTATAGTCACACTGTCTCCCTCAGGCTTCCCCAACTAGTAAGGTACACCGCATCCTCAAGTTGTGCAACTTTTCTTCCTTCATTTTCTTTCAACTTGATATTGGATCAGACTGGGTATTTGCCTCTTTAATTTTCAAGTGGTTTGTCATGTTCTAAAATTCGTTACCTGAGTACAGAGATACCGATCCTAAGTTCTTGGATGTGAACCTAGTAAAAAATGCATGTGGGTCCCACACAGTCCAGTTAAAATTCACTCATGATCAATAATTAGAGTAGGTTTAAATCGGCGGCATTAAAAGTTAAGTAGAGATAACTAAGCCAAGAAATATATAGCTAATCTTGAAAATGTACAACTCCAAAAGATGTGTCGGCACAAAAGTGGACTATATAAGCCACAATATATATTCGACAAAACCAAACCACAGAGTCCACCCAGTTGGGGACTCTAATATCTCTATGTTCAAAATGAATAAAGTGTAAAGTTTTTTATTTTCGCCTAACATTACTAAAACATCACGGTAATAGGAAATGTTGATAATGTCAAATCTAAAATCTTAATAGTACTTGCGTCAATAATATCGTCTGGTTAGTGTTTTAAAGAATCGTCGAAGGCAAGAATGAGTAGTTAACTCAGTAGTACCATTTTCTAAGTTACATATGTTATCAAAATAATTAAGTATAGGTAATGATAACATAATAAAACAAGCAAGTTCTTAAGCTAATTATTGAGGTGCATGTATGTCATGATATGTAAATGCAAATGCACGTTCCTGGAGAAGAATAAATGGTTCAAATAAGCACTGGCCTTTAATAGTCAGTTAGGCACAATGCCCTAACATTTAACAGCCAACCAAACACCCGATTATAATAACTTTCCATATCAACACTATCATTAGCAAAAACGTCAATCATATGCGTAATGGTTAACCCTCATCACAACCCAAAAATGTTTACCATAATTAACCAAGTGATTATTAATCCTAATTCATACAATAAATTGGCGAAGCTAGGATACCTTCGTTCTATCAAAAGTTGCTAAACGGATCACGTAGCTTGTGGTGGCACATAGTGACACCTCACCAGTGTCTCTTGATTATGTTTTGCGTTTATCATCCCAAAAGTCCAATTTATACAATTTAACAACGATAAGGGTATGTCGCCCAATGAAAATTATAAATAGTATAAGGCTCGTCATCCAAACACAAATGCGATGAATACACGACATTAAATCCATCAACAATATGGTAGACTTTTGGCATTCACTAGTGTTCAATGTTAGTGCTTAATAATCACTATAGGGAAGTTCATCACTTAATGTTTTACCAACATAGCGGGCTCGCCACCTAATTTTTTACTACTATGATAGGCACGTCACATCAACATAGGCCAATATCTCGAGCACTGTATATTATACCACAATGTCTGGTTCATGAGTCTTTATAAAATTGTAATGCATTAGCGGTTATGAATGAACTTAAATCACGAGTAACAGTGGTATCTCAGATTTCTTCAAATGTTATACAATCACCATGCATAAGAATGATCGGCTCTATATTTGACCGATCCGATCGACTATAAAGAATCTCGGACAAAACCGACATTGAATGCAAAGCATACTGTGCAGTTTTAAATACTATCGGTCATCCATGTTCAACCTTGGTCGATCATATAAGTCCGGGATAAAAACCTAAAGCGGGCTACCTACTTATACTATTTGTTGGAATCGATCGATCCGCCATATTAACAATTCAAATTATCAATACATGAACATAATCACAAATCAACTTAATACCACATCAGAGTATATCAATTAAACATATGTACAAGCAAACGTAATCCAATGTATATCAACACAATTTAACATATATTAATAACACTTATAAATTGACATAAAAGAGCTCTAACAGTAAGAATTTCACTTTCCTCAAGTATTTCATCAAATATGTTGGCTACCAACTTAAAATAATATTAAGGATGCAATAATAAAACAATCTAAACACAAATAACATATGAATTTCTAATCATAACAAAATATAATAATTATTATCTAATACTATCAATAGTTGATAAAAATGAAACCTAGAAGACTGGTTCACACCTTAATGAGAGATTTCTCAATCTTTGACTTTCTAGAATTAGAATTTCGGAAAAATGTTGATCCCTAAATCGAACCGAAAATTTAAGGTAAGATTCATGAAATTCTAATACTAAAGGGATTGAAATTGGAAAGTAGGGTTCATTTATTACCTCTGACTCCAAATGAGGTGGATCTGACGGAGAAGTCTGCGACTCATACGGCTTGATTGGAGTAATAGCAACCCACAAGAATAAAGAATTCCAAATCTAACTCTCACAACACTCACTTTCACCCTTTCTCTTCTTCTCATTCTCTTTCTCTCATTCTTATATAGGCACTTTGGCTTGGAGTTATAGCTCAGGTCATAAATAATATAACCATTTTT
Source organism: Magnolia officinalis (assembly GCA_021015155.1). Classification (NCBI taxonomy): domain Eukaryota; kingdom Viridiplantae; phylum Streptophyta; class Magnoliopsida; order Magnoliales; family Magnoliaceae; genus Magnolia; species Magnolia officinalis. Next base: position 4,543,552 of record JAJHSJ010000012.1, on the reverse strand, counting down.
TGGCTTTCGGAAACTAACCATTTATGATTATTTCTGACAGTTGGAACCTTGCCATTCATGACCGTCTTCTAGTTGTTGCTGGTTGCATGATCATAACCATTGCATGCTTGTTGTTTAATACAACAACTTTTGCATGGTTATCATTGTTGCAGGACCATTTCATGCACAATGGACATATTTGAAATAATAATAATAAAAAAAACCTTGGCCCAATATAAGGTTTTCAGTCACACTTCAACATGCTCTTCTTGCCTTCTTATAACGACTTGCAACATCTCATGATGATTCGCGTAAGGTCATGGAAGAGTGACTACTCTTGCGACATGATGCACATGTGAGCCAACTAATGCCACTACAACCACGCTGCCCACAACCACAATCACATCCACGCCGATGTCTCCATGCTCCCTCAAGTTTACCCAATTAGCAAGGTAAACTATACCCTACTAATTTTCTCTTTTCATTTTCTTTTTCCAGCAACATGGGATAAAATTTTCCTAATTTTATATATATATATATATATATATATATATATATATATATATATTTCAAACTAACTACAACACTACCATGATCAAACTGATCGGGTGATTTTAACCATCCATTCGGTGGTTTACTGATGGATAGTTAAAAGGGTTTGTGCAATGGATTGCGTTGATGGACAAAAAAATAAAAATAATAAATCAAATCAAATCAGGTGGGTATATCCTGGATCATATTTTGGTGGGCCGTGATTGGACCAACCAGGCTGATATTCTACGGCCATGATTTGATTAGGCTCAGCTTAAATTTTGTGACCGGGGAGACTAATCTTATACAGCCATCTTTCACTAATTAATAAATTGTTTGCTTTCTACATTTACATGTATGGTTTAGATGCCATCGCTGGATTCTACGAAACCATCGGCAATGATCATGTCATATGGCCCGCTTATGCATGTTCTCGACCATTCGTTTGTAGGGCATCAGAATTCAGAACGGATTGTCCAAAGGGAAAAAATCACTCTAATAGGGCAATACCAAACCCCCACCATCCGGGCAAATGAACTTGATTTCGTGGCTAAGATCATCTGATCAAAAGAAATTGTCCTATGGTATCACAGGGAGCCTACATTTGAACGGTCTGGATCATGACTATACCCGTCCGTTGGTTCAAAGACTCCAAGAGACCGGATCTACACAGTCTCCTAGGTTAAGCTTAGCCTACAAAACGATCTGTGTGGGGCCACTTTAACATTTTCAAGACATCCAATCCGTCCATCATGTGAGGTTCCTCATGTTATCCTTGGTGCCCAAAAATCAGACAGACCCAAAACTTAACTGGGCCACAATGTAAAGTCACATGGTGTTGGAATGGCCTGATTTTTCCTTATCTGCTCATCCTGGTGAGATACATCTTATCTATGGATTGAATGACATGTACAAGACTCATGGCCATTCACACAAACCTAAAAGATTTTTAATGGTGGACGTCACATCCCAACTGTTCATTGTGGTGGAGCCCACTTGAGTTTTGGATCAACGTCACGGATCCATCCTAAAAACAAGATGTCCAAAACATCAAAAATAATTCCTACATAAAACTAAACGGTCATTCTCTACTCCATCCACTTGCATGGAATTCTATCCAATCACTGTGTGGACACGGTCAAACGCATTCAAACACGCGTATGGACTTGAATGTCCATGCATCTGCGAGTAAGAGAAAATGTACAAGGCTACCATCACCTTTGCTCCGTCACATGATGATCTAGACCATTCATCTATAAGGTCACAGTGTAGATGGTCTACATGTTAAAACAAAATTTCATTCATTCAATATCTCACCGTCCATACAAAGTAGAGTACGAAGCAGTGATCCAAAAGAACGGTTTCTGATTCACCTCGTGTGGACGATGAAGATCTCCCGTAAGAGAGATTTTTCCGGTCCATCCACCCCGGAACTTCTAGATAGACGTCATGGATCATCACGTGGTGGGGCAGATGGAGCGAACTGCTGCGGCTGCATGAAAGTGTATTTTTATGCTGCAGCTTGGATCTGGTATCACCGATCAAGATTACCTCGATCTGGACCGTCCATTTACTGGGACCTGTCTTAGATGTTCCGTAGCTCAAAAATCATACTATCCCCATAATCCTATTGGCAGATCTATTGACTCATTTTCCACTAAATATGGTCCATTGCCCTTTTTGCTTCTAATCTATTGTTCGTATTTTACTGATCGAACGGTTGGTATCATCCCTTGGTTCATGCCCTTCTTTAAGAAGAAATTAAAACTCCTTTTTGTAACTCATACTGAAAATATGGCCCATTTAACCCCCGACCAACCTTAGCATACATATACACACTGTTCAAGTGGGCCATGCACCAGGAAAAACTGAAAATCATGCCTATATATTACCAGCTTTGGCATGTCTTGGATTTTGAAGATTTATCACATAGGCATGGCACCACACATACGGCATGGACCTTTCTGGCTTACTGCCTACTTATGTTGGACATCAGTACCATTAAAGAGGCAGGGCCCACCATGAATATAGCCTGGTAAGAAAATCAGCCCTGTCCGTACATCAGGTGGGCCAAACTATTGGAATCAACGGACAATCAACGGTATGACTCAACGTACAGTGAGCGGAACAACTTGACTCTCAAGAAAGGTGATCTTCGTGGTAGGGCCTATCACCTTCATGGGACTGATTCCTTAAACAGATGGCATGTTGGCGGGAAAGATGACATTGTACCGTAAGTTGTGGTACAGATGGCTAATGGTACTCAGTTCTTTTTTGGTGGGTCCCTCGTTCTCGTGTGATGCGTATGATGAATGGGCCCAGTGGGCACGACCAGATAATATGGAAGATTTTGTTGGTAGAGCATCCCCTGTGATACCTGTATTACAAAATTGTCAGATTGTATATAGATCAATAATAGAAATCCAATGAAACTAGGGTTTTCTTTGTTGGATTGGTGTAGAGACCAAGACACTCATCACACTTCTCTCTCCAGAGTCTCTACATATTAAGTTTTCATATCTAGCTTAATAACTAAGTATTATAAGGTAAACATATTTATAATGATCACAACTGAAGTGGGGTGCACTGAATCAAACAATATGAATAATCCAACGATTAAATATGAACCGATGATCATGCGTAGCCCACTTGATAAGAGTCTTACATCCCCTCCCAACTGGTCCTTGTGTCATGGTGCACCTAAGTATCCAATCAGGCTGATTTTTGGCCTCATGGCCTAATATCACGTAATTGTAACTTGGACCGTCCAAATTGAGGACCACATCATGGTTGGCTCCTTGCTTGAAAATCATTGAAAGCATTGTTCGAATAACTGGTATTGAAAATTCTGAGCTTTACTGAGAAGACAATCAAATGGCATCCGACGCGGATCTGCCTAACTTGAGATTAACACTTGCCAGCACGTGTCGGTGTGGTGTGGCTCACATGCAGAGATAATCTGATGACAGGGACCTTCACTAAGTGTAGATGAAAGCACGATATTGAAAAAGAAAGAATTAAAATTCTCAACGGCCCACACATTGAAGTTCGAAAATCAAAGGTCAGGATCATGGAACATGATGACAAGACCATATCTTTATTTATGGTTGCAGCGACAAGATGTGCAGTTCCAATCACCGAACCATCTCTGCATGTGGGCTCCATGGAGGGACTCGGATTACGTAGTCACCCCTCCATTACGGTACTGGTTGAAGCTCTGTGGGTCCCACCATGATGTATCTGTTTTATCCACACCGTCCATTCAATTTTCCAACTCATTTTAGGGAATATAATCCTATAAATTAGGCAGACCCAATTCTTAATTGGACCACACAACAGGAAACAGTGGGTTTGAATGCCTACCATTGAAAACTTCTTGGGACCATAGAAGTATTGGATCAAAATAATTTCAGTTTTTTTCCCTTCATTCAGGTTCATGTGACTTTATGAACAGGTTGGATGGAAAATAAACGTTGTTGTGGGCCGTAGGAATGTTTCAATGGTGAGTTTCACCATCCCCACTGCTTCCTGTGGTGTGATCCATCCGACATTTGGGTCTGCCTAATTTTTGGTATCACACCTTAAAATGATCTCACAAAATGAATGGACGGCAGAGATAAAATACATACATCATGATGGGCCCCACAGGGCATTTTCAATACGGAGCTCAGGGTTCACTACCGAATACGAATCCAACATGGAGCTACAGATGCTGTGACCAAACTCATACTTAGCTAATAAGAAATGACTTTTGTGTTGAAAGCATTGTCACTCTATCCAAAGCAATCTGTACCTGAAAGCTTAAAAGTAAATATAGTAATCACAAAGTCCTTTTGCCAATGGCATCCTACCAGGCAAGGTTCCTTTTTTATAGTATATCTTAGAAAATTTTAAGCAAGTTTTAAACTTTTTTCTTCTCCTTTGATCCAAGTGGCATATTTGTCTACCAATCAAGTTCATTTATTTTATTTAAGTTTAAATATCCCTAACATGAATGGCATATGTATAAAAAATTACACTTATTAGACATTCCTATCCATCTGATCGTGTAATGCTATTAAAGCAATTGTGGAGAATGAACTGGTAATGGTGCCAGAAAAACAAAACAAAATAAAAAAAGAGAAAAAAAATTGTGGTAGACTTATTTTTGAAACATGAGTTAATACAAGTAGCACCTGTAACTCAAAGCACCCGGGTTCATGTGATGTCCATGTGACATCCACTCTCTTCATCAATTTTGCCGGCTAATATTCATCTGTTAATTAGCATAAAATTGAGGGTGACCCAAAGCTCAAGTGCGATGCACCACAGGAAAAGTGGGGGATAGAAACACCTACAATTGAACCTTCTCGAGGCCCACCATAATGTTTATAAGCTATCTAATCCATTTATAACGCAATTTCTTAAAACAAAAATATCAGCTAAATCCATAATTTATGTGGGCTAAAAGTTTCATTAGTAGGAATTCAACCAACTCTTTTAATTGAATTTTGTATTTACTTTATTATTAGGCTCACATGTGAATAGAAAATGAATGGAATGAATATCACACTGTTTTTAGTACGGTGGCTTGAATAAGATTTGGATTATAAAAATACTGATGTAAACACAAAAGTCAAGATGTGGGCCATTTCCGTAGGCACATGTCCTCTTTTTCTTCGTTAATACGGAAATGGTTGATACTTTGGTAGAGTGTGATGGATAATAGCACGAGGACATTACACACGTGCCACACAGATAGCTCAAGTTAAAACGTCCAAGCCGTGGGTTCCAGTTTAGATGGCTTATGGACCAGAGATTACAATGATCGAATTCCTTAATTTAATTGACGGTCAAGATTGGAAATAGTCAACTGTTTGCATTCAACAGGAAATTGTCATCAATCATAGTCATAGATTAAAATAGTTTCAGTCAGTCTTCCATTTGATGATTATCTATATACAGTGGGTCCGACAACTCGAATTCTTTAGCTTGACTTAATGTATGCCCTGTCTGGAACTTCTCTGTTACTGCGTATCGGGCAGCAGGAAGACTGGGATTTCGTGCTGCCCCTGCATGTGGGTCCACCGTGATGTATGTATTTTATCCACACCGTCCATCAATTTTTAAAGATCATTTTAGAGCACCCTAAAGTGAAACAAATCCAAGTCTCAAATGGACCACAACACATGAAAGAAGTTATGATAATGACACCACCGTTGAAATCTTCCCAGGCCCACCGTGATTTTTATTTGCCATCCAACCTATTCCTAAGGTCCACATAGACCTGGTTAAATAGAAAACACAAACATCATCTTGATCAAAACTTGAAGCTCCATAGAAGCTTTTAACGGTGAACGTTATATCCCCACAGTGTGATTCATTTGAACACTGGATCGGCCTCATTTTTTTTCCCATACCTAAAATGATCTTTCAAAATATATAGACGGCCTGGATAAAACACATTCATTAAATTGGGCCAGTAACCAACGCTCTCACAAAGTATCGAATAATACTCCTATTCCACTAAACAATGTTTCGACGATTTCTTCATGATTGCAAAATATATATATATATATAGAGGTGGACTTCAACCAAGCCAGCCCTTCTTATGAAGTGGCTATGGAGATTTAAAAAGGAAAAGAAAAAGCTATATATATATATATATATATATATATATATATATATATATATATATAATATACACTCAACTGCCCACCGGTTTGCATGCTATTATGTGCCAGTTTTGTCACGGAGGGTCTGGATAAAGGCGCTCTTATATGCAAGTTTGAAAGGCACTCTTATATGCAATGTGTGGGCCACGCTTTTCTAATCTAAACCATTCTTCTTTTGCTTCCCAAAATGGATGGACCACATTGTAAGATCATGCCAGATCAAGAGATCCTGACCACAAGGTTTTTGTTTTTTTTCTCTAATGTTTTAAGAATGCAACATTGGGTGGGTGAAGACCCAATATCTTTGGAGAGGCTGTGTAAATGAGATTATCCTAATATATATATATATATATATATATATATATATATATATATATATATATATATATAGAGAGAGAGAGAGAGAGGAGAGAGAGAGAGAGAGAGAGAGAGAGAGAGAGAGAGATTAGCGTGCGGTATGCTGAAACACATGCCCATCCTTTTTAGGTTGGGTTGTAGCCGTTCAATACAGGTTCATGTATTTGCAGTGGTTCCAAACCGTTTAAATGGTGGTCTCCACGCGGATGGGGACACATTAAAAAAGTCTTCGAGATTGGACGATCCTACAAAACAGAAAGCACCTCCGTGGTTGGAAATTACGTGGAGGAGCTGCTTTCTGACTGATGAAATTACAATCATGCCCTTGTTTAGGTTTCTTTCTTTAAAAGTAGTGAAACTCAAGATTTGTGGGCCCACATGGTATATGTATAATATCTAACCCGCGTATCGTATGCACCACAGCACAGTGATAACTCTATTAAAATATCGGGTCAATTAGGTCATAAGATGGGTTACATTTGAGCCGGGATATTTTGAATGGTGTATGTTACTTGTTATGTATTGGCCCACCTTTATGATTGAACCCGCCATACTTTTAGTTCATTAATAATAATAATAATAATGTTAGTGTGCATCTATTGAAAGGGTTGGATTTGAGTACATGTCTCGTGAGCATGAGCGCAGTAATGTGATTTTCCCTCTTAAAAAGAACAGCAACCTAATATCAGTCTTTGGAGGCACCGTTTGATAAAATCCAAATTTTCAGGAATTTTGTGTTAAAATCCCAAAAACCAAAGCCACCTTAGAAGCCATTGGTATGCGGTTTTTTCCTCTGGTACTGTCCACACTATCAATCAGATGTCCCAACTTATTTTTACTTTGGGGCTTAAAATTCAGGCCAATATTTGGGAGTAAATTGGTGAGTGTGAATTTAAATTCAAATCACAATTAGCAGGAAATCCTTAGATATGTTTAACAGCTTGAAATTGAAGATCTAAAAATTGTATTTGGTAACTTATATTGAAATATATTGAAATTCTGTAACATATTTATAGGAATTTAACTAAATTTGATTCACACCAATTGAACAACTTTACCTTTTCCAGTTCATACTTATCCATGCTACCCAAACACCTTTATTCTTTTTTCTTTTTTTTTTTCATTTCAGTTCACACTCACTCACACCAACCAAACAACCTTACTTTTTCCAATGCACACCAATTCATAGTGATTAACGAAAATTCATCACTACCAAGTGACCCCTTGGGTGGCCACATCATAAGGAAGAATTAGGACGGGGACACTTACTATTAGTTTTCTATGGGGCCAACTCCACTATGTGCATGCCATCCAATCTATTGATCTATGTACTCTACCAAGATAAAAGGAACCCCAAAAAATCACAATCCAATATTGGAAATGTGTTTCAAATATGTAGTATATGACATACTTACGTTTTGCAATATTCTTATTAATGGGTCATACATGTAGTTACAGTATAATAATATACATGTACCTTCCATGAAGCACATATATGTATTCAGCTTTAAACATGAATTGATGTATGCAACACATTAATCCCATCAATGCATGGGCCGTAATTGTTTAATACATTTAACATTTCACCACAAGCCACTTAAGGGTATACACACACCAAACATTAGCACATTTGAAACACAAATCTTCTCTACCCATTCTAGAAGCTTTGACATACTTGAATTCTTAGTATATGTTGAATAAGGTTTAGAATCCATATCCTATCTTCTTGATTGTGCAGAGTAGTGATAGATACCATTCTATTATTAAGTCTAGATATCAACTCTGTGAGAGTTTGGGCTCGGTTGAACTTATAAAGTCAATGATCAATTGAATCTTAAAAACTGTTCAAAAGAACTCTATTACATTTTTGAAGAGGCATAAACAACTTTTAAAAGCGGCATTAAAGTACACCTCTAAGCTGAAATTCTTCAAGTCGTTTTTTAATCATAGAAACTAACATCTTAAAATAAGTGGACCCTATATGATTTGTCCATTTTAGTTTTTGATGAACTTAATTTTTGAGAGAAGGGCTAAAGGTGCAAGGTGCATATCACAAGGATTCGACACTTGAGATGAAGGATTCGACACTTGAGATGAGCTTGTTATACCATGTTTGAAAAGCAATTCAGACAGTCAAAAATCACTAAATCAACTATAAGTAGAGTAAAACTAAAAATATTACACATACCACTTATACATATTGCATTGTTAAAAAGCTTCCAATATTAAAAGGCTATAAATACTTATACATAAATAGATCATGTCATTATCAATCACTGTATATCCATTGTCATCACAATTTTAACCATAATAAAGTTGTCTAACCCATAGGCATAGGCGATGTTAACTATGTAGATGGACTAGAGCGTTTTAAAAAGTTTATCGGCTAGTAAGTGTATGGTCATTCATCTCTGACGTAGTGCCTACCAATCAAATTCTGCTGCACCGCTGAAAGTGATGAGGGCCTTACTACCTAATCCTCGTCGGCTCCGCACTCGAAGGAGGCGTCCATTGGAGCCATCCTTATGGTGAGCCTTAATTGGGACTGTCCATCCATGGGCATGGATGGCCCATGTCCCAAAACTCAGATCTTTGCTATCACTTTTTAGATCATTGGATTGCTAGGTGTATCTTCAACCATTTGCCATCCATGATCGGGCGGGGCAGACCATATACGGGCCTACCATACTCCAATAATCTCCCCAAATAACTTTTATCTAAACCATCCAAAGCCGAATATCAAACGGCTACCACACGACCTCCTATCAATCCAACGGTCAGGAGGCTCTGATCATGCCTATCAGCATAAAATTCATGAAAAACCAAGCAAAATATTCCAATTATCATCCAAATCAAAATAAAATTCCTAAAAAAGCATACGAAGAAGGAAGATTTTCACAGAAAAAAAAAAAAAGTACTTATTTATAAACAAGACTCCCATCATATGTATATAAAGAGACTGAACTTAGCTTCTTCTCCCTCGATCCATCATCATCTCACCATTCGCTGTCCTCTGAGTTTCTCACGCCCCACCCATCCATCACCGCCAACGGCTCCGATCGCCTCCCAAAAGCTGCCGCTCGATCGCCTTCAGTCCTCCTCCAGATGCCACGTCATCACCTGGATCACATTGCCCATCTCATCATCACCATCGACCGATCTGAACCATCGTCATCACGCTGGATCCTCCATGCCCCTCTCATCATCACCATCGACCGATCTGAACCATCCGACGCTCTCGCCTCCATAATCCTCTCCTCCTTCTGAACACCTGACATTCTCGTCTTCTCCACCTTCGATGATTCTTCTGGTATTTTTTACCAGTTCCGAGACTCGGGCGGAGAAAGCATCAAGAACTGCCGTCTTCCTATTCAAATGCGCTTCAACATCGTTCTGGGAAGCCAAAAGGGTCAGGATTATCACGGTGTTGTCCTCCGTGATCTTGTCCGTCCGCTCCTCCCAGAAGTTCTTTTCCTCCATCAGACACTTACGGTCCGATTTCACCTGCCGGAGCTCCGAAAGATCTTCTTCATTCGTCTTCTCGAGTCCCTGGATTTCCAGAAACAATTGCTCGACTTCCTCCGTCTTCAGATCGAGTTCCTCTTGGAGTCTGGCCTTGTCTTGGACGGTCTGATCGAGCTCGTCTTTGATATCTTGGTATCGGAAGGAATGATCCAATAAGATCTTGCCGAATTTCATTTCCATCCTCTCCTTTTCGATTCGAAGGCTGCCGAGCTCTTTTCTGAGATCGTCGTTGGCCTTCTCGACTACGGAGACGGTCGATCGCAGCCCTTCTTTCTCTTCAAGAAGTTGCTGGTTCTTCAATTCCAACTGTCGGATCTTCGACTCGAGCATCTCCACCTCGATCATTTCCGTCGCTTCCATGTCTCTCTGTTTTTGGTTGTAGCAATGAATATGTGTGGAGAACAAGGGAAGGGAAATTTCATCCTTTTATAACCAAATGCTAGCTTGACCAACACGCAGCACGTATCACTCGTGCGGCCGTGCCACATGTGTGAAGCATCAAAGCCGTGCAAAGATGGATCCCTAGCGTCTAAATAGATTGTAGGAAGATCGGGCTGGTAATATTAATAAATTGGGCCACTTTTGTACGGATTCTACGGACGTACTTTTATAAGTGTCCACGTTCATCTTTTAAATGTGTCTCCGCTGATCGGCCTCGTTAACGATCATCTTTATTTTCATTCTCACCTGATAAACGGTTGTGATGTCCCACGCATGTGACAGGCTCCAGATCGTTTGTTTTGCCTCTGTCGCGATTCACGATACTTTGTGTGTTGACACCCATTGGGCCCACATGCTGATTGATCAGATGATCGAGACCGTCCACATTGTTGAATCTATGCTGTACAGGTTAATGCCTGAGAGTTAAGCTGAACGGATGACTTTGACCGTTACCATCGGTAAATGATTTAAAACAATGAAAAGAAAATTGTCAACAATGGCTCGTATTCAACTCTTAAAATCGAAGGATTGGATTATTTCTGAAACTTAAATGTCTGTGAATGTCTTAGTATTACTACTATCGAGAAAATGGACGGTCTAAATCATCTGATCATCTCATGTGGGCCCTAGTAAGTAGCGACACACGCTGGCTTCTCCCTCGCGACGGAGGCAAAGCGATGGACTTTCGAAGGTATCTTGGCGTAGAGCGGTAGGCTACGATGTAGTGAGAAAACAGATACAGTTCTGACCGTCACATGGCATGCACTTCAAATACGAACCGTCTAAACGGTGGACGCGGATTGCCAGTATAGCATGTCATCATGGATATCCGTGGCGACCCGACTCTGTGTGGCCCATCGTGATGTATGTGTTTTATCCACGCCGTCCATCCGTTTTTATAGATCATTTTAGGAGATTTCCACAAAAACGAGTCAGATCCAAAGCTAAGGTGGAGCACACCACGAGAAACAATGGGGATTGAACATCCACTATTGAAAAATTCCTAGGTCCATTGTGATATTTTATTTGTCATCCAACCTGTTCATAAGGTCACACAGACCTGGATGAAGAGAAAAAGTAAATATAAGCTTTGATCTAAAACTTCAGTTGCCCTCTAGAATTTTTAACGGTGGGTGTTCAATCACCACTATTTTCTGTGGTGTGGCCCACCTAAGCTTTAGAGCTGAATCAATTTTAATCTCATGTCCTTCAAATGATTTGGAAAATCGATGGACGGCTTGGATAAAACACATACATTACGGTGAGCCCACAGACTTGTACCACTTCGTGCCATAGAGATATCCTGCGGCGAGTGCTGCAGGCAATCCGCTTGCTAAACAGTGTACGGGGACTGCCTAAATAACCCAACTACGTGGAGCCCATCGTGATGTATGTGTTTTATCCGCCCCACTAATCCGTTTATCCAAGATCATTTTAAGGTGATTAGGCAGATCCAAAGCTCAAGTGGACCACACCACAGGAAACGGTGGGGATGGAACGGCTACCGATAAAAATCTTAGGGGCCGTACAATTTTTGTATCAAATTCATATATATATATATATATATGTTTTGTTTTCGTTTTTCCTTCGTCCATGCCCGTGTGAAATTTTGAAAGCGAGATAAAGGTCATGGTTGTGCATAGGAAGGTTTCAACGGTGGATGTCATTATATCCCACTGTTTCCTATGGTGCGGTCCACTCAGCCATTGGATTTGCCTCATTTTTGGTGAGTAATCCAAAAATGATCTGTAACAATGGTTTGACGGCGTGGATCAAGTACGTACATCACAGTGGCCCTATAGAGCCAGTCAGGGATATCCCTGGTGACTGGGTCTCTACCCATCCGCATCCACTCGGTGGAAATTCCTGCCCATTTTCCGCGTTATCACATTCACATCAACTGGAAATTCCTGACTTGTGATTGGTGGGCCTTCTTTCTTGGAAGTTAGAAATTTTGCGTGTTTTAGCTTTTTCCATATGTGTGGAACTTTCAGGGAAATTGTGGGTTAGATCCATCTAAAGCAAGTCCCACTAGTTATACGGTTTGGGCTTGAGACACATGCCACGTGCACGGTACAACGCCTCATCTGTATCCTCGCTACAGGTCAGACGGTTGCCTTCTATCAAAACTCTTTAACTGAGGAAATCGAGGGAATTGACCGCGCCGTGGGAAAAGAATTATACGTACTATGCTATCTTCAAAGCCTAATTCACTCTTCCTCTCTCTTTCTTTTCCCTTTTTTTTTTTATTTTTTTTTTTTTTTTATTATTTTTAATTCACGCTGCCAATGGGCTAAGGGTAATTACTTCCAAATAATGCAAGACTTTTTTTTTTTTTTTTGCAGCAATCACGAAAGGACCTACTCAAGGACTTAGTTAATGCATTTCGAAACTCGGACAAATTTGTTGAGTGATCAAACTTAGTGATTAAAATAAGATTCAAGTTACTCGCGAAGTATAAAGTGTTCAATTTAGATAATACTGCTCGATTCCGACCTTGACATTTTCGCTAGTATTTATAATGCCTGCATAAGGAAAATCCCTACAGATGAGGTAACTTTTCCATACTAATAGCATCTAAGATGTTGATTGTCTATCATTGTCTTCAAAATGACATGCAAACCAAGTTGGGCCAAATTCTTTGAATAAGAAATGGTTAAAAGTTCATGTAACACTTCGAATTTCGTGAGCCAAGTAGATATTCGACTCCCGATATCATGGGTGCTACTTATACTTTGCTGAAGCAAGATTTTATAGTTTGTTTTGCCTAGCATTTGAACAATTCATAGAATTAAAATAGACTATGCGATGTACCCTAGAATAAATATAAATTTTAATGCAATTAAATCAGCTATCGGTAAAACATGTCTATCCAAAGTACGAGATTGCCCATGAGCAAAATATACAGTCCAAAATTTACAAATGTATCAACTTTAAGATCTTATCGACAATGGCCCACTGAGCAACTAGATATACGAGGATACCTCCTCAAAATCCATGGATGCCTCGTCCAACGCATCGGACTCCAGGGTGCCTGCATATATGATAGGATCTGGTTGGTATTTTAAAATACCATCCCAGAGTGGGAATGAGCAATCAACTCAATGGTTCCATTAATATCAAGTTACACAAGTTATCAAATCCACATGCATAGTTAATGAAAAATAATTTTAAGCATAGAGTCCCTAGATACTTTAGTTACTACACATGCATGGTATTATGATATGATGCATGCTCTTGTCATCCAACACTCCCTCGAGCAACTCCATCTATACGTTCGCATATGACTAACACTCCCTCAATGCGACCTCAATTGCCAAGTCGTCAACCTAACTAATGCAATGCGACAGTGATCATGTTAACCGAGTGTTTAGTTATGTCCGTTTGTCGAGCAAGATTGGAAAAACTGAGGCACTCCTACGAAATCAAGGCCTTAATCCAATCGCGAGGCCCAAGGTAGCCGTAGCGGCCTTATGCCCACGATCCTTGATTTGTCTGGGTTCGTCACTCCCAGCTGAACTCATACGAAAGGTGGATTTGTAAACTGGATTGTTCGTGGTCACTACTGTAACGACCCGTAAATTTCCGTACATTGGCTCAAGTACCACCTCGACCAGAAATCAATTAGGATTAAATCCTTTAGAAATTTAACAAAGTTAACTAAGTACTAAACTCGGTTAGCCATGAAATCCGTTGGGATCGCTTTAAATACGATCTGCAAGACTCAAAACTTGCAAAACAAGTGACTCTAGGTTACCTTAAAGTTTATAACCAAACTCATTACCCGTCTGCTCTCGGGAATGAAACGAAACTTCGTATTAGGTCCAGATCGCACATCGGGAGTCCGATTAACACGAAGCTAAGGAACTAGGACCACCTCACTGGGCTTGACAATCATCTCAAAAATCAGATCCAGCCGATGTCCCACGACCATTCGTTTCGATCCGGAGCGAGGGAGTGTGAAAAACACTATTCCCATTCCAAAATAAATATCAGGAATAGTGATCTGGCACCATTCGCTTGCGTGTCAGTATTAAGCAACCTGACCGTCAGAATCAGACCAAATTACACCCTCGGATTAAGAAAAATTTCAGGAACATTTACATGTACTTGGAATTTCGGATCATGGCCCACTGACCGTTGAACTGAAAGTGGTTCGCCACGTGCGATCTGAGAATCCGATCGAGTCGAAAACATAATACCACATAGATCCATGTGTGGTGAGCTTAAGTCTGACGTTTGGCTCAAGGAGGGCCACCAGAACCTCTTTTTTGAGCTGGAAAAGTAACGAAATGCCTATATAAGCAGTCACCCTTGAACCTGAGTCTGTTTTGGGGAGGTTTTTGGTTATAAAAGGAGCTTAGAACAGTCCCTCTCACAGCCATATGAATTTGGGAGAAAAACCCTAGAGAGAGAGAGAGAAAGAGAGAGAAGAGCTTGGAATTTGTGTCTTCTTCCTACTGCTTCCGGTTGTCGCACGGCCTACACCGCTCCTTTCCAAGTGTTTTTCCGGTGGTATCCATTCCGTTTGAAGGTAAGAAACCCTAACCCTAGGTCTGATTTGATGTAGGTTCGTTGTAGGTTATGTAAAGGCTAACCGATTCGGCTCTTTAGGCTAAAAAACTCTTGTATACGGAAGCTCTACTACCCTTGCTGATTCGTTGGGATTCCAAGGGTAAAGGTGAGGACTTTAAGTGTATAAGTTACGGTTTTCAATGCTTTCAATGTCAGATAATGATAGATTCATGATCTGCATGTAAATGCACATGTACAAAGTGCTTTCCGTTTCCTGTTTCGATTAACGTTGTAGAATATGGAATTTCACATACTCTAGGTATACGTAGAAATACCGTATACGTATTTTTTTCGGGAAAATGTTTGACATGTTTATTCAATATATGATTATATAATATATGGATAAAATACTAGTTTGGCGAAAGGAATCGCTGAAATACATGTTCGCTTGTAAACGCTATTTATGTTGAAATTGTATATTTTAGAAATACCGCATATGTGTAAATTTTGAAAGTGTAATTGTCATGATTATTTGTTGTATGAATATGGTATACGCGGATAAAATAACTGCTTGGCGAAAGAATAGCCCTAATATGTATTTTGCTAACATACGTCATGTATGTTGGAATAACGTATTCCAAGTGTTTGTGTAAATGCTTGTGTGTGTAAATGTTTAAGTATTAGTGCCTTAGAGAGGTGCTAATATGGGATTCCCGACTCCCTCGGATGATTGTAGGATCCCCTCCATGCGGTGGTTCACTATAACCACTCACTTGTGATGTGTATGTAATTGTATCCCTATGTGTATAGTACTTTACAACATGCTTTACTTCATGTTTTACTTCATGCTTTATAACATGCCTGTTAACATGCTTGTATTGCTTGTTTATCATGCTTTACTCCACATGTTATTGATGAGAACTGTTTGAGTTTGGGACTATGTCTATAGTCCAAACATTCGGTACCAGACTTGCGGTTGTGGCTGAGATTCATATCGCCACAAATGATGTGTCTGGCGAAGCCGAGTCGTACTTCGGTTGGCGATAGTGGTTGGCCACACAGAGTGCTTTTGCGCTCCATATCGCTCAACTTGTGGTGCGCTCGAGCTAGTCAGGCTCGTCAAGTAAACCGACATGTGTATGTGTGTTCACCATGTGTGGTCGCTACTGCTTGAACCTAGGGTACCAAACTTACCAGTGGCGATCCCGCTAACCATGGTACCTCGATCCGCTAAGACACATGAGCCGGGCATGGTGGTATGGGACACCGTGGTCGAGCTATCGGCCTACGCTGGGGCCATGTGCCTCTCCGTAGTGACCATTGCGCAACCAAACTCGTGAGCCGAATATGATGGTATGGGACATTGTATTCGAGCTGTCGATACTTACGGCGAGAGCTGAGTACGGTGAGACCTGTGTTCGTGCTGACGGGCGACGAGTCCTCCGTAGTATTTTCAAGTATACTCCAAGTGTCTGTGATTGGCGACGAGTCTTTCACAGCAACTAGAGTATGAGTTGAGCCGAGTACGGTGAGACCTGTACTCGAGCTGACGGCTAGTGATTGAGCCGAGTACGGTGATACCTGTACTCGAGCTGACGACCAGCAATTGAGCCGCATACGGTGAGATCTGTATCCGCGCTGACGGGTGACGAGCCCTTTGCGATGCCTTCACTATGCTTCTCAAACCATAATATCGTATGAGATTAACTAGGATTGACGACCCTAGAATGGATCATGTTTGGGGAATAATACAAGGGAGGTACCTTAGTTTCCCAATACTGCTGTCTGAAATGGACTAATAAAAACTTGGTAATCATGAGCATCATCGCACCGCATGTGCTTTGTAGATGTGGCGCACTGAGGGAGTAAGCATTCGCAAACGTAAGATGATGTCGCTTGAGGGTGGTTTGGCAAGGGCATACAGCATCATGTCATTTCATTTTCGCACTTAACAAGAGTAGTTAGAAATGTTTGATTTGTACTGCTTTATCATTACTGCTTGATTGAATTGATAACATGTTAACCTATGCTTTATTGTTCCACTAAGTTAGCTACTCACTCCCACGTTACGGGACGGTGTTTGCAACACCCACCAGACTCTGTCGCAGGTGTAGATGGCGCCTCGGTTCAGGAGCCGGAGCCCGACTTCGATGAGGATCAGGAGGAGTTCTCCTTTATGCAGTACTCTGACGGCTTTGCTTAGGCCGGCTGCATCGCGGGGTTTTCAGGGCTTCTCTTAAGAGTTGTATTTTAATTTTTGACTTAGAAACAATACATGTATATTGGTACTCAGTTAGTACTCATACTCTGGAGTTCATAAAATTTTGTTACTTTACATACTTTGAATATAAAATTTCAGTCTTCCGCTTGCCGTTATACAATTGAACTGGAGTATGAATTACTGTTTTGGTATAATCTCATTCATGTTTATTGCGTTAACTCAGACAACATTTAACCATCATTGTGTATGTTGCATAAGTGATGCGTTGGAACTCGGGAGTTGAGTTCATACTCAACCCCTGAATTTCAGGACGTTACAACTACGGGGAGGCTCGTCACCCCAGCGCAGGCCGATAGCTCGAGCATAGTGTCCCATACCACCATGCCCAACTCACGAGACTTGTGGATTGTAACATAGCGATTGTAAGTGGGCGTTCCAGGGGCGTAGGGTGTCTCAAGTTTAAACAGACGTGATCATACATGGTGAACACCCATGGTTGGCTAACTAGTGGACTAATTCGGCTGATTTAAGCGATCTACGGCGCAATCGGTATTGAGTGCAAGCATCTTGTGTAGTCTAACTACTGACGTCGGTTGTCTGTTTTTGGCATGAATCAGTCGAATTGGCAGAGGGCAGCCGATCCAGTAGGGCTGTCTTTGTAATTTTTTCGATTTGTTGGCCATTACCAATAGACTAAAATTTTATAGCATGCCACAAATAATTCTATTCAAGAATAAACAACTAACTCAACAGTATTTCAGGATATTCTAGCTAATATAGGCAAACAAATAGGAATGCAAGTACATTATTCAATCATCGCACAAGTTACCACAATCAGCTAATTAGACACATGTATCAGAGAGAAAATACGAAACATGTGAGCATGAAATTTCATTGAATCAATTTTATTCTAACATGTAATCAATAATCGGCAGCCATAAATGGAAATTTCACTTCATGGAAGACAATAGGTCTCAGGATTAGTCACTAGTTAGCATGCGATTCACAATTTTCACTACACAATCATTATTTGCTACATAAGTTCGATAATTGGTAACCTAAACGTAATGGTCTGCACCTAGGGGTGGCCCGACGATTCTCTAGCGTCACTCCTTGGACACCAGCGGAGTAATCGACAATTTGACGCCCTACGTCAAATAAGTTAGCTCAGAAGGGCGCATGCAACAACCCACAAGGTTTAAATTTTTAAAAGAGGCTAAAGGATTACCTTTCTATTGTCGGTGGGTCGTTCTCTACAGTGGGGTGGAATTGCGGTTTCCAACGTGGGCAGTAGCAGTAAGGGAAATTCCCAAACCAACTCCCTAAAGAGCTCCCTCCTCCTCTTCTCCCCTCTCCCTTACTCCATTGCAATTAGAAATTTGGATGGGAGTGAGAGAGTGGAATCTTAGGCCTTAAATAGTCTAAATTTTATGTTTAAATGGCCCTGCGAGTTTTTTTTCTAACGTGCATGCTCCTAGTGGGCTGAATATTGGCCCATACGGCTTCTTCAGGGGCCCATTAGCTCATCCGCGCCATGGAACAGGTGCCCCATCATAGGATGAGCGATTGGTCCAAATTGGGTGGAGATCGGATACCTCAATCGATTGTGGGGGCCCTATTTATGATGGATGGTCGTCGATAATCGATCGGGGCCACAGTTATACGGATATGAGCAGAGAAATATCCTTAACTCATATCTCGATTTTGGTTGTGATCTAACGGTCGAAAAGTCCTAACTTTGCGAAACAATGATGGGTTTATTTCACTTAAGTTTTCAGATTTCAACCCAAGAGATTTGCGTGTTTCAAGAACATGGCTTCCACCCCAAGTTGAGTAGTTTTAGGCACTTCCTTAGTTCACTACCCGCAATGGACGTCAAGTCTAGTGAGACGGACATTATCCTGTAGTTTCAAAACTAGTGGCTCACTAACAAGCAGTCTAGATCTTGTTTGAATAATCAAGGCATTTCTAAAATGAATTAGGTATCAAGATTTCTTGTGCGCATTTATTAGGGTTTAAATTAACTATGTTCATAGCGTGGCGATTTGGTCATGATTACTTTAGACCATTCGTTCTTAAGCTAAATGAGCAACTGCATTGATTTGGTTTATTAATTAAGATCCGACCCATAGTCATCTCGACTTTAAGTAGGTTTTTATTTGCTTATAGTTGTGATAGGTTGGCTAGATTTGGGACCTATGTGAACAAATCACGGGGCTAAACTCGATGTTTAAGAGATCGATCGGATTCATCCGCTTTCTACGGTTGATCATTCTTATTTGTACAATTTTTTATCGGTATCACCCATTTATAGCCTCACTTCGAGCATTAAAGGTCAGTAAGCAATGATGTATGCTAGTTATATATAAAAGAATTTAAGGATTTTTGATAATCCAAAATAGCAAAAATTCAGGACGTTACAGTTCAGTAACGTTTGCCTTTATTGAGAGAAAAGAACAAGGAGTCCCTATAACCAGAGAATGTACGGATCTCCTAAGGACAATAAATAACATGATGACCATAAGAAGTATAAACAATATCGAAGATTATGAGAGAATGTACAAGAGTAGAGTTGAAGTACTCATTCATCCACATTTGGAGAACCATGGCGGTCCTTTAACGATATATAAACATTTTATGCATGACCACAAAAAATACAATTGATCCAAATCTTAGATGAACCACACTGAAGGAAACAGTGGTTATTGAATTCCCACCATTAAAACTTCTTGCAGGTCGCGGAATTTTTATTTTCCATCCAACCTGTTAATAAGATCACAAGGATCTGGATGAAGGGATCACACAAATATCATCTTGATCCAAACCTTTTTCTGTCACATAAAAAGGTTTTGATGGTCAATCAGCGTTGATTCCTTTGGAGTGGTCCACCTAATAGTTGTATCTACTTCATTTTTGATATCACACTCTGAAATAAGCTTTCAAAACAGATGGACAGTGTGGATGTAAGTAATATACACCACGATGAGCCCCACAATCTGGGACCCACCTAATAGTTACCCCGAAATGCATAAAAACAGTTCAGAGGTATAAAATTGTTTAAAAAAATTACAAACATTTAATCACACCTTAACATAAACAAGAACAAGTAGTGTAATTTAAATCCTCGTACTTAGGCCACTAGTCAGTCCCATCCTCACCCTTAATTTCCTGGCTAGGAGAATCAAAGGATGGGCCACATGTATTAAAGGCCTATGTTGGATAACATGTTTAGCTTGCCTACTAAGTGGACTTTATTTATTTATTTATTTTGATACAAGAGCATGACTTGTTGTTATGGCCCCTTAAATGATTGATTTATTGTAAGGATCTAATATATGCTTTATTGAATTTATCACATTGACTCATTGTAAATAAAAACATTTTTGTGGCCCACTAAATAATTGATTTAGTGTAAGAATCTACTATAAGTTTTATTGAATTTCTCAAATTGACTCATTGTAAATAAAAACTTCATATATTATACTTTTTAATTGATTTATTACTCCAAGCTTTATTGTACGTTAATATCCAGTTACAAGATATAAATAATTTACAAGTCGTCCCCATATAGAATTTTCCTCTGATTCTTCAATGGCTCGATCCAAAAGACCATGTTCTTCTCAGATTGAACATATCGCTGAATCTTCAAACCCGTCATTATCTTCAGAAGATCATCCTAAAAAGAAAACTATATATGGACGGCATGGATGAAAAGTATACATCATGGTGGGGTCCACAGACCACCGACCGTCCGCCATTAGCCGTGACAGGGGGAGTACCGAATCCGTTTCCGTCAAAAGGAGGAGTAATTTCGTCCTGAAATTCCGACTCCGTACGAGGAGGTCTAAGTGCGTATGTTAAGTTTGTATTGTTTCAAGAATATCCAACGGATAAAAGGTGGGGTCCACAGTAGTAAATTTCTCTATTACCAGCTTTGGGATGTCTTGGATTTTGAAGATTTATCACATAGGCATGGCACCACACATACGGCATGGACCTTTCTGGCTTACTGCCTACTTATGTTGGACATCAGTACCATTAAAGAGGCAGGGCCCACCATGAATATAGCCTGGTAAGAAAATCAGCCCTGTCCGTACATCAGGTGGGCCAAACTATTGGAATCAACGGACAATCAACGGTATGACTCAACGTACAGTGAGCGGAACAACTTGACTCTCAAGAAAGGTGATCTTCGTGGTAGGGCCTATCACCTTCATGGGACTGATTCCTTAAACAGATGGCATGTTGGCGGGAAAGATGACATTGTACCGTAAGTTGTGGTACAGATGGCTAGTGGTGCTCAGTTCTCTTTTTGGTGGGTCCCTCGCTCTCGTGTGATGCGTATGATGAATGGGCCCAGTGGGCACGACCAGATAATATGGAAGATTTTGTTGGTAGAGCATCCCCTGTGATACCTGTATTACAAAATTGTCAGATTGTATATAGATCAATAATAGAAATCCAATGAAATAATTTTAAAACGTAGGGAAGACATTCTTAATTACTTATTATAACAGACAAGAATTCTGATTTTCCGCACCTCATACCTTTTAAGAGAACCTTTAATGAAATTAGGGTTTTCTTTGTTGTATTGGTGTAGAGACCAAGACACTCATCACACTTCTCTCTCCAGAGTCTCCACATATTAAGTTTTCATATCTAGCTTAATAACTAAGTATTATAAGGTAAACGGTTCAAAAGTCCCGCCCTAAACATATTTATAATGATCACAACTGAAGTGGGGTGCACTGAATCAAACAATATGAATAATCCAACGGTTAAATATGAACCGATGATCATGTGTGGCCCACTTGATAAGAGTCTTACATCCCCTCCCAACTGGTCTTTGTGTCATGGTGCACCTGAGTATCCAATCAGGCTGATTTTTGGCCTCATGGCCTAATATCACGTAATTGTAACTTGGACCGTCCAAATTGAGGACCACATCATGGTTGGTCCTTTGCTTGAAAATCATTGAAAGCATTGTTCGAATAACTGGTATTGAAAATTCTGAGCTTTACTGAGAAGACAATCAAATGGCATCCGACGCTGATCTGCCTAACTTGAGATTAACACTTGCCAGCACATGTCGGTGTGGTGTGGCTCACATGTAGAGATAATCTGATGACAGGGATGTCACGCCCCAAAATTCGGGTACCCGAATAGGGTGTCCAGGACCCGAATTCCAGACCCGTGACCTAAATAAATAAAAATAAAAATAAAAGATAAAGAATGACAATTTCATATGCATTTTATTTTCTTCCACCATAGCCCAATATTTAAAATCCAAACACATGCTAAGATCATTAATTACAAAATCTGTTATTACACAATGCATAATTATTTAATTTAACTTGAAGTAAGAAAATCAAGTCCAACATTGCTACATTCATAGTTCTAAAATAAAATAAATTTTATTCATTGTAGAATAACATGCCACGTGCATCCAACCACATTTCATGCTCCACTACTAATAGTAATATCTGCATCTTCAAAATATTCGTAACCTGAAACGGTTAAAACATAATGAGTTGACAACTCAATAGGATTACATCAATCCCGAGTCAAAAAACTCACAAATATTACCAAATTTAATCTTGACATTTTAATCAAAATAAAGTGAACATTGGATGTAAAATCATAGTTAATAATTTGACATTCGTGAATATGAAATAAATGAATTATTTAACATAGCTTTTCAGAAATAAAAAATACTAAGATTTGGAGTGGACAAAACACTCATGTGTGCTGATCCTTTTAGGGGATGACCTACGGCAGAGCACCGGTGTTGATCCTTTCAGGGTATGACCCTCGGCAGAGCACCGGTATAACCTTTTAGGGAGAAAAGCCCAGGGCAGTGCACCCGTGTGTACTGATCCTTTTAAGGAATCACCCAGGGCAGAGCACCCGTGCTGATCCTTTTAGGAATGACCCTGGGTAGAGCACCTGTGTCGTGCTGATCATTTCGGGAATGACCCTGGGCAGAGCACCCGTGAGAATCATCATACAAAAAATAATTATTCACATACGATGCATCTAACTTACAAGGAAACATTGTAACAATTAATATCAGAGTGCCTATAACAGATAATACGGTGATCCTTTTAGGGCATAGCACCCGTAAAAATTAAAAATAATAGTTCACATAATAAATATTCATCATCACTAACAAATAATATCTAATGCAAATAATAAAGCAATACATAATAATAATAATAGCAATACATAATAAATATTCATCATCACTAACAAATAATATCAATGCAATAATAAAGCAATACATAATAATAATAATAATAAATAATAATAAATAATAATAATAATAATAATTGCATTTGTACAGTAGTCAAATAAAAACATTTCTTTCAATAGAAATTATTTATGAATATTTCGATGTCTAGATTATGTAAAGCAATATATATGAATTTTCCAATGGAGGAATGATCACCTACCTGATATGGAAAAATAGTGTGATGGGAGGAAATAATCTGAAGAGATGCTGATTTCGACGTGCACGAACTTGGATTAATCCACTTTGAACTCGATGCTGAACCCTTACGTACTCCCTTTTCTTGATCTCTCTTTTCTTCTCAAAATCTTTCTTTTGTAATTTTTTTTTCTATGATTTTCTATATGTAGCATGAGAAATGGGGTATAAAATAATGGTAGGTGATTTGATGGGTTCTGAGTCTAATGGACGGTTTAGATTGAGGAATGGGTCCCACCATGATGATGGAAATCATGGTGAATGGGTTCCCATCCGCAACAGTTGTGGAGAAGTGGGAGAGAGAGAGAGAGAGAGAGAGTCGTGGAGAGAGAGAGAGAGAGAATCGTGGAGAGAGTCTGTTTCATGGGGTGACGTGCGTCAGCACGTCACTTTGTGGTTTGATTTATTTATTTATTTATTTATTTTGAGAATGGGCCCCACAGGCATCATGTGATAGATCCACACCGCTCATTCATTTTGCCCATCAGAGTTAGGGCCTAAGCCCAAAAATGAGGACCATCCAAAACTCATGTGGGCCACATCATATGTAACGGTAAGTTAACGGTTAACCCACCATTTTAAAAGAACCGGGTATTACATTCTACCCACCGTAACAAAATTTCGTCCTCGAAATTTACATACCTAAAAGAGGTTAGGATACTTTTCTCGAATTTCTTGCTCTCGCTCCCACGATGCTTTTTCCTCGCTGTGATGACTCCACTGTACCTTCACAAGTGGTATAACCTTCGTCCGAAGTACTTGCTCCTTATGATCGAGAATGCGCACAGGTTGCTCTTCATATGTGACATTTTCTTGAATCTCTAGCGGCTCCCATTCGATGACATGAGAATCGTCTGGCTTGTACTTTCGAAGCATGGAAACGTGAAATACATTTTGGATATTGGATAACTGAGGTGGTAGAGCCAGCTTGTATGCTACAACTCCTACTCTTTGTAGGATCTCGAATGGTCCGATAAAACGTGGCGCGAGCTTCCCTTTTTTTCCAAAACACATAACTCCTTTCATTGGAAAAACTTTTATGAATACATGATCTCCCACACAAAACTCTAAGTCTCTGCGTCGATTATCTGCATAGCTCTTTCGGCGACTCTGAGCGGCATGCATACGTTCCCGAATGATGTCAATCTTCTTGGAGGTCTCTTGAATAAGTTCTGGTCCCAACAGTGTCCTTTCTCCTACTTCGGTCCAACAGCTTGGTGATCTGCAGGGTCTTCCGTATAAAGCTTCAAATGATGTCATACCAATGCTGGCTTGGTAGATATTATTATATGCAAATTCCACCAGTGGCAGATGATCGTCCCAATTGCCCTTGAAGTCGAGAATGCAGCTACGTTACATATCTTCTAAAATCTGGTTCGTCCTTTCTTTTTGTCCATCAGTCTGCGGGTGAAATGCTGTGCTGCAATCGAGAGTAGTTCCCAAAGCTTCTTGTAGACTTGCCCAAAACCGCGATTTAAACCTGGGATCTCAGTCGGAGACTATGGATACTGGAGTACCATGAAGTCGGACGATTTCTTTAATATAAATTTTACTCAACTCCACTACAGATGTAGAAATCTTTATCAGGATGAAGTGTGCGGATTTGGTTAATCTGTCCACGATCACCCATACAGTGTCATGGTGTCGACCTGTCTTCGGAAATCCAACTACGAAATCCATGGATATATGCTCTCATTTCCACTTGGGGACCGGTAACGGCTGTAAGAGTCCTGGTGGTCTTCGATGGTCTGCCTTCACTTGTTGACATGTCGCACATTTAGATACGTACTCGGCGATTTCTCGCTTCATGTTGTTCCAACAGTATTGGCGCTTAACATCGTGATACATTTTAGTCTCCCCTGGATGGATAGTGAATCTTGATTATGAGCCTCGTCCAAAATCTCTTGCTTCAAATCAGGTTCTTTTGGAACACATAGCCTTCCACGGAACCTAATCCCTTCATCAGTGCCAATTCGTCATTCTGCATTCTCCTTACCCATTCCTTCCGCTTCTTTTTCTTTTAGCCAAACGTCTTTCTTCTGAGCTTCTAGAATACGCCGAATCTAAGAGAAAAGTTTATCATGATCTAATCTCAATTCTAAAGGTTAATAAGTTAAACTTAGCTATTAAACATTAAGAAAATAATCAAATAAATAAATAAAATAAAATAAATAAAATTACACACCAGGGTAGGCTGTGCTACTAGGTTACTTAGATGCGCCTGAGGTTCTTCAAGCTGGAGTTGCAGATCGAAATCCTTGATAACATTTAGCATCTCCCACTCTTTGATCATTAGGCTAGCCACAAGTCTTCGTGTCTTTCTGCTTAGGGCATCGGCCACAACATTTGCTTTTCCTGGGTGATATGAAATATTGAAATGGTAGTCCTTCAAAAATTTCATCCATCTTCTCTGACGCATATTCAATTCATTCTGATTAAAGAGATACTTTAAACACTTATGGTCTGAATATAAGTCGAATTGTTCCCCATATAGGTAGTGCCTCCAAAATTTTAAAGCAAAAACCACTGCTGCTAACTCCAGATCATGCGTCGGTAGAGCTGTACACGAGCAGACTATGGCTCGAGTACTCGCTCGACTCGACTCGGAATACTCGACTCGTACTCGACTCACCTGAGTTAGAGCCGAGTACGAGCGGGTTTTCACTGCTCGTTTACATTACGAGTAGAGTACGAGTCTATCGGTACTCGACTCGGTACTCGACTCGTTACTCGACTCATACTCGACTCGTACATGTGTATTATATAAACGCCCGAAAAAAAAAACCCTACCCCCACCCGTCATTTTCCCGTCCAGCACTCAACTCGCTCAAACCCTACCCCACCCCACCCCACCCCACCCGTCGTTTTCAAGTAGCGCCCGACCCCTTCCCTCCCAGCGAGCATTCAAAAATTTCTCTCTCTCTCCCTCTCCCAGAGCCAGAGGCCAGAGCCCGTCCGGCCGTCCTTCTTCTTCCCTCTCTCTCTCTCACACTCGCCCTTGTCCGGCGGTGCTAGACCCTGCCTCAGCTCGTCGCTGCCACTCGTCCGGTGCCTCAGATCTTCACTGCCACTCGTCCGGTGCCTCAGCTCTTCGCTGCCATCGCCCTGCCCTGCACGCAGCTGCCGCCTGCCGGTCGTCCCTCTTCTGCTCGCCCGGTAAGGCCTGGGGTGGATTTTTTATTTTTTGTTGCTAATATATAGTAGAAATTGCTAATATAATTGTGGGATTAAGATCGTTGGAGGAGGATTGAACGCCCGGTCGGTACGATTGAACTTTCTAGGGCCTGTTTGGCCGGGCGAACTGGATGGGATTAGATCCAATTTTAGGGCGTGTTTGGCCGGGCGAACTGGATGGAATCCAATTTTAGGGCATGTTTGGCCTGGCGAACTGGATGGGATCCAATTTTAGGGCCTGTTTGGCTGGACGAACTGGATGGGATTATATCCAATTTTAGGGCCTGTTTGGCCAGGCGAACGCCCAGTCGCCCACCATTAAAAAATTTTTGGGGCCCACTGACCACTGTACTGTTTATTTGCCTCCAATTTTAGGGCCTGTTTGGCTGGGCGAATGCCCAGTTGCCCACCACTTTTAGGGCCTGTTTGGCCGGGCGTGTTTACTTAGATTTGGATATGCTTCATTTTTTTTGGCACACATTAAAATGAGAGGACTAAATAGATGGATATACAATACATACATTGAATTAACTTAATTTACTTTATAAATGACAATTTACTTTTTACTTTGTTAGTGTTAAATGCCACCACATTAAGATGTCTTTGGCTTTTCATATGACATATTGTTAATTGTTATTAGTTAGCTATATGATAAATGTCAATTTCAGCATGCTCCTTTGTTTGCATAGATATGAATTATTTGTATTGTTCTAGTTGTAGACTTGTAGTATATAGGATAATCAGTTGCCCATTTGAAGATTTCTATGTTGCCAGACATAGATTCAGTGTGTTCTTGGATGCATAGAAATCATTCAAATTGTCCCTTTTTGGACAGTTCAGGGTTAGATAGATTGTAATGTCTTCATTTATTCCAATTTAAATGCATGTGCCTGTTCTGGTTTCGTCTCTCCTTTTTCTCTCTGGATATATTTCATGTATTTATTTTCGTCGTCAAATGTCCACACTTTGTGTTGATGATTGACATGAGAATCAAATACAAGATTAATATATTCTGAAGAGATAAGGGGAGATGCTGCCGAAATTTCGGCGTAGCATTTAAATTGGAAAATGAAGCATTACAATCCATCTAACTTTGAATGGGTGACTGATTTAGACAGTTAAGTAATTATTCCCGTCTAGCGGTCTAGCGGTCTAGCCATCTAGGACCCTAGCCTTTACGTATAGCCGTATAACATATCGAGAATTTTATTTTATAGATGGCTAGTCAAGACGAAAGCCCAAATACCCCTGGAATGGGTGCATCGGCCACATCTCCTCTAATAGTAGAGGGAGACACAGACACATCAACCGCATGCAAAGGGAAGAAGAAGAGATCAGCAGTGTGGGATGATTTCGAAGATGTGACAGTTAACGGTGTACAGAAGATAAAGTGTAATAACTGCAAAGGGTTATTCAACAAGATTCCAGGAGGATCTATGACACATCTAATTAGACATTTGAAGACGTGTCCTAAGAAAGCAAGACTCCCTCCTCCTGGCCAACAGACGTTGTCATTTACGAAGTCAGAAGGGGACGACTCCCAAGGCGTAGTGTCCACTCATAAGTTTGACAAGGAGAAGCTGAATGAGTGGTTTGCTAGATTAGTGATTTTGGAAGAAAAACCTTTCAGAATGATTGAAAGTAAAGGGTTTAGGGCTTTCTGTCAATTCCTTAACCCTCGGGTCGAGAATGTCTCCCGCGTCACAGTGCAGAGAGAAAGCATGAAGATATACGTAAAGGAGAAGATGAAACTGAAAGAAGTTTTAGCTTCAGTGAACAGCATAGCTTTGACTTCTGATTTATGGATGGCGTCCAATCAAAGAAAAGGATACATTTCATTAACCACTCACTATGTCGATAAGGATTGGAAACTATGCAAGAGAATTTTGAACTTCAAACACCTTCCTCCTCCACATACTGGTTTATTTATTTCAGATTGCATCTACAGTTGTCTAGAAGGTTGGGGCATTGAGAAGAAAATTTCAGCAATAACTTTAGACAATGCTTCAGCAAATGACAGTGTCATTTCATGCTTACGTAACCAGTTCAGGGCTACAGGAAATTTATTTTTTGAAGGAAAAATATTTCAGGTTAGATGTTGTGCCCATATTATAAATTTGATTGTACAAGAAGGGCTGAAAGCAATCGACGACACTATAGAGAACATAAGAGAAAGTGTGAAATATATAAGGGGGTCGCCATCGAGGCTGAGTGTATGGAATGACATCATCCAACGTTTGAATGTGCCATCTAAAAAAACGTTGAAGTTGGATGTCTGTACACGTTGGAACTCGACCTATGAAATGTTAGATGCGGCAATAGAATTACAGCTTGCATTTCCTGAATATGCGGCGCGTGACAGAACGTATTCTTGGTTGCCGAGCACAGATGATTGGGTCAAAGCACAACAAGTTCACACATTTCTCCAAGTTTTCTACGATTGCACGAAGATTTTTTCTGGGAATCAGTATCCAACCGCGAATCTGTTTCTTCCGTCTCTTTGGAAGATTAAGGATGCTCTGCAGAAAAATGCCAGTGCGGGTCCAGATTTCATACGTCAAATGACAGTTGGTATGAAGACGAAGTTCGATAAATACTGGCACGAATGTCATCTGTTGATGTCCTTGGCAGTTGTTCTTGATCCCCGTTGTAATATGGGATTGGTTAGCTTTATTTTCATGAAGCTTTATCCTACTGAAAGAGCGGCAGCAGAAACGTCTAAGGTTCGTGAAGCCCTTGAAGATCTATATAAATCGTATGTTAATACTTTACCTGCAGTAGGTGTTGAAGAAAGTAGAGATGCGAATATTTCTGTACCTGGAAATCCGGATGTGCTAAATGAATACATATCATATTTGGCACAAGCACGAATGGGAGTTGATACTAAGGAATCAGAGTTAGAAATGTACCTCAAGGAGTCAATCGTAGTGCGAGCTGAATTTGATGTGTTGGAATGGTGGAAGATGAGGGTTAATGAATCAAAATACCCTACATTATCTGTGATGGCACGGGACATATTATCAATACCAGTTTCAACAGTGGCATCAGAATCCGCATTCAGCACAGGGAGCAGGGTTGTGAGCAAGTATCGAAGCTCACTTTCGCCAAACACAGTTGAAGCGTTGATTTGTACGCAAGATTGGTTGCGCCCGATATGGGGAGGAGATATGAATGATGATGATGAAGAAGAGGAGATTGAGATTCGTGATGAGTCTCTACCTATAGATCAGTAATTATTTTCGATTTTTCAATTTTTTTGGCTGAATGTTGAATGATCTGTAATATTATTTCACTGCAACTGCAAACACGAAAGTGTTGGTCCTTTTGGAATGTGGTTTGGAAGACTTTGAATCATTGATATTTATTTACATATGCCTGTTCATTTACTTTTATTTTTGAATTTTGATACATTTATATTGCTTTCTTTTGTTGCTATATCAAGTTCAATTTATTTATCAATATTCTGATTTTTTATTAAAAATTGAATGTAGATATGTCGTCATCTGAGCCATCGACAAACATTTGGGACTATGCTTCCCTAGTTGAATCACCGCCACGGTCTGGAAAAACAAAGATTAAGTGTGGTTTGTGTGGCACAAAGTTTGTGCACAAGACTAATCGTTTTCGCCTACACTTGTCATGTCGAGGTGGTGATGCAAAATCATGCCCCAATGCCCCTAAGGATGTCCAAATTCTTTTTCAAGCCCTGTTAGATTCGAATAGAAAGTCTTCCACTCCATCCAAACCTTCTGCTTCTGGATTTGGTACACAAATGACATCCACAAAAAATGCAGAGGAGGAAGCCAGATTAAAAGCTTTGGAGGAAGAACAATTCCAAATCGCCATAAAACGCAGTATGGAAGATGCTTCTAGACTTCAGCGATATTCGAGTCAAAGACAACACGATGTTGAAGCAGGGTCAAGTTACTCGTTGAGTACGACAAATAAGAAGAAGAAAAAGAGTAACAAATTGAAATTTCTGACTCGTATCGGTGAATTTTATAGGGCATTGGGTACTACATACAATTCTTCACATAAAGTAAGTTTGAAAAATCTAGTTGAAAGTGTAGAAGAGCACGAAAGAAAAATCTCTTCACCTTCTGACTCAGAGGAAGTGAATCAATTTGTATATGAAAAAATAGATAGCAGTTCCGATGGATCAGATGACAATACAGGAACAGGAAGACACTCATCTTATAGAGGTTATTAGTTATAAATTGTCATTTTGAACAATGTAATGTAATTATGTAAATACGTTAATGTAATTATGTAACAATGTAATTTAATTATGTGCATTTTATATATTTTATTGTTTCGTTTAACTTTTCAATTGACAATCGAATTGAAATTCAAATTAATTTCAATTTATAACTTGAACTTGGCTCAAAGCTCGAACTCGTTACTCGAAAACCCTGCTCGAATTGGGCTCAAATTCAGACTCGGACTCGAACTCGCCTCGAAAACTCGCACTCGGTACTCAACTCGTGTGCTCGTACTCGGACTCGACTCGAAAACTCGGCCTCGACTCGACTCGTTTACTACTCGTACTCGGCTCGTACTCGGGCGAGTAGAGTACGAGCAGGGGGTCATGCTACTCGGCCGAGTAGAGCCCGAGTACGAGCAGCGGTCGGTCGTTAAGAGTCGAGTACGAGTAGGGCAATACTCGACTCGACTCGACTCGTGTACAGCTCTATGCGTCGGGTAATTTCTCTCGTGAGTCTTTAACTGTCGTGATACGAATGCGATAGCTTTGCCTCCTTACATAAGAACACATCTTAATCCCTGATATGACGCATCAGTATAAACGACAAATCTTTCTCCTTCGGTCGGTAATGCCAGAACTGGGGCTGATGTCAACCGCTTCTTCAGTTCGGTAAATGCCTGCTCACAATCTTGATCCCACTTAAAGTTCGTATTCTTCTTAGTTATATTAGTTAGGGGTCTTGATATATTAGAGAATCCTTTTATAAATTTTCGATAGTAACCAGCAAGGCCGAAAAAACTTCGCGCTTCAGACACATTCGAGGGCTGCTCCCATTCTAATATTGCTTTAATTTTAGCTGGGCCCACAGATATTCCTTTCTCTGACACCACATGCTCCAAAATTTTTTTAGATCTTTGCTATCACTTTTTAGATCTTTGGATTGCTAGGTGTATCTTCAACCATTTGCCATCCATGATCGGGCGGGGGGCAGACCATATACGGGCCTACCATACTCCAATAATCTCCCCAAATAACTTTTATCTAAACCATCCAAAGCCGAAGATCAAACGGCTACCACACGACCTCCTATCAATCCAACGGTCAGGAGGCTCTGATCATGCCTATCAGCATAAAATTCATGAAAAACCAAGCAAAATATTCCAATTAGCATCCAAATCAAAATAAAATTCCTAAAAAAGAAGAACGAAGATTTTCACAGAAAAAAAAAACGAAAGAAAAAAAAAAAAAAAAAGTACTTATTTATAAACAAGACTCCCATCATATGTATATAAAGAGACTGAACTTAGCTTCTTCTCCCTCGATCCATCATCATCTCACCATTCGCTGTCCTCTGAGTTTCTCACGCCCCACCCATCCATCACCGCCTACGGCTCCGATCGCCTCCCAAAAGCTGCCGCCTTGATCGCCTTCAGTTCCTCCTCCAGATGCCACGTCATCACCTGGATCACATTGCCCATCTCATCATCACCATCGACCGATCTGAACCATCCGACGCTCTCACCTCCATAATCCTCTCCTCCTTCTGAACACCTAACATTCTCGTCTTCTCCACCTTCGATGATTCTTCTTGTATTTTTTACCAGTTCCGAGACTCGGGAGGAGAAAGCATCAAGAACTGCCGTCTTCCTATTCAAATGCTCTTTAAGATCGTTCTGGGAATCCAAAAGGGTCTGGATTATCTCGGTGTTGTCCTCCGCGATCTTGTCCGTCCGCTCCTCCCAGAAGTTCTTTTCCTCCATCAGACACTTAAGGTACGATTTCACCTGCCGGAGCTCCGAAAGATCTTCTTGATTCGTCATCTCGAGTCCCTGGATTTCCAGAAACAATTGCTCGACTTCCTCCGTCTTCAGATCGAGTTCCTCTTGGAGTCTGGCCTTGTCTTGGACGGTCTGATCGAGCTCGTCTTTGAGTTCTCGGCATCGGAAGGAATGATCCAATAAGATCTTGCCGAATTTCATTTCCATCCTCTCCTTTTCGATTCGAAGGCTGCCGAGCTCTTCTCTGAGATCGTCGTTGGCTTCCATGGCTCTCTGTTTTTGGTTGTAGCAATGAATATGTGTGGAGAACAAGGGAAGTGAAATTTCATCCTTTTATAACCAAATGCTAGCTTGACCAACACGCAGCACGTATCACTCGTGCGGCCGTGCCACATGTGTGAAGCATCAAAGCCGTGCAAAGATGAATCCCTAGCGTCTAAATAGATTGTAGGAAGATCGGGCCGGTAATATTAATAAATTGGGCCACTTTTGTGCGGATTCTACGGACGTACTTTTATAAGTGTCCACATTCATCTTTTAAATGTGTCTCCGCTGATCGGCCTCGTTAACGATCATCTTTATTTTCATTCCCAATAAACGGTTGTGATGTCCCACGCATGTGACAGGCTCCAGAGCGTTTGTTTTGCCTCTGTCGCGATTCACGATACTTTGTGTGTTGACACCCATTGGGCCCACATGCTGATTGATCAGATGATCGAGACCGTCCACATTGTTGAATCTATGCTGTACAGGTTAATGCCTGAGAGTTAAGCTGAACGGATGACTTTGACCGTTACCATCGGTAAATGATTTAAAACAATGAAAAGAAAATTGTCAACAATGGCTCGTATTCAACTCTTAAAATCGAAGGATTGGATCATTTCTGAAACTTAATTGTCGGTGAATGTCTTAGTATTACTACTATCGAGAAAATGAACGGTCTAAATCATCTGATCATCTCATCATGTGGGCCCTAGTAAGTAGCGACACACGCTGGCCTCTCCCTCGTGACAGAGGCAAAGCGATGGACTTTCGAAGGTATCTTGACGTAGAGCGGTAGGCCACGATTAGAGGTGGGCAAAATGGACCCGATCCGGCGGATCCGACCCGATCCGCCCCGATCCGCCCCGAATCAAATAGAACCGATGGCTTGGATCGGTCAGGATCGGGTAGGATCAGTCGGATCCAAATGACAATCGGATCGGATTCGGGTACATGGCAGATCCGACCGAACCTAACCGAAATCCGATCCGTTTGGATCCGACTCGATTCGATCAGGACCGCACCGGGTGTGGTATACCCCTCCCTATATTTCATACCAGCAGGTGGATCCTTAAAAAAATTTAACGACGAAAAAATCATTATCTCTGCTTTTATTTATGGTGTGGTCCAAATGATCTTTGGATATAATTCATTTTCTAGATAATGCTCTAAAATGATCTCTGAAAATAAATGAACGGTGTAGATATAATAAATACATCACTCTAAGGCTCATGTAACTATGATATCAAACCGTTCGTACAACTCAGAGCTCGAGGAGCGTCAAATAGCAGCTGCATAGCTGCTGTTAGCTGGCAGCAAATTGCGTGCTGAGTAAGACAGTAGGCTAACCGTACTTAGTAAACTCTATGGGGTCCACCGTGATTTATGTATTTTATCCACTTCGTCCATTCATTTTAACCAATAATTTTAGGGCTTGAGCCTAAATATTAAGTATATCCAAACATCAACTGGACCACACCATAGGAAACAATGTGAATTGAACATATACCGTTGAAAATTTCTTGGGGCCACTGAAGTTTTGGATCAAGCCTGTATTTGTGGTTTCCCTTAATCCATATCTCTATGATCTTATAAACAGGTTGGATGAGAAATAAACATCACTATGGCCCCTGGAAAGGTTTCAACGGTCAAAGTCATTATTCCAACTATTTTCAATGATATGGTCCACTTGATCTTTAGGTATGCTTAAATTTTGGTCTAAACCCCTAAAATAAGATGAAAAAACGGATGGACGGCATGGATAAACCAGATACTTTCACGGTGGACCCAACAAAGCTTACTTAAAATGACACGTGCCCGTACGTCTTCTAACTACGCGTACGGGTAGACAGCTGTAGCGTACGGGTAGACTGCTGTAGCCTGTAGTATAGGCTTGTAGCTTCATCAGCAAGTCAGGGTATTAGCTTCCTTCTTCAAGAAGCTATGTATGTATTAGCGTGACCTTCATCGTTTTATCCTAATGAGTAAACTGTGTAGGCCCCGTCTTGAATGTTTTAGTTTATCCACCCCGTTCATCAGTTTTTCCATATCAATTTAGGGGTTAATACTAAATTTTAAGGGTATTCAATAATCAAGTAGGTCACACCATAGGAAACAATGAGCATAATCATTTTCATACCGTTGAAAAAAATAGCTATCCGAACCTTGTCCAAACCGATCCGACTCGATTTTCGTGACCGACTCGGACTCGGATCGGTTCAGGAAAGTAGAAGATAGGATCGGATCGGGTAAGATGGTTCGGATTGGGTGTCGGATCGGATCGAGTTCGGTTTCATCAGGCGAATTTCGGATAGGATCGGGT
Organism: Magnolia officinalis; assembly: GCA_021015155.1. NCBI lineage: Eukaryota > Viridiplantae > Streptophyta > Magnoliopsida > Magnoliales > Magnoliaceae > Magnolia > Magnolia officinalis. Next base: position 4,508,102 of record JAJHSJ010000012.1, on the reverse strand, counting down.
TGGGCCCAATCCGATCCGACTTGGTCCGATGCCCAGCACTAGCCACGATGTAGTGAGAAAACAGATACAGTTTTGACCGTCACATGGCATGCACTTCAAATACGAACCGTCTAAACGGTGGACGCGGATTGCCAGTATAGCATGTCATCATGGATATCCGTGGTGACCCGACTCTGTGGGGCCCATCGTGATGTATGTGTTTTATCCACGCCGTCCATCCGTTTTTATAGATCATTTTAGGAGATTTCCCCAAAAACAAGTCAGATCCAAAGCAAAGGTGGAGCACACCACAAGAAACAATGGGGATTGAACATCCACTATTGAAAATTTCCTAGGTCCACTGTGATATTTTATCTGTCATCCAACCTGTTCATAAGGTCACACAGACCTGAATGAAGAGAAAAAGTAAATATAAACTTTGATCTAAAACTTCTGTTGCCCTCTAGAATTTTTAACGGCGGGTGTTCAATCACCACTATTTTCTGTGGTGTGGCCCACCTAAGCTTTAGAGCTGAATCAATTTTAATCTCATGCCCTTAAAATGATCTGGAAAATCGATGGACGGCTTGGATAAAACACATACATTACGGTGGGCCCACAGACTTGTGCCACTTCGTGCCATAGAGAAATCCTGCGGCGAGTGCTGCAGGCAATCCGCTTCCCAAACCGTGTACGGGGACTGCCTAAATAACCCAACTACGTGGAGCCCATCGGGATGTATGTGTTTTATCCGCCCCACTAATCCGTTTATCCAAGATCTTTTAAGGTTTGAGGCTAAAGATTAGGCAGATCCAAAGCTCAAGTGGACCACACCACAGGAAACGGTGGGGATGGAACGGCTACCGATAAAAATCTTAGGGGTCGTACAATTTTTGGATCAAATTCATATATATATATATATATATATATATATATATATATAATATTATATATATATATGTGTGTGTGTGTGTGTATGTATGTTTTGTTTTTGTTTTTCCTTCGTCCATGCCCGTGTGAAATTTTGAAAGCGAAATAAAGGTCGTGGTTGTGCATAGGAAGGTTTCAACTGTGGATGTCATTATATCCCACTGTTTCCTATGGTGCGGTCCACTCAGCCATTGGATTTGCCTCATTTTTGGATTAATAACCAAAAATGATCTGTAACAATGGTTTGACGGCGTGGATCAAGTACGTACATCACAGTGGCCCTATAGAGCCGGTCATCAGGGATATCCCTGATGACTGGGTCTCTACCCATCCGCATCCACTCGGTGGAAATTCCTGCCCATTTTCCGCGTTATCACATTCACATCGACTGGAAATTCCTGACTTGTGATTGGTGGGCCTTCTTTCTTGGAAGTTAGAAATTTTGCGTGTTTTAGCTTTTTCCATATGTGTGGAACTTTCAGGGAAATTGTGGGTTAGATCCATCTAAAGCAAGTCCCACTAGTTGTACGGTTCGGGCTTGAGACACATGCCACGTGCACGGTACAACGCCTCATCTGTATCCTCGCTACAGGTCAGACGGTTGCCTTCTATCAAAACTCTTTAATAGAGGAAATCGAGGGAATTGATCGCGCCGTGGGAAAAGAATTATACGTACTATGCTATCTTCAAAGCCTAATTCACTCCTTTTTTATAAATTCACGCTGGCAATGGGCTAGGGGTAATTACTTTCAAATAATGCAAGACTTTCTTTTCTTTTCTTTTTATTTTTTATTTTTATTCTTTTATTTTTTTATTTTTAATATTGCGAGTGCAACAATCACGAAGGGACCTACTCAGGGACTTAGTTAATGCAATTCGAAACTCCGACAAATTTGTTGAGTGATCAAACTTAGTGATTAAAATAAGATTCGAGTTACTCGCGAAGTGCAAAGTGTTCAATTTAGATAATACTGCTCAATTTCGGCCTTGATATTTTTGCTAGTATTTATAATGCCGGCATATGGAAAATCCCTACAGATGAGGTAACTTTTCCATACCAATAGCATCTAAGATGTTGATTGTCTATCATTGTCTTCAAAATGACATGCAAACCAAGTTGGGCCAAATTCTTTGAATAAGAAATAGTTAAAAGTTCATGTAACACTTCGAATTTCGTGGGCCGAGTAGATATTCGACTCTCGATATCATGGGTGCTACTTATACTTTGCGGAAGCAAGATTTTATAGTTTGTTTTGCCTAGCATTTGAACAATTCATAGAATTAAAATAGACTATGCGATGTACCCTAGAATAAATATAAATTTTAATGCAATTAAATCAACTATCGGTAAAACATGTCTATCCAAAGTACGAGATTGCCCATGAGCAAAATATACAGTCCAAAATTTACAAATGTGTCAACTCTAAGATCTTATCGACAATGGCCCACTGAGCAACTAGATATACGAGGATACCTCCTCAAAATCCATGGATGCCTCGTCCAACGTATCGGACTCCAGGGTGCCTACATATATGATAGGGTCTGGTTGGTATTTTAAAATACCATCCCAGAGTGGGAGTGAGCGATTAACTCAGTGGTTCCATTAATATCAAGTTACACAAGTTATCAAATCCACATGTACAGTTAATGAAAAATAATTTTAAGCATAGATTCCCTAGATACTTTAGTTAATATACATGCATGGTATTATGATATGATGCATGCTCTTGCCATCCAACACTCCCTCGAGCAACTTCATCTATACGTTCGCATATAACCAACACTCCCTTAATGCGACCTCAATTGCCAAGTCATCAACCTAACTAATGCAATGCGACAGTGATCATGTTAACTGAGTGTTTAGTTATGTCCGTTTGTCGAGCAAGATTGGAAAAACTGAGGCACTCCTACGAAATCAAGGCCTTAATCCAATCGCGAGGCCCAAGGTAGCCGTAGCGGCCTTATGCCTACGATCCTTGATTTGTCTGGGTTCGTCACTCCCAGCTGAACTCATACGAAAGGTGGATTTGTAAACTGGATTGTTCGCAGTCACTACGGGGAGGCTCGTCACCCCAGCGCAGGCCGATAGCTCGAGCATAGTGTCCCATACCACCATGCCCAACTCACGAGACTTGTGAATTGTAACATAGCGGTTGTAAGTGGGCGTTCCAGGAGCGTAGGGTGTCTCAAGTTTAAACAGACGTGATCATACATGGTGAACACCCATGGTTGGTTAACTAGTGAACTAATTCGGCTGATTTAAACGATCACGGCGCAACCGGTATTGAGTGCAAGCATCTCGTGTAGTCCAACTACTGTCGGTTGTCTGTTTTTGGCATGAATCGGTCAAATTGGCAGAGGGCAACCGATCCAGTAGGGCTGTCTTTGTAATTTTTTGATTTGTTGGCCATTACCAATAAACTAAAATTCTATAGCATGCCACAAATAATTTTATTCAAGAATAGACAACTAACTCAACAGTATTTCAGGATATTCTAGCTAATATAGGCAAACAAATAGGAATGCAAGTGTATTATTCAATCATCGCACAAGTTATCACAATCAGCTAATTAGACACATGTATCAGAGAGAAAATACGAAATATGTGAGCATGAAATTTCAGTGAATCAATTTTATTCTAACATGTAATCAATAATCGGCAGCCATAAATGGAAATTTCACTTCATGAAGGACAATAGGTCTAAGGATTAGTCACTAGTTAGCATGCGATTCACAATTTCACTACACAATCATTATTTGCTACATAGGTTCGATAATTGGCAACCTAAAGGTAATGGTCTGCACCTAGGGGTGGCCCGACGATTCTCTAGCGTCACTCCTAGGACACCAGCGGAGTAATCGACAATTTGACGCACTACGTCAAATAAGTTAGTTCATAAGGGCGCATGCAACAACCCACAAGGTTTAAATTTTTAAAAGAGGCTAAAGGATTACCTTTCTATTGTCGGTGGGTCGTTCTCTACGGTGGGGTGGAATTGCGGTTTCCGACGTGGGCAGTAGCAATAAGGGAAATTCCCAAACCAACTCCCTAAAGAACTCCCTCCTCCTCTTCTCCCCTCTCCCTTACTCCATTGCAATTAGAAATTCGGATGGGAGTGAGAGAGTGGAATCTTAGGCCTTAAATAGTCTAAATTTTATGTTTAAATGGCCCTGCGAGCTTTTTTTCTAATGTGCATGCCCCTAGTGGGCTGAATATTGGCCCATACGGCTTCTTCAGGGGCCCATTGGCTCATCCGCGCCATGGAACAGGTGCCCCATCATAGGATGAGCGATTGGTCCAAATTGGGTGGAGATCGGATACCTCAATCGATCGTGGGGGCCCTATTTATGATGGACGGTCGTCGATAATCAATCGGGGCTACAGTTATACGGATATGAGCAGAGAAATATCCTTAACTCATATCTCAATTTTGGTTGTGATCTAACGGTCGAAAAGTCCTAACTTTGCGAAACAATGATGGGTTTATTTCACTTAAGTTTTCAGATTTCAACCCAAGAGATTCGCGCGTTTCAATAACATGGCTTCCGCCCCAAGTTGAGTAGTTTTAGGCACTTCCTTAGTTCACTACCCGCAATGGACGTCAAGTCTAGTGGGACGGACATTATCCTGTAGTTTCAAAACTAGTGGCTCACTAACAAGCGGTCTAGAGCTTGTTTGAATAATCAAGGCATTTCTAAAATGAATTAGGTATCAAGATTTCTTGTGCGCATTTATTAAGGTTTAAATTAACTATGTTCATAGTGTGGCGATTTGGTCATGATTACTTTAGACCATTCGTTCTTAAGCTAAATGAGCAACTGTGTTGATTTGGTTTATTAATTAAGATCCGACCCATAGTTATCTCGACTTTAAGTAGGTTTTTATTTGCTTATAGTTGTGATAGGTTGGCTAGATTTGGGACCTATGTGAACAAATCATGGGGCTAAACTCGATGTTTAAGAGATCGATCAGATTCATCCGCTTTCTACGGTTGATCATTCTTATTTGTACAGTTTTTTATCGGTATCACCCATTTATAGCCTCACTTCGAGCATTAAAGGTCAGTAAGTGATGACGTATGCTAGTTATATATAAAAGAATTTAAGGATTTTTGACAATCCAAAATAGCAAAAATTCAGGACGTTACAGTTCAGTAACGTTTGCCTTTATTGAGAGAAAGGAACAAGGAGTCCATATAACCAGAGAATGTACGGATCTCCTAAGGACAATAAATAACATGATGACCATAAGAAGTATAAACAATATCGAAAATTATGAGAGAATATACAAGAGTAGAGTTGAAGTACTCATTCATCCATATTTGGAGAAGCCATGGTGGTCCTTTAACGATATATAAACATTTTACGCATGACCACAAAAAATACAATTGATCCAAATCTTAGATGAACAACACCGAAGGAAACAGTGGTTATTGAATTCCCACCATTAAAACTTCTTGCAGGTCGCGGAATTTTTATTTTCCATCCAACCTGTTGATAAGATCACAAGGATCTGGATGAAGGGATCACACAAATATCATCTTGATCCAAACCTTTTTCTGTCAGACAAAAAGGTTTTGATGGTCAATCAGCGTTGATTCCTTTGATTCTTTTGGAGTGGTCCACCTAATAGTTGTATCTACTTCATTTTTGATATCACACTCTGAAATAAGCTTTCAAAACAGATGGACAGTGTGGATGTAAGTAATATACACCACGATGAGCCCCACAAGTTGGGACCCACCTAATAGTTACCCCGAAATGCATAAAAACAGTTCAGAGGTATAAAATTGTTTAAAAAAATTGCAAACATTTAATCACACCTTAACATAAACAAGAACAAGTAGTGTAATTTAAATCATCGTACTTAGGCCACTAGTCAGTCCCATCCTCACCCTTAATTTCCTCGCTAGGAGAATCAAAGGATGGGCCACATGTATTAAAGGCCTATGTTGGATAACATGTTTAGCTTGCCTACTAAGTGGACTTTATTTATTTATTTATTTTGGTACAAGAGCATGACTTGTTGTTATGGCCCCTTAAATGATTGATTTACTGTAAGGATCTAATATATGCTTTATTGAATTTATCAAATTGACTCATTGTAAATAAAAACATTTTTGCGGCCCACTAAATAATTGATTTAGTGTAAGAATCTACTATAAGTTTTATTGAATTTCTCAAATTGACTCATTGTAAATAAAAACTTCATATATTATACTTTTTAATTGATTTATCACTCCAAGCTTTATTGTACGTTAATATCCAGTTACAAGATATAAATAATTTACAAGTCGTCCCCATATAGAATTTTCCTCTGATTCTTCAATGGCTCGATCCAAAAGACCATGTTCTTCTCAGATTGAACATATCGCTGAATCTTCAAACCCGTCATTATCTTCAGAAGATCATCCTAAAAAGAAAACTAGGTCAACTGGAGATCATTTTTCCTACTTCAAAATATCGGATCCAGTACCAGTTATCAACTTTGCCGACTGTATCTTGCTTTTCGCTGACCCTATTTGTATTGTTGTAATGATGAGGGAACTTGAGAGCCCGTCAACAGTGGGTCATGAATCTGATTAGGAGAACTGGTTAAAATCTATTGCTAATTTCTGCACTGACAGTTCTCGTCCTGCACCCGCCGAATCTTCCCCTCCTTCGTCCTTCTTGAAGAGTAAGAAACAAAGGAGTAAAAATGAAATTCTTATAAATATTTTAGCATGTAAGCAAATTATAGCATATAAATATTTTATAATTGTAATTTAATTATAACTTAAAGATTTTATAGGAGACCAAATGAGGCATGAGTTATATCACTCATTTAAGTAATTTTCGTTATGATATCTTCCATAAGATTTTTCCAATGGTGTTATGTTAAACTAGTCATTTCCTATTAATGACAAGATTGCCCTAGGATTATAATGCACTTTCAGAAGTTAGGATTCTTACAGGTGAGCCATGTCATTTGAGAAAGGTGGGTGGTTAGAAGAAAATGACCAAAATTCAATACTTAAAACATACTGGTAGCATGCATGATGAGTGGGCCAGCCTAGTGGGCCACATGTGGATGAGCTATGGTGCAAAAACTATGATGATCCATCATCCATGTTTTGGATGATCAGTAGGCTGCAGGCCCACTCATGAAGTAGCCCAAGTACATATATCCACTTAATCCATGTGGCATGTGGGGGTGAGATCCAAACCATCCATTAGACAGGACCCACTTCTGTCCATTCATCAAATGGACAGAAATTATAAACTTAGGTGAAAGTTAGGAAAATCAGGCCGACCATTTATCTTTTTAATTCAACACTTGTTCTGTAGACTATATATGTCTCACCTGGTAAGTGGACTGGCCTCATTCTTTAACTAGATTATCAAGATGCGGGACCAGCCTTTTAACTGTACTTTTCATTAGGAATGCAGTGTGAATATTTCTCCTTTTAGACTGGCCAGTTTAGAGACCGCACTGATCAAATAATCCTGACCGTTTGATAGGAGGTTATTTATTAGACTACAAAATCACACTAATCAGGAGATCTCAACCGTTCAATAACAGAATGACTGACCATTTTTTCTGAAAACATCCATTTTCAGTCCCAATTTAAGTAGTAAAAGACGGTCATGATCTCGCAATATTTATTGGATAATCATCCGTTGAAGTCATGATCACTGAATTGGGTGGGCATGTTTGCTATTGGGCCAGCCTATGAGTGTCTTAGATCTCACACGAGTTCAAAGATGCTTTGTAGCAAGTTATAAAAGCAATTTCAAAAAGGTAGCCGAATGAAACTTAGGTAGTAAGTTATAAAAAGGAAATTAAAAAAAAAAAAATCCTCATAAATCCCCAATTTACTAGAGAATTCCTCCACAAATCAAAACACGTGTGTAAAGTCATGATCACTGAATTGGGCCAGCCTATGAACGTCTGAGATCATACACCTGCTCTAAGGTACTTTTTGAGATCTGCAAGGTGAATAGATGAACAGAATTGTTTGTTGAAAGGGTATTCTTGCACAAGGATAGTTTTGTCATTAACAAAAAAAAAAATAGAAAAGAACCTAACCTTTTTAAAGTTGAAGGAAAGTACGTCAATGAAAATTACCGACGTGGGTTGATGAAAAGCTTTTGAAAAAATAGTACGAGGGCGAAACTTAGGCAGCAAGTTATAGAAAGGAATTTTTGTTAAAAAATTCCTCGTAAATACTAAAATTATCAAAGAAATCCTCCATAAATTTAATAATTCCATTGTGCTGTTTTTAGGAGGAAGTTGCGAATAACCACATATGTTGTTTTTCTTTAATGAGCATTAAAGTCAGAAATTTTGGGGCCCACACAGTATGTGGATGGTATTCAATCTGTCAAATACATGCACCCAACCATTGATGGGATTTTTTGTCCCGTGCTCGACCGGTCGAGGGCTGGTGCACGACCAGTCGTGGAGTCGAGTCGTGGCTCGACTCAAAGTTCAACGACTGTGGACTATTTTTTCCGGGGGTGCTCGACTGGTCGTGGGAGGTCCTCGACTGGTCGTGGGTGGCGCTCGACCGATCGTGGACTCGGTACGACCAGTCGAGGTTACGCAGATTCATTCCACGATTTTGTGTGGATTCGTTTTGCAAGTCCTTTTGCAACTGGGATGCGGAAAGGAATTTCCTAAAATTATAAAAAAGGGTCCCTATGACTTTTCTAGGGAAAGATGTGGTGAAAGAAAAAGTACAATAGAGTTTCTTAAAGGGTTTAGGGATATCAAAGGTGAGAGAGAGGAAGCTTGTAGAAGGGAGGTTATGCTCGTGGAAGTGATATTCGGTGCAATCTACATCTCAGCGCTCCTACGTCCTCGTAATCGGTGAGATCTCTCTGGTTTTCTTTTATTCTATCATTGTTTATCCACTCATGCGTGAGTGAAGAAGGTTGTAACGTTCTACTTCATAATAGACTGTTGATCTGGACGAGGTCCCGTGGTTTTTACCTCTTTGAGGGTTTTCCACATAAAAATCTCTTGTGTGGTGTGTGATTTATGCTTTGATTTATTTCATTGCTTTATTATCCATAATTCTGGTTTGTTTCGGGAGGCTAGATCCTAAGGTTTTGTGCAAACCCCCAACAACCATAATCATCATACAAAGCAAAACCCTTTCCAGTCAAATCACTAGATGGGCTACATAAGCATTTTGATTGACCTTTTAAAAAAAAAAAAAAAAAAAATTCTTTTAAATATCATGGTGAATTAACTATATATTGGATGGATTGGATACCATACAAATATCTTGTGGGCCCTATAATTTTCTACTTTAGCATAAAGAAAAGAGTACACTAAGTAATTTTATCACTCAAAATTAATACATCTCACATTAGTTAATTCAATTTGTTACAATTCTACAACGTAGCTATATCGAAATAAACTAACTTTAATTTTATGCACATGGCAATACAAATGATGAAGATGATGAGAATCTGATCAATAGCCGGATGATAAAATAGGCCGTAAGAGGATATAACTTTCTTCTCATAATGAAAAGAAGAAGAGAAAAAAATTAATGAGTGATAACTTTCTTTTCCCTTTTGTGTGTTGTGGTTAGAAAAAGACAGGTAGAGAATAAGAAGACTAGAGAAGGGTTTGCCTTGTGGAGTAAGAGACTGAAAGAGGAGGGGGTTGAAGAAAGGTGTTGTAAGGGTTGAAGTGTGCCTCTTACTTGAGGAAGGGTTAAATGTTCACCGACATACACATAGGACGAGGTCCTGCTTTGTCTACCACCTATTAAAGTGGGGCCCACGACTAGGACATTTAACTTTCGTGGAAATTTCAGAAAGCATGTGCATGAACCATCAAAGGAAAATCCATGGTACGTATGGCCATCCATCATACATATGCACTCAGAAATGGTTCACGTGGCGTACTAAATGGTACAAATCAAGGAACTCATAGTAGGTAGGTCATGATTTAAGCCCTGAAGATCAGATTGAGTGATGTTAACCATTGATTGATGGACGTCCATTATTATTATTATTTTTATTATTTTTCATTTTGAAAAATCCTTAAATGTCAACAAATCTGCCACCTAAGATGAGGTAAGCATGGCGTATAATCTGGGACTTATATCAAGTGGGCCACGACTAACTTCAGTGTGGAAATTTCTGAGAGCCAGCAAACTTAACTATCACAGTCTGTCAAAGTATGAAAGTTCTTCTATGGTCAGAATCTTCAAATATATGGTGGGGCCACGAAATAAATGGTCCACTTAATGGGAACACTTGATGACTTGTCAGAGCACTGGAAGACCAGGAAATAATAGGTGAATTGATTAGAACATAGCTTATTATACTTTTAACAAGAAAAAACAATAAAGTATGGCTGATTATACGCATCGACATGACTATGTAGATATATGTACGAAAATCCAAACCGTCCGAATTGTTGAACTCAATGCAGAAGAGTTATGTCCTCAAAACTAGATCGATTGGTTGATCCTAGCCTTCTATTCGATTTTCATCCAATTAGATTATCATGCTGATCCGTGATGTGACTTTTGGGTTTTGACCCACCTGCGTGGACCCACTACTTGAATGGTTTGAATTGGATATAATAATTCTAAAAATTTCAACTTCTTTATTATCTGAGTTTGTCCTTCTTCTATGAAATGAAACATCTAGAAATACAATTGCCTTTATAAATGGGAAAATCATTTGATAAAATCATTAGGCGGGCAGAACTACACGGGTTGCATGCTTGATTTCATGAACAAACCACAGTAGCCCCACAAGCAGAACTGTAGATTAAGCTTTTTCTACTGACAAACCTAAAATATGACTAGGGAAGATACAAGTTATATAGCCAGCGGTGGCAATGGCCAGGGCTCCTAAACTTCACTCAAAGGTTAGGCGCAAGCTTAAAATTCTACTCCCAACATCTGGCCGGGTCCAAGCTGAGCCTGGATCGTTAGTGAATGGCCCGGGCTAGATCATTGGCCCAGTCAAATCATTAAGCGGACCATTGTTATACAAAAGACCAATTAATTTGAAGGTACTTGGTACTTAGCAATCTCATTAAAATTGTATTTATAGTTTAAAAGCATTTTTGGATGTTGGATCATTTTCCAATGATCAAAACTATTCATAGAATAGGAGTGCTATATATATATATATATATATATATATATATATATATATATATATATATATATATATATATATATATTAGAGTGTTATTAATTAATTAAATAAATACCATCTCAAATTTAAACTATTGGGTGTCGTTGATCATGTTATCCTTTTCCCTAGAAGGCATTCCTAGCTAAGCCGGTAGGCTAAGTCAATGGCCAACTCCCACAAAGACGGATGTGATAAGGTTGATCACCTTGTTCCTTGGAAGATAATTACTCTGGATCCTTTGAACTTTTTAGACTGTTCGTAGAGATTCCTCAAATTCATGAGGAAATAAATTCTAATAAAAATTGAGAAATAACTTGATTAATTATAAAAATGAATTTACAATCCCATATATAAATATATATAGTAGACTTACTGTTTATAGACAATCATGATTTCTACCAGATTTCATGGCTTTTTGCCAAAAATTCTAAGTGACCAATTTGGCCTAACCACTTTATTCCCTAATTTTTTTAAGCCCTTTTCATGTTGGACACAACTCCTAAAACTCAATGATCGAAATTTATTATCCAATTAAAATTTACTGTAAATAGTAAAAACAGAAATAAAATGAATTTTCAACCATTGATTGGAAAGAATTTTGCAAATTCGGCATGGGCAAACAGATATACCTAATTTAAGGTACTAACGGTTCGAATCACTTCCGCCTCTTAGTGGACCTTCTGTGGTCCATCTTGGCCATGGAATTGTCCGCACGATCCACTCTACATCACCAAGGACCCAAGGCCAGCTGAAAAGGCCTTGGCCATGGCTCTAGCCTTGGCTATGCTAGGGCCGAGGGACTAGAGTTAGGTTGGGGCCAAGCCCAACATTCCTGCCCTTAGGCATAGCACCAAAAAACAAGAATAGGGTGGAGCCATCTGTACACGCTCATAGCACGTGAGGCGTCAACGGGACAGTCCATCCAGTGGGAATCATTTGTGATTGTCCATCCAATGGGCCATCTCCAAAAACCAAACCAATCAGATGATCCTAACCATGCATCACTGAAAATTTTAGTATCAGTCCTCAAACCATCTTTCTCCTGTACTACGTACCGTCCGTTTGAAGGCCAACTAATCATATGGCAAGGTCTAGTGACTGGTGTGGATAGAAGGATCTACACCATATTCCAGTTCAACGACCTCTACTACATCACCTTCCAAAATACTTTTTATCCACACCACCCAAGCCAAAGATCAAACAACTACCATTGCATGATGGACCACCGATCACACGGTCAACATGCTCTGAAATCCAAATTCACTAACAAATCTTATCTTCCAGTATAATAAAATAAAATAAAATGGTGAAACATTTCTCAGAAAACTAAGCAAAAACATCCCAAATGTAATCTAAATCAAAAGAAGAAAAATCCCTAAAAACATCCAAACCCAGCCTGGTAGACCCAACTTCATATGTACATTTGTTATATCCAACAAAAATACCACAGGTGTCCTTTCAGTCCTTGTTTAGGCAACCGATCAATCTCGAATGCAGACGGTTGTTTTTGTTCCTCTGATTTTCATTTGTGCATGTGGCCCACTTGATCAACGGGTAGATTAGGAACATTCAAGTGGGAAATAGGAATTTTGTCAATTTTGGAGCGGCGCAGGGTTGGGTCGTGCATGGTCATGCTTGGGCTTGAGCCTCATATGCTAGGCCCATGTTGGGCTTGGGTCAGGCCCGAGCATTAAGTGTGAGTTCCATGGAGTTTGGAAGACTAACCACTATCTTGTCAAAGGTCCATTTGATAACCACTTAGGGATGGTAAGGATAGAATAGAGCAATGCTCGCACACTACTAATTGCACGTCCATCTAGTTGGCATGCATGTGGGGCCCACTATAGTGTTTTATAACATCTCACCTGTCTGATGAGATTGACCCACCGTGAAAATGGGATGCCCCACAACTCCTCTCACCAATTCATTTCTTAACTACATGGATCATTCATTCATGTTACAACTTCCAATTATAATTATTTGCTCTTTAGATAATCTCAAACAATGTCATTATTCACCCAATGCGACGAATATCGTCAAAAGTTTGAAAATATCACAATAATGTTGAGAAAAAAAATATTGTAACGGCCTGTTTGGATACCACTAAATAAGTTGCTTTTTATATCTACAACAGTAGATAAGTAACTTATTTAAGATAAGTATGTTTGGTTTATGATCAATTATAAATATATTTTTTTACTTAAAAGTACTTAATCACTTCAAGTTAATAAGTGGAAACTAAGATAAGCTACTTGAGGCTTAAGTAGCTTAAATAACTTACGATCCAAATGCCCCGGCCTAAGGGCCTATTTGAATACCAGTAAATAAGTTACTTTTTCTACTTACAGCAGTAGATAAGTTACTTATTTCAGATAAGTTTGGTTTATGATTAGTTATAAGTAATATTTTTTTACCTAAAATACATAATTACTTCAATTATTTTTTCAAAGCTTTTCTATACTTCATAAGTTTCTGAAGAGGGTGGCAGGAGAGATGAAAGACAGGAGAAGCCGATAGGGAGAGACAGACACAAGCTAATGAGTACATTGTTTGCAAACATACTTATTTTTAATAGGTTAAAATCATAGCATGTTTGGCAAGATAATTCAAATCCCCTCGAAAATCCAAGTTAAAAGCTTAGATTAATACAGCATGACGTTTCCAAAACTTTTGTTGCCTGAGGAGATGTTTTTAATTGTCAAACGCCACTGTTTCCTGTGGTGTGGTCCACCTAAGATTTGGATCTGCTTCATTTTTTGGTCCATGTACTAAAATGAGCTTAAAAAACGTGTGGACCGTGTAGATATAAATACGTGCATTAACATGACCTCACGGTCACGGCCTGACCGTACTGTGTGTTACCAGAACCTAACCGTATCCGCTCCTGGTGGGGTCAGCTACAAAAGAAATGAACGGTCAGAAGAAATCGACCGACCGCCCATATCTAACCTGGGAGACACGTCAGCAAAAAAAAAAAACACTCTACAATGGGGCCCCACCTGCAAATATTTCTGGCCGAAATAACTGGACGAAAGCGGAGTAAACTCTGTGGGGCCACCGTGGATGTATTTGTATCATCCATACCGTCCATCCGTTTTTTCGGATCATTTTAAGGCATGACTCCAAAATTGAAACATATCTAAAGAGCAAGTGGACCACATCATAAGAAACAGTAAGGATAATGACATCCACCATTGAAACATGAAAAAATGGTGATTAAACGCCCACCATTAACAACTTCCTAGGTCCACTGTGTTTACTTTCCATCCAAACTGTTGACTAGATCACTGAGACTTGGGTGCAGGGAAAACAAGTAATATATTTGATCACCACTGTTTCCTACGGTGTGATCAGCCTGAGACTTTGATCTAATTAATTTTTGGTATCATATCATAAAATGATCTTTAAAAATGTATGGACGGAGTGGATATAACACATACATCATTGTGGGACCCACATAGTTTTTCCAGCACCGATGAGTACCGTGGTGGGTATATCACTGCCGAATCTGAACTAAATCGGGAGTGGATTTGATGCGGCCTCGGCCTTATCCAAGACGGTACAACCCTTACTATTTGTCCTATCTTGAATTATATATTGTACATCCAGTCTGTCCATTCGTTTTTCTAGATTATTATATGGCATGAACCAAAAAATACAGTAGATCTATATTATAGGAGGTCCCTACCATGAAAAAATTTGTGATTGACCATTAAAAACTTGTTGTAGGCCATAAAGTTTTTGAATTAAGCTGGTTTTTCGTATTTCCCTTCATCCATGTTTTTTGGACGTTATCAACAGGTTGGATGGAAAATAAAATTTATGGAAACATTACTATCGTCCCTAGAAATATTTTAATGGTGTATCTTTCAATCACCACCGTTTCCTATATTATGGTCCACCTGAGAA
>JAJHSJ010000012.1:4444822-4493029 GCA_021015155.1 Magnolia officinalis | reverse complement strand
AACTTATTGAATTGAGTCGAGGCATGACTGAGTCACTCGGCTAGAAATCGAATTTGCTCCCCTTGGACAGCATCTCAAGTGCGACAGTTTTCAGAGCAATTGACCTCCAAGATACAACGACTATGACCCGATCCCAGCGGTGCACTCACTGTACGCAGGCTCGAACCACTTGCAGTTTAATCCGAAAGTGCTGAGTTGACTCAGCGATGAACTCAGTAAAATTCTTAAAATCGTATCAGAGAGAGTTTTATAAGGGAGATAATAATTTTCGCATTTTGAAACTAGAATCGGAAGTCTTTATATAGACTCCGAAGTGGTGTATAAACACCCTTTACAAAAGGTTAGGTCCGTTGGGTTTAAACCCAACAGGCGTGACCAACCAGAAGAGATTCATCTCTCTGGTTTAAAATGAAAAGGCACAAGTGCGACTACACTCTCGCAAATAAAGTCCCGCGAGTACCCATACACGCACACCCACGCGAGTACACTCCACCGCACCCGCACCCACGCCCAGTCCAGCCCGTCGCGTCGCGCACGCGCACACGAACTCGGCTCGGCGCCCGCGCGCGTGTGGTCAATGACATAGATTAGAGCTATTGGCATATCCCCCATAGGACCAATTCACATGCCCTTGAATGAGGCTCAAGCCCAAGGTAAAAAGCCTATCTTATAAACAAGAGAATTTTTTTGTCAAATCCGATGTAGGACAAAATGCACACCTCAAAAACATCAAAATTTAAATGTGGAGGAAAACACAGAAATTTTGAAAATTCAAATTTAACACTATTTTAAAACAAAATACAACACATCCAAGTATGTGTAACATTATCAACAGGTTGGAAGGAAAATAAACAGCAAGCTTTTAATTGCAGAGGTTCAATCAACACTGTTTCTTGTAGTGTGGTCCACTTTTGAATTGGTTCTGTCTCATTTTTTGGACTATCCCCTAAAATAAGATGATAGAAATGAATGGATGGAATGGATACACACACACACACACACACATATAATATATATATATAATATATATATATATATATATAATATATATATATATATATATATATATATATATAGATTATATATATATCATGGTGGGGCGCACAAATCTTTGACACAAGCTAGCTGGCACTAGCCAACGGCGTCCCGACCCGAGGATGGAAGACGTTGATTGCGAATATAATGATAGTACGTGAGAGTGTAGAATGGGAATATGTTACATCTATCCATCCAAACACACGTGGCACGGTCACAAGTCAATCAGGACCTTCCATTTACTTTAACTGTCGACAGGTGGGGGAACGTTTCAAAATAAACATCTAGTATATGATTTGAACCATCTGATCAGTGGCCTTCAGTGATACGTAGTAATCAATTTACTAAGCTATTTATATTCATTACAAAAACTAGTAAGAAGAGATACATATAAATTGTGTTAATACTCTTTACTTTCTAAACATACACCATCTGTGGTATGGGCACCAATTCACTACCCTCATAAGATGTGTCTACCATACATTTCCATTCATAAGGCTGTACGGCATAATCCACTCTTTCCAGGAGTTCCAATAACCCAAGGCTCTGTGGAATCTAATGCGTCCATCGGTTTTTGTAGCTCTTTTTAGGTCGATTGCCCAAAAGCAAGGCAGATCCAATATTCAAGTGGGCTATTCAACAGGAAAAAGTGGTGATGGAAAAGCCCACCATTGAAACCTTCATGCAGCTCACCGTCATGTTTACAGTTTATATACCATCCAACCCCTTTATATGGTGGATTCCACCAGGATGACAGATGATCCAAACTTCCGTAGCCTCGAAATGGTTTCAGTGGCGGGTGTTCACTACCCACAGTTTCTTGTGGCATGGCCCACTCGAATCTTGAGTCACCCTCGTTTATTATTATTATTATTATTTGTTTCTGGGAAGCAGATTGAGTATACTCTGTGGGACCCACCATGATTTATGTATTTTATCCACTCCATCCATCCAATTTTACCAAATAATTTTAGGGCTTGAGCCCAAAAACGAAGCATATCCAAAGATCAAGGGGACCACATCACAGGAAACAGTGAGAATTGAACGTCTACCGTCGAAAATTTCTTGAGGGCCACAGAAGTTTGGATCAAGCTGATATTTGTGTTTTCCCTTCATCCATGTCTTTGTAATCTTCTGAACACGTAGGATGACAAATAAACATCACTGTGGGCCCATGATGGTTTCAACGATGGAAATCATTATTCCCACTGTTTCCTGTGGTATGGTCCACTTGAGCTTTGGATATACTTCAATTTTGGGCAAAACCCCTAAAATGAGCTGGCAAAACTGATGGATTACATGTAACCAGAATTGCATTCCGTCTCCAAACCAAAATTGCATAATGTGGCTGTTCAACTTCCACCAAAAAAAAAAAACACACACACACATACAGAGCTCTTCGTCTTTTCACTCTCTTACATCGAATCGTGCAAGGTTCGTTACTTCTTCTCACTTATTAGGCGGGCCACACGTTTACAGAAGAACAGTCCACTTAAATTTCGTTATTAGTGAATTACTTGTAATGTAAATAATTTCCTCATGCATATTAAGATATCACCGTGATAAAATCATGAAATTTGCCAAAATTATGAAAATCTCACAATATTATTGCAATAATTCATTTTCATTAGTTTTTCACAAGAATATCATTAGACTGGACCCAAAAAACCCACTTAATTTCGGGTCAGTTTGCATCCCTACATATATGATGAAGATACAGTACAGTTCACAATAATCCTGCAGCTGAGCTTTCATTGATCATGCACTACTTTCTGAAGCTCAAAACTAACAAACAGTAAACAACAACCTGGTAATCATACAGAGTTCTTTCTAAGCTCTAAACTAATAAATAGTATTAACAAACTGCTTCCAGAGAAAAAAGAAAAGAGCATGGAATTGAGATGAATACTTCTCACAAAGCCTCCTTGCGTATCTTCGTAGGATATGAACTAGGACTTAATCCACAAGCCCCGGAGAAAGAGTTGCAATCTCTCTAACTCAGCCTTCCTGTAACTGGAGTAAGGATCCTATCTGTAACTCATGGTTTAAGTCGCCTTTTAAGTTTGAAATGGTAACATGCGTTGATTTTTCCGTGGAAATCCAATCAAGTTGCGTCTGAAAAGATGTGGCACTTGTCTGACAGAGTTAGGTATCGGGTAACGATGATTGTCACGGGTACCCAAATGCTTTCCATTCAGGACATTTGGAGGACTGGGAAGATGCATCTGGCCATTTGAGTGAGGAGGAGAGAGATTTGGGAGGGCCTCAAGGGTAGACCGAGGAGAATGGCGTGAGGCTGCTGCAGGTTTGGAAGCTTCAGTATGAGATTGGCCAGTCTCACTGGAGAAAACAATAATACGCATGAAGCTGGATCCCAAAGTCGAATGACAAGTTGAGAAATAGAATGCCACTTGAAAGATATAATATATATATATATATATATATATATATATATATATATATATATATATATATAAGAAAAATGCAGAAAAACATACCCATTTGGTGACTGCTGTCCTTTGCTGGCCTGTGTGCCTGGAGAGATTTGCATCAAGCTAGTCCGATCGCTAGGGCTTTCTACATCCTGATAAAGCAACATGGGTGTTGGTATTATAAGAGCTATTTTGAAGCTGGCAGTTTAGGGGTGTATGCAGATGTAGTGCTGAATCATGGCTAGATGGAGTTCAAAGCTGACAAGGCAGGTCTGTTGTTAGGGCAACAAGGAAAAAACGAAGCCCACAATTCCCCCCTTATTCTTCCCTGAATTACAAGTGAAATATGTACAAGAAGGTCATAAACATATCTCACTTGACATTTTATGCTAAGCCTAGTGCCTTGCCCACCTTGGTAACCAGGACATTCCAACATAACCTAACATAGACTGGAAAAAGCAAAACATACCATCAGTTTCATTCGTGAGATTGCCTGTATACAACTAGGGATTTCCAGATGGTGGGAGTTATTTACAAAAGGATGTTCAAGCAGCATGCTTGCCGATGGCCTGTCTGCTGGATTCCTTTGAAAGCAACACTGTAGGAAGTCCTTACCCTCGGCAGACAATGTTTCAGGTATGGGAGGGGTTTCATTCCTTAACACTTTAAACATTGCTGCTGCCTGCACCAATAGAAGAGATAATAAGTATTTGAGTCCAGGACATGATGAACAGCATCCAACTACTAAGGAGAAATGAAATGGCTACTCGTAACAATATGATCTCAAATCGTACTCCCCCATTAGCAAGTGTTGGGACTCGGGAAATCTTTTATGATCATCAGGTGGGTCCCACCATGTACGTATCGTGACCCGAAGCAAAGATGGACCTCTCCTTGGGCAGTCACACACAGAAAGAAATTGGCAGTTTAAAATAATTGACCAACAACCTACATTTTACACAACATGCAGCCCACCTGATGACAGGGACAGTTTGATTTTTCAAGCCGCAAGCCGCATCACATAACCTTAGGGCCCACATGACAAACAGCCTCAATCTCTCACTGAGATAGGATGGCTTTGATTATCAAGATCCTACTCTCACGAGCAATATCAGAGGTCAACTACCTAATTGCTTACCCATTCAAGTTCAATCCAAGGAGGTTTTCCGGTAAACATCTCAATGATAGTGCAGCCCAAACTCCAAATGTCAACAGCAAGATCATATTCAGAATCCTTCTGCATCACAGCGTGCATGACCTGCAAGAAAGAGCGCAATCATTGAGATGGAGAGCTACATTAGACTTTAAAATGAGGTGCAGATAAGTGAATACCTCCGGAGCCATCCAATATGGACTTCCCTTAAGTGAAAGTTCAGCAGCTTGTCCACTCAGCTAAATACCAACAGAAAATAATCAACTTGATGAAATTCATGTTTAAAAAAACAATGGTTTAAGAGAAATAATTGTTCACCAAAAAGTTCATGTCTTTGCTCATAATATTTCACACCTAAAGAGTTTCCCATTGGAGTGTCCCAGCCTGTGGCCCCATTATCTCTCTCAAGTCCAACCTCTACTTATATAATGTTCTGTTCTATTATTTGCTTAAGCATATGTGTAGCTAGACTTCTTTCATTCATCATCTTCACTATAGCATTGTCCCAGTTAGATTTCTTTCAGTATATATGCGCATATGCATAGACGTGTGTTTACCCATGCAGCATGTGCAGGAAAGCACTGTATTGTTTCTCTTCTTTCTTTTACATATAACTTTCAACAAGAAAATTCATTAATCGGAAGAGAACAAAAAATAACAAAAAGACAGAAGCTACCTGTCCCAGAACACAATCTTTTCTTTTGTTAATTTCAGGCGACTATTGTATATGAGCATAACAAATCAATTGGGGGGGGGGGGGGGGGGGGGGGGGGGGGGGTTCTATCATGAAGTGTATCGACTGTTGGGTGCTTTCTATTCACAGAAATATCATACTCATTACTCACATGTTTTGCTGTCCCAAAGTCCGCAAGCTTAACAACACCAGCCGCATCGACAAGTAAATTTCCCCCTTTGATATCCCTATAAGACACAATTGTCAAATTTGGAGTACTGAAACCGATTCTTTAAATAAAAAGTATAGTGTGAAAACTACCAAGTTCTGATAAAGCAAAATATACATCACAAGTTCAAGTTCTGATAAAGCAAAATATTCATCACAAGTTCCAAGTTCTGATAAAGCAAAATATACATCACAAGCTTTAGTGCAGCGTAGTTTGCCTTCTGATAAATTTATAATTTCTCTATCCAAGAACATAAAATTTTAGAAAGCATAACAATGCAATATTACGAACCATTATTAAATGCATAGGCATTGGAACTGCAAAAAAGGGCATCCTACGGTGTAGTTGTATAAACCTATTAATCATAATAATACGCAAAACTTCTATATGCGATGTTTCACTATGCATGGATGGTATACCAATATTTTTTCATATTGTACCAAGTAATTAATGTCACAAAAATATATATCTGAGAGGGAAGTAGTGACAAAGATTTATTTTGATCCAAGCACTAAATTATTAAGACAAAGTTCTCGGAGCTAAAAAAAAAGAAGAAGAGATACAACAAAAGAGTTTCTACTAAAATAGCTTGAACTACTTATTGTCTAGTTAGACAATCATATATGTAAGACTAAAAATGAAAAGCCTTATGAACTAATATAAAAGCACCTGTGAATTGTCTTTGTGCTGTGCAAGTAAGCCAATCCAGAGAGAATATGACGAGTGAAATTGCGAACAACGGACTCTGTCATAGCACCACAATTATCGCGGATATATTTACTAATTGAACCAGGATGAACATACTCTAAATATATGTAGAAGTGCTCGTCAACCTGCATATATAAACAATGAAATTTGGATTAATTTCCTTAGCTAGGTGGACAAGCAAGCAGCACCCAAGCGTACACAATAAACAAGCAAATGAAGGAAGAGCTTACAATTTCGCTTCCATAATATTGCACAATATTTTGATGTTTTAATTGGCTAAGAACTTTTATTTCCTGCAACAAAATGGAGCATCAATAAGTGCAAACCCAACTCAAACGCATTGAAGCATATCTAACTAAAATGTACAAAGGAGCATAGTAGGACTGCATACCCTAGAAGTAGATGTTTGAATCAAAATCAGTAATAAATGTTTAAAAAAACAAGTGTGCTGAAGCACAATTCAAAGCAGGAGTGGCATCTGGTTATTAGGATGCTACTATTCAATAACCCGGGAAAAAAAAGTTTATGTCACAGTATTTGTTGCTGAGTTTTCTTTTCTTTTTCGTTTTTGCTTATTCCTCCAGACCCCCTTCCTCTTTAAGTTGAGGGCCCACCTAATGGAAGTGATGGAGTCACCTTAACTGTGCAATATGTTTAGTGCAATGCTTCATGTTTAGCAATGCCCTCTATCCTTTCTTTCCAGGATTCTTATTAGGTCAAACCATGCCTTGAAATAGTGCAGAAAGATTGAGAAGGATGTTGCCCATAGAATTAGAGCTGAGTGGATGAAGTGGAGATGTGCATCCGGAGTTCTATGTGATTTGCCAGATGCCAATCAAACTGAAGGGGAAATTTTATAAGATGCTATAAGACCAGCCATCCTTTATGAGATAGAATGATGGGCAGTTAAGGAATAACATGTTCATAGGATGACTGTAGCTGAAATGAGGATGTTGAGATGGATAAGTGGCAGGATGAAGAAGTATAGAATTAGGAAGTAAATGAATTCGTGGGAACTTAGAAGTAGCACCGGCAGGTAACAAGATGAGAGAAATAGGACTTAGATGATTTAGACGTGCAAAGGAGACCCAGAAGTGCACCGACTAGACGTGAGTTGATTCAAGTTGAAGGCTCTAAACGGACAAGGGGAAGGCCCAAAAGGAGATGGGTGGAGGTTGTAAGTAAAGACTTGATGACCTATTGTCCTATGGTTAAATTAAAGTCATGATCATTGAAAGAGTGGAAGGGTGGAACAGGATTCGTGTAGCTGAACCCAGTTAGTTGGGATAAGGCTTAGATGACAATGCCCAAGCCTCAAAATGGAGAACTGCAGAAAACGGGTAGAAGTTGCAGTTATACGTGCAGAATTTTGCTTTAAGATTGGACCATAGAGATTATAGAATGCAACCCAAGTCCCGAACACAATCAACTACCTTCTGATGACATTGGGGAGATCTAGTGACGAGAATGCAACCCAAACAAGTTGAAATATTCAGATATGAAATGAATGGTTTCATTACATCGCGATGAGAAATGGGTCCATGTCCTCATCATTAACTGTTGAATGCTTTCTGCATGTAGAGAACTATATCCAAGGTATTTCACAATGGTAACGGCGGCCATAACGGCCACCACTGTTACCTTCACGATACAGGGTGTAACGGCCGTTATCGGGCCATTATGGTCTCTCTTTCTTTCTTTCTTTTTGGAAAAAACCTGTCTTAGACACATAATGGATCGTTATGGGGCCGTTACAACCTTTAAGAGTGGCGTAATAGGCCATTATGGGCCTGTAACGGGCTTTATGGGTCATTTTTTTCCGTAACAGCCATTACGGCCTTTACGACCTCGTAACGTGTAATAGTTGCCACCGTTACCTTTATGTAATGGCCTTTACGACCCCGTAATGGCCTTTATGCCATTATGACCCCGTAACGGCTTTTATAGCACACCATGACTATATCAGTAAAGAGACTGCCACTCAGAACATTGAATTGTTCTGGACATTGGCGGTGGGAATTTGATTGCAGATTCCAGCAAAGGGGCTTTTTAGGCATGATGATTGTGGGGTCTCAATCAATTACTTTGACCTGAACCTCAATTACTTTCCTTAATTCAAGACTTTTGTTTGGTTACTTAATGATAGAAGTAGTTGAGTAATTTTACTTTTCATAGGGGCTTAGTTAGCAAATCCATATAAAAGAGGGGATGTGTGGCTGTTGGACTCTTTTTTCTGCTCTTTGAAACGAAACTTTATGGAGGATATCTTTACTTAGGTTCGAGACGTGGCCTACACTTTCTTTACTTAGTTCTTATTGAGATTAATGCCTCCAAAATTGATTTATCAGATTTTATTATGCTTTTCTTTTAATACAAGATGTTGGAGATCCTATCTTGATCTTTGTATGTTTATTTGTTGATTTGTTTTTTATGAATCTTGAACTGTGGTCAGTTTACCCATACTTATTGATTGGAATATCATTTGGCAAACAGATGGTCCATTTAAAGAGTGCACTGCCCGTAGTACAACACAGGCAGATTTACTTGTGTAGGCAGCTAGACCGGAACAATGTGATTCATTTGTCAATCCCAGGCGCCCTTTATTGTCGCATAACATCAAATATGAAATCAAATAAAGATAACCAAAAGCAGGACATCAATACAAAATGTTCCAGTGTAAAGTGAACCAATCCTTGCAAGTTTTAATAATGCTGAAGGATTCAACTGAAATGGAACAAGTATGATCGGCTGATCACATGATCTATTCTGACAAAACATTATGCTGAAAGGAACCAAAGGGAGGCAGATCCAAGATTGCTAGTGAGACTGATTTACGTTTGGAATTATATGAGAAGGACATTTAGAGATCAGCATTCAACATGGAAGAACCATTAGAAGCAAGAGGGGAGACACCAAAAGACAGATGCCTGACAAAGCTAAGATCCTGTCCCAGGAATTTATCCTCTTGTCAGTCCTCAGTTCAACTTTAGGTGCACTTGGGAAGATGATTTCACATGTGAAAACAATCGTGACAGAAACCAGAATTCACAAAACTATTCTAGACAGAAATCTCAAATTTCATGTTTTCATTAAGAAAAGGCTGTTTAGCATGTAAGGATTATTCTGTCATATCACAGTACTTTCGCATGAGAAAGTACTCCCATGAGAAATCAGCATGATAACATGACGTGAATGAATTTGAACAGCAGCCAAAAAAAAAAAAACTTCAAAACACAATAGGAAATACAGAATTCTATGGTTTGGACTATGTATAAGAGATCTAGAGGATTACCTGCTCTAACTGCTTTATGCTTTCAGCACATTTAGCATCATCAGGAATTAGACTAACTTCTTTCATTGCACATAAGGCTCCAGTTTCCCTGTTGAAGGGAGGAATGTGTCACCGCTCAGTGCAGCAGAACATGCAACAAAGAAACTACAAAAAAGAAAATCACAAAGAATACATGCACACCTGTTGGTGGCAACATAAACCTTTCCAAACGTTCCACTTCCAATAAGCTTCCCTTTCTGCCATTGACTTGACATCGATGAGGCCTCTGATCTCACTGCGGGTTGACAAAAAAAACCTAATGATGGACGAGTCACAGCAGCCCTTGGAGGAAGGGGCAGTGGGTGCACGATAATGGTACGATTAACATCAGGCCATGAGGTAGAGCCATCTGACGACGTCTTTGAGTGCAATTGGGAAGCAGCTCCAGTTGGAGTACTAGATTTTGGGCCAGGACTTCTCGCTGCCGGGCTATGAAGTGGAGAATGTTCAGCACTCGCCACAAATTTATCTGGAGAAGTTTGAGCAGAGTAGTTAATATCTACAGCCGGGAGATCTGGGGCACACCTAAACTGAAGTCCCTGTGGAACTATCTGGGCAGATGGAAAACAATCTCCAACACTTGATCTTCGAGGACTCAGTGTCGGACTTGAGAAACCACTACATGGAGTACTCTTTGCAGGAAAGCTCAGCCTGAAATTGTGCTGAATATTTTCACCAGAATTTGGATCTGGAAGAATCCTCTTATTACGACCTAAAATAGATCCAGCTGATGCTACATCAACATGCTCCACACACTTGTAGATGGTTTGGTGGGCCAACCTAGTGGAATATGATCAAACAATGAAATCACAATATTTTCAGGAGCAGAAATCCTATAAATCACTTGGCATTTATGCCCAAAACTACTCAAAAGAAAAGGAAAACCTTAAGAAGACACCATGCTAAGTGTAAATGCATTCCCATTACCTATTAATTGTTAGATAGTAACTCATTCAGTTGACATCAAACCATAACTTTGTGGAAAGGTTAAATCACGACAGAACAACTTCAACTTTCAAAATACATAATCCTGAAACTCAAGTTAGGCAAGTAGGTGTCACCAGGTTCTTTTGCTAAACTCGTTAAAAATGAAGATTACTAATGATGCTTAAAATAAATATTATTCATCATCATCATCTAAGCCTTATTTCAACTAATTAGGATCAGCCACATGTATTCTGTTCTGCCATGCCACTCTATCAAGGACACTATTAATAATATTGAGTTCTGGTGTAACACATCGGTCTACACCAAGACCATTACGTATCAGCCGATATGAGCTGATAAGCACATAACTGGTGAAGAACTTTGATCTCCTGGCCAAGTGTGGTGGATTATATGCAGAAACGTACAAATTGCATGTTGCATACGAGTAATCCAAATTAAAGCATCCATGTTATGGGCCCCAGTTTAGATGTATCATGAAAAAACAATAATGCTTATTTGATTATCTGACTATTAGGTTGGTGGCCATTTGTTGAACACTTAAAAAATGAAAAAAAATGGACAGTTAACAATCGAAAAAATAATCCAATAGTCCTATTTCAACAAAGTGTCCACAAATCAGAGGTTGGGACTGTTCAGCCAATCTGGTTTTGGGACTGTGAATAAGTTATAAGTGGGTTCCACAACTTAGCCGGTTTAATTTGAACTAATCTGTGCCTCATGTACAATTTCAGTCTCTTTGTATCGAGTGTCATAGTGCAGCAGAGCATCAAATAACTCCTCTTTCATTCTTTGTTAACTCCTCATGTACATCCCTCATTGCAGTACCCCCACTCATATGGTATTGGTAAACCACACAGTAGTGTGTTTTTAGGCCCACTGATGTTTGCGTGCAATCCAAACCGTGCATCAAGTGCACCCCACCATGAAGGGAAGCTCCAAAAAATCAGGTTGATCCAAAATCATGTGGCTACACCATATGAAAAATGTAAAAATAAGACCACACCTTTACATTCAACTGGTGTGGCCCACCTGTGTTTTGGATCAGCTTGAACTTAACTTTTTTTGTGGGGATTCATCCATCCTAGTTAGCTACACCTTTTGAACAGGTTGGATTTCATATATACAGTTACACACCATACTGGGCCCCACACTACATATTTTATGTTCTATCGTGGGCGGTCTCCCCATTCATCCCTGTTTTGTAGCCCACCTGATTTATGGTTTGGCATGATTTTTGGCTGAAGGCTAAACATGGTAAGACTAGGCCTGTCAATGAGCTGGGCCTGGGCTTGAGCCTGGATTTTGAACTGACCAGGCCAGGCCCATTCAATTTTGATTTTGCTGGGCCCAGCCCATTGCCAACCATAATTGGGGTGAACCTTAGGGGGTGTTTGGAGCATGGGATTAGATGGGTTTAAATGGGATGGAATTACCAAAATGTAATGATTACACTGTGCCAGGGATTGTCGTCTAATCCCATGGCTTCGAGCCCATCCCACTTCGTGTTTGGGAAATGGATTGGCTACTCATCTTGCCACTACAGGTCGGTGCTCTGTGGGCCCCACCATGACGTATGCGTTTCATCCATGCCGTCCACCCATTCCTCCATGTCATTTTATGGTATGAGCCCAAAAATGAGTTTGATCCAAATCTCAAGTGGACTGCACAGTTGGCCCTAGGAGGTTTTTAATGGTGTAATTCAATCACCACTGTTTTCCCATGGTGTGGTCCACCTGAGATCTATATCTACCTCATTTTTGGGATCAAGCCCTAAAATTATATTTCAAAATGGATGGACGGCATGGATAAAACACATGCATCATGGTGGGGTCCACATAGCACCGGCCACTAGCCATACGAAACCCAAAGTAGGATTGCAGAAACCCTTGCCCCGGCGGTGATTCCAAGAAGGGGCTTCACAACCCATACCTTATGTGAGTCCCAAACAGGACATTGCAACCATCTATGGGATCTTAAAACCCACTCCCACCTAATCCCATTTAAACCCATGCGCCAAACGCCCCCTTATGGTCACAATGGATTTCAAATACACATAATTGTGGGCCTCACAAAACTACAACTAACTATCCAATAGTGAATCGCACGGTCAACTTGACTAGATTCGCCCGACTCATCTGAGTCAGCTCAACACAGATGGTTCTGCAGCTAATGGGGTCAAGTCACCCCCTAATATCATGTACACATGGGGTGTACCGCATCGTTAGACACTGATACTTGTACATATTGGGCAATACATACCTGTTCCAGGGGATTTTTAAAACATCTATTCATCTCTAGAAAATGCTCACAAACCCTTGATGCTCTTCAGTTGCTTACTTTGGAGCTGAGTTTGATTTCTCTCTTGGATGGAGAATGGGCAATGGCCAAGCTTCCAGCTATAACAAAAGGTGGACAACTCTTATACTGTGGTTGAGAAAGAAACCCACATAACCAAAAAAAAAAAAAAAAAAAAAGCCAAAAAAAGATAGAAAATAATAAGCTGTCGGTCACCACCAAGGCCCTGATAAAAGCTTGTCTACCAAAGATTTTTCTTCAAGCCCATACCTTCACATTCAATATGACCCTACCAACAACGTTATTCTTTCAATGCTTTCCATTTATACCAAGTGGTCTCAGCAATCTAATTCCCAGAAAACGATCTCCAACTGCACCTCTGACCATGGAACACCTCAAGAAGTGTGTTCCCTACAGAGATGGGCAGTTTGGTCCAAAATCATAAATTCTGATGTAGGCAATTTCTTAAAGACAGCAGCAGGAACACACCCGTGGAACGATTGGGAGAAGCCCAGATACATGAAAGAATTCAGTAACACTGCAAGTTAAAAAGAAGTCGAAACAGTGTGGAAATGTAGATAGGCTCTTGCATGAGGTAGAAGAACCTGAACAGTTCTGATTAGTTTGATTAATGGTCCATATGGTAGAGGAGTTCATAAAAAGCTTTCTATAAATTATATATGAACACAACTCGCATTAGCACTCTTCTCCAATTTCCATGTAATTTACAAAGAGAAAACCAAGCAAAAACCCAATTGTCCACAATACATCATCATCCACATGTGGTTCTCCTAAAAGAAGCATTTCTGCACCTGAACCACGAGCAGTATAGTTTCTAATTTCTACTCCTACAAGAAATAGTGGGGAATAGGTCAGGCTTGCTCGTTGGTTTCAAGTCCTGGTGTAATGTGGGTCAGAGACAGGCTTGTACAAGAGGCCCATGGGTTGGGTATGGAACCAGATCTGAAGCCCAATTAATAACTGGTTGGGCCCAGCTGCCTGAGTATCGACTTATATGAGTATCAACATTTGCAAATCGGCTATGGTGAACTGCATTAGTCACCACCAAAATCAGTCGTATCAACCCATGTTGCTCTGTATTGGGCTGTTTTGGGCCGATACAACTGTATCATTCATTGACAAATACCAGTATCAGATGATACGCCAAACCATGATAACGACTGATCCATGCCTGAAAATAGGTAGCCCTGAACCTGAACTTGAAGTCCGGTAAGTAGATAGGCTAACCTGGGCCTCAGCCCGGGCTTTACTTCCAACAATTGGGCCAGCCCAGACCTGGCCTGTAACTGCTCATGAACTTGGGCAGAAATGCGAATTTCTCATTTCAAGTTTGCAAAATGCATTCCATCCAAACAGCCTTTTGTTCAAATTCAAACTTAGAGCACTGTATCCAGACAAATTGGGATTTGGGTGGGCAACCAAAGGCGCCTTTAATCATCATTTCAGAATTCTCTCCATTGCAGAAAAACACATAAGGAAAAAACCTAATTCATACGAGTCTCAGTTCTATAACATCCAATTCATGCCAAATTACAAAAACAAAAACAAAAACAAAAAATGAAAAGGTAAGTAATTAACTAAAATAAATCCCTTACCTCACGACCGCACCATCTCCGTTCGAGAAATCGAGACCATCGACATCCTCCCTCTCTCCTCCGCTCGCCGCATCCTTCGGAGATGGCAAAGGGCAGCACCCTGATTTCGTCGACAACGACAGCCCCGCCTCTCGCCTCCGGAGAACCGCAAAAAGCTCCGGAGACGGCACCGGCAGCGAATGGAAGTCCCGGGGGGTCCGGGGCCACGACGGGGCCGACGTGGAGCCTGACGAAACGGACGGCTGAGATTGAATGATGGGTGAGGACAAACCGACGATGTCCAGATCGAGGTGCCGGAGCTTGCGCTGACGCGTCAAGCGCCGCTTGGATCGAGAATCTCGGCGGAAGAGCGTGAAATGCATTGCTGAGAAAACATGGTAAGTTCGGTCCTAATAGAGAGTAAGGAGGAGGAGAAACCCCAACCCTAGATTGGAAGTTTCCATTGAAGAAACCCTAACCCTAGTTCTCCTGAGGCCATGGAAGACGAAGACGATGACGACGACGAGAACGAATACAAGTACTACACGAAGACGACGACGATTTTTGGTCCATGGGTTTTTTTGTTATCATTTATTTGGTTTTCTCGGGCGACGCGGTTTGAGATATAAGACTGGGAATTTAAATATAAAAAAACCACTATTAATTTGCAATTTACATTCCGATCCCTTTTAGAAAAGATTTACATAAAGGTACCTGCTCAATCCATGCAATTATCATTCCATCATCTTTTATTATATTTCTTTGAAGGCCAATTGATTGTGTGTGCAAGTAAATGGGCTGGTTGCTTGGGTGAGCTTATTAAAATACTTATATTAAATCTACCATGACCATTAAGTGTGTCATGGGCCCAAAAATCATCGTTGATGATTCTAGTCAGCCACATGGCTAAAAAATAATGTACAAGTAAATGATTCTCCTTGAAATTGTTTTTGATGGAGTAGAATTCATATAATCATCTTAGTGAGTCATATAAAAATCAAGTAAACATATTTCTTTTAAATATTTTCTTTGGTGTAACCCACAAGTCCCAAGTCAACTTGATTTGACTAAATGAGGATTACATGTCTAATAGTTCAAGTGGATTTTGAATTTGATCAAGGCCACCATAATATTTATATAAGATCCACTCCTACCATTAGATATATAGCTCTATATTTGCTCAAATAAAAATAAAATAAAATAAAATAATATCAAATTTAGTTGTGATTGTAATAAGTTGATCCTCATTAGTAGTAGTTAAGAGAAGTTTCCACCCTTAGTCTTTATAAAGTCCATTGTGCTAATTATACAAAATTCATTTCAACCATTAAATTCTACTCAACAACTTAAGCATGTGATGTAAAAATCATACCTATACATGATTTATGTTGGTCACATTAATAGAAGCAATTTAAAAGGCAAGTGGCATCTCTAAACACCAATAGAACTAATTTATAGACCCTTAACATAATAAGAAATGAGCCACTTAATGATTCAGATGCTGCCTAAACATCACGATGGAACTCACCTGAGCTATTAACCATGTGTGCATGACAGATACAATGAAAGGTAGTGAAATGATAATCATAAAGATTGATGGTGCAGTTTTTTAAAACTTTTTTTGAAAAAAGTACTAAAATGTAAATTTTATATTAATTATAAAGTTTTTTGTAAACAAATTTACACGATTCTTTACAATACGATCCCGTTATGAGGTCGTTTCCTCGTAGTCAACCAGCGTGTAGAGCTCTGACGTACTAGAGTTGTTTGGTACTCTGGCAGTGTGACGGTTGATACGCAGGCACTCAGAAAATTGTACACGTGCAACATATTAAAAAAATTGCGATGCCTACTATCTGTACTCCATTTTCTCATAATCGGTTGGAATGAAGGATCCTAATTTCCGATTAATGGACATTTGTTTGTTAAGTTTGGACCTTTGATACTTTATTTCATCATAACCGTTAATTATATATCTACCAATCGTTGATCTAAAATAGCTGGTCAGTGCATGTTTCGATTTATGAACCATATGAATTAGCTCCACCATTTGGACCGTTAAAATTTGAGCTACAGTATCTCAAGTGTCCAATTCTCAGTGCATGTGTATCAACCATCACGTCATGCAGTGTATCAAAGTTTCTGCCCTTTGCCAAAAACACACACGTGCCAAGCTGGCACGCGTGTTATATATTCTCGCCTTGAGGTGGCCCCAGACCTGTCTGAATATCGAAAGGAATACATCATTTTAAGGGCTGCAAGTCACGGTGAATGCCAACTGTCGGCAGTTGGCATTCACCGTGACTTGATACTCTGGCGGAGTGTGATGATGATGGGCGGGCGCGTAGAAACTGTACGCGTCGAACATAAGCAATCCAATTAAGACGTCCAAATTATGGATCCAGCCAAGAAGTATCATGACTCAAGAAATTAAGCTTATTGGAGTTTGGATTGATGGACATTGATTGGGCGATTTAAAAAAAATCCAACGGTTCCATTTGAACAAACAAGCATCCACAAATCAGAGGTTGAGATCGTTTAACAAATTTGATTTTTGGTACTGTGATTAACAAACAGTTTTTTCACAATTTAGTCGATTTAGTCCGAGTTTTCATATGCCGCTGTATAATTTCTGACTGCCCGCGTATCAAGCATCATTGGCTGCCGGAGTATTTTAAAAAAAAAAAAGAAAAACCCCTTGCTTTCTCGGAGTGCCGGCCCCCTAATGAGTTGACTGCCTTGACTTTAGACTCGCGGGGAAGCCAGCGTGTGTGAGGAATGCGTGGGAAACGGATCGGCGACTTCCCCTGCCTTGAGATTAATGGTGGCCTCTCCCGCGTGTTGACGTGGCAAAGTTTTGTGGGAAACGGATTGGCTACTCTCCCTGCCACCAGCCGGTGGCTGGTGGTCAGTGCTCTGTGGGCCCCACCATGATGTATGTGTTTCATCCATTCAGTTCACCCATTTTTACATATCATTTTAGGCTTGATCCCAAAAATGAGAGAGATATAAATCTTAGGTGGACCACACCACAGGAAAACAATAGTGATTGGATATCCACCGTTAAAATCCTCCTAAAGCCTACTGTAGTGTTTATTTGACATCTACTCTGTTGATTAGGTCATACGGAGCCAGAGGAAGGGAAAAGTAAAGTTCATCTTGATCCAAAACTTTTGTGACCCCAGAAAGTTTTTAATGATCGACGTTCATTCAACACCGCTTCCAGTAATATAGTCTACTTTGAGAT
Organism: Magnolia officinalis; assembly: GCA_021015155.1. Classification (NCBI taxonomy): domain Eukaryota; kingdom Viridiplantae; phylum Streptophyta; class Magnoliopsida; order Magnoliales; family Magnoliaceae; genus Magnolia; species Magnolia officinalis. Next base: position 4,475,383 of record JAJHSJ010000012.1, on the reverse strand, counting down.
CGTGATATACCTCAATACTCGTCTCATAATATAAAATGATCTAAAAAAATATACGGACAGCATGGATGAAAAACATACATAATGGTGGGTACCACAGAGGCCCACAGGGTGGCATGGAGAGTAGCCAATCCTTTTGTAGGCCTCACAGTGATGTATGTATTGTATCCATATTGTCCTTCCATTTTTAGAGATATTTTTAGTGAATGATTCAAAAAATGAGGCATATCAGCACCTTAAGTGGGCTACACTATGAAAAGCAATGGGGATTCAACGCTTACCATTGAAAATTTTGTGGGATCACGGAAGTTTTGAATCAAGCTGATATTTGTGTTTTCCCTTCATCCAGGTCTTTATGGCCTTATGAGCAGGTTGGATGGAAACTAAAAATCATGGTGGGACCTAGGAAGTTTTCAACGGTGCATTTCACTTTCCCACTTCCTTTTGTAGTGTGGTCCACTTGATGTTTGGATATGCCTCATTTTTTATCTAATAATCTAAAATAATATGGGAAAATGGATGTACGGTATGGATATAATACGTACGTTAGTTTTGGGTCCCACGGAACTATGTCACGTCAAAAGACCGGTGGCGTGCGGCACACCACACAATCTTTTCGGGTGACCGGAGCTGTCAATTACAAATTCCATCTCATCTCCTGCCACGTGTCCACATGCATCTGATCGTCCTCGTCCATGCATGTGGCTGCACTATAGGTGAGCCATGCTCAAAAGAATCACTGATTGGATAGTCTTAAACATTTGATGATCCCTGGGCCGTATACCGCAGATGGTCGAGATTGAAACACCTGGATATAGCCACCATTCACATGCAAGCTCTCCAACATCGAATACGTGTCATGCATGAAACTCAAGTAAAGACGTTGTGACGTAAGGAAGAACGTGAGGTCGAGGACCATCTTTGTCAGGGAGTAACTGTTCCGTATCCATGAAATTTCCGTGTTCTCCTTCAATAAACCTCTTTTATTATTATTATTATTATTATTATTATTAATAAACACGCACACACACCCCCACACACTCACACTGGTGGAATTTCACCACCTATGGGTACTCAACCTGATTCGGGAGTTGAAACTCCTAAGAGTCTACCACCCCGGCAAGAGTAAGGACCCTCCTTCAGATAAACCTCGAGTCCATGAAAAATAATAATAATAAATGAAAAAATGAAATTACAACTCTTTAAATAAAGCTATAAATCTTAAAGAGAAATTTCAGAATTAAACTAAAACTAAAACTCCTAGAAACCGCAAATTACTAAAAATAATGAACTTATTATTTGGGTCGACCTTACTCTCGCTCCAATGGTAGACTCCTAGGAGTTTCAACACCTGGTCAAGGGTTCGAGTACCCATATGTTTTGACATTCCACTACAGTGTGAGTGTATGGGGGGTATGTGTGTGTTTTTTTAAAAAATAATAATAATAAATAAACTTATTATTTATAAACAATAGAAATGTCTACTAATGCGACTGGTTGTAGTAAGTGTCTTATTTAGCCGCATCATGAAGTTTCTTTTCTAAGCACTACTTATATTGGACGCCACTCTTAGAGCCTAATTGATGAAGAGTTGTAACTAATTTAAGACTTACTATAAAGAGTAAAACTGAAATTAATACAGAATTTCGACCGTTGATTTGGTGATATTTTGTAAATTCGGAGTGGGCAACCCAGCAGTGTGGTTAGGTTGATAAAGTAGCTCTTTCAACCCAAAATCATATATGGTACATAAAATAGCTCGTTCGGGTGTGCAACACTAGATGTTCTAATCGATCAAACCACTCCACTGGCGTCCTAACCGGCCGTGCGTAGACTTCCATAGGATGGATGGGTAAGATCAAATCTAGTCAACGGCCCGAATTCAATGTCCATTCAGTAGTGGTTGCATAGAGCAATCTACAATAACTTCCGGTTGCAACTTATGTCCGGTGGGTCCGAGGATATGGACGGTATTTCCTGAATTACATATATTCCATTGTGCAATTTCTGAGTGCTTGCGACGAAACATCCTATCATCACATCGCAGACTAAACGGCAGTATATCTATCTAACCCTCTACGGATGTTTGCTAGATGTCAAATGCTCATTTTCTACGGAAAAGATATTTTATACTCCAGAAGCGTATGATGATTGATACACAGGCATTCAGAAATTGTAAGCCTGGCATACATCAACTCAAATTTAACTACTAAATTGTAGAATATCTTTTATTGTTAACCATTTCATTAAATCTCCACCGATCCAATGACCAGACAATCAAAATAATCTTGATTTTTGTTTTATGAAGCAACTGTAGTGGGACACATTACTTGGACGGCTTCAATTGAATTAATTAGATATCACATATACAATTTCTAAGTAATTTCCAAGTGGTAGCATATCATCTATCATACTCTGCCAGAGTATCCAAATTTTCTTTTAGTCTTGAAAGAGGATTAAGTCCTCCCACTCATGGATCTAGGCAGGGATATGCAGATCCAACCACATGTATCAGTTTTATCCATTATTCCACATCATTTTAATATGTAAGCTCAATAGATGAGGGATATCCAAGGTTTAAGTGGACCACACCACAAGAAGTAATGAACGGTGATAATGACACCCACCATTGATACCTTTCCAGACCCATCACCATATTTATTTGCCATCAATCTCTTTGTAAGTTAGTTTGGGAAACATGGAGAAAAAATTAGCACAGTAGACTCTTCCGTACTATGCCTTTTCTTTTTTTCGACGCCTGAAATCTTATACTACTAAAGGAGATTTTTAGGGTACAAAATAGGATTATGGACAAAAATACTCTTGGTCTTTAGGGCAAAGCAGACTCTTCTGTACTATGCCTTTTCTTTTTTTCGACGCCCGAAAACTTATGCTACTAAAGGAGATTTTTATGGTACAAAAATAGGGTTATGACAAAAATACCTTTGGTCTTTAGGGTAAAGCAGCTGGAAAAGGTGGGGGTATTTTTATTTTTATGGGTTCGTCCGTACAAGTAGAGGTCTATTTTGATTTAGTAGGTTTTGTTCGGTTCGATTAAAAAAAGGTGGGTGCTCCGTCAGTCTATACTAAAAACTTCCCCAAACATGGAGTGTGTGTACTGACATAAGTGTGTACTAACAAGCTAACTTGAAAAATAATAATAATAATAATAATAATAAATGAAGAAGAAGTTAGCTTGGGAAACACAAATATCCACTTGATGAAAACTTCTACACCTCCTGAGAAGTTTTCAATATGGTGAGGGTTAAATCCTCGTTATGTGGTCCACATGAGCTTTGGCTTTATCTTATTTTTTACTCATGTCATAAAATGATATGGAAAAATAATGCATGCATAATGGCAGTAGAACCTATACATCATGGTGAGCCTATAGAGCCCTGATGTGGAGCGAGTCGTGGACACTTTCATGTCCAAGATGGATCAGAGAAGGTCCAATCAGAAGCAGAAGTCATCAAGATTGTCAGAACCTTATAACAAGCATATCTTGCAAACTGAAATGAGTTACTCGATATATCATATATGATTTTGGGATAGGACGAACTACTTTAGCCAACCAACCCGGCTATGGTGGGTTGCCCAAGCCAAATTTGTGAGATTCCATTATATTGACGGTCGAATTTCATGTTTTGTTCAGTTTCCACTATAAATAGTAAGTTTTAGTTTAATTGTAACTTTTCATTTGTTAGGCTTTATGAGTTATGTTGGCATTAAAAATGCTTAGAATAATTAGGAGAACAACATGATTATGCCACATAAGACACTTACTATAAAAGTAAATTTACTATTTATAGTAAGTTACAAATTTTAGGGAGTTTTAATTATAATATGCTTTTAATTTCTCTCTCATCACTTGATATCCCTATTTAAAAGGGTGTAAACTTGTTTATTTTAGCAATTAATAAATTAAAATTTGAATTTATTAAAATTTATTTTTATTATCTTGCTTTCTTTTCTCATGGATTCAAGAAGTCTCTGTGAAGAGTCCGGAGAGGCTCCATATATTTAGAGTTGTTATCCTTGAGGAAAATGATGATTGAACATCCCTACATCAAGCTCATTTAGTGGTAGGAAGCCATAGGCATCCTTAGTTCTTGGGATGGATTGCCTGCCACCTTCATTGGACCATAGGAACTCTAAAGCTAGGTGGGGCCCATCACAACACTTATTAGAAATTCACCCAACTGCTCATGTTATAAAATGAGCCAAAAATATTAGTCATCCAAAAACACAAGCAGATAAAAAGACAGGAAAAAGTGGGTAACATTCGTAGGGCCACAAAAATTACGGACCAAGATAATATTTTTGTGTTTTTAATTCATTAGGAATAGCCTTATTAACGGTTTAGATAGCATATAAAAATCATGATGGCCCAGGAAACTTCAATAGTAAATATTTCATTTAACATGTTTTCCTCTCACGTGTCATACTTAGAGTTTTGGATCTACTTAGTTTTTAAGATTATATTAAAAGAGAGCTGACAAAACGGATGGATAAAATCGATTTCTCACAAATATCATCAAAGGCCCACCAGCTTTTGACTCTTAAAAACTTTACAGCCGAGGGTAGAAATATGTGACCTGCATCAAGGTGAATGCACCAGTCAGAGATACGGGTCGTTCGTCAGGTAGTGCGCTGTGCGCATTGAGAACACGTCGTGGATTGAAAATCATGTTCGTCGGAAACGGATTGGCTACGCCCCCTGACACCATCCAAACGCTGATGGTCGGTGCTCTGTGGGCCCGCCATGATTTATGTGTTTCATCCATTCCGTTCATCCATTTTTAAAGATCAATTTAGAGCTTGATACCAAAAATGAGGTATATCTGAATGTCATGTGGACCACATTACAGGAAACAGTGTTGAATGAACGTTGACCATTAAAAACTTTTTGGGGGCTATAAAAGTTTTGGATAAAGCTGATTTTTATTTTTTTTTCTTTCATCTGGGTCTGTATGACCTAATCAACAGATTTGGATCTCAAATAAACAGTACAGTGGGCCTTAGAAGGATTTTAATGGTGGATATCCAATCACTATTGTTTTCCTGCGGTGTGGTCCACTGAGATTTATATCCCTTTTATTTTTGGGATAAAGCCCTGAAATGATAGGTAAAAATATATAAATGGAATGGATGAAACACATACATCATGGTGGGCTCACATAGCACCGGTCATCAGCCACCGGGCTGGTAGCAGGGGAGTAGCCAATCCGTTCCATGTTTGTCCACATGAGAAAAATGAACGGTTCAAAAAAAAAAGGTCCACCGGTCCAAATTGAACGTGCCTGTGTAGCTCAGTTCCTGAGCACACTACCTTGATTTTGACTACATGGCATGCTCACATTACGCACTCCCTAACAATGGCCCGGATCCGTGACACGTGTACGGTTCTCGTTGACCTCCTAACACGTTTTCCACGGAAGCGGATTGCGTACTGAGTAACTCAGTACCCTTAGCGTACTGAGTAAACTCTGTGGGGTCCACAATTATTTATTTATTTTATCCACTCCGTTCATCCATGTTAACCGATAAAGATCAAGCTGCTGTTTGTTTTTTCTCTTCATCTGTGTCTTTGTGATCATATGAATAGCTTTGATGAAAAATAAACATTACTGTGGGCCCTAGGAAGGTTTCAACGGTGGAAATCATTATTCCACACTGTTTCCTGTGGCATGGTTCACTTGAGCTTTGGATTTACTTCAATTTTGGTATTAACGCCTAAAATTATCCGGAAAAATGGATGGACGGTGTGGATAAACCATATATATTCACAGTGGTCCCAACAGAGTTTACTCAGTACCATAAAAGCGTACTGAGTAACTCAGTACGCAATCCGATTTCGTTTTCGACTCTTCACATGAGGGACCTTTCGTTGAATCACGACCCATGAAAAATAACATCATAGACCACCGCACCTATTGCACATGCAGGGTGATCTCACCACGTGTCTCCAGAAGCTATTGTCAACGATCAACTGAGCCGTATGGAAAAACACATGGGTACTCTGGCGCTTGATGCTTGATACGCAGGCACTGAGAAAACGCATACATGGATTACTCAATATATCGAACAACTCAAAAAACTTACTGACTCATTAATCAATAAGTACATTTATTTTATCCCCCGACTAGCTGATTAGTGGACATTTAATAGACGGTCAAGATGAGAAGATAAGTCCATTAATCAGAACATATGATCTTTTGATCCATCTGAGTTTTTCATGATGGCCCATCACCGTATATGAGTTGATGCATGCCACGTGTAGATCTTACGAGGACTGGTTGTCAACCATCACACTGACAGAACATCAAACAACGCCACCTGCATAAGCGGGCGTGATCCATCCATTTCATCTGCTGGCATCCATTAATGGTGGGTCTACATCATACAGTTTTCCAATTTGTCACTTACAAATGGACCTGCACATCCGACGGACAAGATCTCCCGATCACATTGCTATTGTTTATTATTTTTATTATTTTTTTAGTTTTTTGATGGGCATGACCCACTGGGAGCAGGAAGCGGACTGCCTACTGTGTAACTCAGTATGGTATGTGGGGTCCACCGTGATTTATATGTCTTATCCACACCATTCATCTTCTTTATCAGCTAATTTTACAGTATGATCCCAAAATTGAAGCGTATCCAAAGCTCAAGTGGAATACACTACAGGAAACAGTGGGGATAGTGATGTCCACCGTTGAAACCTTCTAAACGCTTGTAGTGATGGTTATTTGTCATCACACCTGTTTACAAGGTCACGTGTACATGGATGAAGGTAAAACACAAATTTCAGCTTTGATCTAAAACTTCCATTTGGTCCACTTGAGATTTCAACGGTAGGCATTCAGTTTACACTGCTACTTTACATGTGGTCCATTTGAACTTCCAATAAGCTTCAGTTTTGGAGTCATTCACTAAAATGATTAGATAAAACAGATGTACGGCGTGGATAAGCATATATCATGGTGGACCTCATAGAATTTACTCAGCCCACTATGTTGGGGCATGTAATCCTCTTCTCAACGAGCGGAGCACAAAATCCATGTAGCAGTCGAATGTAGACACACCTTTTATTCTCTTAAAGGAAAACAAATTGCATCAGTAGTCAAGTAGTCAAGCTTTCGTGTGCTTATTACAGCAATGTATTTCAAATAAAAAAAGTATAGTAGTTGGAATTAGATATACTTATCTAATACAGGCGTGTCGTTAATAAAAAGGCATTATATTACAATAAAAATGAGAATCTTATTTCACATTTAACATTAAAATATAAATCTTTTTCATTGAAATCATGTTGCTAGATGGAGTGCATGTAAGCTTTTGCTACACACAACACTCAACCCTCCAATCAAAGGAGTTTTAATATGGTGTTGTACACCGCGACATTAACATAAGGTGGCTTATTTCCATCATTGGATTGCATCCTTAGATTGATCTAAACTGTTGATATTCTCAATTCTACCATGTGGAAGATAAGATCTTATAATCGAGCTTCATCAATGATGTTGACATTTGACTCTTAGAATTAAATGAGCCATTAAATATTCATGTTCTTGCCCAATCACCCATTTGACAAACGTTTTTTGAGTCAGCTTGGATGATGGGAAATATTCATGTTGACATTTGAATCTTAGAATTAAATGAGCCATTAAATATTCATGTTCTTGCACAATCACCCATTTGACAAACGTTTTTTGAGTTTGGATGATGGGAAATATTCATGTTTCATTGTATTTGATAGAAAATGAAACAGTAAATATTAAAAGTAATTATTGCCCAAACACTGTGAACATGATATACAAGATGTTTATAGTGAAAGATAGAGTTGGGCACGGGCGACTCAACTCGTCCGACTTGTTCAAATCCGACTCGATCCAAACCGAGTGGGTGAGCCTATTTGAATTAAGTTGACTTCATCCAATTTGAACTTAAACCGAGTCGAATTTGAGTCACCCAATAACTCGACTCGACCCGAAATCCAACTTAGTATTGACTCAACTCAATCCAAAACTCGACTTGTGTGTGTGTACACTCAGTTATGACATTTCATATCTGAGATGCCATGTAGCTGATGGAGAGGTTGCAATTCTAGAAAGTGAATCTGGTTTTGAGTTGTGCTTACTCGACTCAATGCCCACTCGACCCAACTTGGTACTTGTGACTGGGTCAGACTCGGTCCGGATTAGTCCAGGCTAGACCTGGACTCGGATCAGGTCAGGCATGCTAGACTCGTATAGAGGCGGAATTCGGGTCATGCCTATTTCAAAACCAAATCGAGTCAGGCCAACCCTAACTCAGTCCAACTCAACTCGATGCCCAAATCTAGTGAGAGATTTATTAGATTTTCACTTAGGATTTAAACAACACCTTAAAAAGTGAAATCCATATTTAATAATGCCACGAAATGCTTAGAAACCATCATTAGATGATAATTAAATTTTTTACTTTTTATTTTTTTCTTTTCTTTTCTATACCTAATATACAAATACACCCTTGGCCCTGATTGTTTTTCATTTTATAATGTAAATAAACCATTAATAAGTAATTATTACATTTTACACTTGTTTTAAGAAAAGAAATTTATGTCGCAAGTTAGCCTAAAAAATCATGGTGTAAAGATGGTATTGGACGAAATTGTGGCCATAAAATTTATGGAGACCATTAGCTCAAGTGGACCACACCAAAGGAAAGTTGGGGGGGGGGGGGGGGGGGGGGGGGGGGGGGGGGGGGGTGTTTAATGGCTTTAATATGGCTATAATTGAAAGTTAAAATTAGCCTAGGGCCCATAGGGATGTGTACCTATCATCAACTTGATCCAAAACTTTTGTGGCCCTAAAGAATAAATGAACAGGAAGCATATAATTCCCCCTATTTCTTGTGGTGTGGCCCACTTGAGCTTTAAATCAGCCTCATTTTTAGGCTCATGCCTCAAAATTAATGGAAAAATGGATGGATGGCACAGATCAAATACATACATATCAGTTAACTCCACATGTTTTAGTGGAAAATGTCTCATTTCCTTAATTTGAGCGCAGAAGCTTTCCAAAAAGCTTTCTGTCAACACCAAGAGCCTGCTGCAGATGATAAATACCAGTATAAATAATAATTACTTATTCACACCTTATTTACTTTGTAAATTGAAAAACAAACAAGCCCTTAGGATGACCCATGTGTCACATAATCTAGAAAATGAACGGTTTATATCATTATTTAAGATACACTTGGGAAGTGGGCCTCATACAGTATTGTGGTACACGGCACTATACCCTAACAAAACATGAAAATCAACTAAACCAGTAAGTCCACTTGTTCGAGTTAACTCGAAGACTGAAAATTTCAAAAAGAAAGAGAATTAGTAAGGGTGGTGATTTAATGATGGCCCCCCAAGTTAACTTGAAGATTGGTTGAAATTTATGAAAAACAAGATAATTAGTAAAGATCATGATCCAATGAGGGCCCTCATGTAAGGGTTTGAACACGTGAGAGAGATGGCACACGTACACGTGGCAAATAACCCTGCCTCTCATAAGGTAAAGTGTGCTGAACATGACATGGACTAAGCTAATTTGGTAGGTTAAAGTTGTATGAGAAAAATGTACTGTTGGGAAAAAAAAATAAGTAGAGCCCAAATTCAACACATGTCTATCACATTTGATGAGTGTGATACTCTGATTTCTCTTATAAGTTGACACGGGGATACACACGTGATGAGGTCGATCACCATCTTCCTCAAGGATAACTACCCTAAATCCACGAAGCATCTCTGGACTCCTCACAGAGACTTCTTGAATCCACGAGGAAAGAAAGCAAGAAAAATATAAATAAATTTTATTAAGTTTGTAATTTGATTGATAATTGAAATAAATGAATTTACAACCCTTTAAATAAGGATACCAAACAATGAGAGAAATTTCAGAATCATACCATAACTAAAACTCCTAAAATGCACAACTTACTATAAATAGTAAATTTACTATTTATAAACGGTCGTGATGTCTACTAGTGCACAAAGTTTTCGGCCAAAAATAGCAATTGTCCTATTTGGCTTCACCAAGTTGTTCTCCTAATTATTCTAAGAACTTTTCACGTTGGGCGCAACTCCTAAAGCCCAACAGAGGAAGAGTTATAATCAAACTAAAACTTACTATTTGTAATAAAAACAGAATTAAAATAGGGAAATGACCGTCGATCTGGTGGTATTCGCAAATCCGACTTGCGCAACCCGGCATAGCAGGGTTGGGTGGCTAAAGTAGCTCATCCTACCTTAAAATCACATATTTTACGTCCAATAACTTGTTCCGAATTGTGAGATACGTCCGATTTAAAGTTTGACGGTCCGGATCACTTCTGTCATCGACTAGGCCTTTTCTAATCCATCTTGGCCATGAAACTGTCCGCTACCCGCTCTATATCATAAGTCATCTTCACATAATGCAATACCTGATAAATAGGCCAAATCTCTGACATGTGCGCCATCCACCGATCTTCGGCACATGTTCTACACCCTCACATGAGGGGTACTCATGAAAGAGTTTGTGGGTGGCAGGAGCAAAGAAAATAAAATTAGATCTATTTAGAGGCATGCATAAATTAATATAATGTAAAACTAACTATACCTTTTATGCAGAATAGAAGACAATATGACACTCACTATTTCTCTCTCCTTCTCTCAAATGGGCCGCCTTAAGGTTTCTATTCTATATGTTAAGAAAATTTTCATGGGACGTGGAACTCTATAGAGTTTCATAGGTCACTCTCATATACTTATAGACTTGTGCACTCACAATGGATGTTGAGCTCGGCAAGATGAATATTATTCTATAGTTTCGAGACTAACGGACTCCTACTGCGTGGTCTAACTCCCTTACAGTGAAGAGGGGTACTTCCGGGAAGAGTAGATCCCTGAAATTCTTTCGGATCTCAATTAGTGTTAGGGCTAGTCACGGTCGCAGCCCTAACAATCCGCTATTTGTAGAAATGGTTGTCCAACCCTAATTACTCTAACTCTATGTACCACCGTACATTTTTCCATTTTTAGTTAGTCTAGTATGGTTATAGGCCGATTCCACTCGTGGATGCAACTTTTACAGGACGTTACACTTGTATGCATTATTTGCATTTCAGCTACTCTTTTCCATGCAACAAATTACTTATCTCTGATTTTTTTTTTAATCTTTTAATTAAGTGTTTTCCCAAAAAATGTGATTAACGGTCAATACAACACAACCTATAATGTATTTGTTTTTCAGAACAAAAAAAGCCTTTCAACCAAGCATATTTGGGTGCATCTCCTTAAAATAGAGTTAATAATATTGAATCTTTTCGAACATTAGACCTTTATGTTGAACAAAATGGCCTCTACAACATCCTTAGAAAAAAGTTGCAACTCTACCCATAAGGCCTCCAATCATTTGTATATAGAATCCAAAATGTCCAAACGGGTCATCCCACTATGAAAGTAAGACACCCCCAAAAATAAGGTAGATTCAATCAACACATGAAATATCACATGAATTTGGAAGTTTTAGATTGGATGCCCATTTTGGATGTGCATTTTTTTTAAAAAAAAGTACAACCCACATATGATCGTATAGACCTGATTTTTAGGATATAACACCATCATGGTGGAACTCATTTTATGCTTAAGTTGACTGTCATACACGCAGCGTATGATGGACCAAACACAGATAGTTGAATAGCATTCACAGCTAAGTGACTCAATTTCAACGCAGGTTGTTAATAACCTTTACACGCAGGTGAACAAGAGGTTTAATATACAAAGCTTTTTCTACAAACGATGGTAAGCGATCCGGCCTCAATATAGAAATGTATGATGACATAAGAAAAATCATTAAAATATGAAGAACCCACCACTCGAGGTTAAAAACAAAAAACCTTAAAATTCAAGAAATGCTCTACTCGATTATGTTTGTAGTAGACCGCCCTTGTCCAGCTTACCTTTCAAAACAAAATAATAATAATAATAATAATGAGATTGTTGTTAAGTAGCCAATTGTCAAGGTGTTAGAATAGGCTTTTATTTTAATCAAACCTATGCTAAGCTATCAACCTATGCACTAAGCTATCAGACAACATTTGATTGTACTGATAACCAACCTATATAGTAGACTATTAGATATTTCTTGGTTGTACTCAACTTATATAATAGTATATTACATTGCGCCTGTGGGAATTTTATTCTCTCATCGTGATTCCTAAGCCCTGATAGAAGAGGGTTGTGTCAGGTTAGCAGCCGGCTTTAAACTTATGTGTATAGTGTCATTCGACATTCGGACTTTCCTTTGGACGCTAGATCCTTCTGGTATGAGTTCATCCTAACTCGAATAGATGCACAAACGCAGAATTTAAAGCCTGTTTGTTTCGATGTAATTACTTGTATTTTCTTTGATTTTAGCATTTATTAACTACAATGGTAGATGTCAATAGCAATTAATTGTATGATGTTGCGTGTTTTGGTAGATTTTGACTTAGAAAATGAGGCAGACTATATGGGCCCCACCATGATGTATGCGGTGTGGATACAGCGTCTGTTCATTTTTTTTAAGCTCATTTTAAGGCTTGAGCCAAAAAATGAGACAGATCCAAAGCTTAAGTGGACCCTATCATAAGTAGTCGTAGGAATAATGACGCCACCATTGAACCCACTATTTTCTTTGGTGTGGTCCACTTGAGCTTTTGATTTGCCCCATTTTTAGGCTCATGCACTGAAATGATCTAAAAAAAAAAATGAATGGACTGCATGGATATATGTCATACATCATGGTGGGGCCCACAGAGTTTCAATGATGAAATAAAGTTCAGTTCAGTTAAGAGTAAGTCCTCTTATGATGCTTTTACCATACAATTAAATTACATGTACTTAACATTGAAACAAACACGCCCAAGAGTACCCCCTCCTCAAGTGGAGATGGAGCTTCTGAGGTTACACTACCCACTTCCTCTAAATTATCCTGAACTAAATATAACTTCTCTCTAATTTCCACCATTAATCCAAACAATCTGACATTCCAAATTCCTTGATGTAATGGAATGGTAGACCATGTAACCAACCCCAATTAATTGGCATTAGACTTAAAGACGACGATGACAATGGTAATTGAAGTTTTGCTAGCCCCACACACACCTTTATAGGAAGGGTTACATGAAAGCAGCCCATAAGGTTTCCCCACCCCAAATGTGGACCACCAACAACATTAATGCCAGAGCCACATATGCAGATCGAATGGACCACCAGCAATTAGTTTTTTTTCCCCTTTCAAACCATCTTTTTGCATAGGTGCGACCCACTCGATGAGTGGACTTACCTAATTTTCATATATTGTCATCTTCACAACTGGGGCAGATGTACCACATACTTGCCAGGTTGGCACATGTGCTGCATGCACGGATTGCAGAGAGTGATGCGTGTTGTGCAAGCAAACCTCTCAAAGTCAAATTATGGACATGAAACCTGTGGAGCACACTACGGTGCCTCAAGCAAGGTACCTACTTGCCTTACTAGGTAAACTTAGAGCAATGTGGGTGGAATTTTCATGAGACCCACCCCATCCAACATCAGGCATGCTGCCCCATTTTACCATCAAACCAAAAAAATTCACTATCATTCAAAACTCAGTAGGCCACACCACAGGAAACAGTTGTGATGGAACGTCCACCATCCATTTCACATAGGACTCACTGTGGCATTTTGTGCAATTGAATACATTCACCTATGTGCCCATTAAGATGAAAGAATTACCCAAAATCACAGTATTCCAAAACTCAGGTGGGCCATACCACCTAAATTTATAGGTTTTAGGTAAAATTTTGGGGTGTCCCACTTGATTGTTGAATCATCCTGAATTTTAGGATCAAGGCCCAACAAGGAGTGGTGGTGGTGGTGTACGTGAATGGACAGGATTTCATTCACGTTATGCCATTTCTTCCACACTGCAAACAAAAAAAAAAAAAAAAAACCCCTCGTAGGTGAGTGTTTTCCAAACCTCTCATCGAATTGAATGATGGGCTTTCAGACACACCAATCATTGATGGCCATGATAATATAAGAAATTTCATCAATTCTGAAATAAAAGGTCAGGTGAACTTTTAACAAAATTAACCTCATCAAAACAAGTACGATGATGATAGTAATAATTTAGGATATAACTCGGCGACAATAAGGACCGGACATAACTCCAAAATGTATTGAAAATCATCCAAATGGGTCCCTTTTCAAAGGGTGCTTGATAGGTCAGCTATGCTTTAGTCACATACAACCATTGCTACCCATAAGCGAATCTAGTTTCAGACTCTAAAAACTAATCTCCAACATTACACTGCAGCAATCATCCACACCAGTTGCATTTTTGGGGATGCGATTGGATAATAACACAAATGTTATCATTTTCCTCCCAAAGAACCAGTTCAAATGGAAGTAGGATTCTGGATTAGCAGAAATAACTAATGTTGCACTCCTTCAACTAACTTGTTGAGCTCCCGAAAACCAAAAATTTCTCATGCTCTAAAAGAAAATTTCATTCCCCTGTATGTGCTCTAGACGATTGTAGGTTCCGGGATTTCTGATTGTGTTGCCATGATCTTACATATGGGCATGTTGTCGTTCTTACTCAAGAGCTTCAAAGATGGATGAACCTCGACGTCATGCATGCAAATTCTATCTCCGATATCGAGATTGCTCAAGTCCACCTCAATTTTCTGGGGAATGTGCTCTGCAGGGCATTGGTATTTTAGAGTTGTTCTTATCATGTTTAGGTAGCCACCTGTTTTCGTGAGGGAAAAAAAAAAAAAAAAACACACCCAATTAGAAGAAACAGAAGCAGGAAACAAGTTCATAAATTAGAAAGCAGCAATTGAAAGTTGGATGGAAGAAATTAATGAGAAATTATAGGATCCTTGCCCTGAGGATATGTATACAATAATCAGGCCTTGAGTTTGCCCGAGTAGACCATTGGCCTACTGATTGACACATTTGATAAATGGAATGCAGTGGATGGTACATGCCTCAAAAATCTCCCATTGGAAAATCCTAACTCTTCAATCAACAGACCAACAGTCAGCAAATAGACGTTGGGTAAAATATACCCAAAAGCTCAACACGCCACAGGAAAGAGGCCAAAAATTGGACAACTAGGATCTACCAACCTGGGATACTTCCAGGAAATGGTCCAAGGACAGTGGATCCCATCATATTAACAAACAATGGGCCCACTTCTCAAGGCTCCATAATACAATGTCAGGCTGCATGCAACTCCTAAAATTAATAGCAGCACAAAAACATTTACTATTGAAAGATATCTGACACCAAAGAATCATTTAAAAGAGATGGCACCTGAATTATTAGGCTTTAATGACAAGTTCTGCTTATTTGGGTGGTCCTGAAAGTGAAATGGCTCTCAAATCCGTCTTAACTGACATGTGTCTCTGTGCAGTGCATGCTCTCATGCATGTATGCATGCTTGTGAGGTAAGGATGTCAAAGAAAGCATTGGTTTTGTTAATGTAATACACAACACTTTAATATCACCTAACATGGTAATTACGTGATCCTGGAAAATGTACTTGCTGAAAAAGAAGGATTCAAGAAAATTACAGGATCATAGACATTATCAATAAGAGATCACGGAGATCTCTAGGAACTGTCTAGGCATCCTTTAAAATATTCTCTCCCTACTTGGAACGGAGAAGCATATAAATACGATGCCCTCATATTCATTCTGATCATTCAATAGAGAATAATGTTTACACTTCAAGGTTTTTTCTTTTCATGAAGATCTCCACCACGGATGACCCAGACTCTTCTAGATTGGAGTCAGGTTGGGTTAGATAATAGATCAACCCGAAGCCTGACTATAATTCAAATCGGATTACAAATATCTAACATGAAGCTAACCCAACCCAACCACACCCAGTTTAAAATTGGGTTGGGCCACTCAGGTTAGGATTGAGACAGGCCCAATGCAATCCCAATAAGAGCCATCAGGAGATCAATATTATATAGTAGATGGAGATTTAAAAAATAATAATAACTAAGGATGTCGCCACTTGCATCATCTACATCAATCATGCTTAAGAACAAACTATGAGGTGCAATTTACTTGTGCAAAGAGAAGACACTAAACACTTCATTCAAGTCAAACACAACTTTCTTCTCACCCTAGTTGAAAGTTGCCCCAAAAGTAGATCATCGTCGTCGTCGTCATCATCATTATCATCATCATCATCATCTAAGCCTTATTCCAACTAATTGGGTTTGGCTACATGAATTCTGTACTGCCATTCCACTATCAAGAGGCATAACTTTAGTTAGACCATAGGTCATCAAGTCTTTTCTTACTACCTCCCACCCACGCCTTTTGGGCCTTCCACTTGCCCTTTTAGAGCCTTCAACTTATACCCACTTATTCCTAACTGGCACAACTTTTGGTCTTCATTGCACATGACATCAAAGTCTACTTTCCCTCATTGCCTGTTGGTGCTACTTCTAAGTTCTCTCGAATTCATTCATTTCTAATTCTATCCTTCCTCGTCTTGACACTCATCCATCTCAACATCCTCATTTCAGTTACCCTCATCCTATGAACATGGTGTTCCTTAATTGCCCAACATTTTGTACCATACAACATGGTTGCTCTTATAGCTATCCTATAAGATTTCCCTTTTAATTTGAGTGGCATGGCAATCACATAAAATTCCAGAGGCAAATCTCCATTTCTTCCACCCAACTTGAATTATTGGGCAACATCCTTCTCAATCTCCCTATTCTTATGAATTATCGAAAGTGGCCATTTTGGGAAACTTCTTTAGTAAGCAATCTTAACAAATTCTTCATTTCCACTCCTATTGTTACTAAATTAGCAGTCTACATTTCTGCTTACTCCAACTAATTTTAAATCCTTTACATTCTAAAATATCCCTCCATAAATATAGCTTTGTATTGGCACCCTCCCTTGTCTTGTCAATCAAAACTATGTCATCTACAAACAACATAAACCATGGATCTCTTCCCGGATACAATGATGAGCACCATACAAGCCTCCTCACGAGTGAGAGAAAGTTACCGCCCCCACCTCAAACCGTGAAAAAAAAAAAAAAAAAAGAGAAAACTTAACCCTTACAGGTAAGCTTCTGTAATTTGTTCACCCACTTTGGATTATCCTAAGACAATGTCATCTATGAGTGTCCCAATAACCAAGTAAAGCATAATCTCTAAACCCCAAATTCTCAAGATAGCAAAACTTTACAAGAAATGTAGATCTAGAGTTCAAAACTGAAAAATTGCCTAGAAACACCAATTGGAAATACCTGCTCTAATTTGTCAATAACTACGTACATATAGAGTTCAAATCTTGAGGAGAGAAATCCTTATGTTTGTCCAATTATTATATTCATTGTCATAGATTTGAGAGAACCTTCCAAAAAGATAAGCCTCATGAAACTTCTCACCCCTTCCATTCCTCCCAACCCCACTCTGCCCATGCGGTCCCAAAATACTCATAATCTAACTGTAAACCCATTTTCGTTTTGTGAAGCAGATGAAATGATGGTTGACTTTGTTAGCATGACAATTTGCTGGTTTGATACTACTTATAGTTTAAAAGTTAACAAATCTAAATGTGAATTATTCAGGATTCATACTTTGTCTGAGGAAGCCTCTCGGTTGGCATTAGTGTTTGGATGCAGCGTGGGGTCCCTCCCCACTTTTTACTTCGGTCTTCCTCTCTGTGTGGGAAAACCTCCTCTCTTCCTTTGGTATAGAGTCATCGAATGATTAGAGAGGAAACTCTCATTTTGGAAAAGTATGCTATTCCTTGGCGGTAGATTAACCTTAATCAAGGACTATTTAGCTAACTTCCCCATCGACTATGTCTATTTTCCAATGCCCGAATACGTTATTTCGAGAATTGATAAAGTCCAGAGGAACTTCTTAATCTTATGGCAAGGTGGCTCACCTTCTGGTAAATTCCACCTGTAAAACTAGGAGGAGGTTTGTACTCCCTACTCAAACATTAAGGATATGGAGCTGGTTAATTCAGTGTTTTCGGGAAAGTGGGTGTGAAGATTTTCTAAAGAGGATTTTGCTCTATGGAGAACCATTCTTGCCACTAAATATGATCTCTCCCATGGGATGGTGGACTAAACCCTCTTCACTGTATCAATCCTCACACATTTGGAAAGGCATTAAGCGAGTATCTGCCTCTGTTTTCAGCTGTATCAAATACTCAGAGGGGAATGGTAAAAGAGTGAGGTTTATGTCCAAATTCCTGAATCTTGCCTGTCTATTCTGATATCAACGCTCCCGTGGCCTTGTGCTTCTCAGGTAGAGGTGTAGAAGGCCTTTTGCCTCCTTTCAGGAGGAACTAATGGGACGGCGAGATTGCTAGTTTGACTAGTTTACTGTCCAGCTTGCAGGGAACGTCAATTTCTTCAGAAGAGGAGGATTCCTTGTTGTGAAAACCTAAAGCATCAGGGTGCTTTTTCAGTCTGTTCCTTCCCCGAACCCACTCCCTGATGAATATTTTAGCCTACGAAACCCCAAAATAAAACCACTTGCATTGCGGAAGCAACGGTTGTTCCTTTCACCTGAATAGACCAAACTACAGCCAACAAAGCCACCCTCCATCTCCATCTTCTTTTTCTCCCCGAGTTGCTCTCATGCCAAGATTGAAACAGACCCTCTATATAGTTTGGCATCCCCCAGGGGGCATTGAAGAAAGACATAATACCGAACCAAACATCCATAGCAAATGAACAGTGGATAAACAAGTGGACCACGGATTCCGCATCATTTTTACAAAGGAAACAGATATTCTGGCAGCACCATGCTCCTTTTACATAGATTAGCAATGTTGAGGATTTTGTTTCTCCCAGCCAGCCAAGTGAAGGCTGAAACCTTGAGAGGAGCCCCAAAAGACCAGATTGAGCTAGTGAAGCAGCTGGCCATGTGGATCTCTCACCTTGAGAGAACAAAGCATATAGGGAACAGACATAAAATTAAAAAAATTAAAAAAAAAATTATATAAAAAAAAAAATCCTGATTTGTCCTTCAACCAGGTCAAGTAGTCTTTTGCTTTGGGGGAAAGTACAATCCCCTGCAGTTGGGAGAGAAACTGAAACAGATTATAGAATTCAACATCATTGAAGTTGCGACTACAAGGGAGAAGCCACACACCTCCTTTGATTTGACCTGAGAAGCAGCAGGCAATGGAAATCCCCTAACTGGTTACAACCTGGCCAGATTTGCGAAAGCCAAGCGAATGGAGGAATCTCCAATCCAAGTGGGCCCAATAAACCAAGGTGTTGTACATGCTATGACCAGCCAAGTGAAAGCTGTTAGGGAGGAATCTCCAATCCAATTGGGCCCAAGGATAAGAACAAATAAAAATAAAACTATAAATACACACACACACACACACAGAGTTGTACACGAGTCAAACCAAGTCGAGCTTGGCACAGCTCGGCTCGACTTGGCTAGCAGCTAGCCTCAACTCGAACTCAGCTCGGCTCGGTCCTCGAGCTGACTGGCCAGCTCGGCTGTTCAGTCAGCAGCTCGGGCCAGTTCGAGCCTCTACGACATTTTCTCAAACACAGAGTACATCTTCAATTTCTCACAAAATGCAAAACAGTAACAACACTTTACAAGTATTTCGTCAAACACTTGGCAAGCATCATTAAAATCAAGACACAAGGGTAGTCTTATAATGTAAAATAAAATAAATTTGTTGTGATTTGTTTCGTATCTATTCCTTTCTCACCACCTCACAGAGAATGTATGCACCCGAAACAATACCTCGTTGAGTCATTTCATCAAACACTCGGCGAGCAGCATCAATATCAAAATAACCAAGTTATCGAGCCGATTCGATCCGAGTTGATTCAATTTGAGGTTCGATCCAAGTCGAGTTGAGGTGAGTCAAGCGAGCTAACCGAGCTAACTCGATTCGTGTATAGAGAGAGAGAGAGAGAGAGAGAGAGAGAGAGAGAGAGAAGAGAGAGAGAAGAGAGAGAGAGAGAGTCACACACAACTAATTGTAGGTCTAACTAGTTGGTGTGTGGGGCCCAAGGTGTTCTGTAATAGTAATGGTGGCTGTAACGGCCACCATCGATACCTTTACGATACGGGTTGTAACGGCCATTACGGTCTCTTTTTTATTGAAAAAAAAATAAAAAATCCCAAAATACCCGTATCTGCCCCGTAATGTTGATTAAAAAGTATAGAAAACCTATATATTTCCCATAACAGACAATTATGAGGTTGTTATTGCCTTTATAGGGAATGTAGCATGCCGTTAACGGCAATTACGGGTCATTTTTTTTTCCCATAATGGTTGTTACGGTTATTACAGCCGTTACGACCCCGTAACGTGTAAGGTTGCCACTGTTACCTTTACGGCCCTGTAATGCCTTTACGACACACCATGGTGGGGCCCATCATGGTGTTTGTGTGATATCTCACCTGTCTAACGATGTTGTCCCGTCATGAAAATGGGATTCCCCAAAAATCAAGTCAATTCAACCATGAAATGGGATGCCCCACATGAATGTGGAGTTTTTTGAGAGGTTGTTCGTGGTTTTCTATGGTGTGCCCCACATGAGAGTTGGATCAACCTGATTTTTGGGGTATCCCAGTTTCATAATGGGACAACCATGTTGCACAAGCGAGATATCACACGAACACCATGGTGGGCCCCACATGCTAACTAGTTGGACATACAACTAGTTTTATGTGAGCGTATTGTCTGTGTGTGTGTGTGTGTGTGTGTGTGTGTGTGTGTGTGTGTGGTGTGTGTGTGTGTGTGTGCGTGGGTGGGTAATGTAGAGGCATTTTCACACTGGACTCGAGTGGGGTGGCCTGTGGGATGTAGGGGCACACTCGGGGTGGGCGGCCCGTGTGAGGCGGGTGACTCGTGTGAGGTGGAACTCATGTGAAGTGGAGCCTACGAGGGGAGTTCGGCCGAGATCCTGACTCATGGGATGTGGGGCCTGGGCTATGAGATAAAAGGATTGATTCGCCATGCTCTATCAATTTGAACTTTTAGAGCAAGTGATTAATTGTCTTGCATCAGTGGGTGTGTGCATGTGTAAAGCCCCTTCAGGAGAGAAACCTCCATAAATAAGATCATCATCATCTAAGCCTTCTCCAGACTAATTGGAACTGGCTACACGAATCTTGTTCCACCATTCCACTCTATCAAGGACCATATTCTCAGTTGAACAAACCTCCATGAACAAGATACTATTCATAAATTCTTCTTCTTTCCCTAGTCCTTTCCCTTCTCTTATCTATAGGGAATTGTGATGCTGAGATTGCTGCATTGGAGATAAACCTAATCCAATATTCTAGTATCCATCTAAAGCTAGTTAAATCATCCCCTTTCTGATCAACAAGATCTTCCTACATATAAGATATTGAATATACCCCACACCTTCTCTCTTCCAACTAAATAAACATGAATTAAAATTTTTTTCTTAAAAAAAAAAAAAAAAAAAAAAACCTAAGAATAGAGATAGATAATTTGGGATCATAACACACCCATACAAAATGCTGGCCCAAATGAAAAGGGCAGCTGATTCAAGACGAGCATAGCATCTTGCTCAATCAAAAACACCATTTTTAAAGACCATATCATCAAACACAATGCGTACGAATCTAAGCAATACCCTGCCTCATTTATTTCCAGGAAACAAATTCTCTACAGAACTTATTCCATTGGCCATGTGTTTGAACATTTGGAATTCAGTCCCTTGGGAGGGCTACTTACAAAACAAATTAAAAAATACGACAGTTAGGAGGGAATTCATTCCCATGGAATTTGCAGGATATCTCTGGCCAGGAATTCAAAGACTGGCTTTTTGCCGGAATAGGATTCCCCAATTGGAATCCATTTCTTACATTTTCCAGATTGCCAAATGCAAGGATTCCGTTTCCACCATCCTCGGTAAAGCAATTGCAAAATGCATAGGAAAAACAACGTACCTTTCTTCAGACCAGGACAGATATCCTCCCCTTTGAAAACAACAGGCACGTCGACCTTCAATTCCGAATCATCGTCCACCCAAACAAACACCAAGTTCAGAATTTGGCCCGTCTCCGGATTCCTATGAACCTAAAACCCCAAAAACAAATTCAAATTCAAATTTTTAGAGAGAGAGAGAGAGAGAGAGAGAGAGAGAGAGAGAGAGAAGAGAGAGAGAGAGAGAGAGAGATGGAAATGAAAATACGAATGTCGAAAGAACGATGAAGATGAAGGAGGAGATAACAGGCCTTAATGGGCAGGACCCTTCCCGACTCGAGCAGGCATGAGGAAGCAGGGCCCGCACGGATCTGGAGATTGAAGGTGGTGGAGCAGAAGAACGGTAGCTGCACGTTCTTGATGATGGAGCTGATCTGCTTCCTCTCGGTGGTCAGCAGCTGCTTCCTGGAGACGGGTCGGAAGCCGTTGGTGGGGTTTTGGATCTCTCCCTGGCTGAAAACAACGGCTGGGATTCTCCCTAAGGCTCTCTCTTTTGCGGCCAGCTTGTTCCCTGTGTGCTCCCGCGGGACAGCTTGGATGTTTTGGTAGTGAGAAAATGCCCTACTGAGGTTGCTCTGACGCTGCTTCCATGGCTGCTGCCCCGTCTCAACATCCTCTCTCTCTCTCTCTCTCTCTCTCTCTCTCTGCCTGCCGAGTATCAAGTGCGCGGTGTTTATTTCGACTTGGACTAGTGGGGCCCACAGTTCAGTCATCCACACCGTTGATATTTTGGGCCTAATCATGGATGGCCCATACACCAAAGTATTTTCGTATGTTCTTTCTCAACCGCATGTAGGGCTGCCAACGGTTGGATTCGGGTCGGGTCCTAGAGTAACTGGACCGACATATTGGATTCGGGTCTTGACAGGTCTAATCCTCCATGACAAGGTTTGGCCAGTGGTCGGTGCTATGTGGGCCCACCATTATCTATGTGTTTTATCCGCACTGTCCATTCATTTTTACACATTATTTTAATAATTTATCCAAAAATGAGGCAGATCAAAATCTCAGGTGGACCATGCCACGAGAAAACATTAGTGATTGAATGTCTACCAGTAAAAACCTCCTAAGTCACACTATAATGTTTATTTGACATCCAACCAGTAGAATATAGGTCATACAAACCAGGATGAAGGCCAAAAAAAAACAATTATCATCTTATCCAAAACTTTTGTAGTCCCAAGAAGTTTTTAATGGTGAGAGTTCAATCAACATTGTGTGGCCCACTTGAGATTTTTATCTAGGGGTTCATACCATAAAATTATCTGGAAAAATGGATGAACGGCATGGATGAGACACATACATCATGTTAGGCCATTGGCTAGTGGCAGGGGAGTAGCCAATCCATTTCTCTCCTCCATCGGTCCAGGCCTCGTTCTTCGATACCCGGATGCAAATCTGATCGGGTCTCTACATCTGGTTGATCCAGTTTCTTGGGTCCTAAAAGTTTGGGCCCGATTAGTAATTGGGCCAGTCTCAGGTAGTTCTCATTTGTCCCTCGGCCCTGGCCAGTAATTGTATTACATAGCATTAATCTACACCGTTAAAAGTGATCAAGCTCGGGCCATTCAGGTGAAGCTTGGGTGAGGAATTGGACCTTGGGTTTGGGCCTGGGCCTGATATCATGGGACAACAAGGAACATCAATCTCCTCTGTCATCTTGGGGCCCTACCTACGATGGGCAAAACTTGTGGGCCCCACTAGGTAAACGATATCTGACGGACGAGGAGAAGGGCCACCTTACACATGCCACATGCCTTTTTCCTTTGGTGGGTGGTCACTTCCACTACACCGTTTGTAGAACAAGCTTATTCTACAATTACGTGTGTGTGTGGGACCCACCATGATGTGTACAAGATATCCACTCCACCAATGATGTGTAACCCCTCATGTTCTCCATGGAGACCAAAAATCAGGCCGATCCAAAACGTAGGTGGGCCACACCTTGTAATACCATGCTTAAGACCACTAAAATCACATGCTGTGGCCGACTCGAGTGTTGTACTAGTCTTATATTTTTAGGTGTCCATTCATCCTTATGCGGTTCATCTAGTTAATGTATTGGATAGCATATAAAAAGCACCGATGGACCCCACACACAATCTAAGAAGTTTTAGTGGTGGGGTCCTCTTCCTAATTGTTCCATGCCGTGTGACTCGCGTTTGTTTTCAATCGGTCTGATTTTCTGGATGTTGGATGAAATTGAAGGGGGACACTTTATAGATGGAGTGGATGTGGACCCTACGTTAGGGTGGGACCCCACTTGCTATCCTATGAGCTGTTGGAATGGGCTCTTCTTTGGGTCCTTTAAGAAATATCAATCCATGCGTGGCCCATTTAATTATTGGACCTGAATAATTATTTCCAGGCACATCCTAAACCAGCCCAAAGTGGGCCCGATTAAATCAATGGTTTGGAAACCATGGGACCAAACCGAAGACCCAACCATGTAAGAGAAACCTGAGGCTGGTCCAAGTTGTGAGAGTGCCTCTTTTGAAACATAGGCTCATGAGATCGAGTTGGCCCACCTAAGAACATGGTGGGGGTGTGGATTGGGTACTACCCCCACCAGGACTTGGGTAAAAACGGACGGTCCTGTCAGGGGATCTGTGAGGCCCACCTTGATGTATGTGTTTTATCCAAGCCGTCCATCCATTTTGAACGTTCATTTTATGGCATGATCCCAAAAAGGAGGCAAATGGAAGGTTCGAGTGGACCACACCACAGGAAGAAGTGGTGACAGTGACCCGCACCGTTGAAACATTCCCAAGGCCCACCATAATGTTTATTTGTCATCCAATATGATCATGAGGTCACATAGACCTGGATGAAAGGGAAAACATAAATATCAGCTTGATCCAAAACTTCTATGGTCCAGAGAGGTTTTCAGCATTCAATCTCCCCTGTATTACTTAAAATGCATTTTCAAAATGGATGAACAGCGTGGATATAACGCATACATCATGTAGGCCCACAGAGCTCCCTAACAGGATGTCTATCTCTAGCTAGGTCCAGGTGGGGTAGTACCCAGTCCCCACCCCATGGTGGGTGAATAGTAGGAGTCCACCATAGACTGTAGCTGAACTCAAAATCAACCCGATCAGATAGTCAGGCTATCCCGGAAAATGGATGGTATGATTAGGGATAGTTTGGATGAATGTGAAATTCTTAAGTAGAAAATTGTTTACAGACAATTAAATTATAGGGGGTGTTTGAATGGGTATATCTATCTATAGTCAGATTGCAAGCTATATAGCTGTAATATGAAATATAAGAAAAAATTATTTATAATATTAATGATAACTGAAATTTTAAACTATGGTTATAAGTTTTGAAAATTTTCAAGGCAAAGAGGGTTGTGGATCATCTTCCAATAACTATAAGCACCCAAAATGAAAGAAGAAGAAAACAAACCTCTCTCTCTCTCTCTCTCTCTCTCTCTTATTGCCGCTAGGGTTTAAATTTTTCATATGTTAGGATGTTATCAAACCTTAGTGTCAAGTTTAAATTAATAGGCCCACTTCTGTGATCCATCAAATGATTTGTTTACCGTAAAAATCGGTCACAAGTTCTATTGAGATCGGCCTATCCCAATGATATATATTACATAAAAACTTTATACTAATTATTTTTAAAGGATTTACTACTTCAAGCTCTATTGTGAGTGAAACCTAATTACAGTTTGTAAATAAATTTCAAGTTATCCAAACACAAACAATTATTTCCATATAATCAAATTACAACTTAAAGCAAAACAAGACTGCATGTAAACACTTTACACCTCTAATCAAGATTATTTGTAATTAGATTACAACTTAATAACCTCATAGGCATCCAAACTATCCCTTTAGTTATCATGGGTGTTATGCCTGCCAATGGGCTGGGCTTGGGCCGGTCTGATGTCATTCCACATGGGCAACAAAAGTAAAATGTAGGTCTGAATCTGGTCCAGCCCATGATGGGCTAAATCAAACAAGTCCGGTCTGGCCCATAATTATTTTGCACGGCCTGGATGTGAGTCCCAGCCCGTTCACTCACTTTTCTGAAAGATCTGGATTGTTCATTAGTTGTGCCCGTAATCATGATAAATGACAAAACACCCCTAAAACCTCAATTGAGATGGGTTGGGCTAATGGGCTGTTTGATACCTGACCCTATTAATAAACGGCTGGGTCCGGCCCTTGGGCCTAGCAGTCCAGCCTGAGAGAGGCCCAAAAGAGTCTAGTCCAAGTCCAAATGCACCAATGATTGAGAAATTTCATAATATTTTTCCACACGTAGGCTGATTAATCATGATATTTGGTGCAACCAAACACAGCCCAACTCACCCAGGCGCGTAGTTTCATTAGTAAAGCCAGGCCAGTCTCAAGAGTGCCAACCTAAGCAGACCTTCATTCATACACGGGCCCAAGCCCAATACAATTAATATCAGGCGTGAAATTCATTGCCTGGGCTAACCAACGGTCTGGATTCTCAGCTGGGCCCACTTTTCTTCTAAACAGTAAACAAACATCCAGAGAGAATGATCATCTTGATGGATATGTATAGTTTCATTGGTTCATTTGTTTTGCAAGTGGGTCTCATGTTTCGGGGGTCCGTTTTGTGTGATCTATGATATATGTTTTTTACTCCAATCTAGGTCTATGTGACCTTATCAACCAGTTGAATGGTCAATAAACATTAAGATGACCCTAGGACGTTTTAATGGTGGGCAAATGACCACTGTTTCATGTGGTGTGGTCCACCTAAAATTTGCATCTGCTTCATTTTTGGAATCATGCCCTAAAATATGCTGGAAAAATATATGGACGGCTTGGATGTACAATACATACATCGAGGTGGGCTCTCTGGGTCAAGGAATCACACACATGGTTGCACTCATTGACATGGCAAAGTTCTGTGGGTATATCCACACGGTCAATCCATTTTGCGAGATTATTTCAGGTCATCAGCCCAAAAAAGATATATCCATTATATCCATAATATCCATTTTGTGAGATTATTTTAAGACATGAGTCTAAAAATGAAGAGACCTAAAGCTTAAGTAGATCAAATCATAGAAAGCAATGCATAAAATGACACCCACCATTAAAACCTTCCAAAGTCCCACCATGATATTTATTTGAAGGATAAAGATAAATATCAGTCTGATTCAAAACTTTTGCTGCACGTAACAACTTTTCAATAGTAGCCATTCAATCCTAACTCTTTTTTATAGCGTAATCTACTTAGCTTAGATCTTCCTCATTTTTTGGTTCGTCTCCTAAAAATCTCAAAAATTGAATGAACAATATGAATATAACACACACATCATAATGGGGCCAAACAAATTTTCTATGTCAACACAACTCTACGTGTGCCCCCACACATTTCCCCATGCCTTAATGTAAAAAGTCAAGGATAATATCATGATTGGCCATAATGAAAAGTAATAAGGTTTAAAAGTGCAAAAGGTGCAATCTAAGTCTCTCATGTACCACCTAGCTCTGACTATCATAATTTTATTGTAGTTAGGTACGATATGCCCTTGAAAAGCTATATATAATTTTTACGTCCTAGCTGCTAATGGTAAAATTCTACTACTTAATTAATTTTATATCTTAAGTCAAAATGTATTATTTTTATTAAGTTATAATTTTAAAATATTTTATTGTTTCAAGAATCCTATAAACACCTAGAAGTTTTTGTTTCTAGTATATTATTATTATTATTATTATTATTATTATTATTATTATTTTATTCTATTATAACTCTCTGACTTGATTCTTTTATGTCTTGCTAACAAATATTAACCACACAGTGGCTTTTAATCAAATATAAGAAAATGTAGGGTGTTATTTGTCTTTAAGCAAAAAAGAGAGGATGCTATCCATCTATTGAAACCTCAAGATGAATTGGGTTGCAAACATACCTATCTTGCAAAAAAAAAAAAAAAAAAAAAACCACTTAAAATAGATGGTTGATCCAATCTAACCGTCCAAGTCAGCTGGTCCATCTTGTATATCATCCATCTGGTTCATCCATGATGCCACGTGGACAGTACTGCAGTTTGGAGCAAAAATGGACCCAGTACGGCCGGACCAGGTATAAATAATTGATGAGGGCATCCAATGTGTCCTCAGAAACTCCTCTTCCACCATCAATGAGGGTATTATTGTGGTAGTACTGTCTCTAGTAATCATACATCATGGAGTGGTCAGCTAGGGTCCACTTGGTATGATTGCCATCTCGTCAAAGAGGGCCCACATCTGTACGCCAGGTGTTTTAAAATGTCCTGGGGATATATGATCATCCTTGAAGAACCCATGTTATCAAAGCAGTACATTAATGGCTAAAGATGATCATAGACATGGCCCACTGAAAGGATAGTATTGTATCTCTCATCCCTTCTCTTTCCTACCCCAATTTAGTTGTCCATTTTCCACCACTGATCAAGTATTAGTTTTTACACACTGATATAGAGAAATGTTTATTTATGACTGCCACTAATTGTGACGGAATTGACATATTTATAACATATGCCAATTCCTTCTTGTATTTGGTTATGGAAAAATAAAAATAAAAATCAGACTAATTTATGATTCAGGTGGACCACACTAGTAAGAACAATTGCAAGGTTGTGGGGCCCCTCCATGCAATAAAATAGGGTTTCTCTCAATTGTTCCATGCATTGTTCTTATTTTTAAGCCAATGGTCAAACATGGAAGGACATGCACAAGGGTATAAGTCAATGCCATGAAGGCATCATTGTGGAGCCCACATAAGTTGTGGACAATGAGGTAACATTAGCATGTGAGCATTTTCATGCCTGTCAGCCTGTGTACTTGTGTACAATAAGTGCATTAAATGGCCCAGACAAGTAAGGTACGTAAAATGAATATGAAAATCCACTAAGGGCCTATTTGATTTGCTACATGTACGGTTAATTTGGCCGAAGTTTGCATTTATTATTTACCTCGGTAAAAACTGTAGCTATAGGTGTAAGATGTTGACATCTTGGCACGTCTTACCTTATTTTATGAGACAAAATTGTGGGCCCCATCAGACATACTTAGACATGAATGAAGGGAACACATAAATATAAACTTGATTCTCAACGGTGGCTGTTCAATCCTAATTGTTTTTGTAGTCTGGGATTGCCTCATCTTTCGGCTCATGCCTTAAATAGTCCAAATAAATAAAAAAACAAAACAAAACAAAAAAGAATAGATAGCATGAGTATAATACGTATATCATGGCTGGGGCTATAATGTTTGTCGATGCAAAAATCTGGTTAGCTCTTCTTGGACCCCCGAGATCTCGGGGGTTTGAGCGTGTCGTACACATCGTCCGAGATTCTCTTAAAAAACCTCGGACGGATCTCTCTTAGGCGAGATTCGAGACCATCGGAGATGTGCAATGAGAGGCTGAGGTGGCCTTGACCAACCTGGCCAGGGGGTGGCATGCTGCTTTAAGCTATACTGACTTGGGCCACGCCGACATGGGCTATATCGACTTGGGTCATGTCGACCTATCTCTTTAGTTGAGCAGCGGGACAGGATGTTCCCGAAGAACTCTGAGGATCTTGGAATCAATGGAGGTAGTGCTTTTTCCGGTGTTTGAGCAGGTTGATAAGTGTTCTAGTCTAGTGGCGAGATGCCGAGCTCGATCTTACTCCCTTGATCAGGTTTTGAGTATAAGACCGAATCTGCTATCGTATCTAACCTGGAGAAGCGTGCAAGGTTCCGACCTAACCTTTAATCATTGGTCGGCCCATTTTCCCTATAACAAAGTTATAGCTAGGAAAGATATTAAGTTTCACCCGAATTTCAAGGTGAAATTCTACCTCTCTTCTAAACACATGTAAAATTGGCATGATTATGTTTTTATCTCTAATTCAAAAGAATTAAGACAAATCAACCAACCTCAAGAAAATCCCAAAATACGTGGAGAAACTTTTAATGGCTTTGTTAATTTTAATTTGTGAGGATATGTATTGAATTTCCAATATATGCTATGATTTTGAGATCCCGTGGAGAATCATGTTCAATTGAGAACGTGACTAGGTTGGATCCGGCTCCATGGCTTGGATAAACTTGGTTTCAATACTGAGATTATGGGATCGAATGCTCATGTGGAGAGTGTGTGTGTGAGAGAGAGAGCGCATGGGTGTGTGTTAAAAAAAAAAAAAAAAAAAAAAAAACACTGACTAGACTGTTCATACAAAGCATGCCTATGATTAACTAAGCAACATGTGGGGGAGAATATGCATCAAATCTACCTTATCCAGCAGGTCCACTGCTACATTTTCAATATACATCCTAAAAATCAGTCCAATACAAGATTTAGATGGACAACACAATAGGAAATGGCATAAAGACATCCTTAATTCACATGGTGCAGCCCCCATGAGCATTCGAATATCCTGACTTTGGGGTTGTGGGTCTTTCAAATAAGTAGATTGCATGGCATATACATACAAAGTTGGACCCCAAACACAATTTGAACTGTGTTTAAGGTAGGGTCCCCATGTT
>JAJHSJ010000012.1:4377629-4444722 GCA_021015155.1 Magnolia officinalis | reverse complement strand
CTTCCCCTTTTGTCTCCATGTCTTCCATATGCAGTGCACATGTCATACCATAGTATTATACTCATGAAAATATAGTCATTTCATACTGGCATTGGTGATAGTTTATATACATCCACCAAAATAATAATAATAATAATAATAAATAAAATTGCATGAAACTTAAAAGCCATCTAAATTTGGGGACCCATTTAGACAATTTAAACCCTAAAGCCCATCAATTAATAACTTCTAATGGGGGCAAACCACCTTGATAGGACGTGTTCCAATAATTAAATAGCTTAAAAACTTAAAAGATTTTTCAGATTAATTAATAGCCTTATCAACAATATAATTTCTATAGTAGATTTCATTACCAAGTTGACATTAGTATTAACTGAATTCATAGTTCAATAGTGCTAATTGAAATAATTAATAATAATAATAATAATAATAATAATAACAATTAATTCTATTACATATATTCAACATTTTTATTATCCAAACATGTTATGAGTTGGCCCACCATTCCCAGGGTTTGATTTGAGTTACAAGCATGGACTAACTTTTACAAGTTGTGAGTATATGCATATAAACCATCACTCCTCAAGAGTATCCAATCTTTATATTTATGATAATGCTCTTGCTATGCATGGTGCACTTATTAAAAGAGAATGGTAGAGAAATATGACAATACAATAGAAGAATGTCAGATAGATACAGCAATATTAGATAGAGACAAAAGGGTGGAACCTTTCTCAGCATCTCTTTCCTTCCGTATAGAGACAATGTGGAAGTTTCTCAATACATTTATTTATTTATTTTTGCTATGTGGGCCTTTTGGAAATCTAGGGTTTTGGGACTTATATTCTATTCTATGAGTCAGATGGGTTTTTATTTGATTTGATGACTCTGCTGTGGCTACTTGCGAGAGTACCGTCGGTCGTACTCTGCCTCAACATGTGGCAGCTGTGTATAAGATCTGAATCGTTCATCAGCTTGCCAGTCTGCAGGTGCTGCGGCCAGGGGATTAGACTGTTCAGGTTATTGGGTGGGCCCCCCCTAGGTACGTGTACCATTGGGTCTTTTCTATTTGAGAAAAGAGCAATAGAAATGGTAGATACAGGCAAGGTACTACAACTTGTGGTACGAACACCATTTTCCTTATAGCAAGTGACTTTTGAGGAATATCAGTGCCATTGAAATGGTGGGCCATATCATGAATATTAGCTGAAACGGAAATAAGGCTGCTCTGATCGTCAGGTGGGTCATACTCTTGGAATCAATGGACAACATATGGCATCACTTAACACTAAGGTGTGGCCCACTTATTGAGAAAATCATCCTGATTTTCATTGGGGGTGATATTTATAGTGGGGCCTACTGTTTTCACGGTACCGATGTCCTACACAAGTTATATGTTGGCAAGAAATGCAGTTCAGTACCGCAACTTGTGGAAAGGTTGCCCGTGTCCGTGTGGAATGAGTCCTGTTTGGACGCATATTGCCTGCGCCCCCGGGCACAGAGAGATTCATGTGCACCCTGTTGTGTTGAAGCTGCATGGGGCCCACAGAGATGCACATGACAAATCCACTCCGTCCATCAGTTTTTCAAGACCATAATAAGACATGAATCTAAAAATAGGGAAATCCAAATCTCAGGTGGGCCATACCACACCAAACAGCAGGGTTGAACGACCACCGTTGGAAACTTCTTGAGGATCACAAAATTTTTATATCAGGATGATGCCTACAGTGGTCAGCTCCAGGAAGGTTTCAATGGTGGATGTTTCCTTTCCCGCTTTTTCACTTGGTGTGGCCTACCTGAATGTTGGACCTCCCTAAATTTTGGTTTTCTCTCTTATTGTGATCTTGAAAAACTTACGGACGGAGTGGATTTGACACAGGAATCTCTGTGGGCCCTACACAACTTCTAGAAGGGCACAGGAATATCTGTGCTGGGGGGTACTAAAAGGGAAGTAACAAGAAGGTTGATACTCTGGCACATGCGGCGGTTGACGCTCGGCTACTAAAAGATTGTACAGATAGCACATAAATATAGGTCGAGTTAAACTCTTCAAATCGTGGGCTCCACTTGGTTGTTCAACTAATATGATCATGATAATGACCTGTCTGAAGTGGGCCCTGACTGGCTTATTTTTTAGTAAATATATGCCACATCAGCAATTTCTGAGGGCCTGCGTATCAACCATCATAGTCAGTCAGAGTATCAAATAAGTCCCCATTCTATTTAGTACTTAACTTCTATTATTTTTTACACGTGCGGCCCACCTCATCATCGGGCCGGCCTGTTTCTCGGCAAGGCATGTGCATGGTTAGGCCCACTTGATGAATATCCAATCTCATACGTTGGTTTCTAGGTTTGTTAGTGATGGATTTACTTACGTAGAAATTTTTTATTCCGCACAGATTTCAAGATTATCAGATTCACTGATTTTCTAATGCTTGATAAAGGTTGGCAGTTTGACTAAGGATTGGACAGAAGAAAAGAGGAATTCTCTGATATGAGTGTCCACATCAGTGCACAGAACTGCACACGTATCTTCAGTTCTGAGAAGTGGGGCCCACGGTTCGGTTATCAGGACCATTGGTCTGCTGAATCCCACCGTAAATGTATAATGCCCAAAAAATCTCTTACATCAAATGATCCCAGAGACGATATATATCAGGACATTTTCGGCTGAATGTGGACTGTTGCTGTATTTTTATAGTGAACCGTCTGTCTTTAATATACAGAGAGAATGGACAAGATCATCCTATCAAGTAGGATTTTGAGGTATATATGGTCGATCCATGGTTGGGCTTAATATAGACCAATGGGGTCTAGATGACTTGACGATGAGCCTCACTCATCTTAAATTTTTTTAATACATACTTTCACATCTGTATATATTATAATAAATATTCCAACCCTTAACCTCAGCGTTGAATCTACCACAAGCTATCACGCGAGATGTGCCTTGATAGAGAGAGCAATGGCATTGTCATCTACAACACGGGCTGAGTAAGCACATTCTCTCTGCCCGTCATTCTCTTTTCTTTCACTATCTTATACTAGGTAGTGCAAGCTATAACTTCCAACGCTTTCGTATGATTTATCTGATAGGGTTTTTTTACCCGTGCTCGATGGGTCGTGAGCCTCACACGACCGGTTGAGGGCTGGTGCACGACCAGTCGTGGAGTCGAGCCCTGACTCGACTCAAAGTCCAGCGACGTTGGACTATTTTTTTCGAGGGTGCTTGACCGGTCGAGGGTGGTGCTCATCCGGTCGTGGGTGGTGCTCGACCGGTCGTGGCATCGTCTCGACCGGTCAACGTTACGCAGATTCGTTCTGCGATTTTGTGTAGATTGCGGATTTTAATTCCTTTCGCAACAAGGATGCGGAAGGAAGTTTCCTAAAACTATAAATAGAGGTCCCTAGGGTTTTCTGGCATATATGAAAAATACAAAAGGGCTATCAAAGGTGTGAGAGAAAGAGAGAAAGGAAGCTTGTAGAAGGGAGGTTATCTACTGTGCAATTTATATCTTAGCGTTCTTACGTCCTCGTAATCGATTAGATCTCTCCATTTTTCTTTTATTCTCTCACTATTTATCTACCCCTGCGTTAGTGAAGACGGTTGTAACGTTCTACTTCATAGTGGATTGTTGATCTGGACGAGGTCCCGTGGTTTTTACCTCTTTGAGGATTTTCCACATAAAAATCTCTTGTGTGGTGTGTGATTTATGCTTTGATTTATTTCATTGCTTTATTATCCATAATTCTGGTTTGTTTTGGGAGGCTAAATCCTAAGGTTTTGTGCAAGGCCCCCAACAAAGTGGTATCAAAGCTAAGTTCATTGAACGGATAGGATCGGTTTTTGAATTATGGAAGGTGGCTCATCAAGGATGATCAGCCTCAATGGTTCTAACTGAACCATATGAAAGGCTAAGATGGAGGACTTGCTTTATTGCAAGGACCTATATTCTCCAATTTTAGGCATATCAACAAAATCCAAGGATATGTCTGATGATGATTGGAAGAAGATGGACCGAAAGGCGGTGGGGTTTATTAGACAATGGTTGGACGATTCCGTATTCTACCATGTGTCTATGGAAACCTCAGCCGCTAACCTATGGCTGAAATTAGAAAGGCTGTATGAGAGGAAGACAGCCGGTAATAAAAATTTTCTGATAAGGCGACTTGTGAATCTCAAGTTCAAGGATGGTGGTTCTGTGGCCGATCACATGAATGAAGTCAGCAATATAGTGAACCAGCTCTCTGCTATGAAGATGGTCCTGGATGATGAATTGCAGGCTTTACTATTACTTAGTTCATTGCCTGACAGTTGGGAGACATTGGTGGTGTCTCTGAGTAACTCCACGCCAGACGGAAAGATATCCATGAAACAAGTAACCAGCTGTCTCTTCAATGAGGAGACAAGGAGGAAGTCTCAGAGGTCTGCTCAGCAAGAGGCTCTTGTGACACAGGAACGGGGATGAGGAAAGAACAGGAAGGGAGGAAAGACCCGAGATAAATCAAGAGGTAAGTCGAATAACAGAAAGGATGTTGATTGTTGAAATCGTGACAAGAAGGGCCACTACAAGCATGAATGTCGTGGTAAGAAGAACGACAAGAAAGGAGAAGGAAGACGAATCAGATTCCACTATGATCGCTTCAGATGGTGACATTGTAGTCATTCTTTCAGCAGATCATGATATATGTCTCACGGCTACGAGTCAAGACACTGACTAGGTGATTGACTCAGGAGCTTCTTTTCATGCGACTCCACACAGAGACTTCTTCACAAGCTACAAGTCAGGTGACTATGAACCGTGAAGATGAAAAATTCTAGCATATCGAAGATCGTAAGGGTCGCTGATAATTGTGTGAAGACCGATGTGGGCTGCACATTGGTTCTCAGGGATGTAAGGCATATCCCAGACCTTCGCCTCAACTTAATGTCGACGGGAAAGTTAGATGATGATTGCTATGAAAGTCGGTTTGATGGTGGGTGCTAGAAGCTCATCAATGGTTCGTTGATCGCAGCCAGATGAAAGAAGTGTTGCACCCTTTACAAGGCAAGTATCAGTGTGTGCAAGGGTGGGTTAAATGCAACGGAAGATTCAGCTATTGACATGTGGCACAAGCGTCTAAGCCACATGAGTGAAAAAGTGCTTCAGCTACTAGCAAAAAAGCAGCTCCTTCCAGACGTGACAGGTACACCTCTTAAAACCTGTCTTGATTGTTTATCAGGGAAACAACATAGAGTTTCCTTTATTAAATCTGTTTCTCATGATAATAAAGTGCATGCATTAGATTTGGTTTATTCTGATGTTTGTGGTTCTATGATGATAAAAACCTTCGGTGGGGCATTGTATTTTGTCACTTTTATAGATGATGCATCTAGGAGGGTTTGGGTTTATGCTTTGAAATCCAAGGACGAGGTCTTTGGTGTGTTTAAATTGTTTCATGCTATGGTTGAGAGAGAGACATGTAGATCATTGAAGTGCATTCGCACTGACAATGGTGGTGCATACATTGGCGACTTTCATGAGTACTACAAGTCCCTTGGTATACGACATGAACAGACGGTTCCCAAGACCCCCAGCATAATGATATAACTGAGCGAATGAATCGCACCATTGTTGGGAGAATCAAATGCATGTTATCTCATGCGAAGTTGCCCAAGACGTTCTGGGGAGAAGCAATGCACACAGCAGTGTATTTGATAAACAGGTCTCCATCAGCCCCGTTGAATGGAGAAGTACCTGAGAAGGTGTGGACTGGACAGGATCCATCGTACAGTCATCTCAGGGTGTTTGGATGTAGGGCATATGTTCACATACCAAAGGACGAGAGGTCCAAGCTCGATATGAAGATCAGACAGTGTGTGTTCTTGGCGTACGGTGATGAAAAATTTGGTTATAGATTGTGGGATCCGACCGAGAGGAAGCTCGTCAGGAGCAGAGATGTGGTATTCTTTGAAGATCAGTGTATATAAGACATTGGTAAGCCAGAGAAGAACTAGCCTAGTTCAGGTGAGTTAGAGGACATGGATCCGATTATTCCTCCCATGGTGCCTGATGATAGGGTAGTACAGTAAGGTGCAGAGGACGAGGGAGTTTCTTTAGAAGATGAACCAGGGGAGCAGCCCCCACTTGATCCACCTGTTGAGCCACATGTGAGGAGGTCATTTAGAGACAGACAGCATTCCAAGAGGTACTGACGCATGAGTACATTATGTTCACTGATGGGGGAGAGCCAGAAGATTATTCTGAGGACCTAGCCGACGATCATAAGGGGGAGTGGTTGAAAGCTATTCAAGAGGAGATAGAATCCTTGCATAAGAACCACACCTATAATATGGTGAAACTGCCTAAGGGCAAGAAAGCTCTGAGCAACAAGTGGGTGTTCAGAAAGAAGGCTGAGCAGAAGAATTCACAGACAAGGTTCAAGGCCAGACTTGTGATGAAAGGGTTTGGTCAGAGGAAAGGCATAGACTTCGAGGAGATATTCTCACCAGTGGTGAAGATGACATCCATATGGGTGTTGCTTGGGTTGGCGGCTAGCATGGATCTGAAGATAGAACAATTAGATGTTAAAACTGCCTTTCTCCATGGTGACTTAGAAGAAGAGATATACATCCACTAACCAGAGGGGTTCGAAGTCAAGGGCAAAGAGCATATGGTGTGTAGGCTGAGGAAGAGCTTGTATGGGCTGAAACAAGCTCCACGACATTGGTACAAGAAGTTCGACTCGTTTATGTTGAAACATGTGTATGACAGAACGGCGTCGGACCACTGTGTGTTCACACGCAAGTTCTCAGATGATGATTTCTTAGTTCTGCTGTTATACGTTCTTGACATGCTCATCATGGGAAAAGACATCAAGAAAATCGACAGGCTAAAACAGGAGTTGGGCAAGTCTTTTGGGATGAAAGACTTGGGCCCGGCTAGACAGATCCTAGGAATGGAGATAACCCGTGACAGAAGTAGAAGAAAGCTTTAGCTGTCACAAGAGCGGTATATTGAGAAAATCCTAGAGCGGTTCAATATGAATGCAGCGAAGCCGGTCAGTACTCCACTGGATGATCACTTC
Source organism: Magnolia officinalis (assembly GCA_021015155.1). Lineage (NCBI taxonomy): Eukaryota > Viridiplantae > Streptophyta > Magnoliopsida > Magnoliales > Magnoliaceae > Magnolia > Magnolia officinalis. The sequence goes on along the minus strand of JAJHSJ010000012.1, from coordinate 4,437,648 downwards.
AGATTGAGCGACAGACAGCGTCCCAAGACGAAGGCGGAGGTGGAAGAGGTGCAGAAGATACCCTACGTGTCAGCTGTAAGAAGTTTGATGTATGTTATGGTGTGTACACGCCCAAACATAGTATATGCGGTTGGTGTTGTCAGCCGGTATCTTGTCAATTCTAGCAAAGAGCATTGGGCAATGGTGAAATGGATATTGCGGTATCTAAAAGGCTCATCCAGGTTGAGCCTATGCTATGCTGACAGTAAACCTGTGTTAGAGGGCTACACAGATGTAGATATGGCAGGTGACATAGACTCCAAGAAGTCTACATCGGGGTTCATGTTCACGTTTACAAGGGGAGCAGTTTCTTCGTAGAGCAAGCTACAGAAGGTCGTAGCATTGTCGATGACAGAGGCCGAATACATTGCAATCACAGAGGCATGCAAAGAGATGCTTTGGATGAAGAGGTTCTTACAGGAACTTCGCCTGAAGCAGGAGGAGCACGTGGTCTATTGCGATAGTCAGAGTGCTATACACTTGAGCAAGAACCCAAGTTAGCATTCCAAGTCAAAGCACATAGAGATTCGGTATCACTAGATTAGGGATACTTTGGAACAGAAGGTGTTACAGCTTGAGAAGGTCCACACGGACGATAATGGGTTAGACATGATGACCAAGGCTTTGCTCAAGGGCAAGTTTGAGGTTTGTAGAAACTAGACTGGCTTGAAGAAGGTGAAACCCTCCTGGGTCAAAAAGGGAGAGATTTGATGGAGTTTTTTTTAATCCATGCTCGACCGGTCGTGAGCCTCACACGACTGGTCGAGGGCTGGTGCACGATCAGTCGTGGAGTCGAGCCCTGACTCAACTCAAAGTCCAGTGACTTTGTATTATTTTTTTTGGGGGTGCTCGACCGGTCGAGGGTGACGCTCGACCGGTCGTGGGTGGCGCTTGACCAGTCGTGGCCTCGTCTCGACTAGTCGAGGTTACGCAGATTTGTTCCGCGATTTTGTGCGGATTGCCGATTTTGAGTCCTTTCGCAACAAAGATGCGGAAGGAAGTTTCCTAAAACTATAAATAGGGGTCCTTAGGGTTTTCTAGCATATATGAAAAACACAAGAAGGCTATCAAAGGTGTGAGAGAAAGAGAGAGAGGAAGCTTGTAGAAGGGAGGTTATGCTCGTGGAGGTTATCTACTGTGCAATTTATATCTCAGCGCTCCTACGTCCTCGTAATCGGTTAGATCTCTCCGTTTTTCTTTTATTCTCTCATTGTTTATCTACTCCTGCATGAGTGAAGACGGTTGTAACGTTCTACTTCATAGTGGATTATTGATCTAGACGAGGTCCCGTGGTTTTTACCTCTTCGAGGGTTTTCCATGTAAAAATCTCTTGTGTGGTGTGTGATTTATGCTTTGATTTATTTCATTGCTTTATTATCCATAATTCTAGTTCATTTTGGGAGGCTAGATCCTAAGGTTTTGTGCAAGGCCCCCAACCTTATCCTCCTTGAAATATGATCTATTTGTAGGATGGAATGGAGATTTAGAGAGAATATCAGTTATGGTGTATTTTGCTCTTGTAGACTGTAATATGTCTTGTAACATTAAATCTATCTTACTCGTGCACTCACATTGGCCACATCCCTCAGATGGACCGTGGCATCCATTTTTGAAAATATCTTATACCTACTTCAGAGGTGGGCAACAAGATCTTTTAACAATTAAGACAACAATCGATGGCTAGAAACCTTCAATTAAACATGGAAAACCTTTTCATGTCGAGCTTAACTAAAAAATTACCTGATAAACAATTTAATCATTAATAGTTAAGTCACAAATAAGTTCTTCAAGATAATAAGTAAATCCCCTATTGGAACATGTGAGCTTTTCATATCATATTCGAATGCATGCACCCAAACATATTTGTATGTCAATCACTAATGAGATCTTGCGAGTGAGTTGGTATGCAAAACACTAAAACCATGAAGTTCCAACATAATCTCAAGTCTATTGATTAGTTAAAGCTATATATTATATTATCAAATCAATCTTACTCAGTTATATAAATCTCTCATTCTAGAGATTTGATGCAATCTTTCAATATAAGTGCTCAACCAAAGAACCTGCATTTTTTGAATACTTATACTTGTATGTGGAGTTGGGCCAATGCATGGTTAAATTGACTACGGAGACTTTCCATCTCAACTTGTCATTGGTTCTCACACGTGATTATCAATTCACCTTTCATAAATTGCCCAATCTTATTATTAGTAGTATTAAGGATTACTCTCTATCCTCAAGATCCCCTTGCAATCTAGAATTGGCAAAATAGAAATCTATAGAAGATCGAGAGCTCCAAATCGGAGACTATTAGAGATGAAGAGATAGATCCGTACTGTTAGATCGAAAGGATAGGTGCTGAAAAATCAGAGCCTGAATTAAAGGCTCTGACACTATGAGAAGAAACTGAAGGTTAAAGTATGAATTTAGGGAATGAACTTTTGTATATTTCTGTGTATTTTGAATCTTTACAATGAATAATATATATAGAGAGAAAAGAGAATAAAATCCCTAATCAAAAAGGAAAAAAAATATACAGCTGAATTTTCTAAATAAAAGAGTTGCCTATTTTATAGATTTGTCAATTCTAGGGATCACAAGGGAATCTTGACGATAGGGGGAAATCCTAAGTAAGATTTGCCAAATCCATACATTGCAAGGGGATCTTGAGGATAAAGAGAAATCCTTAATAATGAACATGGCCTTTGAGGTATTGAGATAAGTGAAACATACCTTTTGCTTTTCCCTTCATCTAAAATAGTCAGTAGAATTATTCTCTAGAATTCATAAAATCATAAATAATTGAAATTTCCTCCACATTTATTATATCATATATCCCTTGTAAAACCAAGCACATGCATGTAGTCATATATATACTTGATCATAACAAATGAAATTGGCTTTTCAATGATCACAATGCTAACAACTCCTGCTGTTAGTAGGACTCATTCATTATCAAAACCAAGTCAACTCAAAGTTCAGATCATGATAACCTATAAATTCCGGAGTAGATTAAAAGTATGTAAAGAATGGTAAAAGCATGTACAGATGTTAAGAATGGTAAAGAAATTATATCTAGAATTTTTTATTTTTTATTTTTTATTTTTTTTCGAGTCTTCTAAAGGGAGCCATGTAAAATTATCTAAAAGATTTCTAGTATATTACATTGTATTAGAAAATTGTCACATGGCTTTATCCTAACCACTAACAAAGGGTAAGTAGAAAGTTCTTAAGTTTAAATAAAGATGAGTATTTCCAACCAACCTCAAATACTTTGTAAATTGTAAATTCTTTAGTTACCAGAGTACAATACAAGTTCTCTTATCTTTAGAAGTCTCTCTCAGAAGCTTGTTATCTCTTTGTTATATGGTTGTAATTGGCTTATTCATAAAAAGGAGTAGGTGAGTACGAGAGTACGAGAGTACAATATAGTCTACACTAAGGAAAGCACTTCGATAATTAAAAGCTATAATTTAAAGGCACCCACCTTAGCACCAAAGCCTTCTACCTAGGAGTACTTGCTTTGAGAGGTAAGTCATACCAACATCATGTGGAAAAGAAGACATGGAAACATAAATCAGAGTAGAGGTAAGACTTTGAGGGCTTGCACCTAATGAATGGCTTGGATCTATCATGCATGTGTCATATAAGACATGTGTGCATGTGGAAAATGATACTTTTAAAAAAATATATATTTAACATATGCACTCATTACAATGCATACTTGAACCCATGACCTTGTGTTGAAACTCTTATTGTCACGCCTCAAATCCGAAAATCGGATTCACAGGAATCCCGATTGTCAAATCCAGTGCTGACAGCCTCCGTAGTGCCCCATTCTCGGCTCCCAGCGCCCATATGTCAGATTCTGATCTTAGGATCATACAAGGAGGATTTTTCAACGTGCATTTATCTCATAAGAGGTATAACCACAAGTTTACCCAAATCACAAAGGCAACATCATCATCACATATCCACTAATATAAATATTTGAATACAATACTGAAAGGGAAATACATATGTTAAAATCAAAACTTCAGAAGTCAGCTACATGCTCCAAGCTCCATGCTACTGCAACCTATCATCACCTGCATGCATCTATCGTACATAAGCTTATAGAAAGCTTAGAGGGTGGTGAAAGTGTGTGCGCAAGATAAGTGTCAAGCACACAAATACAACGCCATAATCATACAATGTCGGAAATACAGGTAAGATAATGAATCATACGATATCAGAGTAAGCGAAAATACTGACAAGTCCATGAGTCAAACAATATCAGAGTACGCAATACAGATCAGTTATGCAAATGAGGAGTCATAAAGAACCAAATATCAGATGTCGTATCTAAACCATATAAATGCAGAAATACAGTAAGCCAAAATACTATATGCCGCGGATGTAATGCAATATGCGGTGCGAATGGAATGACCATGTTGGATTATGAAGTCGGGATGATAATACGTAGTATCACGGGCTATGAGGTCCATCACAAGGGACTTCTATCCAAATCAGTCTCATACGTAAATTTGGATAGTCAGACTCAATGTGGTAAACTCCTGATCTTAGGTTAGTCGCGCGCCCCAACTGAAATCCTGGCCATTGCGAAGGTACACATAACGAATAGTTGCGCACCACCAGCCTGAGTGGATAGTGAATGAATGAATGAATAAGTATGCAACTCATGCTCAATAAGTCCACATATCAGTACAGTTCATCTCTGGGATCATCATCGGGGTCTAGTACACTCTACATACAAATCGTCGCCCACTGATGTGCAACCATGCAAGTGGAAGAAACCTCACTATCCGCCTGACCACTAGTCAGCCAATATCTACCCGGCACATCGATAGCGGACCCATTCACGAGCTGGTCAAACTCAGCCTAGCTATGCCCACTACCCTCGGGCGGGTAAGGCCACACCCCATCCCAACCGACCACAACATAGTGGGAGACGCGGCCTCCTAGTATTCGACACTCGGGCGCTCATGTATCCACTCGGTCTCGACGTTGGGGCGTCTCCTGGCCATGGAAGTTTAGAAATTTTCACCCAAGGACATTTATGGCGCCCGTATGCTAAAACCAAATATTTCTGGTGTCCTATCTGACCATCCACGATATGCCTGTGGAGGTTATGACCCTGATATCGCTAGGACGTACAGTAGTCACAACACACAATGCAAGATGCATGAGTCATACAATCCAGTCATGCATCAATCCTACGCATACCGTGTGCTCATGTGAGATAACCTCCACCTATCAGGGAGTCTCATAACAACTTGTCCAATGACATATGCAATGATCAACCACATCTCATAACAAACATGCAGATGATACGTATAGGCATATATCATGATGTTATGCTGTCACATACTCATAATCGGTATCAATAACCGGCATCGACAATCAACCTCGACAATGTGGACATTTAACCAACATTGCCCCCAAGGAATGACCCACATAGAGCCTAACATATAGTGGACCCATGGCCTCACACAAGTGTCAAATATACAACACCATGGGCCTCACTCAAAAGCTTAATACACATCACGATGGGCCTTTCACATGGGCCTAACATACATCACAATGGGCTCCATCGCCTGGCCCTTAAATGCATCACAATGGCCTCATCACATAGGCCTCATATTCATCACATTAGGCCTTAAACACGGACTGCATATACATCACATAGGTCTCGACAATCGGCCTATGGACAGTGTAGAATTGAGCAACTGCAAGCTGCTAGGCCCCTGCCCAGCAGTCCAGATGGACGATGTAGAATAGATGGGCCCACACCCGTGGAAACCACATGCCATCAAGGAGGGCCACACAGCTGATGATCAGCGTGGATAAAACACATGCATCACACGGCCTCATGGCCTAAATGGTATGGATATGATACATACATGTATCATCAGGTGGGCCCTATATCAAAAGAGAGAGAGAGAGAGGGAGATAGATAGAGAAAGACATGTGAAGGGGAGGGACCCTGCCACTATGGGCCCTCCCTATACAATGCATACATCAAAATGGGTCCCACCATATGTGGGCCCTCAAATCATATATATATTATATATATATATATATATGATGAACACCCACCTCAAAATCTCTTCTTCCTTCTTCCATCAATGCGTTGTATAGCTTCAAAGAATGCATTTCAACAGTTAAGATTGATTTTAGAGGGTGGGATTGGGTGGTAGGAAGGTGAGCCACACCTAGCTTCTCTCCCATAGAGAGCTTGGTCGTCCACTCACATGGGACTTGGGATGGAGTGAGAAAAATGAGAGAGATGAGTGGTGATGGATGGGGTGATGGGATGAGGGAGCATGGTACTTGTTGACTTTTGGGTGAAAGAGGAATGGGTGTCATGCCTTGTTGGTAAAAAGGGGATGGCTAGGTAAGGTTGTGTATTTAGACTTTGATTGATGGATTGATGAGATTCTCTTCAAAATTGTAACGCGCGGTGTTTTCCTCGAACTGAACGCAGGCCCACATCTCCTGGCCTGTATCGCATCGGCGCGTAATACGCAGCGTCAGAACTGCAGTGACGACACGGTCGCTAGGGTACAAGTCTCGGGTTAAGCCGACTCAAATTGACAGGGTACGATTTAGAGTCGCGCGCAAATGCTAGTTATAGGTCGCGGGTTGCTAGAATTCGACAAAGGAGACCGTGGAAGCCTACGGAACGGTACGGGATAGGATACGGGTCTTACACTTATGACCTATTGGATTCTCTTGTTGTGTTTAGCATTCTGATTCAGAATCCCCATGATACAAAAGTAGTTATGCATAATATATTTATAGGGGTTTGAATTTAATTACTAAATCAAGTTTAATATCTTTAATTAGTGTATGTATGTAGTGTTTGACACAATGGTTATAAAAAGCCTGTTGAAATATATAATTTGGCCCAAAATAATGAAATTCCAAGTCTCGGATGGGCCACAAGTACAAGATCACATCCGAGTGATTAACAAATGATTTTTAACCGTTGATTTACACGAACAATGTTTAGATGAGATTGATCATCATATTAAAGTAATTATAGTGATGCAATTGATAATCTAATTATTTTGGTATATCATCATGGGCCGTGTGCTCAATAAATTAATAGTCCAGTGACACATGTTACACATGCAATTCTTAAAAAGGATTTTGGATGTAATACAAGCTTTCAAGTTAGATTTGAAACCCCAAGTACTTTCTGTACTCAAACATAATACCAGGCATTTGAAATCCCCTCAAACTCCTTAAAGCCATGTGCCAAACAATCCATTACCAATTTGGGAAGTTGCATTAGAGTGGCTTAGACGGGATGGAATTAGATTTAAGGTAATGAGATGCTTGTCAGTTGTTGTGGATTGAAAGAGCCGGGATGATATGAGTTTTCTATTTGGATGGGTGATGGGATTCAGCCATACGCCAGGTGTAAACACGTGGGAGTACTTGGAAATGCAAACTATATTGCAATACATTATGCATTTTTCATTGGTGGGCGTCCTTAGCACCGCTGCTTCCTATGGTGTGGTCCAATGCAGCCTTGGATCTACCTTTATTTTGGTCTAATTCTTTATACTAAATGGACCTCATTTACAGACAATATGGATCAAAGTTATACATCAAGGCGGGCTGCTGTAGTTCCATCCCGTATCCTACACCGAGGGATGTGCAGTTTATGAGACGTTGGGCAATGTAGTAACATCCAACCATCCAAACATAGGATGGATGGAAATCCAGATCAAATCCCACTTAATATCATCCAGTTCCATCCCGTAGGTCGGGCCAAACACGCCCTAAAAGTCTACCACTTAAACAACAAAAACAACCATGGATCTACATTCTAACTTAAACTTGTGGCCTTGATAAGTGGGCCTTATTGACTACTGGGCCATGTCATCTACAATGTGGTCCCACCTTTCAGTGGTCCACGTCCCCCACATGTATGCGTCTTTGGGACGCGTGATATGAAATTAATAGAGTACTTGGATTTTTCTACATGGTGTGACTTCCTATGTGGGGCCCACGTGAGGCCACTTACGTTTCCCAATCTCCATAGATTGCACATGATCCAATCAACACGTGATGAACCCATTGTAACTTTCACATGATCCAACAATATCCACCGTCCAACAATCTCTGACAACATGTCTGGTTAATCACAGCCGTGCAACATGGACGGTAAAAGTAAAGTTGATCTTACTTTCCAATTTGCAGGCCTTTATTTGAGTGGTCGTGATCACCCGATCCTGGTAAGATCTAGACCAACGGACCCCTCATGTGGAATCATCCATCACGATCATCTGTCGGCCCACTTGGGCCCCACGTGTAAATCCACACCGTTTAATTCAATTGACTAACAAATCTAAACACAAAACTCAGATTGCGATTTAATGGAATACTCTAATAGAGTTAGATTTGCAATCAAATCCATGAAATTGATTATTTTAAGAAAAGTCAGATTCCATCGCTTTCATTTATTTTCACCTTTTCATGCCTTGGTTTATTTGTTTATATGCTTGATGAAAATATTATCCATGCTTGTAATTTCTATGGTGCTAATTCATTTGGTGGACACCAAATGAATTGACCTTTGATCACGTTGGACCGTTGGATAGGAGGGGTCTACTGTGGATTGAATATGGTCTGAACATCGCCCTGATTGGATGATCAGGGCCATTTAGATAAGGGCCTGTGAAACGGATGGTACGGATATTTTAATTCTAACCATCTATTTTGTATGCTCTTGATCATATGGCTTTGTTTATCCGATGATCACTATTTTTGGGATGTGGGCAATCTGCGATGGATTCTTTCTTTCCAACGGTCTCTGTCGACCATAGGTGGGCCCCACATGGGCCCATGTAGAAATTCGCCTGATTCGATTGTTTCTTGTAAATGAAATGTGATAGGCATGGAGCAGCTTAAGTTTCTTTTATTGCAATTCAAGCAATTAGTCAAGACACGAACTACTACGGACCTCAGGAATTATATGTGTCCTCAGCCCCTGATTTACAAGTGGGGCCCACCGCCGGGTGATCCAGTACATTGATCTGATTGGCCTCACTTTGGAAATTGCCCGGAGTGGAAGATCCTAGCCATCCAAATCTTGGCCCTTTTTTTTCTGTTGAATGTGACCGTCAGATGGTCATGGTTCTTCCAATGGGGATGATCAATATATGGTGGGGCCAACCAGATCACCTACGACTCCCGTGTAGCAACTCAGGGCTCGAGTACACATGCATATTCCCTCACAGATCATGTGGTCGTTTTTTTTATTGAGGAGCATATCTCGTTCTCTTGATGTTGACTGAGCTCTATCTTCTATGATACAAATGAAAATAAAACCAACATCTGGGTACAAAAGAGATATCTTATTTCAGTTTCTATAGATGGGGCCCATTTTTAGATGATCCAAACCATTGGTGTGATGGACATCACCTTGGATGGGGCATGCACCAAAAACATAGCATTTTTGCAATTGAATGTGAAGCTTTGCACCGTTCTCTCTCTTGACGGTTCATTTTTAGGCCGGCTATTGAATGGTCACGATTTTACTAATTTTGGTGGGTTTTGGTGCATGGGCCATCTTGTGTGAGAGCAGTTGTGATTGAGGTTTGAACAATCGAACCATGGGCCCACTTATGGAAACTTAAAGCCCAAATAGAGCTGTACAAAACCTCACCAGGATCGATCGGGTGTTTTACGAGTGCATTCCTGATACTCATGTGATGGATTCGGGCCATCCATCAAGTGGGGCTCATGGAAGAAATCTGCTGTTTAATACCTGACCTGGCCCACTCATCAGATGGGCCATACATGCATTAAACATGGACCAATGACTGGTCTGGCTTATGTCCAAACCCAGCCAGCAAAGTAAAACCTAGGCCCATGGTTAGGCCTAAAGGGACATGCCAGAGCTGGACCGAGACAATTGTACTTTTCTGGAGTGCATGATCCTGGCCTTCTCAAACAAGATCCTGGCTGTTCATTAGGTGGGCCAATATTTTCGAAAGCGCAATTGAAAACTGAGCAGTCAGGATTGGGCTGGCCAGTTGGCTTCCACCTACAACAATCAAGCCCAATAGTAAACGGGCTTTATTTTTAGGCCTGGATCAGTTCTTGGGTTCAGCCTGGAGGCCCGAACCTGAAGAGCTAGCTCGGCCCATCGAAAGTCTTCATGGACCCGATTTCTCAAACTGCCCATTTCCGTAATACACAAGTGGCCTATCTGGACAGCTTGTTATTCCATGCAGCCCACATGATGCTTGGACGGACCTGATCTCTTATTGGGACCTGGTGAGTAGATTAGATCTTCCACACGTGTAATGTTGGCAGATCTCGCACGTCCATCCAGTTAGTAGCCACCCCTCCACCCACGGGCTTACATGTAGGCCCATTAAAGCAGAAAACCGGGCCTAAAATGGAGGCCTTTAATGCATCGTATTTACACGCATCTTAGGCGGACGCATGCGAAACATCTGAGCCGTGATCAAGGTGGGACCCACCGTCAATCTGGCACTAAACTCAAGCCATTCCGGAAGGTCATCCCTTTATGAATACAACGGACGGTTCATGTTCAACACAGAAGCACACGTGCCAAATTGCCAATATGAAATACGTGAGATATCCGAGCTGTCCCACAGATGTGCACCCTGTTTAGTTCTCGTGTGGGGCACACGATGTACGGTACAAATGGACGGCTAGAATTGTTTTGCATACTGTGGCCACCTAGCGAATGAAACGATCTGATGTTTAGGTCAGATCATCCAAACACACTGGAAAATGCTAACGACGAGCTCAGATCTTTCACACGTACTCTATATTGGCATTCGTGCTTGACAGAAGGCCCACACGTGTGTGGGCTTAGCAACGTACCTAATAGGCAAAAACATAAAGAGTTTGTTAAGCCCGCACGCGCCTATAACCGTGCCCATCGATACGGGAGCAATCTGAACTTTCCATCAAGTGGGCCACATCATTTATATCTTGTGGCTACTCAGGCCATTTCACGACTCACGTGTGGCACATTGTAGGGGACGGTGAAAGCCATTTTTGTGCACCTGATATCACACGTGTTACAAGGGAATGGCAGGGATCAACGCGTTTGATCTTAGGAAACCTCCTCAAAACTCTGGCAGAGTATGATGGATGATACACAGGCACTTAGAAATTTAGTCAATATCATGTTGCTATGTAAAATCTACTCCGTCCATCGGGTTCTGTTGTCTAGTCTATGCCCTGGAGAGAATATTCAGCTAGATCCAATCAGGTGGGCCACACCACACGGAACAATGGTGATCTGAATGCAACCATAGGTTTGTACGTGGTGCCACCAGAGTGTATATATTAATCGAATCCGTTAATCAGGCGTGATTTATAAGGATGAAGTGAAGCGACGATGTTAAGCACGGTTCAAATATCAGGCGGGCAATACCGTATGAACCTGACGGTTTTAGGAGAAATTTTACATTGTTCTCATTTATGTGGCCCATCGGAGGTTTCTTTCCGCATTTTGTTTTGCAGTTTAGGGGTGCACAGGGGTCGGTTCAGTCCGGTTCTGGGGTGAAACCGGAACGAACCGTACCTAACGGTTTTACGATTTTTGGAATCGAAATCATACCCGACCATTAGCACCCTAGAACCGAACCGGAACCGGACCATGAAAACGGTTCGGTTCCACAGTTCTGGGCTTTTAAAAATCCAGCCCATTTATATCCACCGGAGCCCAGTTGCCAAATGATTCCTAAGAAGTTTTAGATAATGTGCATAGAAAGAGACAATTCATATTCAGTCGGCCTAGCACACCCCGCTCAAACGTTTGAGATATTTTACATTGTTCTCATTTATGTGGCCCATCGGAGGTTTCTGTCCGCATTTTGTTTTGCAGTTTAGGGGTGCACAGGGGTCGGTTCAGTCCGGTTCTGAGGTGAAACCGGAACGAACCGTACCTAACGGTTTTACGATTTTTGGAATCGAAATCATACCCGGACCATTAGCACCCTAGAACTGAACCGAACCGGACCATGAAAACGGTTCGGTTCCCGATCGGTTCCACAGTTATGGGCTTTTAAAAATCCAGCCCACCGCAGCCCGGTTGCCAATGATCCCTGAGAAGTTTTAGATAATGTGCAGAGAAGGAGACAATTCATATTCAGTCGGCCTAGCGCACCTCGCTCAAACGTTTGAGATATTTGATACACACCCATAGATTCTTAGACATTCACTCAGCTAGAGCACACGTTGAATGTATGCAACTCAGACCGAATCATCCAAACAATGGGACAACTGCAGACCCCCAAGATCAGATTGATTAGACAATCCTAACCTATAATTATCCGTCATAGGGATGTCAACAAATGGACCAATTAGAATCATATGTTCAGTATGGTTTTTGGGTTATGACCCATCCAAAGTGCAGCTCTACAATATAGATGGTTTGATATGAGATAAATGCATACAGGTTTGAAGTGCATATATTCTAATGTATTATGGAAGACAATATCTAATGCAAATGCTATCTTGATGCCAGGTGGAGATGCTGAAAGTAATGAAAACCAATAGAAAAAGTTTAGTATTTTCAAAAAATGAGCTTTTCTAGATATATAACCATGAGAACATTGCATTAAGTTAATATTGTAAAACATAGTTTGTGAACCAGAGCCCTTTCAAAAGGAAACTGAGGTTTTCAGTTTTAAAAAGAGATAAATACATCTTGGTTTTTGGTTGGCATGCACGAATGGAATCAAGTATACTTATGGTGAAAGGATTGAATTAATTGTTTGGAACTTAGTTTTGGAAGCTGTTGCAAATTTCATTCACTGAAATGTCCTGTTCATAGCCATTTACTTTCCTTATCATTCAGTTAAATACCTGTGCCAATAACATCTGGTTTAGTCAATAGAAGCAAAAGCTATACCTGAAATGCATGTATGCAAACAAGGTAACCTAAATCGGTTCACGGTTCGGATCCATGGTTCGGGCCACGGTTCGGATCCACAAGTCAGATCAATGGTTCGGTTCACGATTCGATTCGGTTTTACAGGGCCATAAACCGAAACCGATCTGTATCCAACAGTTCTCTAAATTTTGGAACCGGTGCTGTCTAAAACCGGACCAACCGGACTGATCCAACTATTCCGGTCCGGTTCCACAGTTCTACTGGTTCAATGTGCACCCCAAGTATATACTGTTCAAGCATATGTTCTCACCTGATGGACGGAGTGGATTTACAAAGAATGGCCTAATCTTTTGAAACAAAAGATTCTGAGAATTATTTTCAACAAGATGTAGATCTCAGATCTCTCACACGTGTTCCACAAGTGTGGACAAGCAAGACTCTGCGCATGTGTTGAATTAGCAAACCATCGCAATGATATTAGGGCTCGTTTTTATATTTTATTTTACTTTTGCTTTCTAAACAAAATCTAAACAGAATCTCCCCCCCCCCCCCCCCCCCCCCCCCCCCCCCCAAAGCCCAGCGTTGGAATCCCTCCAATACATCGCGATGATTTTCTGCAGAAGAAAGAGATTCCCTCTCTTTCCACTCCAACAATCTCTTCACCTGTTTTCATCTTCTTCATCTTCGCCTAGTAGCAGCCTCGTCGAATACTCGAGCTTCTATTCTGTGAATCGCGATAGGCAGAGCCCTGTCTATCGCAAAGCTCTCGAGTTCAAACCCCCAACGACGATCAAAAGCTCGAAGATTAGTTCAACGAACTTCATCACTTTAATCGGAACGATCCTCGTTCCTGTTAAAAGAATGGACCCTATAAACGACGATTTATGTGTATGGACCTTGCTCGAGCCGCAATCACCCTCCAGCAAATCCGACTGCAAGTTCCGGTGAGATTTGGGCATCTATCTGCCGTCTTTATTCTTTCTGATGTATGAATTGTTGTTTCTTTCAATCCCTATGATCATTGTTTAGTAGGGTTTGAGAGATGTACCTTTGATTCTGAGAAGAATTTATTTCTTTGCCAGAATCTGCATACCCTTTTCACTCAACATCAATTTAGTGAAGATATATCTTCAATAGTATTTACACCATTCTCGCATACCTTTGCTTAAGTCTTGTAGAGTTTATTGTCAGATGCCTTACAATCTAACAGTTTTTTTTGGGCGGCTCGACCGGTCGAGTGGGCATCTCGACTAGTCAAGGATTGCTCGACTCAAAGGCCAGCGTCTTATGATTTATGTGGCCCATCGGAGGTTCTGTCCGCATTTTCTTTTTTACATACTGTTCAAGCATATGTTCTCACCCAATGGACGGAGTGGATTTACAAAGAATGGCCTAATCTTTTGAAATAGAAGGTTCTAAGGATTATTTCCAATAAGATGTAGATCTCTGATCTCTCACACGTGTTCCACAAGTGTGTAAAAACAAAACTCCGCAAGCGTGTTGAATTAGCAATAGGGGTGTACACGGGTTGGTTCGGTCTGGTTTTGGGGTGAAACAATTCTAGGATATTTAGAACCAGAACCGGACCATTAGCACCCTAGAGCTGAATCGGAACTGGACCATTAAAAACGGTTCGGTTCTGGATCGGTTTCACAATTTTAAGTTTTTTATAATCCAGCCCAATTGCATGTTTTATTTTATAATATAGCCCATATTCATTATGTTGTGATCCATTTGATGAATGGTTTAAATTTTGTATATGGTGTGCAAAAATACATTTATGGAAATAATCAAATGGTACTTTGTAAACCATAAATCACGAGTCAAATATGAAAACAATCAAAGGGTTCTTAGTTCGGTTCCAAGTTCAGTTCCGCAGTTTGGATCCATGGTTCGGTTCACTTCTACATATCCCCAAACAGAGAACTAAATCGATATAATCGGTTATTTGATTTTTGAAACCAGACCACTTTAGAACCGGATCAAACCGGACCGTTTGGTTGGTTCTGGTCTGGTTACAGGATTCTACCGGTTCGATGCGCACCTCTGGTTAGTAAACAATCGTCACGAAATTAGGGATCATTTTTATATTTTATTTTATTTTCCCTTTCTAAACAAAAAACACCCCCCGCCAAAGCCCAGCGTAGGAATCCGGCTAATACATCGCGATGATTTTCTGCAGAAGAAAGAGATTCCCTCACTTTCCGCTCCAACAATCTCTTCGCCTGCTTTCATCTTCTTCATCTACGCCCAGTAGCAGCCCCGTCGAATACTCGAGCTTTTATTCCGTGAATCGCGATGGGCAGAGCCCTGTCTATCGCAGAGCTCTTGAGTTCAAACCCTCAACGACGATCAAAAGCTCGAAGATTAGTTCAACGAACTCCGTCACTTTAATCGGAACGATCCTCGTTCCCGTTAAGAGAATGGACCCTATAAACGACGATTTATGTGTATGGACCTTGCTCGAGCCACAATCACCCTCCAGCAAATCCGACTACAAGTTCTGGTGAGATTTGTGCATCTATCTGCCGTCTTTTTTCTTTCTGATGTATGAATTGTTGTTTCTTTCAATCCCTATTATCATTTTTTAGTAGGGTTTGAGAGATGTACCTTTGATTCTGAGAAGAATTTGTTTCTTTGCCAGAATCTGCATACCCTTTTCACTCAACATCAATTTAGTGAATATATATCTTTAATAGTATTTACACCATTCTCGCATACTTTTGCTTAAGTCTTGTAGAGTTTAATATCAGATGCCTTACAATCTAACCGTTTTTTTTTTACCGCTCGACCGGTCTAGGGCCAGGCTCGACCGGTCGAGTGGGCATCTTGACTAGTCAAGGATTGCTCGACTTAAAGTGCAGCGTCTTATGATTTATGTGGCCCATCGGAGGTTTCTGTCCGCATTTAATTTTGTATATACTGTTCAAGCATATGTTCTCACCCGATGGACGGAGTGGATTTACAAAGAATGGCCTAATCTTTTGAAACAGAAGGTTCTGAGGATTATTTCCAACAAGATGTAGATCTCTGATCTCTCACACGTGTTCCACAGGTGTGTACAAGCAAGATTCCGCACGCGTGTTGAATTAGCAATAGGGGTGCACACGGGTCGGTTCAGTCTAGTTTTGGGGTGAAACTGAAACTGAATCGTTTCTAACAATTCTAGGATATTTGGAACCAGAATCAGACCATTAGCACCCTAGAGCCGAATCGGAACCGGACCATTAAAAACGGTTCGGTTCCGGATCGGTTCCACAATTTTAAGTTTTTTATAATCCAGCCCAATTGCATGTTTTATTTTATAATATAGCCCATGTTCATTATGTTGTGATTTATTTGATGAATGGTTTAAATTTTGTATATGGTGTGCAAAAATACATTTATGGAAATAATCAAATGGTGCTTTGTAAACCATAAATCACGAGTCAAATATGAAAAAAAATCAAAGGGTTCTTAGTTCGGTTCCAAGTTCAGTTCTGCAGTTTGGATCCATGGTTCGGTTCACTTCTACATATCCCCAAACCGAGAACTAAATCGATATAATCGGTTATTTGATTTTTAAAACCAGAACACTTTAGAACCGGATCAAACTGGACCGTTTGGTTGGTTCTGGTCCGGTTACAAGATTCTACCAGTTCGATGCGCACCTCTGGTTAGTAAACCACCGCAACGAAATTAGGGATTGTTTTTATATTTTATTTTATTTTTCCTTTCTAAACAGAAAGCACCCCCTGCTAAAGCCCAGCGTTGGAATCCCGCCAATACATCGCGATGATTTTCTGCAGAAGAAAGAGATTCCCTCGCTTTCCGCTCCAACAATCACTTCGCCTGCTTTCATCTTCTTCATCTATGCCCAGTAGCAGCCCCCTCGAATACTCGAGCTTCTATTCCGTGAATCGCGACGGGCAGAGTCCTGTCTATCGCAGAGCTCTTGAGTTCAAACCCCCAACGACGATCAAAAGCTCGAAGATTAGTTCAACGAACTCCGTCACTTTAATCAGAACGATCCTCGTTCCCGTTAAGAGAATGGACCCTATAAACGACGATTTATGTGTATGGACCTTGCTAGAGCCGCAATCACCCTCCAGCAAATTCGATTGCAAGTTCCAGTGAGATTTGGGCATCTATCTACCGCTTCTTTTCTTTCTGATGTATGAATTGTTGTTTCTTTCAATCCCTATTATCATTGTTTAGTAGGGTTTGAGAGATGTACCTTTGATTCTGAGAAGAATTTGTTTCTTTGCCAAAATCTGCGTACCCTTTTCACTCAACATCAATTTAGTGAAGATAAATCTTTAATAGTATTTACACCATTCTCGCATACCTTTACTTAAGTCTTGTAAAGTTTATTGTCAGATGCCTTACAATCTAACAGTTTTTTTGGGCCGCTCGACCGATTGAGGGTCTGACTCGACCGGTCGAGTGGGCATCTCGACTAGTTGAGGATTGCTTCACTCAAAGTACAGCGTCTTATGATTTATGTGACCCACCGAAGGTTTCAGTCCGCATTTTCTTTTGTATATATTGTTCAAGCATATGTTCTCACCCGATGGACAGAGTGGATTTAAAAAGAATGGCCTAATCTTTTGAAACAGAAGGTTCTGAGGATTATTTCCAACAAGATGTAGATCTCTGATCTCTCACACGTGTTCCACAAGTGTGTACAAGCAAGACTCCACACGCGTGTTGAATTAGCAATAGGGGTGCACACGGGTCGGTTCGGTCCGGTTTTGGGGTGAAACTGAAACTGAACCGTTTCTAACAATTCTAGGATATTTGGAACCAGAACCGGACCATTAGCACCCTAGAGTCGAATCGGAACCGGACCATTAAAAACAGTTCAGTTCCGGATCAGTTCCACAATTTTAAGTTTTTTATAATCCAGACCAATTGCATGTTTTATTTTATAATATAGCCCATGTTCATTATGTTGTGATCCATTTGATGAATGGTTTAAATTTTGTATATGGTGTGCAAAAATACATTTATGGAAATAATTAAATGGTGCTTTGTAAACCATAAATCACGAGTCAAATATGAAAACAATCAAGAGGTTCTTAGTTCGATTCAATGTTCAGTTCCGCAGTTTGGATCCATGGTTCGGTTCACTTCTACATATCCCTAAACCGAGAACTAAATCGATATAATCGGTTATTTGATTTTTGAAACCAGAACACTTTAGAACCGGATCAAACTGAACCGTTTGGTTGGTTCTGGTCCGGTTACAGGATTCTACCGGTTCGATGCGCACCTCTGGTTAGTAAACCATCGCAACGAAATTAGGGATCGTTTTTATATTTTATTTTATTTTCCCTTTCTCAACAGAAAACACCCCCCGCCAAAGCCCAGCGTAGGAATCCGGCTAATACATCGCGATGATTTTCTGCAGAAGAAAGAGATTCCCTCGCTTTCCGCTCCAACAATCTCTTCGCCTGCTTTCATATTCTTCATCTATGCCCCGTAGCAGCCCCGTCAAATACTCGAGCTTCTATTCCGTGAATCGCGACGGGCAGAGCCCTATCTATCACAGAGCTCTCGAGTTCAAACCCCTAACGACGATCAAAAGCTCGAAGATTAGTTCAACGAACTCCGTCACTTTAATCGGAACGATCCTCGTTCCCGTTAAGAGAATGGACCCTATAAACGACAATTTATGTGTATGGACCTTGCTTGAGCCACAATCACCCTCCAGCAAATCCGACTGCAAGTTCCGGTGAGATTTAGGCATCTATCTGCCGTCTTTTTTCTTTCTGATGTATGAATTGTTGTTTCTTTCAATCCCTATTATCATTGTTTAGTAGGGTTTGAGAGATGTACCTTTGATTCTGAGAAGAATTTATTTCTTCGCCAGAATCTGCATACCCTTTTCACTCAACATCAATTTAGTGAAGATATATCTTCAATAATATTTATTTTATTCTCGCATACCTTTGCTTAAGTTTTGTAGAGTTTATTGTTGGATGTCTTACAATCTAACAGTTTTTTTTTTGTCCGCTCGACCGGTCGAGTGGTCATCTCGACTAGTCGAGGATTTCTCGACTCAAAGTGCACCGTCTTATGATTTATGTGGCCCATCTGAGGTTTCTGTCCGCATTTTCTTTTGTATATACTGTTCAAGCATATGTTCTCACCCGATGGACGGAGTGGATTTACAAAAAATGGCCTAATCTTTTGAAACAAAAGGTTCTAAGGATTATTTTCAACAAGTTGTAGATCTCTGATTTCTCACACGTGTTCCACAAGTGTGTACAAGCAAGACTCCGCACGCGTGTTGAATAAGCAATAGGGGTGCACACGGGTCGATTCGGTCTGGTTTTGGGATGAAACTGAAACTGAACCGTTTCTTACAATTCTAGGATATTTGGAACCAGAACCGGACCATTAGCACCCTTGAGCCGAATCGGAATCGGACCATTAAAAACGGTTCGATTCCGAATCAGTTCCACAATTTTAAGTTTTTTATAATCTAGCCCAATTGCATGTTTTATTTTATAATATAGCCCATGTTCATTATGTTGTGATCAATTTGATGAATGGTTTAAATTTTGTATATGGTGTGCAAAAATACATTTATGGAAATAATCAAATGGTGCTTTGTAAACCATAAATCACGAGTCAAATATGAAAACAATCAAAGGGTTCTTAGTTCGGTTCCAAGTTCAGTTCCGCAGTTTGGATCCATGGTTCGGTTCACTTCTACATATCCCCAAACCGAGAACTAAATCGATATAATCGGTTATTTGATTTTTGAAACCAGAACACTTTAGAGCCGGATCAAACTGGACCGTTTGGTTGGTTCTGGTCTGGTTACAGGATTCTACCGCTTTGATGCGCACCTCTGGTTAGTAAACCATCGCAACGAAATTAGGGATCGTTTTTATATTTTATTTTATTTTCCCTTTCTAAATAGAAAACACCCCCCGACAAAACCCAGCGTTGGAATCCCGCCAATACATCGCGATGATTTTCTGCAGAAGAAAGAGATTCCCTCTCTTTTCGCTCCAACAATCTCTTCGCCTGCTTTCATCTTCTTCATTTATGCCCAGTAGTAGCCCCGTCGAATACTCGAGCTTCTATTCCGTGAATCGCGACGGGCAGAGCCCTGTCTATCGCAGAGCTCTCGAGTTCAAACCCCCAACGACGGTTAAAAGCTCGAAGATGAGTTCAATGAACTCCGTCACTTTAATCGGAACGATCCTCGTTCCCGTTAAGAGAATGGACCCTATAAACGATGATTTATGTGTATGAACCTTGCTCGAGCCGCAATCACCCTCCAGCAAATCCGACTGCAAGTTCCGGTGAGATCTGGGCATCTATTTGTCGTCTTTTTTCTTTCTGATGTATGAATTGTTATTTCTTTCAATCCCTATTATCATTGTTTAGTAGGGTTTGAGAGATATACCTTTGATTCTGAGAAGAATTTATTTCTTTGCCAGAATCTGCATACCCTTTTCACTCAACATCAATTTAGTGAAGATATATCTTCAATAGTATTTATACCATTCTCGCATACCTTTGCTTAAGTCTTGTAGAGTTTATTGTCAGATGCCTTACAATCTAACAATTTTTTTTTGGCCGCTCGACCGGTCGAGGGCCTGGCTCGACCGATCGAGTGGGCATCTCGACTAGTCGAGGATTTCTCGACTCAAAGTGCAGCGTCTTATGATTTATGTGGCCCATCAGAGGTTTCTGTCCACATTTTCTTTTGTATATACTGTTCAAGCATATGTTCTCACCCGATGGACGGAGTGGATTTACAAAGAATGGCTTAATCTTTTGAAACAGAAGGTTCTGAGGATTATTTCCAACAAGATGTAGATCTCTGATCTCTCACACGTGTTCCACAGGTGTGTACAAGCAAGATTCCGCACGCGTGTTGAATTAGCAATAGGGGTGCACACGGGTCGGTTCGGTCTAGTTTTGGGGTGAAACTGAAACTGAATCGTTTCTAACAATTCTAGGATATTTGGAACCAGAATCAGACCATTAGCACCCTAGAGCCGAATCGGAATTGGACCATTAAAAACAGTTCGGTTCCGGCTCGGTTCCACAATTTTAAGTTTTTTATAATCCAGCCCAATTGCATGTTTTATTTTATAATATCGCCCATGTTCATTATGTTGTGATCCATTTGATGAATGGTTTAAATTTTGTATATGGAGTGCAAAAATACATTTATGGAAATAATCAAATGGTGCTTTGTAAACCATAAATCACGAGAAAAATATGAAAACAATCAAAGGGTTCTTAGTTCAGTTCCAAGTTCAGTTTCGCAGTTTGGATCCATAGTTCGGTTCACTTCTACATATCCCCAAACCGAGAACTGAATCGATATAATCGGTTATTTGATTTTTGAAACTAGAACACTTTAGAACCGGATCAAACTGGACTGTTTGGTTGGTTCTGGTCCGGTTACAAAATTCTACCGGTTTGATGCGCACCTTTGGTTAGTAAACCATCGTAACGAAATTAGGGATCGTTTTTATATTTATTTTATTTTCCCTTTCTAAACAGAAAGTACCCCCCTCCAAAGCCCAACGTTGGAATCCCGCCAATACATCGCGATGATTTTCTGCAGAAGAAAGAGATTTCCTCTCTTTCCGCTCCAACAATCTCTTCGCCTGCTTTCATCTTCTTCATCTTCGCGCAGTAGCAGACCCGTCGAATACTCGAGATTCTATTCCGTGAATCGCGACGGACAGATCCCTGTCTATCGCAGAGCTCTCAAGTTCAAACCCCCAACGACGATCAAAAGATCGAAGATTAGTTCAACAAACTCTGTCACTTTAATTGGAACGATCCTCATTCCCGTTAAGTGAATGGACCCTATAAACGATGATTTATGTGTATGGACCTTGCTCGAGCCGCAATCACCCTCCAGCAAATCCGACTGAAAGTTCCGGTGATGTATGAATGGTTGTTTCTACCTGCCGTCTTTTTTCTTTTTGATGTATGAATTGTTGTTTCTTTCAATCCTTATGATCATTGTTTAGTAGGGTTTGAGAGATGTACCTTTGATTCTGAGAAGAATTTGTTTCTTTGTCAGAATCTGCATACCCTTTTCACTCAACATCAATTTAGTGAAGATATATCTTCAATAGTATTTACACCATTCTCGCATACCTTTGCTTAAGTCTTGTAGAGTTTATTGTCAGATGCCTTACAATCTAACAGTTTTTTTGGGCCACTCGACTGGTCGATGGCTTGGCTCGACCGGTCGAGTGGGCATCTCGACTAGTCGATGATTCCTCGACTCAAAGTCCAACATCTTATGATTTATGTGGCCCATCGGAGGTTTCTGTCCGCATTTACTTTTGTATATACTGTTCAAGCATATGTTCTCTTCCGATGGACAGAGTGGATTTACAAAGAATGGCCTAATCTTTTGAAACAGAAGGTTCTGAGGATTATTTCCAACAAGATGTAGATCTCTGATCTCTCACACGTGTTCCACAAGTGTGTACAAGCAAGACTCCGCACGTGTGTTGAATTAGCAATAGGGGTGCACACGGGTCGGTTCGGTCTGGTTTTGGGGCGAAACTGAAATTGAACCGTTTCTAACAATTCTAGGATATTTGGAACCAGAACCGGACCATTAGCACCCTAGAGCCGAATTGGAACCGGACCATTAAAAACGGTTCGGTTCCGGATCTGTTCCATAATTTTAAGTTTTTTATAATCCTGCCCAATTACATGTTTTATTTTATAATATAGCCCATGTTCATTATGTTGTGATCCATTTGATGAATGGTTTAAATTTTGTATATGGTGTGCAAAAATAATTAGGACATGTAAAAGTTAATGAACTAAAAAAGTATACCTTTTTTGGGACATGAAATCTATATATTTTGTGTACTTGGTGATTGATGGCTTGGATATGACACTTGTTTGACATATTGACCCATCCATTCAATTTTCCATGTCATTTTATGGTATAAGTCCAAAAATTAGATAGATCCAAATCTCAAGTGAACCACATCACAGGACAGTGTTGATTGAATGCACACCATTAAAAACTTCTCAAGGGCCACAAATTTTGTATCAAACTAGTTTGTATAACCTAATTAACAGGTTGGATGTCAAATAAACATTACATTGAACCCTGTGAGGTTTTTAACAGTGGACATTCAATTGCTACTATTTCTTGTGGTGTGGTCCACTTGAGAGTTATATATGCCTGATGTTTTGGATCAAGATCTAAAATGATGTGAAAAAGTAGATGGACAACATGGATCAAATAAATACATCATGATTAGGCCCACATAGCACCAACCACTAGCCATCTTGACAGTGGCAAGGTCACTAGCCAAATCAAGTCCTCCAGGTGGTGTAAGGACTTTGTAGTACCCACTGTCTCCCATGTGTTTTATGATGCTGTGAATAACGAGGTGGCTACTGGAGAGTGTCCCGTGGGCCCACCATGATATATGCGAGAAATCAACTCCATTAATTCATTTCAACATATCATTTTAATACATAGTCCACAAAATGAGGTAGTTCCAAATCTCAAGTGGACCACATCAAAGGGAACAACAACTATTAAATCCTATCATTAAATTGGAAGCGCATTCCGTTCCCTTAAAACTGGAAGCGGATTGGCTGGTGTAGGTTATATACCTGCTGCAGGTTTGCGAAGACGAAGATCAAAGTTACATGGGCCCACAGTGATGTATTTATTATATCTACATTGTTCATCTATTTTTAGAGATCATTTTAGAGCATTATCCAAAAAATAAATCATGTCCAAAGATCATTTGGACCACACCACAAATAGTAGTGGAGATAATGATTTTCACTGTTAAAAAATTCATAAGGGCCACCATAACGTTTATTTTCCATCCAATCTGTTCATTAGGTCACAAAGACCTGAATGAAGAATAAAAACAAATTTCATATTGATCTAAAACTTCTGTGACCCCAAAAAGGGTTTCAATGGTAGACGTTCAATCTCCCACTGCTTTTTGCAGTGTGGTCCACTTGATAGTTAGACCTGTTTTACTTTTAGTCTCAAGCCTTAAAAGAGCTCGCCAAATTGATGGACGGTTTTGATATAACAAATACCTTGAGATCAGACCCACGGAACTTGCTTACGTATACAGCAGCTATACAACGGGTGTGGGAGGAGGCGGATTAGATGAATCCTATAAGTTGAGTAGCCAGTCGACTATTGAAGTGACGTCATCAAGTTATGTGGCCTCACTATGATGTATATGTTATATCCACACCGTCCATCCATTTTTAGGTATCATTTTAGGGTACGAACCAAAGAATGAATCAAATAAAAATCTTTTGTGGACCCCACCAAAGAAAACAGTGGGGAGAGTGATTCCCACAGTTGAAACTATCCTAAGGCCCATCATAATGTTTATTTGAAATCCAACCTGTTCAAAAGTTAAAAAAGACATTAAATAAGGGAAAACACAAATATCAGCTTGATCTAAAACTTTTGTGGCCTTTAGAAGTTTTTAACGGTGGGTGTCACTGTCCCACTGTTTTCTGTGCTGGGGTCCACTGGAGCTTTGGATTTAACTCGTTCTTTGTATATTGCCCTAAAATGATCTCTCCAAATGGATGGAAGGTGTGGATGCAAAACATACATCATGGTGGGGCCCACGGAACTTGCGGACGTCACTTCAGTAGCTAGTCTCGCGACTCAACCGGTGAGTATACTCAACCCGTCAGTAGCTAATCCCCTCCCGGACGCGAGAGAGATTTCGTTTCCGGAAAATCGCAATCAATCTATCTTCCGTAAAAAAATCTTTCCAGAAATTTATCTTTTTCTTTTTCAAATCCGAACCGAAATCTCCGTAAATCTCGGTGAAATCAAGTTCTCTTACAAATCTCTTTCTTTGAAGAAAACAAAAGGGTTTTTTAAAAGGGTTTTCTTATCTCGGATAATTCAAGAGCTATCAACAGCCGAAATACACTTCCGCAGGTAGATCGGGAGAAAAAGAAGGTAAGAGATTTGTATATATTTTTTGTATTTATTTCAAAATTTTTTTTTTTTTAATAATAAGGAGAACGATAACTATTTTTTCGATAAAATCGAAAATATCGCTGATATTTCGTCGATATTTGGAAGAGAAACGAAAACTTGGGGTTTCGGTATCGCCGGTTCAGCGAGATTTCTCGTCGACAATTCAAACACTGAATATAGCCCATGTTCATTATGTTGTGATCCATTTGATGAATGGTTTAAATTTTGTATATGGTGTGCAAAAATACATTTATGGAAATAATCAAATGGTGCTTTGTAAACCATAAATCACGAGTCAAATATGAAAGCAATCAAAGGATTCTTAGTTCGGTTCCAAGTTCAGTTCCGCAGTTTGGATCCATGGTTCGGTTCACTTCTACATATCCCCAAACCGAGAACTAAATCGATATAATCGGTTATTTGATTTTTGAAACCAAAACACTTTAGAACCGGATCAAATTGGACGATTTGGTTGGTTCTGGTCCGGTTACAGGATTCTACCGGTTCGATGCGCACCTCTGGTTAGTAAACCATCGCAACAAAATTAGGGATTGTTTTTATATTTTATTTTACTTTCCCTTTCTAAACAGAAAACACCCCAGCGTTGGAATCCCGCCAATACATCGCGATGATTTTCTGCAGAAGAAAGAGATTCCCTCTCTTTCCGCTCCAACAATCTCTTCGCCTGCTTTCATCTTCTTCATCTATGCCCAGTAGCAGCCCCGTCGAATACTCGAGCTTCTATTCCGTGAATCGTGACGGGCAGAGCCCTGTTTATCGCAGAGCTCTTGAGTTCAAACCCCCAACGACGATCAAAAGCTGGAAGATTGGTTCAACGAACTCCGTCACTTTAATCGGAACAATCCTCGTTCCCGTTAAGAGAATGGACCCTATAAACGACGATTTATCTGTATGGACCTTGTTCGAGCCGCAATCACCCTCCAGCAAATCCGACTGCAATTTCCGGTGAGATTTGGGCATCTATCTGCCGTCTTTTTTCTTTCTGATGTATGAATTGTTATTTCTTTCAATCCCTATGATCATTGTTTAGTAGTGTTTTAGAGATGTACCTTTGATTCTGAGAAGAATTTGTTTCTTTGCCAGAATCTGCATACCCTTTTCACTCAACATCAATTCAGTGAAGATATATCTTCAATAGTATTTACACCATTCTTGCATACCTTTGCTTAAGTCTTGTAGAGTTTACAACATGCCTTTAATCTTGCTATAACGAGTGACCCATTGACAAGCTTTCAACTACCTTTGTCAAAATAAATTACCTAACTCTGTTTATCTAATCAAGTTCAGAAATTAATTGAGCCTCACATTATTCAAAGGCAATGTGCAACCCACATTTCTTTCTATGCACAAATTGCCTATTTGTGATGTTTGCTGCCATCAATCCATATGCAACAAATAACAAATTCCACAAACAACCAAGTGTCCAACTAAAGTTATGATACCACTGTAGGGAATCGATGCACTTCCTATGTATTTGTGATTCGAACAGAAATATGAAATCCACAAATATGCACTATAAATCCAAAATAAGGCCACAAAATAGAAAAGGCCCAAACCACACGATGCAAGATTTACATGGAAAGCCCTTTAAGGTGAAGGGAAAAACCACGGGACAAATCCAAGAGAAATCCACTCTGAATAAGAGAGTGCAAGGTTTTTCTCAAGTCTTTTGTACAAAATTTGAGAGATTACAAGAGAAAAACCCAATAAGAATTACCTCTTTGGTGCTTCAAGAACCCTAACCTTTTCACCACAAGAAACCATTTTCAAATGAAGAAAAACCGACCTCAAAGTGACATTGGGCTGCTATGAGAATCAAATCCATGGAGAGAGTCAGCAAAAAAAAAAAAAAAAAAAAACCTTCAAGAACCTTCTCTTGAACACTAGCTTTGTCACCAAGGGACCTTATCCTTCTCTTCTCCTCTTCTTTCTCCCTTTTCCCCCTTTTCTCACTCAATACATTTCTTTTCATCCCACCTCAGCTAGTGGGGCCCACAGTTCATGGAGTTGGACCCATAGAAACATGCACACGCACAACAAGATTTTGGTGTTATCCTAAGCAAAGGTTAGATTTGAGGATTTTGACTAAGAGAATTGTATGATGCATAACCCACATCTTTCCACAATATAAACAGGTTTTCATTTCTGGTAGGTAATCTAGGCTGTTGATCAGTTGTGTCCCACCGTTGATAGGCTATGCCTCAAATGTCTCCTTGAGAAGGTCTTAGACATTAGATATTTGGCCTACAGAAAGGCGGTTAACAAGAGAACTACAACTAATATAGGTGGCTGGGATCTTCCAGTCTGTGAATTTTTATTTTTTATTTTTTTTTTTTTGGGCATGCTCCATCCATGTTGCAAATTAACAGAGCCATGGATTAGAATCTGGATTATGAAACATGGGCCTGCCACTTGCCAGAATTGAAGACCAGCATATATGCTGAAACATGGACCTGCCACTTGCCAGAATTGAAGACCAGCATATGCTCTGCATAGATTCAGGCCATATATCATATACTTCCTCTTTGCCCTATACAATTCATTTAGCAGCAAGTCCAAAACCAATGAGCTAAAACTCGTGCTGCAAATCAGGCTTGCCCATCATTGAAATACTCAGCCCACCAATGTTAAATAAGTTAAGAGTGGGCTGGCCCTACATTTGGGCCTCAAGGAAGATGTAAGCCTAACTAGCCAGCAGGCTTAAAACTCAGGGCTCTAGCCCCAACTCATGGGCCTCATGCTCAAACCAAACATGGCCCGAAGTTATCTAAAGGTGGGCTGGGCCAGGTGAGACCAACCTGTTGCCACCCAACCAGCAACCCATCTATAACTGGTACAGGGGACTTATTCATTCTCATTATCATCATAGCTTCATCCCAGCTTATTGGGGTTGGCTACACGAATCCTGTTCTGCCAATCCACTCTATCAAGGGTCATTTTGTCAATTAAACTATAAGTCATCAAATATTTTCTTACTACCTCCACCCACGTCGTTTTGGGCCTTTCCCCTTTCCCTTTTAGAGCCTTCAACTTGAACCAGCTTACTCCTAACTGGTGTAGTTCTTGGTCTCCTGTTGTGCATTCACAAACCATCTACGTCTCCTTTCCCTCATCTTATTATCTATTGGTGCTGCTCCTAAGTTCTCTCATACGTATTCATTTTTAATTCTATCCTCCGTCATCTCGCCAATCATCCATCTTAACATCGTCGTTTTAGCTACACTCGTCTTATGAACATGTTCCTTGATTGTGTAGCATTCTATCCCATAAAGCATGGCTAGTCTTATACCTATTCTATATAATCTTCCCTTTCATTCGATTGGTGTGTAGTGATCACACAAAACTCCGGAGGCACATCTCCACTTCATCCACTTAACTCTAATTCAGCAACATCCTTCTCAGTCTTTCCACTCTCAATGAATTATTGATTCAAGATATCAACATTGTCATTTGGGTTACTTCTCAGTTAGCTATCTTAACTAATTCATTGTTTGTTATTAAAATTTCATTCCATATAAAACCTTTAGGTTCGAAAGTCCCCTAACGGCCAAATCTCTAGTCCAGTACCAAATTTGCCTCCACAGCACATATCAAACCCTCTAGGTCCATCTTCAACAGCATGAGGTTAATCCAAAAGTTTTAAAAGTACACCAAGGATGTCCTAGCTCCAAGTGCGCAAGAGGAATTAGAATACAAAAAGACAGCATTTCTGCAACTGTCATGACATGCAAGGCCCTATGACATAGGACCTATAGCGATAGGGTGTTGAGTTGTGACACATCCTACATGACACAACACCCTGGCAACATGTGTTTCACAACAGGCAGTTATTGCCTAAAAAAGAGGAATGTGTGGGAGTGATCCTCATCGCTTTCAACGGTCTATTGAGCCTATAGAACGGGGGAGGAAACCGTCAAAAACACATAAGCAATAATAAGAACTCGTTTCTCTGTCATGGCAAGCCCCAACAACCCCTGGCATCCATGTCATCCCATGACACAAGCACTCTATCCATGAGGTGTCTTGCAACAATACTCAAAATCACGTTCTAGGTCTAGGAGACTCCGAGGCATGGTATCCAAAAACGGTTATGTAACAGCCATTTTGCAATGGCAATGGTGGGCACTGTTATGCATTACAGGCCATGATGGCTGTTACTGGGACGTTATAGGTTATTTATTTATTTGGCCGTAATGACCATTACGGCTCGTTTTATAGTGGTAATGATGGTGGCTGTTACGATCATCGTTGCTGTTATTGAATACCTTGTTTCAAGGCACAAGCCCACCATAAGTCCAATGATCGATTAAGATGGGTTTTGCTTACTGTCAAGCTTTCGGGAACCCAACTAAAAAGTGGGTTTCATCAATAGTAAACTTTCTTGTTGTATAAAGGCCACTTCACTCAAGTTTGGTGTGAAAGTGCCCCTGCATTAACCACTCCCGGTGAGGAGTCTTGAACACGAGACCTCTCGCTCTGATACCACTTTTGACACAAGACAATTAACCACTTGCTCTAAAAGCTCAAACTGATAGAGATTGGCGAATCAATCCCTTTATCTCATAACCCAGGCCCCACATCCCATGGGTTAGGATATCGGCCAAACCTGCTCTGATACCACTTTTGACGTAGGACAATTAACCACTTACTTTAAAAGCTCGAACTGATAGAGCATGGCGAATCAATCCCTTTGTGCCCCTGCATCCTACATGCCACCCCACTCGAGCCCGGTGTGAAAATGCCCCTACATTACTCAGTCCCCTACAAATGAACATTCCTACATATACCATCTCTAGCTTGATTATGAACATCAATGTTATCTTTGCTTGAGAGGACAACAAACAAAACTAAAGCACTTCAGATTTGTAGAGGGTAATGTCTTTACATTGATGATGATGGAGCAGGTGAACTGTGTCAGTTTGGTGAATGAGGGTTCCTTGTACTTGTATCCCATCCCTCCACACACCGCTGCATTTGCCAACATGGCTCACAAGTGTGAGTCCGAGCCATCATCCATCAGGTGGATCCACAATATTGATGATCTGGCCCAAATATAATCAGGTGTCTACTAACCAGGTGGGCCATAATTTATCAAATAAATGGAAAGCGGAATAACTGGCCAAATCTTTTCTAGCTTGCGTTTGTTACAATGTATAACACCTGATGAATCTGTTGTGACACAAGCACCAGCTTGGCATGTGTGGCATTGTTAAGACATGGATGTTTTCTGGTTCTCCATTTATACAGCCATTGCTGTTGTCCTTATTCTTTTAAGGGACAAGTCCATCTCAATCCCTACAATAATATTGTTGTGCACATGCTTAAAAGCTGTTCTTTAGAAGTATAGATGATCCCACCCGGAATCAGTTGCATATGTTCAGGCATGATTTTATTGTTAGTTGCATAAGAAAAATACAAAACTAGTGGAAAATAGGCTTAAGAGAGTATAAGAAGTATTAAAGTCCATAAATAATGAACTTCTGTGTCTTGTTTTTTTGTTTTTGTCATTTCTTTTCTTTTTTTGGGAAGAAACTTCTGTCATATCCGGCCCAACAAAATATCTGGCTGCAGAAAAAATTCATCAAGACCTGCCATTTTCTGTTCAAAAATCAAATTTGAACAAATGCAAGCATTGCTTCAGTAATTGTAGATGCAATTTTTAAGTACCTGTTCTTATGCATTTTGAAGTTCTGACCTGTTTACGTTCTGTAATTGTCTTTGCATGTTAAAACCGGCAACTTACCACTAAATCAATTTTTCATCGGTCAATTTCTTTTTCTGCTCTATATCAGTACATACTTAATCAGGCTGTTACTTTGGTTAAGCAAGATGATGCTATAATATTTGAACAGGATTCTACTTCAGATGTGGGACGAGTTAGCCGAAACATCCCTTCAACATTTGAGGCCAAAAGATTTTGTTTATGTATCGGGTCATTTGGGTTCGTACAAGATGTCTGATGAAAGAGGAATATTTGAAAATTTTTACAAGGTTTGCCACCATAACTGTTTCTTTAGCAGACCTCTCTCTTCTTCTTTCTTTTTTTTCCACAATTTTAGATTAAGTACATCAGAGCTTGAAACATTGGTTTGTTCCCTTTGAACTAGTTCCTTACTGTCATAACTGGTGGTCTGGCAATTCAACAAATTCTTATCTGCCTGTTTCCCATGTCTATGGCGCCCAAAATACTATTGTGAGGCTTTGTTTTTCAAAATCACCCAAGGACCTTTCCAATCTTCCTGGATATTGGATTGGCTAGCTTGAAGAGTTCATAAAGGGTTGCAAACTGAAACTTTATTTACTATATTTTCCTTCGTTGTTTCCTCAATTTTCTTCATGAACTTTTCCAAAGATTAGGAGATGCATTTGTTTGTTTTTTGTGATTTTTCTACATCAAGGTAACTAACATGCACATCACATTGAATGAAATGTAAGCTATGTTTGGTCCGACAACATTTACCATGTTATACTTCATCCATAATTTCAACCTAATTGAAATTCATTGCACATCATTTTTCTATATGGGTTTGATAGGTCTGGTTTACATTTCTATATCATTGTTCGTGCAATGGGCCAAAGATGTATAAGAGAGATTGTATTTATACAATGCTCAACTCAAGAGTAAGTACAGTTTGCTCTGGCCATTCAGTTTGTACAAGTGGGGCCCATGCTTCCATAATCCATATGGTTGATGCGATGGGCCCTACTCGTGGATGCAAGATGTACCAGAAATCTCCCAGATTGTAAGATCCTAGAGATTGAATCTTTGGCCTGTGACTATGTTCTTTCTTGAATGTCTATTGCTGAACACAAATGGAAGGTTTAGGATTATCCATTTTGGTGCATGGGACGTCCACAGTGGGGCCGATCCTATCAACAGTTTGGATCACTAGACGATGGGTCGTGCTTGTACTAGCTGGAATGCCCAAGTAAACTGCAGATATTCTTGGATCAAGCATCATAGCACCACTTTGTCATCATCGGAATTCTCATGATTGTCTTGGAAAAGGTCTGATGAAAGGCTGGCCAATTGAGGACAAACCTTGATGGGGACATCACGCGCACGCGCACACGCACGCCCCCCCTACGCACGTACGCAAGGAGGAGGAAGGCCTCACCATCGATCTGGATCGATGACGACCTCCATGGAGGGCCTCTTAGTTAGAGGGCTGTGCTTTGGTTCCTTGGAGTGGACCCAATCATAATGTGGATCTCACTATTGGATCTCATGATCGTGGCCCACTACCCTAGATGATCTAGGACTTTGAGTTTTGCTTATTATTGTTATTAGGAACATTATGAACTGTTTAGATTGCATTGGTTAGTTGTTATTTTTGTTACTTCGTCTCTATATAATAGTGTGGGCACATGGCGCGGCTTTTGGGGTATAGGATTTTCTTATAAATAGGCAACCCCTTGTAGGTTTTTATTCATTGAAGATTATTAATAAAATTCTGTGTTTTCCTGCTTCTCTAATTCTCTAAGTTGTAGAAATCCAATTGGGTGCGAAATCCTTCTTTCTTCGAAGGCCTAACTACCATGGTGCGAAGCCACATTCATCCTAAATCGCCCCCATCTCCTACCCTCCATATTTATCATCTCCCGCAGCCATCCACTCTTCAAATCCACCTTTATTTTGCAGTCAATCTTTCTCTACAGGATATTTCCAGAATCAGACTCTGTAGACCCTATAGGAGGGCTGAAACTTCGGCGGAGCACCGTACTCAAACCAATCATCCGTTCGATCTGAAAATTGGTGTGTGGGTGACCCACCCCTACCCGACCAACCCCTTGCTGACCCTTTTTGGGTTCGTGGGCCCCACACATGTGTGGGCCACAATCCACGCACATGCGTCAGGCTCGCTTGCTGCCCACACGCGTGGACTGATCTCAGGTTCTCTCTTTCCTCTCTTTCACTCCCGTCTCACTATATTTCCCTAACCCTAACCCTAGATTATCCTAAATCCCAATTTCTATTTCCCCTTTTCAAACCTAGGGTTTCCCGAATTGAAACACGTGAATCCCTTTGATTGGAGAAATAATCATTTGCATGTGTGGATGAATCTACTCTCCTTTGATCATTGTTTGGTCTATAATTTTAATTGATCCAACCCTAGCATGTGTAGGCTTGGACCATTGTACATTTCCCTTGATTGAATGCTTGACTTTATGTGGGATGTGGAAGTTTTGTGAATGTTTCTAAATTAGTATGATCTAAAGTCTGAAATCTTACATATCATGTTTAATTTCCATGTCCTGCATCAAACCTCCTCCTTTACCCGGCACAGGATGGCTAAGACATTGCTAACAAGAGATTTATTTATTTATTATTTACATCAAGCATTATATAATTCCTCTAGTCTTTATTGATTCATGATAATCTTGTGAATGGAATGGGATTATATCGAATACATCAGGTTAGAGGAATGGATTCCACAATGATTTGGATGTAAATTCAAAAGCTCAAATAAAACTTCAATATTGAGTCATCCTCGTTATGTAAATGTCCTTCCTGAGGTTATTTCCTTTTGAACCGTTCATTCCATGCAGGTCATTGTGAAGGAATTGAACTATGTCACATGCAATAATCAAGATCGAACTTGCCAGAATCCTGAGATGTTAGACCGTAAAGAAGAACGGGTGGCTGTGCCCATTTCTGGTGAGTTTCTTCTTCTGTTTATTCTTGGTTGTCAACAATTTTCTGGAGTAATGTTTAAAAAAATCTGGAGTAATTTGTGTCGTTGCTGAAATACACATGCAGACTCACACAATGCATTGCATGAACATGTGCTGACGTGTCGCCTGTGTAGGACATCTTACCCATGCAAAAAGTGGGCCCCTCCATGAAGACTGCCCAATGGGAAAATTGGGCTGGTCCACTCATTAAGCAGGCACCATGTTTATCAAAATGATTCATGGATTATTTCAGACCTACTGATAGTCTAATTCAACATAAATGTGTGATTGCCTGATCAGTGGACCAGCCTGGTTTTTACACCAGGTGATCCACTTGGTGGGGGCCACATAAAGGTGCGGCGGCCCAGTTTGGCCCAGTTGCAACTTAAACATCCTTTTGCTTATATGGTTCGGAAGGGATGGCATACAACATTATTGCCTTGCTTGTCCAGTTGAAACTAAATATGAGAATGTATATTTTATGTCTTTCTTTTTTTCTTTTTGCATTTCATAACTGCACATCGATCCAATTTCAGATGTATTGGATTGTGGAAAGGAGGAGACGGACCGCCTACGCTTATGGCAGGTGTTTTTTGCCAACCCAGATGAATGGTGGGACAACAGGCAACGGAAGTTCCATTCACGGTCTCCAGATTTTAGGCACAAAGACACCCATGAGTGCCTGTCACTTGGGGCTAACGACCCACCTTGGGTTAGATCACAGCTTCAGCTGCTAGACTCGAAAATGGAAGAACGAGGGAGGGGCCTTAATAATGCACGGTCTCGTGTGTCCCTGTGGGAGTATGAATAGGAATGGGTTAACCAATCTACAACCACAAACGTGTCCCGGAAGTTGTATGGCATGGAAGAAAAGGTTTTCTGCTTTTCTTGACAGGGGAATGCATATCCAAGAAACCAAAAGGCCTGGCACATGCCTTCAGAGATGTCCAATTATAGGCACTTCTTGGCAGGACTCACCATGTGGATAGAAATAGTCAATGCCTAGCTGAAAAGCTCCAATGATGGGGCGTCTAAGTCTGCAATGCTTTTGGTTTCTCACAATGGCATTTCCCAATACATCTGGGTTGCATTTAGATGGCAGTTAAATTGAACAATTGACAAAATGTAATTATGTTTTTGAGCATCCATAGTGAGGAAGTTTCCATGGCCATCAAGTTGTCATTACATTCCTTCCAACAACAACCCGTAAGTAATGTGATTGCAATTTGGAGCCTAGGTTCACGATGTTAATACTATGGAGGGAAACTAGAATTTATGTCTGCTTTGTTTGACTGTTCATTGCAATTCAATTCAATGGCGCATCCAAATGCACATACAAAGCTTCAACATGGTTATCCTAGCCTGCTTGCCTAGAATAGGGAAATAAGAAGTTCCAAGATGGGGATCCCAGCCTGAGAGCTAGCCTTGTAAAATATGGACCCATATATCTGATTGCTCCGTATTTCTTAGAAGATTACAATAGGATGAAATTTCATCTACAATTCTCTTGTCCATGACAATTAGCTAATGTATCCTATGTAAAAAATTACTGATCTTTTTCTTTGCAGTTTGCGCAGGGGATTCATTCCTTGTTGGATGTAAGCTTGTTTCTTTTATTTCAATGAAGTTTCTGCTAATAAATCCAAAAAATAAAAGGGATAGCTGTTTCATTGCATCTGCTTATCACTTCTCATTCTGTTAACATATGAAAACTGTTTGCATGTGATGATCTTGCAGGAAGCCAAAGTGTTCTTCCAATTCTGATGATGCTGTGTTTTTTTTTTTGGTGGTGGCTCACTGCAATTGTAAGGTGCACATGCGTTCTCAGAAAATGGAAACCATATCTAGGGTTGTCAATGGGATCGTTTCTAGGGGTGTGGATTTTGGGCCGTAAAAAAGAAAAAAAAAAAAAAACAACGTGAAGTTTGAAATCAGTGGATTTCACAAATCTGTGCCCAACATTCCTCATTACAAACAGCCCCTTGAGAAAAACTTCTTTAAAGTACAAAGAAGTCCCCTGAGAAGCCTAGGGTTTTTTAAGTACCAGATGGTCCCTGTACTTTTTTAAAAAGAAAGTGGAGTTAGTATCGTGGGATCTTGTTAGCGTTTTTAACATTCAACCCTTCATCAGGTGCACCCACCTTCATGACCATACACAGAAAATCAGGCCTCTCAAATCACCAGGTGAGTAATACATGAATTTGGAGTTTTCCTGGGTGGTCTACATTGTTTTTATGGCATGGCCCACCTGATGATCGGATTGTCCTGATCTTTTGTGCATTTAATCATCATGGTAGGGTGGGCCTATTGGAGCCTAGACCCTTGATGTTACACACACACGTGTGCCATCTTCTCCACCCCTTTTTAGGGAAAAAAGGATGGATATTTTGGTCAAAAGAGGGTCGTTTTGGCACTTTCAAAACGTAGGGGCGTTGTTTAGTAAAATCAGAAATGCTTAAGAAAATTTTCGGTTACAATCCTGTAAATCAAAGGTTATATATTTGTGATACTGGCTGAGCCACATTAACTGGACTCGGATTCATTGGGCATTTGCCCAAGCCCTACTAGCCATTCATAAGGTGGGGCCTCAGTCTGAAGATGAATTGGTGCAAAAAGAATAGTATGCTTGGGATATAGGCTGAGCCACATTAATTGGGCCCAGATTCATTAGGCCTTAAGTCAAAGCTCCACAGTTGGCCAATCAGTGAGGTCCAAGCTTTTTAATGAGGCAGCATAACTCATCAATAGAATTCCATTATATCTTTTAAAAAAAATAAAAATAATAAATAATCTGTTTATCATCTTTATTTGATCAGGCTTTATTTTTATAATAAATCCTTAGTTGTAACGACACTATGGAAGTTTCATTCCTTTTACATTTAAGAAGTCTATTTAAAGGCCTCACACCCATTCTCAAGGCACTTTTGAATTCAATAGAAATCTAGATTTACTCACTATAATTGTGATTCTTTTGTGAAGTTTAGCTTGATGTTGGGTGGATCCTTCTCTAGCATAATCGAGAAACGGCAAACTGGTGTTTTACTGTGATTTTATTTAGGTTGGTTGTCTACACACATACACTAACTCCCATCCTTCTTGAGGGTAAGGATGGGTAGCACAATACATGAATTTAGGCTCTCTCAAATGTACCCATTTTTTATTGGCCGTTTGGATCTTAAGTTATTTAAGATTAGTTACTTTTGCCTTAATTTCTACTTGTTAAATTAAAATGATTAACTTAAATTATTTTTTTTTAAAAAGCTACTTGATCATAAATCAAACTTACTTATATCAAATAAGTAACTTATCTACTGCTGTTAGTAGAAAAAGTAACTTATTTGGTGGTATCCAAAAGGGCCCTTAGCAACTCATTAATTTGAAACTTCAACTTGGCATGCTCGGTTGGACTTATTCGGTATGATGGTAAGTTAGGTAAGGATACTCTGAAAATTAAATCTATTGTGTTGAATATCCCATAGCAAATGCATATATTTGACTTCACTCCTATATTTATCTTGATTAGTAATGGGCTCTTGCACCTATTTTGTGACTAAAGCGAATATTATGAAGTTTTTCATACTCTCTTCCCTAAGGGAAGTTTGATAGATGAGGAATTAGCTTTATATTTAGGCCATGATTTTTTAGAATGACTTTTTGAAAACGGATGGAGATTGAGTAGCAACAATTTGTAAGTCCCACCATGATATGTGTTAATGATCCACGCAGTCCATCTGTCTTGCTAGCTTATTTTGGGGGCATGATCCCATAAATTAGGTAGATTGTAACTTCATGTGGACCACCTCAAGTGAAAGAGGGTGGATAATGAGTTGAAAGTTGAAAACTTCCTAGGGCCCATAGTGACGTGTAGTGGTAATATAACTTGTTCATAAGTTCAAACAAACATGGATGAAGGAAAAACACAAGTATCAGCCTCATCTAAAACTTTTGTGGCCTTTAAAAGGCTATCAACGGTTGGCATCCAATTCCTCCCGTTTCAAGTGGTGTGGTCCATTTGTGCTTTTGATCCTTCTCAATTTTGGGCTCATGCCCTAAAATGAGCTGGTAAAATGGATGGATGACATTGATTAGACACATACATCATAGTGGGCCTCACAGATTTAGTTGTCGATCCTCAATTTTAGCATCAAAGGCTATTACCTGGGGGAGAATTCCTTCTGTAAATAATAAATGTTTATTTACATCAGTTACAACCAATTACAAGGGAAAATGAAAAATCAAATAGCCCCTAAACTTCCACGGATAAGAACATGCAAGTTAGGAAGTGTAGCCAATGTCAATGATACTGACGTAAATGGAGGAGCCGACATGGGCTGCACTGGGAGAAGATGGATTTGATGACCTCGCGATAAGAATATGGGTGTTAACTTTAGCATTACTTCATACTTTTCAGTTAAAAAACCAAGGTTGACTGAGAAGGATGTAGGTAAACCTTTATTGAAATTATATTACATTAAATGTCATCCTACCTTTGAGTTGGGGAATGACAATATCATCAACCAGTGTAACCATGAATAGTCTTGGATGCTTTTCAGTTGCCAAATTAAGCTTATTAATTACCTCTTGTGATATGATATTCATGGTTGTTGATCCAAAACTTCAACTCAGCCGTCAGAACCCTACTCTGGTACTAATTTTGCATAACTTAATACAGTTGATTGAATAGGGAAGGAAACGCCCAAACATAGGCACCTCTAAGTTAACCTTTCCACAAAAATCACAATTAAAGCAAGGTATAAATCTAGAATTTTATTGAATTTGGAAGTGCTTTGAAAATAATCAGGTCAGGCTTTTAAATTGATTTTTTAGATTGATGAAGGATTATTAAGAATTTATTACAAAAATAAAAGACTAACCAAACAAAGATACCAAGGGGCTGTTTATTTATTTATTTTTAAAGTTCAGATTTTAGAAATAAACTATTTGGTAAAACTCTAATTTTACAATTTATATTTAGAAACTAATAAAAAAACTCTTAAAAAATAAATAATGAGTTCACTTTTTCTTTAAGAACTTATTTATCCTAACTGGATAGATATTTTTGGCTAATTTTTAGACAAATTTATCCTTAAACTTTTTAAGTAATTCCCATCTTATCTCCTTCTCCTCTTTGCCATCTTCTCTAAGGTGGGCTCACATGATGAACAACCCATATTAAAGATGGGGCACTACATGATGAAGGGTCCACATCAAGGTGGCCTCACATAATACATGGTCACATCAAATGTAGGCTCCACATGATGGATACCCCACATTAAAGTGTCGTTGCGCACGATGGACGATTCATATCAAGCGGGCCCCACCCAATAGACCGTCTGCATCAAAAGTAGGACTCGCATAATGTATGGTGGACATTGAAGTTGGGACCACATGATGGAAGATTGACATCAAAGGTGTGCCCACATGATGACCGACCCATATTAAAGGTTGGGCCCCATATGATGGATGGTCCATAGGAAAAGTGGGACCCATATGATGGATGGTGAACATCAAAGGTGGGTCCCACATAGGGGTGTACATTGAGTTGAACGTGACCTCAGCTCGAACTTGGCTTAGCTCAGTCCTCGAGCCTGAATAGTCAGCTAGGCTCGATTCGGTCAGCAGCTCGGGCTAGTTGAGCCGAGTTCGAGCCAAGATCGAGCCGAGTTCCCCTGTGCAGCATTTCTACAAACACTTGGACTGCATCTTCAAAATCCCACTGTATGTAAAACAAAAGTAATGATTTTATAGGTATTTTATCAAACATCTTCTAAGCAACGGTAAAAACCAAAAAAAAAAAAGGTATTTGTTTCATGTACATATAGGGGTGTACACGGGTCGGGCCGAGTCGAACTGGCCTCAACACGTCCAGGCCGGTTCAACAGCCACACAAGGCCAGAACCCGACCGGGCCTGGTCACCGGGCCAACATCTCCAGCCCGAACCGGGCCCGGCGTGAGTTCAGGCCGAGTTCGGGCCAGTTTCGAACCTGAGTTCGGGCCAGTTTTGAACCTTACAACAAGTTCATGGGAAGGGCTTTGACAGGTAATCTGCGTCCCATTACAAGGCCCTCGATCAACGGTTTAGATAGTTGAACTATAGACTCCACGAAAAATCTAACTAGTCAGGACATTTACATATATTTACATACATTTGACAAAGTATAAAATAAAACATTTTATACAAATTAAATACAGTCATACACGGGCCGGGCCGGGCCAGGTCGGGTCGGGCCGAGGCGAGTCGGATTTCGGATTGAGTCGGGCCGAACTGGGAGGTATCCGAACTCGGCCTGAACTCACTTTCGGGCCTAGAAAATTGGCCTGAGTCGGGCTTTTTCAAGCCGGGTCGAGCGAGCTAACCAGGCTAGCCTGGTTTGTGTACACCCCTATGTACATACCTTCCTTACCACTCAATAACAAAGTTGGTGAGCAACATCAATAGCAACATAAATAGCAAAGTAACCGAGTCACCGAACTGCTTCGATCCGAGTTCGATTCGAGCTGGATTTGATTCGAGTCGAGTTGGGGCCAGCTCGAACTCGGCTCAAACTCATTTAGTTCGAGCTAAAAAAATCAACTCGACTCGGCTCGAATTCAGCTTCGATCCAAGTCGAATCGAGCTTTTTCGAGTCGAGTCGAGCGAGCTAACCGAGCTAGCTCAGTTCATGTACACCTCTAGTCCCACATGATGGATGGCCCGCATTAAAACGTGGCCTTGCATGATGGACTATTCACACAATGAGCGGTACCCACATGATGAGTAGTCCATAGCAAAGTTGGGACCCACATGATGAATGGTGGACATCAAAGGTGGGCCCTCATGATGAATGACCCATATTTAAGGTGATGATGAATGGTCCACATCAAGGTGGGCCCACATAATGCATGGCTCACATCATAGGTGGCCCAACATGATGGACCATCCACGTTAAGTGGGCCCTATTGATGGACGATCCACATCAAAGGTGGAACCCATATGATGAACATCAAAGGTGGGCCCACCATTTAACTTTGTCTTGTTAGCTGGGATCGAGCAACTGGTGCTCCTGGGAGTACCTTTTCTCTTTGCAGTAAGACCAATGATGGTTCGCTGATGGATGATTGGCATTAAAGGTGAGCCCACATGATGAATGACTTGTAGTGAAGGTGAGGCCCCACATAATGAATGGTCCACATCAAGGTGGCCTACATATTGATGTAGTGGGCCTCACATGATGGATGACCCACATCAAAGTGTGGCCCCTCGTGATGGATAGTTCACATCAACTAGGCCCCATCTATTGGATTGTCCACATCTAAGGTCTCGCATGATGGACGACCCACATCCAAAGTGGCTCAACATGATGGATGATCCACATATTCGGTGTGCCCCACATGATGGATGGTGGACATCAAAAGTAGGCCCTGCATGATGGACAACCCGCTTTGAAGGTGAAGTCCACATGATGGGCACATCAAATGTGAATTCCACACGATGAGTAATTGACATTGAGGGGCTCCACATAAAGGACAAATAGCAATGATGGTGGGCCCCACATGATGCATGACCTACATCAAGATGGGCCCCACATAATGGATGGTCCAAGTCAAAGGTCAACCACTAATGATGAATGGTCCATATCTAGGACTGGCCTCGTGATGGACAGGCCAACATTGAAGGTTTGGCTCACACGATGGATGATCCACATCAAAGGTGAGCTCCATATGATGGCTAGTCAATATCTAATGTCCGACATAATAAATGGCCCGAATGTCTTAAAACATGTAGATGTAGACATCAATTGTTTTGTTATTTGGGATACGATTAATTAAATGATAAGATCCACCAAAACAATCGTTTGGATTGCAATTATAATGGAGTTGTTGTAATATTTAAAAATGACATTTACAACTCTTAAAAAAGCTATTATTCGTGCGTTTCTACTTATATCAAATAAGATTGTTTTTTTTTTCTTTGAGAATGTAAATCTACATAACAAATTTATTCAGAACAAGAGCTAGAACCAAAAAGGCTTCTTTGAATAGCTCTTATTTTAAAAAGCTCTTTATTAGATTAGAGTAGAGATGCCAAACTAGCCCTAAATACATAAGAAAAATCTAATAGAATTTTATTGCATGGCTTATTAATTAGTTTTGCATAGTCGACTAATTGGATTATGCCTCTTAATTAGGAGGCGAAGCCTTCTTGCTAATGGGCCAACTGCAAGGCCTGGGTCTAACCCACGGATCTTGAGCATAGATAATCTGGCTCGACCAGCATCAATCTGGTGCCAAATCTAATCAAACCATCCATTGTTTTCAAACAAGGATGGCCAAAAGGATGAGTGGACGAGGGTTACTTTCACAGTGACCCAGCTTAAACACGGATGAGATGTCACACGAACATGCCATGTTGGCACACGAGTGCTACTCATTAAGTGCATGTACAACTACCATAGCTATCAGTAGAAGAGTCCCCTTTTCCAAGTAATTCATTTATCTGTACTGTCTTTGATCCCTTGAAAATCTAGAATCCAAGATTACACCTTCCAGAGGGATTGCAAAAACCACAATTCAAGCATTGAATTCCAAAGCTTTGCTTTTTCATTTGTGATTAGAATATGGAATTGAATTCCCCGAATTTCTGTAGTCTTTGAAGAGCACCGCACCTGATGTGATACTTTTGTCCTTTTTAGTAGATTCCCTTCATCATATTGGAATCATCTACAACTGTTTTTGTAGGTAGCCCGTGTTATAATATAGCTTCCTAAGAGTCATGGTGGGACCCGGATTAGATGCGACCCTGACCTTTGGGCCCACCTTGATGTATCTGTTGTCCATCTGTTTTGTTACATTATTTTAGAGTATGGTCTCAAAAATGAAGCAGATACAAATTTAGGTGGACCATCCACTGTTAAAGTGTTCTTGAGGGAATTTTTTAATATTGGGCGTTCAATCACCACTGTTTCCTATGGTGTGGTCCTTCTCAGATTTTCATCTGTTTCGTTTTTGCGACCATGCCTTAAAATAAGCTGGCAAAATAGATGGATGGTGTGGATATACAATGCACACATCGAGGTGTGCCCCACTGACAGGGTCTAATCCACGTCCATGATAGTGACACGTGTGACATCTATGCTGTCCATTTGAGACAAATCATGTTGGAATGCGAGCCTGATGATCTGAAACTCAGGCAAGGCTGTCAGCGAGTATGCAGGCTTGCAGGTACCC
Source organism: Magnolia officinalis (assembly GCA_021015155.1). Classification (NCBI taxonomy): domain Eukaryota; kingdom Viridiplantae; phylum Streptophyta; class Magnoliopsida; order Magnoliales; family Magnoliaceae; genus Magnolia; species Magnolia officinalis. The sequence goes on along the minus strand of JAJHSJ010000012.1, from coordinate 4,394,826 downwards.
TGTGGACCGAACCTGATTTTAATAGATCCAGTGGACCAGTTTACAAATTGGGTCAGCTTTTTTTTCGACCCAGGTAACAACCGGTCGACTTGGGTCTGGTTGGATCCAACATCTTTGGCCAGATTAAAATCAGATTAGGTCCGATTGTAATACACATATGGTTCTAACAATGACACAAGGTTAACTAAGTGGCACGTGTGTATGATTTAATCCATCCATTCAAGTGGACCTTATCATGTAAATGCCCTTATCTGTCCATGTGAACCCAACCTCGACTCATCTCTAAACCAAAGTTCAACGACTCAATCGATTGCTGATGTATTTAAAAAGAATGAAATCCCAGACCTGGCAAGGACTCAAACCCGGTCAGCCAGCGTGTAGGAACTCTCTGTTAGGAGATGTCTTAAATCTGTAAAATATTTACGTGTACGACCGGTCGTGAGAATAACTCGACCGGTCGTGGGTGCGGCTCGACTAGTCAAGCGCTGTACGACTCAAAGTCCAGCGAGCTCCTGTTTTTGGGGTCCGAGATGCTCGATTGGTCATGGCCTATGCACGATCGGTCGTAGGGGTCCTTCGACCGGTCAAGCAGTTTGCTCGACCAGTCGTAAGTTACGCAGATTCGTTTCCGAACCCAATGCAGACTGCGGATTTCGAGTCGGCCTTTCGCAAGGGTGCGAAAGGGAAGTTTCCTAAACTATAAATAGGGGTCCCTAGGGTTATTCTAGGGTATGCTAAGGCTTCCTAAAGGTATTCTAAAGGGTTCTAGGGTTATCAAAGGGTGTAGCAAGGGTGAGATTCGAGGTTGTTTGAATCGGGTAAGTTCTCTCTCTTTGTAAATGATGCTTAATAGTGGAATTCTGTCGCTTTGTGCCGTGGTTTTTTTTCCGCAAGGGTTTTCCACGTTAAATCTGTGTGTTCTCTTGTATGTGCTTGGTGCCATTGAATTGCTATCCTAGATCTAGATCTGTGTGATTCCGCAGGCTAAAAACCCCAACAAGTGGTATCAGAGCAATCGTTGGGCACAGATCTAAATCTGAGGGATTAGTAATAATGGCAAGCACTAGGTATGAGATTGAGAAGTACTCAGGGAAAAATAATTTTGAGTTATGGAAGATCAAGATGATGAGTTCCTTAATCAAGCAAGGCGAAGATGGTGCTCTTGAGGAGCGGGAGTCCACTATGACTGATGGTGATTGGAATACTCTTGATAAGAAGGCTTTATCATCGATCTGTTTATGTCTCACGGATGAGGTTCTCTATAACGTCATGAGGGATAAAACTGCCGCTAAGTTATCGGCGAAATTAGAGGATGTCTATGCGAAAAAATCCTCTGAAAATCGCCTGCACTTAAAGCGGCAGTGGTATAACTTTAAGATGACAGATGATGGAGATTTGGAGGCTCACATCAGCAATTTTAATAAATTGGTTTGCAAATTGCTGGATATGGAGGAAGTAATGAAAGATGAAGAACAAGCATGTATGTTACTGAATTCCCTTCCGGCGTCGTATGAGTCATTCAAGGACACTATGTGCAGCATGAATAAAATCCTGAGTGTCGACACCGTTATCTCAGCCCTTCAAGGGAAGGCTATGAGACAGCATGAGGACATCTTCTGATGCACTATTTACGGTGGGTAGGAATTCTGAACAAGTTACAGGTTCTTCAGGTTCTAGATCCAAATCCAAGGGCAAGGGCAAAAGAAAGGTAAAGTGCTGGAACTGTGGAAAGGAAGGACATGTGAAGAAGGATTGTGGAAATCTTAAATTGAAGAGAGACGATTCTGAGGCTTCGCACAGGGAGGCCAATGTTGCCACGTCAGATGGATGTGATGGTAATGTTTTGTCTGTCTTCGCTCAGACGGTCATACGATGATCGTAAGGACGAGTGGATGCTAGACACAGGGGCATCTTTTCACATGACTCCTCATTGGAGTTGGTTTATCAGCTACAAGGAGTGCAATGGTGGACAGGTGTTTATGGGCAATGGCTTTGCCTGTAATGTTGTGCTGTTGGTATGGTGCGCATCAAGATGTTTGATGGGGTGGAGCGTACCTTGACTGATGTCAGGCACGTTCCTGTTTTGAAGCAGAATCTGATTTCTCTGGGTGTGCTTGAGGTAAAAGGATGCAAGTACACAGGTATTGATAGTGCTCTTAAGATATCTAAGGAGGCACGGTAATCATGAAAGGGCAACGACTCGGTAACTTGTATAGGTTGATCGGGAGCACTTCAAACGGTGGAGCTATAGTAGATGTAACGGATTCCACCTCTACTCATGTGTGGCATGTTGGGCATGGCCACATGAGCTGGCAGGGTAGGAAGGCTAAGATGTGCGGACAGGGATACAGAGCAGGTGGAGCAGTCACTTGTGAGAAGAATCACACGACATGATCGCAGAATATCGGCGAGGTACATGGACGGCTCCAATATCGCAGGGGATTCATCTTCTATTCAGATGGCTCTAGGTGAGCCTGGTGCTAAGAAGTGAAAGGTAACTATGGGCGATGTGATGAATTCGTTGTACCAGACTGACATATGGGAGCGGGTGGAGCTTCCAGTCGGTCGGAGAGCGGTTGGATGCAGGTGGATCTTCAGGAGGATGCAACATAGATACAGGGCGAGGTTGGTAGCGAAGGTTATGCTCAGAGAGAAGGGATCGACTTCTCAGAGATATTCGCGCCGATGGTATAACATGTGTCTATTAGATTCGTGATTGGCGCTGGTTGGCTAAATGTGATCTTGAGCTGGAATGATGGATGTGGAGTCTTCACTTCTACAAGGGAAAGTGAAGAGCAGATCTATATGAAGCAACCAGAGCGGTTCGAAGTTTAAGGGGCTGAGAAAAGACTTTGCGGGAGGTCGTGGTTCGACCTGTTGCCTAGGCAGTGGTTTGATTCCTTCATGGTGAGTAAGGAATTGATGACATGTAGATCGTCAATTATGACATGTTTGAAATCAATGTACTGAAGACTCGGTTAAGTGGGACATTCAGGATGAAGGATAGGGGGCTGCAAAGATGGTTCTCGGCATTGAGACTGAAATAGGAGTAGACTTTGGTAATCATAGGAGGAATACCTTGTGTGTAGGTATTGATCAAGTATGTGATGAGCCAAGTAAAGCTGGAGAGTGTTTCCTACGCATCTCTCCTCAAGTTTTCCTTAAGACATGTCCTAAAACAAATGAGGAAAACCAGGATATCTCATGAGCCTTATTCGAATGCGGTTGGTAGTGTATGTCATGGTCTGGATTAGATCGTTATTTCACAGGTTATCAGTGTTGTGAGCAAGTACCCCGGCAAGCAATATTGAGTAGCGGTGAGGATGGTAAGAAGACTACATCTTTCTTTCTTTTGGGAAGACAAGAGCAAAGGTTGTTGGGCATGTGGATTTAGATCCGGCAGACATGATCAACAAGAATGTTCCTGTAGAGAAGTTTCAAGTTATGTGAAACTTCTCTGGGCTTGGTGATGGCGGAAAAGAAGGACGGAGTGTGTACGAGAAGCTATGATGTGATGCAGAGATAAGAGAAGAGGTCAAGGAGTTACATGGTTGAAGATTGAAGACATGGTGGAGATTGTTAGGAGATGTCTTAAATCTGGAAAATATTTACGTGCACGACCGGTCGTGAGAATGGCTCGACCGGTTGTGGGTGCGACTCGACTAGTCGAGCGTTGTACGACTTAAAGTCCAGCGAGCTCCTGTTTTTGGGGTCCGAGGTACTCAACTGGTCGTAGCCTATGCACGACCGGTCGTAGGGGTCCTTCGACTAGTTGAGCAGTCTGCTCGACCAGTCGTAAGTTACGCAGATTCGTTTTCGAATTCGATGCGGACTGCGGATTTTAAGTCGGCCTTTCGTAAGGGTGCGAAAGGGAAGTTTCCTAAACTATAAATAGGGGTCCCTAGGGTTATTCTAGGGTATGCTAAGGCTTCTTAAAGGTATTCTAAAGGGTTCTAGGGTTATCAAAGGGTGTAGCAAGGGTGAGATTCGAGATTATTCGAATCGGGTAAGTCCTCTCTCTTTGTAATTGATGCTTTCATAGTGGAATTCTGTCGCTTTGTGCCGTGATTTTTCCCGCAAGGGTTTTTCACGTTAAATCTGTGTGTTCTCTTGTATGTGCTTGGTGCCATTGAATTGCTATCCTAGATCTAGATCTGTGTGATTCCGCAGGCTAAAAACCCCAACACTCTCAAGGACCCGTCTAGAACCCGAATCATAGACGGTCCTACATTGGAGCTAGGACAAACCATTAAAGCCTGCCTGGGGCCCACTGAAATTTTGGATGAAGGTGGTATTTGGTTTTACCATTCATCCTATTTTTCTCACCTTACCAACGGTTTGGATGGCATACAAACATCATAGTCGGCCTTCGGGAGGTTTAATTAATGGTGTCCATATTTCTATTCTCTTCAGATTCTTAGGTTGACATCCTAACAGGCAGTTGAGGAGGGGGATGTGGATGGCATGATGACCCTACTGCTAAATATGTTTGTGCTTACCTGATGTGGTGGGATTTGATTGGGCCATGCTGTTAGAGATGGGACCCAATTGAGTAGGTGCTTGACCTAATAGCTTTCAAGCCATTGGGGATAATATAGTGTGTTGATGTGTTGGGCATTGTGGGGCCCAACTTGATGCAGCGTTTTTATATCCACACCGTCCATTCATTTTTCAGCTCGTTTTAAGGCCTGAACTAGAAAAATGAAGCATATTGGAAGCTCAAGTGGACCACAACAATGGAGCCAGTGGGGATAATGACACCCACTGTTGAAACTTTTTTAGGGCCCATTGTATTATTTACTTGTCATCCAACCTAATGATAATTGATAGGTTCACTTAGAAACTTCGATGAAGGAAAAACACAAATATTAGCTTGAACCAAAACGTTTGTGGTCCCAAGAAGTTTTTGGCAATGGGTGCTCAATCACCATTATTTATGTAGTGTTGCCTACTTGAGTTTTTAGGTTGTTTCGTCTTGGATTCATGCATGACCTGAGTTTTCAGGTTGTTTTGTCTTGGATTCATACACTAAAACCAAGGGAAAAGACCAATCGATGGCATGGATATAAAAGACATACATCATGCTAGGCCCTACAGTAACCAATGTGTCAATGCACCAACCCTAGGGATGCAGGGTTGCGTTGGCAACAACACTTTATCCATGTCCCTTTTAAATATGTTTTGCACGTGGTTATCATTAACAGTAGCATGTGGTCCAATCAAATTCTGCTGCATTAAATTATGAATGACAACACGAAGATTCACAGGACTCTAAACCACCTAAGTATGCATTGTAACTATGGAGCCTACCATGATGTATGTAATTTACATTCACACTAAGGGCCGTTTGATTTTCTAGTGCACGGGTAAATATCATTACAACCTACCTGATTTGACTACTTACTTTTTTTGACACTGACAGCGAAAATATTACGCAATATATATGGGTCCCACTGTGATGCATTTCGCTTATCCACACCATTCATCCATTATGCCATTTAAATTTATAGTATGATAAAAAAAAATGAGGTATATCAAAAACTCAAGTAGACCACACCATACGAAAAAAGGATTCGAATACTTACCGTTAAAAACTTTGTGGGGCCACTGTTTCTTTTGGTGTGGGACACTTGAGTGTTGTATCTGCTTCATTTTTTGTCTCATACTTCAAAATATTGTAGTAAAATAGATGGATGGAACAATATATCATATACATTACCGTACCATTCAAAAATTAAAATGATCTCCTTTGAACTAGCTTCAATGGCATAAATACCTATAAATTTTCAAACTAAAAAACCGTAACAAATACCTATTTCCACTATATTTACACTGGCTTTGAAAAAACAAAAATGCGGTAGCTCATTTAGACCATGAGCTAACAAATGAAGCAAATCCAAATTTCAGGTGAACCCCGTACCCTAGAAAAACTTCCTATGACCCACTTTAATCTTTATTTGTCATTCAATCCAACCTAGTGATGAGGTTAGTAACAAAAAGATTTTAATAGTAGCGGTTTAATCACCATCATTTCTTGTGCTGTGGTCCTCTTTAGATTCGGATATACTTTTTTCATTTTTGGGATCTGACAAAATGGATGGACATGGGACCGGATTGGCTACTCCCCCTCGCTAGCTAATGGCTGGTGGTCGGTGCTCTGTGGGCCCCACCATGATGTATGTGTTTCATCCATGCTGTCCATCTATTTTTGATATCATTTCCGATATGAGACCCAAAATGAGGTATATCCCAATCTCAAGTGGACCACATTACAGGAAACATTGTTGATGAGCGTAGACCAGTAAAAACATTTTGGGGGCATAAAAGCTTTGGATCAAGCTGATTTTTGTTTTTTCCCTTCATCTGGGCTGTATGACCTAATCAACAGATTGGATATCAAATAAACAGTACAGTAGGCCTTAGGAGGATTTAATGGTGGAATGGATCACTCACTATTGTTTTCATGTGGTGTGGAAAACCTGAGATTTATATACCTCTAATTTTTGGGATCAAGACCTAAAATGATCTTAAAAAATGGATGAACGGAATGGATGAAACACATACATCATGGTAGGGCCCACAGAGCACCGACCAACAGCCACGGGGCTAGTTGTAGGGGGAGTAGCCAATCCGTATCCATGGACATGGGCTTTATGGTCACGGATCTACCGACCACAGTGATTGCCCAGATCCATCGAATGTGTCTTATATCACGCCACGTCATGGTGGGCCCACAGCTTTTTGGTTGCACGCGATCCGTGCGACAACAGTGGCAGAGGATTCAGTCTAATTAAATGCCGGAAGTGACACGTCGTCAATAGGGGGTGATTGAATCACTGTAGATTTACTGTGTCCAAAGTAACTATTTCCGCCGTTGATATAGTACACATGGTGCAAAGCTCTGAATGATCTGACCGTTCATTTGATAGGGCTCCATCACGGATGGGCCATTGCACCTTTCTGATGATGAAATCGTCTGATCTGCAGCCTTCAAATGGATTGTTAAAACGAAACAGCCACCGCTCGTCTGATCAGTGGATTGTTGCATGTGGGCCCACTACGCTGTCGGTTCTGATCATTTATATGAAAGAGATTGAGCTGATTTATTTGAGATAGTAAAAACAAGCCGTTTATCACAATCAAAATAAAATAAAGAAAAATATTAATACTCTGAAAAGTCAGATAGGTGATACTAAGGCGCACTCATCAATTGCGTCGTGTAATATAAATAATTCAAATTAATCTGTCCAAATCGTGGGCCCCACTTTAGCTGTCTCCACGAGTCAAGAGGCTGGGATTATTTGATCGGCCTGATTTTGGGACTTTGACTTAGTGACAGTGGGTCCCACAATTTTGTCCTTTTAAACTGAACTAATAATTTATGTTTTACTTACCATCTCCGACGCCAGCGTATCAACATAGGCAACCAGAGTATAAAATTACCGGTAATAAAATAAAAAAGACGGGGATTGCAGGGTGAACCTAACTCCAGGTGGCTACGTAGTGTCAGAACTCTTTGGGGCCACCTTGATGTATGCGTTTCATCTACGCCGTCCATCTGTTTTGCCCGCTCATTTTAAGGCAGGAGCTCAAAATTGAAGCACGTCCAAAGCTAAAGTGGATTGAACTCCTATTGAAAACTTCTTAGGGGCCACACGTTTTGGATCAATGTGATATTTGTGTTTTCCCTTCGTCCAGGTATGTGTGCACTCATCGCTGTGGGCCCCAGGAAGTTTTCAACGGTGGACACCATTATTACCACCATTTCCTGCGGTGTGGTCCACTTAAGCTGTGGATTTGCTTCAATTTTGGGCTCATGCCATCAAATAATCTGGCAAAACGGATGTACAGTGTGGATAAAACACATATATCACAGTGGGCCCCACAGAGTCTTTCCACCACGTAGTTACGTGGCGTTGGGTTCACCACGCAATCCACGTCCTAAAATAAGAAGGTCGTTTTTCTTGTGGCTCTAAAATATGATTAAACGACACAGTCTCCAACAAATATGAAGACATTTGAATATATTAGCTCATCCTCGGCCGAGTAAAATGCTACTCTTTTAATTCCGGCATTATTAATGTAAAAAAATATAATTTAATAATAATAAAGTGCACCTGGGACAAATTCCTGGAATTGTTTGATTGTAAGACGGCCAGATCCAATCTTCTAGCCTTCAGATAAAGTTCCACCGTCCATTTGTATTTTTTTATGTTAGTTTATTTTTCAGACATGCAGATGGACCGAGCTGAGTTGGGGCCCACCCATCTATTAAGTTAAGCCACTGTGCAGCTCGATTAATAAACAGGCCTGAAATTCTCGACCGCACCCGTTCGATCAATTGGGGACATGATGCTCTATGATCGAGGGTTGAATATGGGTTAATATTGTGTCGGGGAAATCGAGAAAGTAAATCCCGAATTTGAATCAATAAGAAAGATAAATGCAAACAAGCATCACATAAAAAAAAAAATAAATATATATATATATAATATATATATATATATATATATATATATATATATATATATATATATATATATATATATAAATTTCGTGGAAAACCCCTGAGGGAAAAAATCGCAATACAAAGTGCGATAGCGAATCCTTAAAATTTCTTTCACAAACTCTAGCTTTGCACTCCCTTACTTTCAAAAACCCTTTGCACATTGTTCACTTACCTAATTTCCTATTATAAGCCTTATATGGAGTTACAATCAAATTAGGAAATAAAACCCATACTTCAGTAAAATTGCATTATTCTATCGATAGGATCTTCGATAAGACTCGATTACAACAATCTCCAATGTGGCTTTAATCTTCATGCATCATTACTTCAAGCTCCATCCTCCATCTTTAGTCGACTCCATTATAGCTCCACCATTTGTCGTTTTTCGTGCACACTCCATCTTTATTCCTTCAATATTATGTTTAGATAAGTTGAACAAAATTTGAACTTTTTTACTGGAACCACATTCGTAAGCATGTCTGTTTGATTCACGCGCATGTGGATCTTCTTTAGAGTAACACCATCTTTCTCAAGCACATGTAGAATAAAATAATAATGAACATCAATATTTAGTTCTAGAATGGTAAATCGAGTTCTTTGTCAAATTGATCATGCTTTCGCTGTCATAATTAATCGGTGCAAACTCTTGCTTAAGCCCAAGCTGATTTATCATCCCTCTCAATTAAGCATCTTCTTTGAATGCTTTCATCACTATTATATATTTGCATCGGTTGTGGAAAGAGCAACCACTGACTAAAGCTTCGACATTCAACTGATTGCTCCACCTGCTAGTACAAATGAATAACCAAAAGTTGACATTCTATTGTCCATGTTTCCTGCATAATCAGCATCCCATAGCCTACTAGTTTCTCCTGTGATTTTAAAACGTCCAGAAGTAGTCCACTATACATCGTAAATAATGAAGTAACCATTTTGATGAAGATTTTTCTCCTCATTGCTGGAATCGATGAAATCGAACCAGTTTCGATATCATCGATAATTGCAGGATTTTTCACTGCTGGTTGCTGGACAGTTTTTTGGTCCTTTCGATATCATTGAGAGACCTTAGATGATATCGAGGCTGTCATCGAGAGTGGCTCGATGACATCGATAATTGTTGGAATTTTCACCCCTGGTCACTGAACAGTTTTTTGTCCCGTCTCGATATCATCGAGAGACCTTCGATGATATCGAAGCGTTACCGAGATTCCGCGAGTTCTGAGATGCGATTGCGGAAACGCAGATTTTGTAATTTTGTTTCCTATTTGGGTTATACCTCTTTTTATTCTTATATAAGGGGTGTATACGGGATTGAGGTGTATTCCAGGGCATTCTAAGTTTCCTAATGGTTTTCTAGGAGGGCTTAGGCTATCAAAAGGTGAGAGAGAGAGAGAGAGAAAAGAGAGAGATGAAGCTTGTGGAAGGGAGATTCTGCTCGTAGAGGTGATCTACTTCGCAATCCATCTCAGCGCTTCTACGTCCTCGTGATCGGTGAGATCTCTCCATTTTCTTTTATTTCTCTTATTGTTTATCCACTCTTGCGTGAGTGAAGAAGGTTTGATCCAAGCGAGTGTGCTTGTGATCGGTTGTAATGTTCTGCTTTATAGTAGATTGTTGATCTGGACGAGGTCCCGTGGTTTTTACCTCTTTGAGGGTTTTCCACGTAAAAACCCTGGTGTGTGTTGGTTTATGTTTTGATTTAGTTCATTGCATTATTATTCCATAATTCTGGTTTGTTTCGGGAGGCTAGATCCTAAGGTTTTGTGTAAGGCCCCCAACAAAGTGGTATCAAAGCTAAGTTCATTGAACGGGTAAGATCAGTTTTGAATTATGGAAGGTGGCTCATCAAGGATGATCAGCGTCAATGGTTCTAATTGGACCATATGGAAGGCTAAGATGGAGGACTTGCTTTATTGCAAGGACCTATATTCTCTAATTTTAGGCATATCAGCAAAATCCAAGGATATGTCTGATGATGATTGGAAGAAGATGGACCGAAAGGCGGTGGGGTTTATTAGACAATGGTTAGATGATTCCGTGTTTCACCATGTGTCTACAGAGACCTCAGCCGCTAGCCTATGGCTGAAATTACAAGGGCTGTATGAGAGGAAGACAGCCGGTAATAAGATTTTTCTGATAAGGCGACTTGTGACTCTCAAGTTCAAGGATGGTGGTTCTGTGGCCGAGCACATGAATGAGGTCAGCAATATAGTGAATCAACTCTCCTCTATGAAGATGGTCCTGGATGATGAATTGCAGGCTTTACTTTTGCTTAGTTCATTGCCTGATAGTTGGGAGACATTGGTGGTGTCTCTAAGTAATTCCACGCCAGACGGAAATATATCCATGAAACAGGTAACTAGTTGTTTCTTCAATGAGAAGACAAGGAGAAAGTCTCAGGGGTCTACTCAGTAAGAGACCCTTGTGACACAGGAACGGGGGAGAGGAAAAAACAGGAAGGGCGGGAAGGCCCGAGATAAATTAAGAGGTAAGTCGAGTAATAGAAAGGATGTTGATTGCTGGAATTGTGGCAAGAAGGGCCACTATAAACATGAATGTCGTGGTAAGAAGAACGACAAGAAAGGAAAAGGAAAGGAGAAGGAAGATGAATCAAATTCCACTGCGGTCACTTCAGATGGCGACGTTGTAGTTATTCTTTTAGCAGATTACAATGTATGTCTCACGGCTACGAGTCAGGACACCGACTAGGTGATAGACTCGGGAGCCTCGTTTCATGTGACCCCACACAGGGACTTCTTCACAAGCTACAAGTCAGGTGACTATGGGACCGTGAAGATGGAAAATTCTGGTGAATCGAAGATCGTAGGGGTCAGTGATATTTATGTGAAGACCAATGTGGGCTGCACATTGGTTCTCAGGGATATGAGACATATCTCAGACCTTCGCCTCAATTTGATGTCGACGGAAGGTTGGATGATAATAGCTATGAAAGTCGGTTTGTTGGTGAGCATTGGAAGCTCATCAAGGGTTCGTTGATCACAGCTAGAGGGAAGAAGTGTTGCACCCTTTACAAGGGTGGGCTGAACGCAGCGGAAGATTCAACTATTGACATGTGGCACAGGTGTATAGGCCACATGAGTGAAAAAAGGGCTTCAGCTACTAGCAAGAAGCGACTCCTTCCAGACGTGACAGGTACACCTCTCAAAACCTATCTTGATTGTTTATCAGGGAAACAACATAGAGTTTCATTTGTTAAAACTGCTTCTCATGTTAATAAAGTGCATGCATTAGATTTGATTTATTCTGATGTTTGTGGTCCTATGAGGACAAAAACCTTGGGTGGGGCATTGTATTTTGTCACTTTTATAGATGATGCATCTAGGAGGGTTTGAGTTTATGCTTTGAAATCCAAGGACGAAGTCTTTGGTGTGTTTAAATTATTTCATGCTATGGTCGAGAGAGAGACAGGTAGATCATTGAAGTGCATCCGCACTGACAATGGTGGTGAATACATTGGCGACTTTCATGAGTACTGCAAGTCCCTGGGCATACAACATGAACAGACGGTTCCCAAGACCCCCCAACATAATGGTGTAGCTGAGCGAATGAATCGCACTATTGTAGAGAGAATCAGATGCATGTTATCCCATGCGAAGTTGCCCAAGACGTTCTGAGGAGAAGCAATACACACGGTGGTGTATTTGATAAACAGGTCTCCATCAGCCCCGTTGGATGGAGAAGTACTTGAGAAGGTGTGGACAGGACAGGATCCATCGTACAGTCATCTCAGGGTGTTTGGATGTAGGGCATCCATTCATGTACCAAAGGACGAGAGGTCCAAGCTCGATATGAAGATCAGGCAGTGTGTGTTCTTAGGGTACGATGATGAAAAGTTCGGTTACAGATTGTGGGATCCGACCGAGAGGAAGTTCGTCAGGAGCAGAGATGTGGTTTTCTTTGAAGATCAGTGTATATAAGACATTGGTAAGCCAGAGAAGAACCAGCCTAGTTCAGGTGAGCTAGAGGACATGATCCGATTATTCCTCCCATGGTGCTTGATGACGGGGGAGTACAGCAAGGTGCAGAGGACGAGGGATTTCCTACAGAAGATGGACCGAGGGAGCAGCCCCACTTGATCCACTTGTTGAGCCACAGGTGAGGAGGTCATCTAGGGACAGACAACCGTCCAAGAGGTACTCGCCACATGAGTACATTATGCTCACTGATGGCGGAGAGCCAGAAGATTATTCTGAGGCCCTAACCGATGAGTATAAGGGGGAGTGGTTGAAAGCTATGCAAGAGGAGATGGAATCCTTGCATAAGAACCACACCTATTACATAGTGAAACTGCCTAAGGGCAAGAAAGCTCTGAGCAACAAGTGGGTGTTCAGAAAGAAGGTTGAGCAGAAGAATTCACAGACGAGGTTCAAGGCCAGACTTGTGGTGAAAGAGTTTGGTAAGAGGAAAGGCATAGACTTCGAGGAGATATTCTCACCAGTGGTAAGATGACATCCATACGAGTGTTGTTGCTTGGTTGGCGCTAGCATGGATCTGGAGATAGAGCGGTTAGATTTTAAAACATCTTTCTCCATGGTGACCTGGAAGAAGAGATCTACATGCACCAACCAGAGGGGTTCGAAGTCAAGGGCAAAGAGCATATGGTGTGTAGGCTGAGGAAAAACTTGTATGGGCTGAAACAAGCTCCACAACAATGGCACAAGAAGTTCGACTCGTTTATGTTGAAGCATGGGTATGATAGAACGGAGTCAGACCACTGTGTGTTCACGCGCAAGTTCTCAGATGGCGATTTCTTAGTTCTGCTGTTATATGTTGATGCCATGCTCATCATGGGAAAAGACATCAAGAAGATCGACAGGCTGAAACAGGAGTCGGGCAAGTCGTTTAAGATGAAAGACTAGGGCCCGGCCAAACAGATCCTAGGAATGGAGATAACCAGTGACAGAAGCAGAAGGAAGCTTTGGCTGTCACAAGAGCGGTATATTGAGAAAGTCCTAAAGCGGTTCAATATGAATGCAGCGAAGCCGGTCAGTACTCCACTGGATGGTCACTTCAGATTGAGCGACAGACAATGTCCCAAGACGAAGGCAGAGGTGGAAGAGATGCAGAAGATACCCTATGCGTCAGCTGTATGAAGTTTGATGTATGTTATGGTGTGCATACGCCCAGGTATAGTATATGCGGTTAGTGTTGTCAGCCGGTATCTTGCCAAACTTGGCAAAGAGCATTGGGCAGCGGTGAAATGGATACTGCGGTATCTAAGAGGCTCATCCAGGTTGAGCCTATGCTATGGTGACGGAAAACTTGTGTTAGAGGGCTACACAGATGCAGATATGACAGGCGAGATAGACTCTAGGAAGTCTACATCGGGGTTCATGTTCACGTTTGTAGGGGGAGCGGTTTCTTGGCAGAGTAAGCTACAGAAGGTCGTAGCATTGTCGACGACAGAGGCCGAGTACATTGAAGTCACAGAGGCATGTAAAGAGATGCTTTGGATGAAGAGGTTCCTACAGGAACTTAGCCTGAAGTAGGAGCAAAACGTGGTCCATTGCGATAGTTAAAGTGCCATACACTTGAGCAAAAATCCAAGTCAGCACTCCAAGTCGAAGCACAAAGAGGTTCGGTATCACTGGATTATGGATATTTTGGAACAGAAGGTGTTACAGCTTGAGAAGGTCCACACGCACGATAATGGGTCAGACATGCTCAAGGGCACGTTTGAGGTTTGTAGTAATCGGGCTGGTTTGAAGAAGGTGGATTCCTCCTGAGTCGAAAAGGGGGAGATTTGATGGAGATTTTTCTCCTCATTGCTGGAATCGATGAAATCGAACCAGTTTCGATATCATCGATAATTGCACGATTTTTCACTGCTGGTTGCTGGACGGTTTTTTGGTCCTGTCGATATCATCGAGAGACCTTCAGATGATATCGAGGCTGTCATCGAGAGTGGCTCGATGACATCGATAATTGTTGGAATTTTCACCCCTGGTCGCTGGACAGTTTTTTGTCCCGTCTCGATATCATCGAGAGACCTTCAGATGATATCGAAGCTGTTATTATCGAGGGACCTTCGATATCATCGACGAGTTCCGCAGATGCGATTGCGGAAACGCAGATTTTGCAGATTTTGTTTCCTATTTGGGTTATACCTCTTTTTATTCTTATATAAATGGGTGTATGCGGGATTGGGGTATATTCCAGGGCATTCTAAGTTTCCTAAAGGTTTTTTAGGAGAGCTTAGGGATATCAAAAGGTGAGAGAGAGAGAGAGAAAGAGAGAGAGAAAGCTTGTAGAAGGGAGATTCTGCTCGTAGAGGTGATCTACTTCGCAGTCCATGTCTCAGCGCTTCTACGTCCTCGTGATCGGTGAGATCTCTCCATTTTCTTTTGTTTCTCTTATTGTTTATCCACTCCTGCGTGAGTGAAGAAGGTTTGATCCAAGCGGTGTATGCTTGTGATCGGTTGTAACGTTCTGCTTTATAGTAGATTGTTGATCTGGACGAGGTCCCGTGGTTTTTACCTCTTTGAGGGTTTTCCACGTAAAAATCCCTGGTGTGGTGTGGTTTATGTTTTGATTTAGTTCATTGCATTATTATTCCATAATTCTGGTTTGTTTCGGCAGGCTAGATCCTAAGGTTTTGTGCAAGGCCCCCAACACATTTCACTGCCTTTCAATGTTGTTTGTCAAGGCTAGCCATATATTTTCTCACAACACTTACTACACGTGAAATACCAGGTCTCGTAGAGACTATGACACACATCAAACTGCCAATTGCACTCGAATAGGGCACCCAAGACATAACCCATTTTTCTTCATCCATAGTAGGACATTGCTCTGAAGAAAGCCTGAAGTGAGCAGCATGGGGTGTGTTAATTGGTTTGGCTTTATCCATCTCAAACTTCACAAATACATTCTCAAGGTATTCATCATGAGTTAATTGTAATATGCTCCTCTCCTATCTCGGTATATGTATATGCTGAGAATCCTATTTGCAGCCTCAGATCTTTCATTTCAAATGTCTCTAATAATTGAGTCTTCAATATATTGATATGTGACATGTTGTGACTGTTGATGAGTATGTCATCAACATACAATACCAGAACAATGAATTAATTGTCCATCATTCAATGTTTTGAAGTAGACACAATGATCATATTTACTTCTGTTAAACCACTGACCTATAATGAAAGCATCAAACCTTTTGTATCATTTTTTAAGCAACTGTTTTAGGCCGTACAACGGCCTCCTTAACTTACAAACCTTGTTCTTTGACCATTTTACTTCGAACCATTTTGTTTGCTTCATATAAATCTGTTATTCCAACTCCCAATGTAGGAAAATATTCTTCACATCAATTTAATCAAATTCCAAGTTGTATTGGGAAACCAACGCAACACAAATCTAATAGATGACTGCTTGACAACCAGTGTGAATATTTCACTAAAGTTGACAACTTCTTTCTGAGCAAACCCTTTTGCCACCAGTCTCGCCTTATAGGTATCATGTTCTTATTGTAACTTCACTTATATCCAATCGCTTTACGCCCAACTGGAAGTTCCGCCAGCTTCCATATCTCATTCTTGTACAAAGAATTCATCTCATCATGCATAACTGTCATCCGCTTCTCAACATCAATATCTTTCAATGCTTCCTGGAAAGACGACGCATACCCCATCCATAATGAGAGTGAATACAGCATTCAAGTCGTATTTGTATCTTGCCGATAATTTACAATTTCTTAGTGGATTTCTTTTGAGAGGTGTCTACTCCACCTGCTCTTGTACATCTGTCTGCAGCTCAGGATCTGTCTGTGTTTCAACTTTTTCAATCTCAATATCAATAACCGTTAATTTCTTCGGTTCCTTGTGTTTGTCCTTGCAGAACATTAAATCTTCATCAAACCTGATATATCAGCTAATTATGATTTTTCGTGTGACCTGGTCATATAGCCTGTATCCCTTCACTCCATCACCATAGCCTACAAAAGTAAACTTATTTGCCCTTTGGTCTAACTTATCTCTCTTAATTGACGGTACATAAGAGTAAGCATCACAACCAATTAAATACATAAAACTGTGTGTAGTCTATATCATGATCATTACACACTTCTTTTAGAATCTTACAGTCTATCACCTTAAATAGGGACCGATTCAAAAAATAACAAGTCATATTAATGACCTCAATTTATAATTCTTTGTCCATGGTAGCATTACTCAACATGTTTCGGGCTCTCTTTAAGGGAGTCCGATTCATTCATTTTGTCACAATATTCTACTTTGGTATGTGTCTTACTTTATTGTACTTCACAATTCCCCCGTCTTTACAAAACTGGTTGAATTCCTTTGAAGTAAATTCATTACCATTGTTTATCCTTAAGAGTTTCAGTTTTTGTCATGTCTGCTTTTTAACCATTGCCTTCCACACTTTGAATGTAGCGAAGACATCGAATTTATTTTTCAAAAAATAAACTTGCACTTTCCTGGAGTAGTCATCTATGAATGAGAAAAAAAACGATGACTCCCAGTAGAAACAACGGGGATAGGCTCCATAAATCTGAATGCACGTACTCTACACCTCTTACATACATGCTTTCCATTCTTAAAAGTTAATCGTGATTGTTTATCATATATGCAATGTTCACATAAATTCAAATTAACACTTTTAAAAGCAGGAATCAAACAATGATTAGAAAGTACCTTCATACCACGG
>JAJHSJ010000012.1:4308076-4377529 GCA_021015155.1 Magnolia officinalis | reverse complement strand
GTATGTTATTATGATATCGTCAAGTCAAAGATATGCAAGTCTTTACAAGTGGAGCCCACAGTTTGGTTACCGACCATCAATCCAAGGGGTTGCCATCAAAATGAAGAAGCAAGTCAACCAATCCATAAGAGATGGTTCAAAGAAAGGATGAAAAAGCACATTTACGTATCATAATATTTCATGTGTGATCATATATACTCTGGAGAATAATTGCACAAAAGCATGGATAATTCCTAGATTCTGATTTCAAACGGGCGCTTACCTTAACCAGCCAGCAGAGGATTGAGTACATGCCCTATGAACAGCACCACTCCAGTCATATTTTCTCTGATCAGAAATGCAAACGGATGGTCTGCCACGAAGTCGATGGGCCCATCCATAAGCAAACCCCTCAGCTTTATCACACCAGCAGAAGCGGCAGCGGCTTCGGTTCCTTCTTCATTTACTTCGATGAAGGATTTGTGGTAAATGCTCGAAACAAAGAGATTTTGTCCCACAGGTGAATCCACCATCTCCGTCAAATCCCCTTCACCTGTGAAAGGCAATACTAGTCCTAACTCCTTCAGAGCTCCAGAAGCTTCGAACCCAAATGAGATCTTGAACCTTGGGATCTGGAACTGGCCCACCTCGACTTCTTGGAGTGGGAGATGGCGGTCTATGAATCCAGAATCGGAGCCCATCTTCTCTACTAAGCTTCGCAGCCCATCTTTGTCATCCGGTAGAAAGAAATACATTGAGAACTGCCTCTTATCTTCGCCTTGCTTGTAAGGAAGCGTAAGGACTTTGAAACCATCATAGGAGCTGACAAACTGCTTCTTCTTGCTGGTCATGAACGGCACCTGGACAGAGCTTCCATCGAGGAGGTGGAAATCGAAGTCTTTGGTTTTTGACGCATCAAATTTGTCATTCCAGGCTCCTTTGAAATAGAGTGCATTTGCAAGGATGAGCCTAGTCGAACCGTCGACGGATCCAGCAGGAAGCAGCTCTTTTATAAGGCCGTTGGTCTTGTTTTCAGCCCATGAGTTTACTTCATTAGCCACTTGAACAGCCTTCAAGACCACCACCAACAGCATTAGCATGGGAAACATAGTCATCATCCACCACCACTTTTTGTGACAAGATGAGTCTGGAAAGAACTACACGAGGAATGCTAAGTGCACTTGAGTGTATGCATTTTTATTTTTATTTTTTGGAGTCAGATCCAAGCTGCTCACAAGATGGACCCACTGAATGGATTCCTTCTCTAAATTATTAGGTCAATCTGCTCTTCATGTGGGCCATACATATATAGAAGTAATGAACAGCTAAGAGAAATTGACCAATGGTGGATCACACCTGGAGAGTGCTTTGGATCTTGCATGCAGGTGACACACTGCCAAATGTTGGAAGTGAGCTCTGAAGATTGCAAAAGTTTTAATCATAATACAAACTACGACCTCCGTAAATTGGCCATTATCAATGATGCAAATAACAATGCCATTCCAGTGGTCAACTTCATAGAAACAGAAGTTGCACATTTTCTAAAGGCATGAAAAGGGATATGAAGGCATGTTTGTTCACCAAGGAATGGGCCTTAGATAGGAATGATTGGTGAAACGAGATCCGTAAAGCCAACCACAGAAATGGACTGTGGTGATGAGAAGGGATAGGAAAGATTGGTAATATCGGGTTCATAGAACCAATCCCGAATGGTGTCATGGTGGTGAGATAATCATGGCCATTAAGTGGACATGCTTCCATGCAGAACATGCAATGATGTGATTGTTTTTTTGTTAGATCTCATCCTTGGTTTTTTTTTTTTTTTTTTTTTTTTACTTCCATAATTTTATGACTTTTCATCTGGGTGAAGTTGCATTTACGTACCCTGAAACAGAGTGGTGAAACAATCCCTGAATGCATCCTAGAAAAAATTATGGTTTGATGCCAATTCGTGATGCATCAAGAGTAGTCAGAGTTTGATGTAGCTTGTACTGCAGAATCTTGACAAAGGAAAGCTTCTCATATAACAATCTTCAATCAATATTTCAAGGATGACTCATTGCCAAAAAGAACTTCAAAAGACATCTTTACCAAATTAACATTGAGAAACATCAAGGAGAATTTCAAGATTTGGAGAATCCATTGAGGGTGGTTGGGTAGAAAAAAAAAAATGTTTTACAAGACGACTTTTGGTCATTGGTGAAGATAGAGATACTAGAAGTGAAAGCTTCCACAATCCAAGTGATGAAGGTTCAAAAATTAAAACTGCCTGATTTGGAAGATCTCAGCCATCATAGGGTTTGCCCCCACAACGGGAGAGATTCAACTCTTTGGTGGAAATGGTTGCCGCTCTTTCACTCTCCTTCTTTAACTTTCTTCAACAGCCACAAGCCATGGGGAAAAGAAGAGAGACATGCAGGAATTGCAGGGAGTGCACGTAAGGGTTTGCACAACATACGCAGGTTGTCCATCCTGACAAGTGGGACCACCCATGCTTCAGGGATCTGGACCATTATTTTGTAGTGTCTCACCATGCATGGACCATGCCCAAAAATCTCATAGTTTTGTCCAGGTAACGTGGCTAGGAGGTTCCGTCATTGCCTTGTCACAGCTATTCGGCGTCAGGTTTTAGGATTCATTTTCATGGTAACTTGGCATAAGTTTGACAAACTGGCTGCCTGCCTAACGCCAGCCCTCTACCTGCCCAGTGTGGAGGCTGTCCAAGTGCAAATGCTACTGGAAGATGAAATAGCTACCAGGTGGAATTCCACCATGGCTTTCATACGGCCGCAAAATCATCTTGATGGATGACCATAGACATCCCATTAAGGGCTTACTAAATGGACAATAAGACTAAAATTTGTCACATGATTCATTTTATTGGTCCTCAACTAGATGGTTCTGATCATCCAATCAGCATGATTTTTGGGACAATAAGCAATCCATGATGGGCCCTTCCTATGAAATGGTTCACCGTGATCGAAGGTGGGCTGACTTGGGCTGCCAGAAGAAATTTGCACAGAAATCAATAAAAAAGAATTCTTATTAGATGATTGCTCTCCATAAATTCATGTTTTCTTCTTCTGTTTTTCTAAGTTATTCCCAATAAATACATGTCTGGCTTCATAAAAAAGACTTGGGCTATCAATAAGAATCCCACCTTATTATATTGGAGTTTATGCATGAAATTCTTGCAGCAGAGGCTTTCTTGCACATCACATCAAACCGTTAAGAACTCCAGCCCACTTATATCGCAGGGTGTTTTGTTTTCTTTTGCTTCTTCTTCAACGAAATTTCATTATTACCAAATAAAATCGCAATATAGAATGTATCCATGGATCAACCTTTAGGACTATAGTTGTTTTGCCTCGGTTGCAACTCAGGATCCAGCATGTGTTGCCACCCAGTGGGGCCCACGTGCTTAGATGGTCCAATGATATCAACGGTCGATATTCCCTTTACTACCATAAATAAGCTATTGTCTGATAATCACATTTTAATAATGAATCTTGCCTTCAATTTTTAGAGTTGAATGACAGCCATTGAAAAATATCTATTCATTGTTATAAATCATTTCATCTACAGACCGCTTGATCTAGAGTGGCAATAGCGGAAAAATGAGCTCTTAGAACTGAACATGATGTAGAGCAGGTCACAGACACTTGCATGGCAAAGATGGACTAGAGAAGGCATGATCGGAGGCGGAAATGATCCGGACTGTCAAAACCTTAAAACAGTCGTATCTCGCAAACCGGAATGAGTTTTTCGACGTATCATATATGATTTTGGGGTAGGAGATGCTACTTTAGCCAACCAACCCCGCTACGCCGGGTTGCCCAAACCGGATTTGCGAGATCCCATCAGATCGATGGTCAAAAGTGCCTTTTAATTTTGTTTTTTACTATGTGCCCAACATGAAAAAGGGCTTAGAAAAGTTAGGAGAACAATGTGGTTAGGCTAAATTGGACACTTACTATTTTTGGCCGAAAACCACAAAGTCTAGTAGGAATAGTGACCATCTATAAATAATAAGTTTACTATTTATAGTAAGTCATCTTTTAGGTAGTTTGAGTCTAAAACTCTGTCCTGGGTTTGAGCTTATTATTTAAAGGATTGTAAATTCGTTTTTTTTATTTTTTTAAAATTTTTTTTAATTTTTTAAATTTAAATTTTTAATTTTTTATCATCAACCAATTTATTTCACATTCATTAGAAATTATTTCTATTTTTATCCCCTAGTGTCCAAGATTAGGTAATTCTAATAATCTCATTAAGGAGATAGATGGCTAATGTGGGACCCATGTTAGGCAGTAACAGCATGTCTAGTGGGCCAGTGTCGGGCTTATTGTCAGGTCCGTAGATAAGCCTTAGCCTGATTTAGGCCTAACAATACAATGAACAAGGGCCAGAGATGAAGGGACCAAACCCATGTCCATTTATGGTGGGCCACACCTAGACCTAAAATTTTGGGCTCAGTAAATACAATGCCAACTCGGGCACATGGATTGACTACTTGGATGAGTCACAACTCGACTCAAGACAATGTATTTAAGACTCGGTGACTCAGACCGACTTGTCCAGATGCCGGACCCGAGTCGAACCAAGACTCAGCCAAGTCAGGGTGACTCAGCCTCCATTCTAAATCCCGACTCTAGCTGTTAAACCGGATTGGACTCGACCGGGTTTGAGTCGACTCGGACGATTCCCATCCGAGTTAGAGTAGTCGCCGATCCTTGCTTGAGACTGGACGAGGCGGACTGAGTCGCCGAGTCATAAATCCATTGCCAGGCCAGCAACAACTGAATTTCAGGTCTAATTAGTGATTGGATCATATCTCTAATTTTAATACAATTTAAGGGCTATAATACCAAAAAATCCCCCAAAATCACGCAATGAAATGAAATTACACAGAAAAAAAAAAATCTCACCTGGGCTTGAAAATCTACTTGCTGGGCATCTGCTCTGTAACCCTTCTGGACGGTATCTTTGAACGAAGGCTTCAGAGACAGAGATTTCTCGACCCAAACGCCGTTCACGAAAGACAGCTGTGGCCCACCACTGTGGGCCCCGTCGGCGAAGATGAGGGAGATGAGCTGGGAGGACAGGGTGTTGAGGTCATCCTTGCTTTCCGATCTCAGGAACGAGACCATCTGATCCAGGGTCTGGCCCTTAGACCCTGCAGCGATCAGGCTCAGGACGACATGGATCGACGACGGGGAGAAGACGAGGTTAGAACCGTTGGATTGCTTCGACAGGATGTGTTTCGCCAGCTGAAGAGAGAAGTCGGTCTGATTGCGGATAGATTTCCGAAGATCCATTTTTCCACGTTTGCGTCGGGATTCGTGCAGCGAAGGTTGAAGAGGAAGCAGAGAGGAAAGAGCAGACGCTGTTATGAAAGTGAATCGGATGCGGTGGACCGACAGAAATGAGAAAGACAAAAGCATCGTTACTCTGGCGGATGGATGATACGCGGGCACTCAGAACTAACTTAGAAATTGCAATATGGTGTTCCCAATTTAGATGTATCACGAACCAAAACTACATATATTTGGTTACCTGACCGTCCAATTGGTGGACATTTGGTTAAAATATAAAATATCCAACGGTCCTGTTTCAACAAACAAGTATCGATGTTTAAGACAGTCGAAATGTCCAATCAATATGATTTTGGGACTGTGACTTAATTATAAGAGCTTTCACAACTTAGTCGGTTTAAGTTAAGTTAATATATGCCACGTGTACAATTTCAGAGTGCCTTTGCATCGAACACCATACACTACCCGAGTATCAATGGGGAATGAAAACGCAAGTGTAACTCCCCGCTAACAGAGTGCCACGTGGGGATTTATTGAAAAAGACTCTAATGTCGGTTTTAAGGCTAACAAATGAGCTCAGTACCTTTCACACGGAGATCGATCGGATTGGGGTCCACTTAGGTCGGTGGGATCCCTGACCGTGAGGCCACAGTAATGCATGTGCCTTACATCGACGCCGTCCATCTGTTTTGAAAGTTATTTTAGGGCATGATTCTAAAAATAAAGCAGATCCAAAGATCAAGTGGGACTATAATATTGGAAATAGTGGTAATTGAGTATTTAAAACTCTCTCTTAGGTAACAAAAGTTTTGGATTAAGCTAATGTTTGTATGGTCTTTTGATTAAACTTTCTCTTTGTAACCTTATTTACAGGTTGGATGGAAAATAAATATTATGCCGACACTCTTGAAGTTTTTAAGGGTGGGAATTCAATTATGATGGTTTCGTGTGATATGGCTCACTTAAGATTTGGATCTACTTCATTTCTAGGATTATATTCCAAAAATGAGAGGTTGTTCACTCCCCAAGTATAGGGTTGTGATGTAGTAATAATCTCGGTAAGACCGAGGTCGAATCCACAGGGACTGAAACCTGTACGTAGTCTGAAACTAACTAGAACTAGAACTAGACTAAGATGAATTCTAAATCAAATAACAATTGAGAAATAATTGTGAAATAATTAATCTAAAACTTTAAGAAATTCAGAGGAAGGGAAACTAGGGATTCAGAGGATCCACTTGTAGAGATCAGGGAGATCTTATGCCTGCTTCACAAACCATGGAAATTAACTGAACTGACATTGATATAATTTTCAAGGGATGAAAGGTGTATGAATTAGAATGGATTCTATCACCAAACCATGCCCAGGAGACAAAGCAAACAACAGAATTAAACTAATTACCAACCAGTCAATAGTTTATGAAGGTTAGGAAGGGTACCGTCATCCAACCATGCCCAGGAGACGATGGTAAACAACAGGGCTTCCTGACGTCATAAACATTAAAAGAAAGGAAATACTCAAAGCCATTGCAGACCCATTGTAATTTAGTCACAACAGACCATTAAAGACTAAAAAATATTCCTTTAATAAAATAAATATCAACTTCAATTCATGATTAAAACCAAATAATAAAAAAAAAAAACATAAAATTAAATCTCCCATCCCACTACAAGCTTCACCTCTTGACCCTAGCCAAGAGGTTTAGCCCAGCAACATGGTGGACTCAAATCCCTGGACAAAACAAAATAAAATAAATAAAAAAAAATAAAAACAAACTCTAATCTTCTCTCTTGTGCTTCACGTCCTCCTCGTCCAAGCCAGAATCCCCCACCCTTTTTCCTTCCCTCTTTCTTATAAGCTGCTGGAGGCTTGCCGAGAACGTTGTGTCCCGTTTAGAAATTGCCTCCTCAGAAATTTACGCAGCCAGCTCACTTGTGTTCGCAGCAAAAAGTCATTTTCTTTTGCGCTGAGTGTTGGTGGGCCCCACTTCAACTGGCGTTTGGGAAATCCACTCCATCCATTCTCTGTCCCTCAATATTTCGACCAGAGAAGGGTGGTTTTGATTGCATGTTGGCGCGACCCAGGTACAGAATTCCGCAGAAATCGGTGCAGGGCCGTCTATTTGGGACCGTTGAACCCGACACGTGTGCGAGCATGAATGCACAGAGTCAACATGGTTCTGACTAGATCGCGGCCTTCTACGTGATGGACGGTTCAGATTGTACGTTTGGACCATGAGTGGGGCCCACAACCGTCCGAAAATCCACGTTTTTCGGACGTAAAAGTCACGCTGCGTAACTGTTTACGCTGTTGAAATCGGTGGGCCACTCATCAGCGCCGAGTCGAGAATCCAGTCCGTTCATCAGATTGCCCTCGAAAAACCGGTCGGAAATGATATCTTTTTTATGATTTCGGTGTGGTCCGCTGAATTCTGCTCGCTGCCGTCCATCCTGCTTTCAACGGTTGAAAAACTATTATATGCTATTTTCTGAAATTCTGCCACCTAGGCTCGAGTTAAGCCCTCCCTCTGCACTCCATGGACGGTTCAGATGGATGATTTGGATGAAGGGTGGGCCCCACTGCGTAAGATCAGCGGTCGGCTGCGTCCGCTGTTTTGAAATAGAGATGGAGAAAGAGTCTTCGGTCAGCTGTGTTTTGACCGGACTCTCCGGTCCGGTGCGGCTCGTGTGTACGTGCACCCTCATGTACACGCGTTGTACATGCGGGGTCCACCGTAATGTTCGTGAGAAATCTAATCCAACCATCTGCTTTGTCACCTCCTAAAACGGGCTGAGACCGAAAGTGAAGCATATCCAGATATCAGGTGGGCTCCAGTTTGACAATTTGTGGGCTGATCTGACCGTTGACCCACTTCCATAGTGATCCAATGGCCGAAATTTAATATGTACGGTTAATATATAGCCTCTATCTCCTGTATGAAGTTTCGGGCCGAATGGATGGCGGAAACCCCGTGATCTTGTATTCTGGACCATTTCCAGGCCACTTGAACGTGAACGACTTGATCTTTTCGGATCCCTGGCATGTAAATCCGTTGATTTTGTTCTCATGGAGTCCGTCCTTTGCCTTGGTGTCATCAGAGCGTTAAATCCAGGCTTTAAGCATCATTTTCAGTCCCCGCTTGTAAATACATCCTGCATCACAAACACGATTAAATCGGCCTGTTTAAACAATATCATGCTCTTAAGTCCAGGTAATAAATAGGGTCTAATATGCATATTTGACCCTCAACAGAGGTCAAAATAGATGATCAGTAAGGATGTAATTAAGGAACATACATCACAGTAGACCCCATACTTAGGAATTCACCGACTTGAGTGGATCCGGGCAACCGCGGCAACATTAGATCACTATCCTCAACAGTGGTGTGGTGATGTGGTGAGATTGGTGGCCTTGCACAAAACTTTAGGATCTAGCCCTCTAGAACAAACCAGAATTATGGATAATAAAGCAACGAAATAAATCAAAGCATCAATCACACACCACACAAGAGATTTTTACATGGAAAACCCTCAAAGAGGTAAAAACCACGGGACCTCGTCCAGATCAACAATCCACTATGAAGTAAAACGTTTACAACCTTCTTCACTCACGCAGGAGTGGGTGAACAATGAAAGAATAAAGAAAACTAGAGAGATCTCACCGATTACGAGGACGTAGGAGCGCTGAGATATAGACTGCACCGTAGATCACCTCCACGAGTATAACCTCCCTTCTACAAGCTTCCTCTCTCTCTTTCTCCCCCTCGCTCTCACCTTTGACAGCCCTCTTGTGTTTTTCTCATCAACACAACATACCCTAAAAAAAAACCTAGGGACCCTTTTTTATAGTTTTAGGAAACTCCTTTCCGCATCCTAGTTCCCAAAGGACTTTGCGCATCCCAGTTGCGAAAGGACTTACGCATCCAAGTTGCGAAAGGACGACAGGTCAAAAAACAAAACTCATCAAATCTCTCCCTTTTTGACCCAGGAGGGATTCACCTTCTTTAAGCCAGCTAGGTTTCTACAAACCTCAAACTTGCCCTTAAGCAAGGCCTTGGTCATCATATCTGACCCATTATCATCCGTGTGGACCTTCTTAAGCTGTAACACCTTCTGTTCCAAAGTATCCCTGATCCAGTGATACCGAATCTCTATGTGCTTTGACTTGGAATGTTGACTTGGATTCTTGCTCAAGTGTATAGCACTCTGACTATCGCAATAGACCACGTGCTCCTCTTGCTTTAGGCTAAGTTCCTGTAAGAACCTTTTCATCCAAAACATCTCTTTACATGCCTCTGTGACTGCAATGTATTCGGCCTCTGTTGTCGACAATGTTATGACCTTCTGTAGCTTGCTCTGCCAAGAAACCGCTCCCCCTACAAACGTGAACATGAACCCCGATGTAGACTTCCTGGAGTCTATGTCACCTGCCATATCTGCATCTGTGTAGCCCTCTAACACAGGTTTACCATCACCATAGGATAGGCTCAACCTGGATGAGCCTCTTAGATACCGCAATATTCACTTCACCGCTGCCCAATGCTCTTTGCTAGGATTGGCAAGATACCGGCTGACAACACCAACCGCATATACTATGTCTGGGCGTGTACACAGTACCATAACATACATCAAACTTCCTACAGCTGACGCGTAGGGTATCTTCTGCATCTCTTCCACCTCTGCCTTTGTCTTGGGACACTGTCTGTCGCTCAATCTAAAGTGACCATCTAGTGGAGTACTGACCGGCTTCGTTGCATTCATATTGAACCACTCTAGGACTTTCTCAATATACCGCTCTTGTGACAGCCAGAGCTTCCTGTTGCTTCTGTCACGGGTTATCTCCATTCTTAGGATCTATCTAGCCGGGCCCAAGTCTTTCATCGCAAAAGACTTGCCCAACTCCTGTTTCAGCCTGTTGATCTTCTTGATGTCTTTTCCCATGATGAACATGTCATCAACGTATAATAGCAGAACTAAGAATCACCATCTGAGAACTTGCACGTGAACACACAGTGGTCCGACTCCGTTCTGTCATACCCATGTTTCAACATAAACGAGTCGAAATTTTTGTACCATTGCCGTGGAGCTTGTTTCAGTCCATACAAACTCTTCCTTAGCCTACACACCATATGCTCATTGCCCTTAACTTCAAACCCCTCTGGTTGGTGCATATAGATCTCTTCTTCCAGGTCACCATGGAGAAAGGCAGTTTTAACATCTAACTGCTCTATCTCCAGATCCATGCTAGCCGCCAACCCAAGCAACACCCGTATGGATGTCATCTTCACCACTGGTGAGAATATCTCCTCGAAGTCTATGCCTTTCCTCTGACCAAAACTTTCACCACAAGTCTGGCCTTGAACCTTGTCTGTGAATTCTTCTGCTCAACCTTCTTTCTGAACACCCACTTGTTGCTCAAAGCTTTCTTGCCCTTAGGCAGTTTCATCATGTCATAGGTGTGGTTCTTATGCAAGGATTCCATCTCCTCTTGCATAGCTTTCAACCACTCCCCCTTATGCTCGTCGGCTAAGGCCTCAGAATAATCTTCTGGCTCTCCCCCATCAATCAGCATAATGTACTCATGTGGCGAGTACCTCTTGGACGGATGTCTGTCCCTAGATGACCTCCTCACCTGTGGCTCAACAGGTGGATCAAGTGGGGGCTGCTCCCCTGGTCCATCTTCTAAAGGAACTCCCTCGTCTTCTGCACCTTGTTGTACTCCCCCGTCATCGGGCACCACGGGAGGAATAATCGGATCCGTGTCCTCTAGCTCACCTGAACTAGGCTGATTCTTCTCTGACTTACCAATGTCTTATATACACTGATCTTCAAAGAAAACCACATCTCTGCTCCTGATGAACTTCCTCTCAGTCGGATCCCACAATCTATAACTGAACTTTTCATCACCGTACCCCAAGAACACACACTGCCTGATCTTCATATCGAGCTTGGACCTCTCGTCCTTGGTACGTGAACGGATGCCCTGCATCCAAATACCCTGAGATGACTGTACGATGGATCCTGTCCGGTCCACACCTTCTCAGGTACTTCTCCATTCAATGGGGTGATGGAGACCTGTTTATCAAATACACCGCCGTGTGCATTACTTCTCCCCAGAACGTCTTGGACAATTTTGCATGGGATAATATGCATCTGATTCTCTTAACAATGGTGCGATTCATTCGCTCAGCTACACCATTATGCCGGGGGGTCTTGGGAACCGTCTGTTCATGCTGTATACCCAGGGACTTGCAGTACTCGTGAAAGTCGCCAATATATTCACCACTATTGTCAGTGCGGATGCACTTCAATGGTCTACCTGTCTCTCTCTCGACCATAGCATGAAACAATTTAAACACACCAAAGACCTCGTCCTTGGATTTCAAAGCATAAGCCCAAACAGTAACGCCCTGAAAATCGGGGGTCGAGCATAGACTCAACTCCTGAGTTCCAGAACATCACATATGCAACAAAATGAATGATGATTGAATGTTGACTGTATTCGTGCATTGAACATGAGTGAGATTAAGCCAAAACAGCATATCATACTCCAGAGACAGTTAAATTTGCAAGCGGAAGACTGTGATAGATAGATAAAATATATAACCTATGATGAGTCTCCAGAGTGTGATAACATTACCAGGTTAAATAAATACAAGTGTAGTTCTAAAATGTACCAAATGTGAGGAAGTGTAATGCCTCCTATCCCATGTACCATAGCCCCGTCAATACAATATCAGGTCTTCATTGACCTGCCAGAGAGATACAGATAGGAGAATTCCTCCTATCATCATAGAAGTAGTCTGGCTCTGCTTCACAAGCATCGCCACCACCTGAAACTCAACAAATCTGGTTGGTGTGTACAACACCGTCCCGTAACGTGGGAGTGAGTGATCAACTCAGTGGAACAGTAAAGCATAGGTTAACGTGTTATCAATTCAATCAAGCAGTAATGATAAAGCAGTACAAATCAAACAAGTTTAACTACTCTTATTAAATGCGAGAATGAAATGACATGATGCTGTATGCCCTTGCCAAACCACCCTCAAGCGACATCATCTTACGTTTGCGAATGCTTACTCCCTCAGTGCGCCACATCTACAAAGCACATGCGGTGCGATGATGATGCTCATGATTACCAAGTTTTTATTAGTCCATTTCAAACAGCAGTATTGGAAAACTAAGGTACCTCCCTTGTATCATTCCCAAACATGATCCATTCTAGGGTTGTCAATCCTAGTTAATCTCATACGATATTATGGTTTGAGAAGCATAGTGAAGGCATCGCAAAGGGCTCGTCACCCGTCAGCGCGGATACAGATCTCACCGTATGCGGCTCAATTGCTGGCCGTCAGCTCGAGTACAGGTCTCACCGTACTCGGCTCAATCACTAGCCGTTAGCTCGAGTACAGGTCTCACCGTACTCGGCTCAACTCATACTCTAGTTGCTGTGAAAGACTCGTCGCCAATCACAGACCCTTGGAGTATACTCGAAGATACTACGGAGGACTCGTCGCCGTCAGCACGAGCACAGGTCTCACCGTACTCGGCTCTCGCCGTAAGTATCGACAGCTCGAATACAGTGTCCCATATCACCGTATTCGGCTCACACGAGTTTGGTTGCGCAATGGTCACTACGGGAGGCACATGGCCCCAGCGTAGGCCGACAGCTTACCACCAGGTGTCCCATACCACCATGCCCAGCTCATGCGTCTTAGCGGATCGAGGTACCATGGTTAAAAGGGGGTTTCCTGGTAAGTTTTGGTACCCTAGGGTTCAAGTAGCGTCCAAACAGGGTGAACATGCATAAGGCAGATCGGGTTACTTGACGAGCTCGACTAGCACGATCGCCCGTTGAGCTGCACGCACGACATGAAGTGCATAAACAACTTCGTGTGGCCTAGCCACTGCCGACAGGCAACGCACGACTCGAGTTCGTCGAACACATCCCACGTGGAAAATAATCTCAGCCACGAGTTCAATCTCGTTACCGATTGCCTGGGCCATAATCATAGCCCCAAACACAATCAGTTGCAGATAGACAAAGCAGTAATGGATCAAGATTCAACTCATACAGTCAAGGTCTGGTATTATCCGTTTAGGGCTGCCAGGGCTGTTGCACGCACTCGTTGCTCCGCTCCCCCATCACCCATGACGGATCATACAACGTAAATATAAATTTAAACATATGCATTACATAATTAAAATCATAAAGCAGTTGAGCATGTTATGAATCACAACACAAGCATGCGTTTGTACATGTTCAATTCCTAATCACACAACTATCAAAGGAGATCATACACATAGTTAGAAGAGGTTGAGAATCATATCTCAACACCCTTATACTTTACAATTTGCTAACTACTACTCATTCAGACATTTCAAGAAACACTTAAACAAACATACATCAACATACACGACATATGTCGATCACATAGGCATTAGGCCAAATCCTTTCACTAGGGAGTTGCCCCAATCATAACCCGCGTACACCCACGACGGATAGTCATGGCAAGTAGGAATCCAAGTTCCATATCTATTCAGTCATTTCCACAAACACTTGGGCCACACATTTTAGCATATATAGTGTATATTGGTCGTGGCGTGACTTAGGGCAAATCATTTCGTCAAAGGGGGTATCGCCAATACATCAATCATGAATCCATGACAATTAGTCATGGCGAGCACGAATGAGAATTCTATACTCATTCAGCCATTTCCACAAACACTTAGAATACACTATTACAACATACATGGTGTGTGTTAGTAAAACATGTATTAGGGTTATCCTTTAGCCAAACGAGTATTTTATCCATGTATACCATAATCATACAACAAATAATCATGACAATTACATTTCCAAAACTTACACATATACGGTATTTCTAGAATACACAATTTCAACATACGTAGCATTTACAAGTGAACATGTATTACGGCGATTCCTTTCGCCAAACTAGTATTTTATCCATATATAGTATAATCATACATTAAATAAACATGTTAAACATTTCTCCAAAAAAAAATACGTATACGGTATTTCTACGTATACCTAGAGTATGTGAAATTCCATATTCTACAACGTTAATCGAAACAGGAAACGGAAAGCACTTTGTACATGTGCAATTGCATGCAGATCACGAATCTATCATTATCTGACATTGAAAGCGTTGAAAACCCTAACCTATACACCTAAAGTCCGCACCTTTTGTCGTAGAATCGCAACGGAATCGATAGGTTTGTTAAGCTTCCGTATTCGGCAGTTTGACAACCTATAGAACGAAATAGGTTAGCTATTTCATAACCTACAACCACCCAAGCCCCAAATCAGATTAGGGTTAGGGTTTCTTACCTAGAAACGGGGTTGGAATCGCCGGGAAAGCGATGAGAACGATGCAGTGGAGCATGGATAGCAGTAGGGAAGGAGCAGGGAGATTCTCCCACTTCTCCCTCACTTTCTCTTTTCCCTCTCTCAAATCCCAAATTCGTATGGCTGCCATGAGAGAGGGTTTAAGGTCCTTATATAGTCTCAAAACTCACCGAAATAGACTCCTGTTCAAGGGTTACTGCTAATATAGGTATTTCGTCACTTTTCCAGCTCAAAAGAGAGGTTCTGGTGGCCCTCCTTGAGTCAAACGTCAGACTTAAGCTCA
Organism: Magnolia officinalis; assembly: GCA_021015155.1. Lineage (NCBI taxonomy): Eukaryota > Viridiplantae > Streptophyta > Magnoliopsida > Magnoliales > Magnoliaceae > Magnolia > Magnolia officinalis. The sequence goes on along the minus strand of JAJHSJ010000012.1, from coordinate 4,362,582 downwards.
CCACACATGGATCTATGTGGGATTACGTTTTCGACTCGATCGGATTCCCAGATCACACGTGGCGGACCACTTTCAGTTCAACGGTCAGTGGGCCACGATCCGAAATTCCAAGTACATGTAAATGTTCCTGAAATTTTTCCTGATCCGAGGGTGTAATTTGGTCTGATTCTGACGGTCTGGTTGCTTAATACCGATGCGCAAGCGAATGGTGCCAGATCACTATTCCTGATATTTATTTTGGAATGGGAATATTGTTTTTCACACTCCCTCGCTCCGGATCCAAACGAATGGCCGTGGACATCGGCTGGACCTGATTTTCGAGATGATTGTCAAGCCCAGTGAGGCGGTCCTAGTTCCTTAACTTCGTGTTAATCGGACTTCCGAGGTGCGGCCTAGACCTAATACGAAGTTTTATTTCATTCCCGAGCGCAGCCGGGAAATGAGTTTGGTTCTAAACTTTAGGGTAACCTAAAGTCACTGATTTTGCAAGTTTTGGGTCTTGCAGATCGTATTTAAAGCGATCCCAACGGATTTCATGGCTAATCGAGTTTTGCACTTAGTTAACTTTGTTAAATTTCTAAAGGATTTAATCCTAATTGTTTTCTGGTTGAGATGGTACTTAGGCCTTTGTAGTTTGTATATAAAGTGATCCAAGTTTTACTACTTAGCTAGTTTAAGTGACAAGTTGATAAGGTCTTAGGATCAACCCATTGCCCTAGGATGTCTAATCCCAGGTTGGCAAAAATTCGGGATGTTACACAAACCCTCCTAGATGCATCATCTATAAAAGTAACAAAATACAATGCCCCACCCAAGATTTTTGTCCTCATAGGACCACAAACATCAGAATAAACTAAATCTAATGCATGCACTTTATTAACATGAGAAACAATTTTAACAAATGAAACTCTATGTTGTTTCCCTGATAAACAATCAAGACAGGTTTTGATAGGTGTACCTGTCACGTCTGGAAGGAGCCGCTTCTTTGCTAGTACCTGAAGCCCTTTTTCACTCATGTGGCCTAGACGCCTGTGCCATATGCCAATTGCTGAATCTTCCGCTGCGTTCAACCCACCCTTGCACATACTGACACTTGCCTTGTAAAGGGTGCAACACTTCTTTCCTCTTGCCACGATCAATGAACCCTTGATGAGCTTCCATCACCCACCAGCAAACCGGCTTTTATAGCCATCATCATCCAACCTTCCCGTCTACATCAAGTTGAGGCGAAGGTTTGGGATATGCCTCACATCCATGAGAACTAATGTGCAGCCCACATCAGTTTTCACACAAATATCACCGACTCCCACGATTTTTGATACGCTAGAATTTTCTATCTTCACAGTCCCATAGTCACCTGACTTATAGCTTGTGAAGGAGTCCATGTGTGGAGTCGTATGAAAAGAAGCTCTCAAGTCAACCACCCAGTCGGTGTCCTGACTCGAAGCCGTGAGACATACGTCATGATTGCAGAAAGAATAACTACAACGTCGCCATCTGAAGCGACCGCAGTAGAATCTGATTCATCTTCCTTCCCTTTTCCTTTCTTGTCGTTTTTCTTACCACGACATTCATGCTTGTAGTTATTGAGGGTCAAATATTGCATATTAGACCCCACTTATTAGCTGGATTTACAAACATGATACTGTTTAACGCCCTATTTTAAACGTGTTTGTGCTGCAGGGTGAGTTTACGAGCCAAGATTGAAATAGGCGGCTAAAAGCATGGATTTAATGCTCATGAATCACCAAGACAAGGGACGGACTCCAGGGGACAAGGATTGATGAATTTACCCATCAGAGATTCGAGAAAATCAAACCGTTCACGTTAAAGAGACTCGAAAATCATCCAGAATTCAAGATCATAGGTTTTCCACCATCCATTCGGCTCGAAATTACATACATGGCCTGAAGAACTTAAATTAACCGTACACATTAAATTTCAGCCATTGGATATCGCGGGAAGTGGGACAACGGCCAGATCAGCCCCTTAACTCAATAAGTGGGGCCCACCTGGGTTCTGGATATGCTTCAACTTTTGTTTCAACCCCTTAAATGGAGTGATAAAATGAATTGATGGCGCAGATTATTGATATACATCGCAGTGGACCGCACATGTATAGCATGTGCATAGACCACATGTCCGCTGGCCGTGTACCGAACCGGCTGCAACAGTCAAAGTCGGTGTTGACCGACTCCTCACGCAAAAACGGGAAACTTCCTGTTTCAGCGTTCGCACGCCGTTGGAGAGGATGCAGTTGTGGACCCCGCCCAATGTCCAAACGAACAATCCAAACCGTCCATTCGTTCCGTAGGGCAGCCACAACCCACACCTAGCTGGCATAATTTGAAGACATCACAATTTTGGTTTTTCAACCGTTCAAAACGCAGAATGGACAGTAGATTTAAAACTCTGTGGACCGCATCAACAAACCGTAAAAATTGCTCATGCTTGACCGAAATTTCACCCTGAATACAATGGACGGTTTGGATTGATCAACACAACAACAAAGTGGGCCCCACCATCACCATAGCGTAAGGAGCTGGCGCAAATCACAGTTTTTGCGACCGGACGCTGCCCATTTTTTGCGACGTTGTACGATCAGGTCCATCATCCAGACGACAGATTAGGACCGTCCATCGTAAAGATCGTTCAAAAATGTCCCAGGAGACGTTGTTTTTACGGACATGATGCAAAGTTTAAGAGACTTATGAAGCCCCGAAGGTGGCTGCGAAAAGGCATACCCGAGTTTTGCTGCGTAGAACTTCCGCATGGAGTGCGAAAATTCCAGCCACCGCCTCTGGCACTTGACCACCCCTGCTGCTTATAAGTGAGAGAAGGAAAGAATGGAAAGGGATCCGATTTTTGGCGGGACTTGAAGAGGCAGCCGTGGAGGCTTGGAACAGAGAGAGAGAAAGAGCTTGAATCTTATTTTTTAATTTATTTCTTTTCTTTTTCTCTATGGATCTTCTGGAGTTTGGTTTATCCATGCTAGGCTAAACACCTTGGCTAGGGTTAAGGGGTGAAGCTTGTAGCAGGATGGGAGTCATTTTATGCTTTTGATTTAGCTTTGAATTATGAACTTTGCTTGATTCTAGTCATTTATATGGAATGCCTGTAGTTCTTAATGGTTTGTTGTGACTTAAATTACAATGGATTTGCGACAGCTTCTGGTATTTTCCATGCATGTATGAAGGTTATGATCGTAGGAACCCCGTTGTTCTCCATTGTCCCATGGGCATGGATGGATGACAGAATCCTTCCCTATGTTCATACTCTCTTAGATTGGATGTGGATTGGTTAAATTCTATTGTTTACTTTGTCTCCTGGGCATGGTCTTATGATGGAATCAGGTCTAATTCTCATTCCTCTCATCTCTTGAAAACTAAATTAAAGGACGTTCATAGTTATTATTTCATCCGGATGAAGATAGTACTCTGAGTCTAGATGTATTCTTGAATAAAAGCATAGATCTCCCTGATCTCTACAAGTGGATCCTCTGAATCCCTAGTTTCCCTTCTCTGAATTCTCTTAAGTTTTAGATAATTATTTCACCATTATTCATAAAAAATCATTCGATTTAGGTTTCATCTTATCCTAGTTCTAATTCTAGTAATTTTTAGAATACGTACGAGTTTCAGTCCCTGTGGATTCGACCTCGGTCTTACCGAGTTTATTACTACATCACAACCCTATACTTGGGGAGTGAACAAGTTTTTGGCGCCGTTGCCGGGGATTGACGGTTACGCTTTTCTGAATTTAACTAGTTTTAGGAGTAGTTTCATATTAGGGTTTTTCTAATTTCTAGGATTTTAAGTTAAGAATTTTTTTAGCTCCAAGTTTCCTTTTAATTATAGAAATAATTTTAGTAACTTTCTATTTTTGGATTTTGTTATTTCCTTTTAAGAAACTAACCCAATCTTCTCGTTTTGTAGGATTCTGAGATAAGCTTCCAAATTGGTAATTTCTTTCTAATTTCTTTACTTTTTCTACTTTTAGAATTAGGATTTTAGTTTTAGAAACTTTCTTATTCTAGATTTCCTTTTTAGAAACCAACTTTCTATTTTTAGAAATTTTATATTTCTAGGCTTTTATTTATTTTAGAATTTTTTCTTTTTTAGAAACTAACATTACTTTCCATTTTAGGATTAGGATTTCTAATTTAGAACTTTCTAACTTTAGGCTTAGAACTTTCCTAATTAATTTTTTTAGAATTTATTTTATTTTATTTTTAGGAACTAATTTATTTTTAGAACTTTCCTCTTTTGTTTTTAGAAACTAGGTTAGTTATTTCCCTTTTTAGAGACTCTTTCTAGTTTTAGAAACTAACTCATCTTTCCTTTATTTTATTTTTAGAAACTTTCCTTTTTAGGAATTAGTTTATTTTTAGAAATTTTTTAATTTTTAGGTTTAAAATTTCTATTTTAGAAACTTTCAAAATTTAGGGAACTTTACTTTTAAGAAACTAACTTAGCTTCTAGGTTTAGGGACCTTTCCTTTTTAGAAACTAACTTTCTATTTCAATTGTAGGAACTTTCTAACTTTAGACTTTCTATTTTAAAAGCTAATCTCTTTTGTTTTCTTTTGCAGGATTTTAACATAGGAACTTCTCAATTGGTACTTTCCTTTTAACTTCTCCTCCTCTTACTTTCCATACTGCTGTAGGATCTTTTCTTTTATTTTCTTAAGATTAGATTCAGATTGAGGGTTTCACCATGTACATGCACGAATGGGAACATCAATATGCTGAGATAGCTTTTGAGCATGCGAAACAGTGCGAAGGGATGTATGATGATTATGATAAAAATCAACTTATGTCTTAAAATTTTTTTGAACCAATCATCGAGAACCAACCTAAGCATAACACTCCATCGGTTAAGAAGTCCTTACGCGATCATATACGGGAGAACAATTCCACCCCACGAACAGTACGCGAGTGTTGGGGTTATCATAACTATGGGAGTGAGAATCATTATCACCCATTTGAAAAAAAGAAAACAATGCGTGATTATATTATGAGTGATAATAAGTATTACCAACCATCAGACTCTCCCATCTATGATCCGTATGACTATAACCAGTGGAAACATCAATGTCGGGAAGCTGAACCAGCTATATATCATAGTGATAATTCTCTTGGGTCATCTACCTTTAAAACCCAATCAGAAACAATCCAAGAGGACTCACTTCAGAAGCTCATGAAAGCACAAGAGCAATTCAATCAACTTGTCATACAATCATGCGAATTGCTCAAATCCTCAATTCCAATCATTCAGTCACATCTTATGGAGAAGGAAGAGGCTAGGTTATCCCAGTCTCATCTTAATCTAGAAGCACAATGTGAAGAAGGTTATCATAATTCGCTTGTGGCAGAAAATGAAATTATGAATGAGGAATTGGATTCCATTAATGAGTAGATGGTTCGATTTTTCGATGAGTTGATCTCGATGACTGTCCAAAGGAATGATCAAGAGACGTGGGTGTCTTTCAAATATAATGATAGTGACACACTTCACTCACATGACACACATGATTACACTGATGAGGTAGATGTTAGTTTATTCAAACCTCAATCCAATCTAAGAATAGAATGTGAGGAATGTGATCCCATCCCAAGTGCACACTGCACGGAACTGGACGATGATGAGTACTGGGATTCAATCTCAAGTGTGGCTCCTTCCAATGATCAAGAGGTTCAGGAAGTTGTCAACCATAAAGATCAACTCCACCTGTCTGACATGACTGATTTGAATGTGGAGAATGAACCATTTTCAACTAACCCTTCCAACCCTTGTGATGCATGTTTGGACCACCGCCCTGAATTGAATGATGATATGATTCGGGCGATAGACGATTTGCTTGATATGACTCCGGAATTTGAAACTACCCAGTTAAGGCTACAATCTGAGCTACACACTTTAGACGATTCAATGCCTCCACTGAGAAGCTTCAATGACCAGAGTCTTCACATCAATTCTTCACCTAATGATTGTCCATCTGTCTGTGAAGGGCAAGAGCAAGTGAGCATGCGTCCATCTATTTCAAAAGACGATGGAATCCTTGGGCTCATCATCACAGATTTCGATGCAGGAGACGAATCACTCCCAGCTGATTTTTCCACATCTTTGAACTCATGCTTGGCACACCTTGTAGATTCCAACGACCTCATGATATAAGAAAAGGTAGATTCCTTGCATGACACTACCTCGGTGGTTGTCACGGACCAAGCGCACCCTCATTCCCCAGACCCTGAATGTTTACCACTAAAAGAAGAGGAGCTGAAAATTGAATCGAAGCCTGGAACTTCGGAATGCATTGAGACTACATTACTTCCTGAAAATTTTTCTGAATTTTATTTACTTGTAGTCTCTGATTCACCATGGGATACTAACTTTGAGACTTTTTCTGATACAGGTGAATCATATATACTTTTGATACCTCAGGTGAATCAACGACAAATTTTTTCTAAGGTACAAAAGTCTCTCCGGCCATTCATGCTTCAGGGCATTAAAGCCTATTGCAAAAAAGGTTTTTGGATGATCCTGTTGAGAAACCTACTGAGAAATTTATCTAGATATTGGCCAGAAGAGGAACCTTGTGGCATTACTTAGTAGTCTTTCCCCTGCTTTCATAGGATTAGGGTAGTTTCTTTAGTCTTGCTGAAGACGTTAAACTTAGCACTCCTGGGAGGCAACCTAGTTTTTGATTCCATGATTAGTCAATTCAATGTTTGTGGGTAACATTGCTGCAAACCCTCACGAGACTACAACTCGTCCACTAGAGGCAGCCTAGGGTTTAAAGGCTTGTTGCATATGCTAAATGCAATCGAGAGCACCTGGGAAAGTGGTATAGGGAGGAGTTTATTTTTGTTATTTGTATTTTACTTGTGTTGTTTCTCTCTTGCGTTGACTTTCTCGCTGATATTTTTGAAAAGTCTCTCGATTCGTTATCCAGGTACTATCTTTCCATCACTTCTTTCTTTACAGTCGTTGTCCCATGTGCATTACATGTTTATATCTTTTACATTGAGGACAATGTAGATTTTAGGTTGGGGGTGGGAGATTAGGTAACCTAATCAGTGTTTTCTTGGTCTTGAGCAAAAAAAAAAAAAAAAAAAAAATTGTGAAAATTTTTTAAATTTTTTTCTGGACTTTCTTGTACATTCGAAGTGATCTTGACAGTCATGTAGAGCACTAGAATTTCAAGATACGTGATGTTGGTAATTTATGACTCTTGGATTCAGTGTCTGTTAGATTTCACAGTTAAGTTTGAATTGTTAATCCATGATTAGAAGTTTTAAACATTGATTGAGTCATGATTTCACATGTCACATCTCGTTTTCACATTAAGGGTTCAGTTTGAGACTGAAGGGTTGACTTGGTAAGCAGTAAGCATGAAAGGAACCGACCTGGGAAATTTGTCCACCATGTTCGATAAGAAGAATGAAAGAAAAAGAAAATACCCAGCTACAAAAATAGCTACCTGTGGAAAGGGTTGGGTGAACAAACTTCACCATAGGTTTGCTCCCTATAAGTGAGATTTGATTCCTCATGGTTGATAATATGTGAAAAAGGTTTGGATATACGGTCTTCACCATAGGTTTACTCCCTATAGGTAAGGATTTAATTCATCTCATTGACATTACCTTGAATGGAAAAATCAAAAGACTGGAAGAATGAAAAAAAATAATCTGTGAGGCAAGTTTGGTTTAAGTTTTGGTTATCATGAATTATCTTGTTGCTTACCAATGTTATCCTGAAATAAAGAAGTGAATTTTAATGATGATAAGATGAGATTTCACTATACACTCATGGTACTTAATGTTTAGAATTTTTCTAATTAATGGATTAATACTCTGAGCCTGACTATGAAATTTACCATGTGCTCGAGTCCCAGGTGAAAATACTGCCCAATATTCATGAATCTTAGAATTCTCGTATCTGAATTATTTTTTTCAAGAATCACTCAAATTCATAATCATCTTATACTTCTCAATTTATTTTTCGCATACTTTGCTCGGGACTAGCAAAATGCTGGTTGGGGGTTGTGTTGAGGGTCAAATATTGTATATTAGACCCCACTAATTAGCTGGATTTATGAACATGATACTGTTTAACGCCCTATTTTAAACGTGTTTGTGCTGCAGGGTGAGTTTACGAGCCAAGATTGAAATAGACGGCTAAAAGCATGGATTTAATGCTCATGAATCACCAAGACAAGGGACGGACTCCAAGGGACCAAGATTGATGAATTTACCCATCAGAGATTTGAGGAAATCAAACCGTTCACGTTAAAGAGACTTGAAAATCATCCAGAATTCAAGATCATAGGTTTCCCACCATCCATTCGGCTCGAAATTACATACATGGCCTGAAGAACTTAAATTAACCGTACACGTTAAATTTCAGCCATTGGATATCGCGGGAAGTAGGACAACGGCCAGATCAGCCCCTTAACTCAATAAGTGGGGCCCACCTGGGTTCTAGATATGCTTCAACTTTTGTTTCAACCCCTTAAATGAAGTGATAAAATGAATTGATGGCGCAGATTATTGATATACATCGCAGTGGACCGCACATGTATAGCATGTGCATATACCACATGTCCGCTGGCCGTGTACCGAACTGGCTGCAACAGTCAAAGTCGGTGTTGACTGACTCCTCACGCAAAAATGGGAAACTTCCTGTTTCAGCGTTCGCACGCCGTTGGAGAGGATGCAGTTGTGGACCCCACCCAATGTCCAAACGAACAATCCAAACCGTCCATTCGTTCCGTAGGGCAGCCACAACCCACACCTAGTTGGCAGAATTTGAAGACATCACAATTTTGGTTTTTCAACCGTTCAAAATGCAGAATGGACGGTAGATTTAAAACTCTGTGGACCGCATCAATAGACCGTAAAAATTGCTCATGCTTGACCGAAATTTCACCCTGAATACAATGGACGGCTTGGATTGATCAACACAACAACAAAGTGGGCCCCACCATCACCATAGCGTAAGGAGCTGGCGCAAATCACGGTTTTTGCGACCGGACGCTACCCATTTTTTGCGACGTTGTACGATCAGGTCCATCATCCAGATGGCAGATCAGGACTGTCCATCGTAAAGATCGTTCAAAAACGTCCCAGGGAGACGTTGTTTTTATGGACATGATGCAAAGTTTAAGAGACTTATGAAGCCCCGAAGGTGGCTGCGAAAAGGCATACGCGAGTTTTGCTGCATAGAACTTCCACATGGAGTGCAGAAATTCCAGCCACCGCCTCTGGCACTCGACCACCCCTGCTGCTTATAAGTGAGAGAAGGAGAGAATGGAAAGGGATCCGATTTTTGACAGGACTTGAAGAGGCAGCCGTGGAGGCTTGAAACAGAGAGAGAGAAAGAGCTTGAATCTTATTTTTTAATTTATTTCTTTTCTTTTTCTCTATGGATCTTCTGGAGTTTGGTTTATCCATGCTAGGCTAAACCCCTTGGTTAGGGTTAAGGGGTGAAGCTTGTAGCAGGATGGGAGTCATTTTATGCTTTTGATTTAGCTTTGAATTATGAACTTTGCTTGATTCTAGTCGTTTATATGGAATGCCTATAGTTCTTAATGATTTGTTGTGACTTAAATTACAATGGATTTGCGACAACTTCTGGTATTTTCCATGCATGTATGAAGGTTATGATCGTAGGAACCCCGTTGTTCTCCATTGTCCCATGGGCATGGATGGATGACAGAATCCTTCCCTATGTTCATACTCTCTTAGATTGGATGTGGATTGGTTAAATTCTATTGTTTACTTTGTCTCCTGGGCATGGTCTTGTGATGGAATCAGGTCTAATTCTCATTCCTCTCATCTCTTGAAAACTAAATTAAAGGACGTTCATAGTTATTATTTCATCCGGATGAAGATAGTACTCTGAGTTTAGATGTATTCTTGAATAAAAACATAGATCTCCCTGATCTCTACAAGTGGATCCTCTGAATCCCTAGTTTCCCTTCTCTGAATTCTCTTAAGTTTTAGATAATTATTTCATCATTATTCATAAAAAATCATTCGATTTAGGTTTCATCTTATCCTAGTTCTAATTCTAGTAATTTTCAGAATACGTACGAGTTTCAGTCCCTGTGGATTCGACCTCGGTCTTACCGAGTTTATTACTACATCACAACCCTATACTTGGGGAGTGAACAGTAGTGGCCCTTCTTGCCACAATTCCAGCATTCAACATCTTTTCTGTTACTCGACTTGCCTCTTGATTTATCTCGGGCCTTACCGCCCTTCCTGTTCTTTCCTCTCCCCCGTTCCTGTGTCACAAGAGCCTCTTGCTGAGTAGACCCCTGAGACTTCCTCCTTGTCTCTTCATTGAAGAGACAGCTAGTCACCTGTTCCATGGATATCTTTCCGTCTGGCGCAGAGTTACTTAGAGACACCACCGATGTCTCCCAACTGTCAGGCAATGAACTAAGCAATAGTAAAGCCTGCAATTCATCATCCAGGACCATCTTCATAGAGGTGAGTTGGTTCACTATATTGCTGACCTCATTCATGTGCTCGGCCACAGAACCACCATCTTTGAATTTGAGATTCACAAGTCGCCTTATCAGAAAAATCTTATTATCGGCTGTCTTCCTCTCATACAGCCCTTGTAATTTCAGCCATAGGCTAGCGGCTGAGGTTTCTGTAGACACATGGTGGAACACAGAATCATCCAACCATTGTCTAATAAACCCCACCACCTTTCGGTCCGTCTTCTTTCAAACATCATCAGTCATATCCTTGGATTTTGTTGATATGCGTAAAATTGGAGAATATAGATCTTTGCAATTAAGCAAGTCCTCCATCTTAGCCTTCCATATGGTCCAGTTAGAACCATTGAGGCTGATCATCCTTGAGCCACCTTCCATAATTCAAAACCGATCCTACCCATTCAATGAACCTATCTCTGATACCGCTTTGTTGGGGGCCTTGTACAAAACCTTAGGATCTAGCCCTCCAGAACAAACCAGAATTATGGATAATAAAGCAATGAAATAAATCAAAGCATCAATCACACATCATACAAGAAATTTTTACATGGAAAACCCTCAAAGAGGTAAAAACCACGGGACCTCGTCCAGATCAACAATCCACTATGAAGTAAAACGTTTACAACCTTCTTCACTCACGCAGGAGTGGATGAACAATGAAAGAATAAAGAAAACCAGAGAGATCTCACCGATTACGAGGACGTAGGAGCGCTGAGATATAGACTGCACCGTAGATCACCTCCACGAGCATAACCTCCCTTCTACAAGCTTCCTCTCTCTCTTTCTCCCCCCCTCTCTTACCTTTGGTAGCCCTCTTGTGTTTTTCTCATCAACACAACATACCCTAAAAAAAAAAAACCTAGGGACCCTTTTTTATAGTTTTAGGAAACGCCTTTCCGCATCCTAGTTGCGAAAGGACTTGCGCATCTCAGTTGCGAAAGGACGATAGGTAAAAAAAAAACTCATCAGTTGGTAGGAGGGCTCCACCAATCAAAACTTACCATGCTATTACACGATGTAAAGTGGGTTGTGGACAGTTTTGAAGCCAAGATGGATTAGAAAAGGCCCGATTGAAAGTGAAGGTAATATGGACAGTCCAAACTTAAAAAATGGACATGTAAATAAGAATGAGCGACGTAATGTATTTGATTTTGGGATAGGACGAGCCAGTTTAGCCCCTTGCCGAGTTGCTCATGTTGAATTAGCAAAATACATCGACAATCAAATTCCTATTTTAATCTCATTTTTTTATTATTTATAGTAAGTTTTAGTTTCAGTATAACTTTTCATCCATTGAGCTTTAGAAGCTGCGCCCAGCAAGAAAAGCACTTGGAATGGTTAAGTGAACATCATGGTTAAGCCAAATAGAATACTTAACTATTTTTAATAAACCATGCACAATAGTAGGAGTAACAACCCTCTAGAAATAGTAAATAGAAAGTTTCTAGGAGTTTTAGTTGTAGTTAATTCTGAAACTTCTTTCTATGGCTTAGTATCCATATTTAAAGGGGTGTAAACTTGTTTATTCATTCACCAGTGAAATTTTGAATTTTCTAAAAGTTATTTTTATTCTTATTTTCCCTCCTAGATTTGAAGTATATTTGTGAGGAGTCCAAACAAGCTCCATGATTTCGGAGTAGTTATCCTTTGAGAAAGATCGGTGTCGATCTCATCATGTTCATCCTTGCATTACCACATCACCGCACCCGTGAAGGCCCCAACATGTAATGTGTAACACATCTCTTTGTTGTGGCTGCTGCTCGGAGAAGGTCACGCCCTACATATCTCAACAGTCAGGGGGTTAATGGGCCGGGCTCAGGCCTGCAAAAATCAGATTTTTGAATATGGCCAGCCTCATGGCCCAGCCTAAAACAATTCAAAACGGGCCAAGACCAACCCCGGCCCAGGCTTCGCTCGTTGACAGCCCTACTAAACAGGCACGGTTCAGGTTATCCTGAGTTTTGTGGACCCGAATAGGAAACTACCCCTGCATGTCCCATCTGAACACAGCATATTATAATGTATGAGTTTAATCCATACCGTCCATCCATTTGAATCCTAAAAAGTAGTAAATCTGGACTACACCAAAGGAAGTATCAGGGCCCACTATGATGTTTATTTGCCATCCTACCTGTTCATAAGTTCACATGGACCTGATGCAGGGAAAAAACAAATATCAGCTTGATCCAAGACTTCTGTGGGCCTAGGAAGTTTCAATGGTAGGCGTTTATTCACCACAGTGTGATCCACTTGAGCCTTGCATCTGGCTCATTTTTGTTCTTATGTCATAAAATGATATGGAAAAATGGATGGACGGTGTGGATAAAATCCATACATCATGGGCCTGTGCGAGCTCGGGACAACGAGGAGGTCTGACGGTGTAGTCCGCGGACTACTAAGGCATCACGGGCGTACGGAAGATCGGAACCTTTGAAGGTGTAGGTACCCACCTGAAAACGCAAGGAGTAGGTACAGACAGTGGGACCCACATGATGTAGTATCAGATCGGTCCATTTATTTATTTATTTATAACTGGAATCTAGACAGTGATCAGGCCTGACTGATGAGTGGCTTGGATTTGTATATAGTAGAATGTGGGGGGCCATAATCTAGTATGGGTCACGCTTTCTAATCCACGCCTTTAAGATAATCACCGCCATCTACAGAAAGTGATCCCAAGGATAACAGGATTTGTCACAACTTTTGAAGCATGGCCCATCCAAAGTGCGGGCCAAAAACAAGAACGGTCCTGATTGGCACATACACGTGTACTATTGACTATTGAGAGAATCCATGGCCTCTACATAATCATTTCGCACGAAGGGAGTGTACGTGCTGGCATGAAGTGGGAGAAGGGCTTTGGGTCAATGTGGCAAATGTACCACCATGGCAAACAAATGCGAGATCCAGAACACTCATCAAGTGCGGGCTATCCATGAACATGCCTTGGAGAGTGTCTTTCAACCGTCAATTCCTTTTCTACATGCGCGCCTACATAAAAAGCAATCCATCCTAAGCCGCATCCTCAGTGGGCCAAGCCAGCCTAATTCATTAGTCTAAGTGGGCCAAAGGGATCGAACATGGAAGACATTGAGGATGACGGTCACCGTTGAAACTTCCACGAGGAATGTGAGAACCATCCCATCCAATGTATTCATCAGGTGAGTCCCACTGCGATAAGGGTCTACCACCGGAAGCGGATTGGCTGGTGTACCACATACGAGCTATATAGCTGGTGTAGATACGTGTCGTGCGAAGACGAGCGCCGACGCTTCTTGAGCTCGGAGTTCCTGTGAAGTGTTATTGTTTGAGATATCTAGTTCCATAACCTTTGATGTACTGTCCATGGAAGATTGAGGAAATGGACCATCTAACATGTTGCCTCTCAATGATAAGGAAATGGGAAATGTAGCATTCTACAAGCCAAGGGGGAATGGTTCCTTCAAGGGAGCTTCGGCCCGACTAGAAGATAGGAACCCCCATATATGTGAGTGGAGTGACCGCTCTGCTGAATCCCAGGATGGAATTCACTGGTCTAACGCAAAGTTTACGAGAGCCCCGCCAATGGGATGAAGAGGCTATTGTTCAGATTAATTCTTTGGCCTGAAACCATTTCGTAGTTCTTGAGGAATTTGATAATCTTCCTTAAGGAATTTCGGCTTCCGTTGGCAAAGAGAATCGTATCGTCTATGAAAAGGAGATGAGAAACCATTGAGCAGCTTGAACGCGTCTTGAAGGGCTGACAAAAGCCTCTCACCATAAGTTGGTTGAAACCACGATTAAGGACTTCGGCTGCTAGAATGAAAAGGCTCGGTGAAATTGGGTCCCCTTGGCAAAGTCCCCTAGTTGATTTGAAGAAACCGGACGCTTCTCCATTGACAAGAACCGACAACCATGAATTAGACTAGCATTTTTTCAACATGGTGATCCATTTCTCACCGAAGCCAAACCTGGAAAGAACCTCTTTTAGGAAAGTCCAATTAAGCCTATCGCAGGCTTTCTCCATGTCCACTTTCAACAGAATGATGCCGCCTCTAATTTTTTGTTTATGTCTTAAAAGATTTCCTGCAAAGGGCGCAACTTTCTACAATGGACCTACCCTGCACAAAAGCACCTTGTTTGATGGAGACTATTTTGGGAAGGATGTTTCCCAATCTAACAGTAATAATCTTACAGAAAATTTATAGATGCAGTTACACAAGCTGATAGGTTTGAAATTAGAAAAAGTTGTAGGGGAGCTTATCTTGGGGATAAGGGATATAAGAATCGATGTGAGAGCCCTGGGGAAGTTTCCTCTGCTGAAGAAAAATCGAGCTGCCATGCATAAGAAGGTCTTGACCCACCATATCCCAACACTCTTGGAAGAACGCCCCTGAGAAACTGTCAGGACCTATCGCTCCATCAAGCGGGAGGGCTTTAACAACAATGTGGAATTCTTCCAGAGATGGTTTGAGAAGGAGGTGTCGATTATCCTCCATAGATACAGATGGCAGAATGGTGTCCATGAGATTTCCCGGCCGAGTTTCCGGATCACCTTGCAAGAGTTGTTGAAAATTTTTTATGGCTGCCCTCTTGATATCAATGTTTTTACATAACACCAAACCCCCCTCCAGCTTGATTTCCTGGATTTTGGATCTCCTGGCTCTACTTGAAGCTGTGGCGTGGAAGTATTTAGTATTCTGGTCTCCCTCCTGCAACCAATGGAATCTCGACTTCTTCTTCCAGAAAGTTTCCTTGCATAGTTCTAGCTGGGACAATTTGTCTCTAGCTCGTTGTACTGAATGATGGAGGATTGGATCTGATGAGTATTGTGCATCGCTCTCAGCTATGGGAAGGTCTGCTTCAACGAACTTCAAGTTCAGAAAGATGTTCCAAACAACATCCTTGTTCCAACCCCCTAAAGCAGTTTTAACATTCTTGAGCTTATTGAGTAGCACATGGATCCCCTATAATATTAGATACCTAGGCCTTCCTGATGAGATCTTGGAAGCCTTTGTGTAGGCTCCACATGCGTTGAAATCTGAAAGGTTTAGGAATTGAAGCTTGGGGCGGAAGAAAAATTAGAAGCGGAGGGGCATAATTCGAATTTAACCTCGGTAGGTGCTTGACTTGGGAAGAAGGGAAAGCTTGCAGCTAGCGGTTGTTGCAGCAAACCCTATCCTGTCTATCCCATACATGGGGTTGACCCATCTGACTGTTACACCACGTAAATCTGATACCTGAGAAGAGGGCGTCGAACAGGCCC
Source organism: Magnolia officinalis (assembly GCA_021015155.1). NCBI lineage: Eukaryota > Viridiplantae > Streptophyta > Magnoliopsida > Magnoliales > Magnoliaceae > Magnolia > Magnolia officinalis. The sequence continues at coordinate 4,346,825 of JAJHSJ010000012.1, read as the reverse complement.
GCATTGTTCAGTCCCTTAGCGAATTTAGACGCGCTCTGCACATCGAATGAGGCTATCCCTAACATTTTCGTCTGGGAAAGAACTGCAATGAAGTTACCGCAAACAGCCCATGGAGACACACACCCCGCCCCCAATTGGGGGCCATCTCCTCCCACAACTATCTTCTCAACATTCTGGAGCACTTAGCATATACAAAGGAAGTTATCGTTTTATCTGGGGCACCTCGGAACCCCACTACAATGGTTAACATTTGATTGGAGGCAGCGAGCACCTCTGTGGATAGAAAAGATGTAGACAAAAAAATCCATACCTTACCTCCATGGGCAGCGTTAGAGCATGATGAATGGTATCCCAATTTTAGTCCAATGTGAACCCGTTTCTTGTCCCAAAGCATCGACTCAAGAATAGCTATGATGGCTAGATGGAACTGCCTGATTAGCCTTTTAATAGTTTGAATTATGGAAGCATGCATTTCCCACCCTGAGTGCGTTCCAAATAAGGATGTTGTCCATGAGGGCATTGAGTTGCCATCTTGCCCCGATGCTTCAGTCTTCTAACCCTCCCATACCAGTTTGCATTTGACCCTCCACTAGATACCACTCTGCTATGGTCCCGATCTTGCAAAGCGACTTCAGAACATCTCTTGTTGTTGTAGTTATGTTCCTTCTCTTGAATTTCCTTGGGGTTGACCTCATGAGTAATAGAGCTTTCCATGAGGTAGGTTGTCCTCTATTTGAATCAATTCTAGCATCGATTGAATTTCCTTGGGGTTGACCTCATGAGGTAGGTTGTCCTCTATTTGAATCAATTCTAGCATCGCTTCCCTGATAGGGGTAACAAGCCTATCAAAAGAGGGGGTGGATGCAGGCTATTATGCTACTGGAGTGGAAGGGAGCTGGGAGTTACTTTCTCATTAGGGAATAAATAAAGCAGTGCTCTGTTGAATAAGGATGGAGTTCGTTGTCCTGATGTTTGTATGGGAGCCCATTTGAGGCAGGGCAGGGGAGAATCTGTGAGCCATGGTTGGGGATTCTATTAGAAAAGGGCTAGGATGGATTCGGGCTGAAGGGGCATGTTTGAAATATGGAGAAAGGTCTACAACCAATTGCTCCTCAGCAAGGAACTCTCTTCTATTCTTAATTGCATACGTGTAGGGATTCCATGCCTCTATCTGAACATCCTTCGGATCTTCCTCACAGTTTTCCCCTATTTTGAGTGTGTCGTGACCCTCTGAGAGGGCTTTCTAGGGCAACCTAGGTGAGTTAAGAAGGAGGGAAATGTTAGGTTGCAGGAACGTTGAGCTCGGTTGTTTGAGGGTAACATCTTCTGGGTTAGGAATTTGCTTCGGTTGAGGATTAGTTGTTGGAACAAGTGGGGTAGAGTTTGACAACTGTTCCTGGATAGGGGATGGAGGGTGAACAACCTTGGCAGCTAAGAGGTTGGAAGGAGCAGGGGCAATTTCACAAACTCCTTGAGAGTGTTCTAAGCAGGCATGTATGTGCTGCTCCTGGGTAGGTGTATTGGAGAGAACATGCTGGGGTGAAACCGGGCGTAAAGGAGAGGGGAGGCCCAAGGTTCTCACTGTAGGATTGGGGGGGAGCAGGGTGATAAAAGGCTTGTTCAACCCTTGTGGATTCCCTGTCCCTCTTCTGTACGCCTAAGTGCATCACATCTGCACTAATGAGCGAGTTTGCAACTTCAATTGTTGGCCACAATGGAAAGGTTCTCCTTGCCACCTCCAGACTCCTTACCCTTTGGGTATCCGTTCCGGGCTGGATGACGACTTTGACCCTAGCTTCGACTTGGACTAGACCAAGTAACGAACATTTGTCGACCTCTACTACCTTGCCAAATGTGTTCCCCAAAGCCAAAAAAAAAAAAAAAAAGAAGAAGAAAAGAAAAAAAGATTCCATCTAGGCATGTGTCAAGATGCCATACAGGCGAATCCATACTCCCTCGCCACCGGGGATGTACCTCGGCGACCATGCCTCAACCTTTGAAAGACTCATCTTATTGTGGAGTGAAGAGTCCAAGAAGAAATAAATAAGTTCCATCCTAGTCTTAAGTACTATGAGGAATCAGTCTTGGCCAATGCGCGAGATGTCAATTGCCGACAAAACATACCTGGAGAGGTTGATTCCCTGAATCAGTTGGATCAGGGGCACGTCCATGCTCTCGACGTGACCCACCAGGGCCAAGCTCAACTCTCTCGGCTTCATTGCCACGCTTATGTTGTTAGCCTTGACTGAGAAGTTCTCTGCAGCATTTGTTTAAACACCTGCAATGCGTCTATGCCCCATACCCCCAACAGCTTCAACGAAGGACATGTCTTTTGTAGTTAACAGTTTTTGGGCTAATTATGGAGGATTAGAGGCAACCTTAATTATTAAGCAGAGGTTGAATGTTAGACGAATTGACAGAATGGGCCTTTGCCATAGCAACTGACAGAATCCGACCATCAACCATCTTACCATTTAACATATCTATAGCTACGTTCGCATCATCCGTGTATAGAAATTTGACGAAGGTGTAGCCTTGGGATCTCTGAAGATTGTAGTCTCAGGGGATGTAGGCGTCGTAAGCTTACCACATCTTCCAAAGATTCTGATAAGATCATCGATCATCGTGTCAAATGAAATGTTACCAGCAAAGAGGGTGAAGGATTTTTTATTTATTATTATTATTATTATTATTATTATTTTTGGAGGGGGGGTGGGGTTTGTGGGGTATTTTTGCACGAACGTGCTTCCACTCGGATGCCCTAGCTTCAGCCATCTGTTGGGGTTTGGGCTGTAGAATCACACAGATCTAGATCTAGGATAACAATCCAAGAGCACCAAACAAACACAAGAGAACACAAAGATTTAACGTGGAAAACCATTGCGGGAAAAAACCACAACACAAAGCGACAGATCTTCACAATGAAAATAGAAATTACAAAGAGAGAGGACTTACGTGATTCGAACAACTTCGAATCTCACCCTTGTTACACCCTTTGATAACTCTAGAACCCTTTTAGAAACCCTTTAGGAAGCCCTTTGAATACCTTAGAAAGGCCCTAGGGACCCTTGTTTATAGTTTAAGAAACTTCACTTACGCACCTCTCTGAAACCACTTTAAATTTACGCAGTCTACGTAGAATCCGCGTAGAATTTGTGTAACCCTCGACTAGTTGAAGGAAGGCTTCGACCGTCGAGCAGCGATGACGAACAAAAATTTTACCACTGGACTTCGACTCGAGTGAGCTTTGACCGGTTAAAGGGGTCCTCGACCAGTCGAGCAGCGCCAGACAGATTTAAGACATGTTTATTACAACAATCTGTAATAATCATTAAACTCAATGGAAGTAAATTCTCCACCATTGTCAGTCTTAAAACGTTTATTTTTTGCCCTGAATGTTTTTCTATCATTACTTCCATTGTTTGAATATGGTGAAAACTTCGGATTTACGTTTCATGCAGTAAACCCAAACTTTTCTGGAGTAGTCATCAATGAATAAAACAAACCATGACGACCCCTAATGAAAACTTCTGGCGATAGTCCTCATACGTCAAAGTGCACATAATCAAGCACTCCCTTACATACATGTTTTTCAGATTTAAAAGATAATCTAGATTGTTTACCATATATACAATGCTCGTATATATCTAATCAAATTTTTAAAAGCTGGAATCAAACAACGATTAGATAGTACCTTCATGCCCCACTCCCTCATGTGGCTCAGACGAGCATACCACATACGTAGAGACGTGAAATCTGTAATAGCTGCTGCCGCTCCACCTGCCGAAGTGTTCCCGATCAACCTGTAAAGGTTTTCGTGCCTTTGCGCTCTCATGATCATGAGTGCCCCTTTTGAAACTTTAAGGACATCATCAATACTGACGAACTTGCACCCTATAGCCTCTAGTGCACCGAGAGAAATCAGACTTTTCTTCATATCAGGAACATGCCTGAAGGTACGCTCCATCCCATCAAACATCTTGATGCTCACCGTACCAATAGCCACAACATTACAGGCATTGTCGTTGCCCATAAAAACCTGTCCACCATCGCATTCTCTGTAACTGGCGAATCAACTCTGATGAGAGTCATGTGATATGACGCTCCTGTGTCGAGTATCCACTCATCTCCATGTTTGTCGTGCAAGTGTCCGATCATGGACACAGATAATACATCACCACCACTTGTCTTTTCATTAGATTTGACAACATTAGCCTCCTTGGAAGAAGCCGCTGAATTTTCTTTCTTCGCTTTAGGATTGGTACAATCCTTCTTCATGTGTCTAGACATTTCACAGTTCCGGCACATTAGTTTTCCTTTACCCTTGCCATTGAATTTAAATCTAGGTCTTGAAGATCCTTTATCTCACTCAGAATTTCTGCCCCTCGTAATCAGTGCATCAGAAGATGTCCTTATGTCGTCGTTTAACTTTCTCATGGCCTTCCTTTGAAGGGCTGAGATAGCGGCGTCGACACTTAGGGTTTTATTTATGGTGCACATCGTGTCCTTGAATGACTCATATGATGTTGGAAGAGAATTCAACAACATACATGCTTGTTCCTCATCTTTGATCACTTCCTCCATATCTAGTAATTTGCAAACTAATTTATTAAAGTTGCTGATATGGGCCTCCAGATCTCCACCTTCTGCCATCTTAAAATTATACCACTGCCGCTTCAAGTGTAGATAATTTTTAGAGGATTTTTTGCATAGATATCCTCTAACTTCGCCCATAAACTAACCACAATTTTCTTCCTCAAAACATTATAGAGAACCCCATCTGTGAGACATAAATGGATTGGGAAAAAGCCTTCTTATCAAGAGTATTCCATTCATCATCAGTCATATTAGACTTTCTCACCTCAAGAGCACCATCTCTCACCTTGCTTGGCTAAGGAATTGATCATCCTGATCTTCCATAACTCAAAATTATTTTTCCCTTAGTACTTCTCAATATCACACATAGTACTTCCCATTATTGTTAATCTTGCAGATGCAGATCTATGCCCCAACTATATCTCTGATACCACTTGTTGGGGTTTGGGCTGCGGAATTCACACAGATCTAGATCTAGGATAGTAATCCAAGAGCACCAAGTAAAAACAAGAGAACACAGATTTAAGTGGAAAACTCTTGCGAGAAAAAACCACGGCACGACAGATCTTCACTATGAAAATAGAAATTACAAAGAGAGATGACTTACTCTATTCGAACAACCTCGAATCTCACCCTTGTTACACCCTTTGATAACCCTAGAACCCTTTTAGAAACCCTTGGAAACCCTTTAGGAAGCCCTTCGAATATCTTATAAATGCATTAGGGACTTCTATTTATAGTTTAGAAAACTTCACTTATGTACATCTCTGAAACCACCTCAAATTTATGCAGTTTGCACAGAATCTGCATAACCCTCGACTAATCGAAGGATGGCTTCGATCCGTCGAGGGGATCCTCAACTAGTCAAGCAGTCCCTCAACTGGTCGAGCAGCTTGGAAGAACAAAAATTTTGTCACTGGACTTTGAGTTGAGCGAGCTTCAACCGGTCAAAGGGGTCCTCGACTAGTCGAGCAGGCCTTTCAACTGGTCAAGCAGCGCCAGACAGATTTAAGAGATATGTTTATTACAACACCATCACCGGATCATTTATGGCCCACCAGAGACGCTAAGAACTGAAATTTCCATTCATGTTGTATCTCACTATGTTGGTATGTTTTCAAAAAAGAAGAAGAAGAAGAAGAAGAAAAAGAAAAAAAAAAAACAGGGACAAAACAAGTAAATGATCTTTGAGCAAGGCCATAATGTTGAGGATCAAATATTGCATATCAGACCCTAATTATTTCCTGGATTTATGAACGTAATATTGTTTTAATCGTGTTTATGTTGCAAGGTGGATTTATAAGCATGAACTGAAAAATGGTACTAAAAGCGTGGATTTGATGCTCATAAATCACCAAGGCAAGGGAAGGACTCCATGGGACCAAGATCGATGAATTTACATGCCAGAAATCCGAGAAAATCGAGAAATTGGAGCTTAAGTGAACCGAAAGATGTCCAGAATGCAAGATCATAGGGTTCCCACCATCCGTTCAGCTCGAAACTTCATACATGGCCTGAGGACCATAAATTAACCGTACACGTCGAATTTCATCCGTTCGATCCCTGTGGAAGTGGCCAAAAGGATAGATCAGCCCCTAAAACTCTGATTTTGGCCCCACCTGCTATCTGGATATGCTTCAAAATTGGTATCAACGCGTTAAATGAGATGAGAATACATATGGACGGAGCGGATTTCTCACAAACACCTTCAAATGACCTCATGTACATAATGTGTGCACGGTAAACAAGTGCACTAGCCGTGCACTAAAATTCTCAAAGTCGGTCAGCACATGCTGACCGATCGCATCTTCTCTAGCTTAAAAAAGGACACAGCGTCCTCCCATTGTCCGTCCGTTTTTCATTAGTGGGCCCCACTCGTCATCCTTTTACAGAATCTGGACCGTCTATTATGTCCATAGTGGAGGCTTGACCCTCACTAAGGTGACCTTTTGGTCCTATGCACCCGATCACAAGAAATATCTGTTCAACATCAAGATGGATGGCAGAATGAAAATATCATGGGTCACCACGGTTTGGATCCAAAACCGAGCAAGTCCAGATTTTATTTTAAAGGTAAAGACAATGGACGGCGTGGATTTTCCTCCTGACGTCAATCTAGGACCCACCAGCCATCACAGCGCTGAATGCGCAGGCTCTGTTTCGTAACAGAGCCTGCGTACGAATCTTGTGGGCCATCACCGTGCGTCAACGGTTTGATCCAGACCGTCCAAGAGAGTCCCTCATTCCATCTCATTCACGCCTATGTGGCGGACTTGAAAAAGACAACGGCGATTGGTTTTCAACCGTTCAAATGCCAGGTAGACGTCACCAAGAAAGAGTCCGTGGGCCAAACCAAATCCGAGCCAAAATCAACATCTCTGACTGGATTTTCGAGCCGCATCCAATGGACAGAGTAGATTTTTCCATCGACTTCAATTATGAGCCCTATGAAGAAGCAGCGCACGTATCTTGTGTTGCTGATGTGTAAAACGTCCGCACCTGCTGTGCGTAAAGAAGAACGCCATTTCCACCGCTCTCTATGCGGAAAGTTCTCACCGACCGACTTGTTTGTGTTATAAAGAGAAGAGAGGGCGGAGGAGGGAGGGGGATCAGTCGGCTGGGAACGTCAGTAACAGAGAGAGAGAGATAGGGAGTAGTTTGTTTATTTGTTTTATTTATAGTTTTTTTTTTATCATAGTTTTCCTGAGATCTGATCCAATCATGTTAGGCTAAGAGGTGAAGCTTGTAGTGAGATGGGAGACTCTATTTTATGACTTTAATTTAATTTTAATTTATAAACTGAACTTGATTTTAGTTTGATTATTAAGGGAATGTTTTTAGTTTTTAATGATCTGTTGTGACTGAAATTACAATGGGTCTGCGGTGACTTTGAGCATGTTCCTTTTCCTTTTTTATGTTTATGACATCAGGTAGCCCTATTGTTCACCATCGTCTCCTGGGCATGGTCGGATGACAATACCCTTCCTAACCTTTATGCATTATTGATTGGTTGGTAATTAGTTTAATTCTATTATTTACCTTGTCTCCTGGGCATGGTTTGGTGATGGAATCCATTCTAATTCATATACCTTTCATCTCTTGAAAACTATATCAAAGGAAGTTCATTTTTGATTTCCATGGTTACATTCTTCAACTGGATGAAGATGAGACTCTAAGTCCAGTTGAGTTCTTGACGCAGGCATAAGATCTCCTTGATCTCTACAAGTGGATCCTTGACACCCTAGTTTCCTTTTCCTGAATTCTTTAAATTTTAGATAATTATTTCATCATTATTCCTCAACTTACACTCGATTTAGATTTCATCTCATTCTAGTTCTAGTTATATTTAATTAGGTTTAGAATTAGTTTAAGATTAGGATTGTTACTAACTTTAGTTTTTATTTCTATCTGATTTCTAGAAACTAACTTAGGCCCCGTTTGTTAAATCTAAAGTCTAAAGCCTGAATCGGAAATCGGAAAGCTGAATATGAAATCTAAAATCTGAAGTCAAAAAACTTGTTTGATAATTATGGCGGAAGTATGAAAATTAAGTACCAAATTTGAGACAATATGTTTGTTAACAAACATCTAAATGTCTGAAATACGTTAATTTGACGCATTTGCCCCTATCTCCTATTTGGAAATGTTTTACGTTATAAAGAAATTATTTTTTATTAAATAAAAATAAAATTATTCTATTTGATTCAAATAAACAATAGTAATTAAGAGGAAATTGAAATATCATTATTTATAAATAAATAAAAAAAACAGATAAATTCCTTATGAGGAGTATCCAAAACTCATTTTTGGACATTTGTCCACAATGAGGAGTATCGAAAACTCAAGTAGGCCATACAAGATGAAACAATGAGAAAGGAATGCCTACTGTTAGAACCTTCCTAGCTGGACGAGATGAAGTGAAAACATCATGAATTTAAACTGATACAAAACTTTAGTGGCCATATAAATGTTTCAATGGTGGTCACAAAATCTCCATTATTTCCTATTATGTGGCCCATTTAAGTTTTGGATACATCTTATTTTTTGTTGCAAGCTCTAAAATAAGCTCCAAAAATTGATGAATGGACTGATTTTCTCACAAACATCGCAGTAGCCCCACACAGAATCTCTCACAGGAAGTTCCTGTGGGAGTCTTTAACAGGAGGTGGATTAGATACTGACAGGTTGAGTAGGAGACTAGCTACTGAATTGACATCACCTAGGATCCACCATGATGTATGTGTTGTATCCACACCATCCATCCATTTGGAGATATCATTTTAAGGCATGAGACAAAGAATGAGTCAGATTCAAATATGGAGTGGACCCCACCACATAAAACAGTGGGAAGAGTGATGCCCACCGTTGAAAACTTCCTAAGGTCTACTATCATGTTTATCTGAGATCTAATGTGTTCATAAGTTAAGACAGACATGAAAGAAGGTAAAAAACAAATTTTAGCTTGATCTAAAACTTTTGTGGCCCTTAGAAATTTTTAAGGGTGGACGGCACTCTCTCCACTGTTTTCTGTTGTGGGGTCCACTCGAGCTTTGGATACGACTTGTTATTTGGCTGGTACCTTAAATTTATATCACCAAATGGATGGACGGTGTGGATACAACACATACATCATTGTTGGTCCCACATAACATAACATGGTGACGTTACTCCAGTAGCCATTCTCGCTAATCAACCTGTCAGTAGCTAATCCGCGTCCTTCGCGGGAAATCCGGGAAACGGATTGGCTACTCCCCTGACACCTGCCAATGGCTTGTGGTCGGTGCTCTGTGGGGCCCACATGATGTATGTTTTTCATCTATTCAGTCCATCTATTTTTACAGATCATTTTACTGTATGAGACCAAAAATGAGGTATATCCCAATCAATTGGACCATATTACAGGAAACAATGTTGAATGAGCGTCGACCATTAAAAACATTTTAGGGGCCATAAAAGTTTTGGATCAAGCTGATTTTTGCTTTTTCCCTTCATCTGGGCCTATATGACCTAATCAATAGTTTGGATGTCAAATAAACAGTACAGTGGGCCTTAGGAGGATTTTAATGGTGAATATCCAATCGCTATTGTTTTCATGTGGTGTGGTCCACCTGAGATTTATACACCTCTCATTTTTGGAATCAAGCCCTAAAATGATATTTAAAAATGGATGAACGGAATGGATGAAACACATACATAAATTATGGTATGGCATAAATAAATTTCACATGTGAAAAGATAGTTTTCTAAGAAAAAAAATCCGTAGTAGTAAGGGTAATTTTGGAATGAAAAATTTCTTTTAATAGAAAATTTTATGGAGCGCATTCAGTGTTCACCGTTAAGCTAGACTCCCAACGCCGAAAGAATTCAGCGAAATATCGCGGAAAATCACTTCACGCTTTTCGATTTCAGTGTTAACAAACAACTCTTAATATGAGGGATTTTCTCAATTCCGTGTTAAGTGTTAATTTTAAGAGTTAACAAACAGGCCCTTAGTTTTTTATTTCTAAGATTAGGAAACTTTCCTTCTTACAAATTTCTAATTTAGATTATCTTCAGAATTCTTCCTCTTTTAGAAAATAGTTTACTTTCTACTCTTAGACTCCCTATTTCCTAGAAACTAATTTCTTTTGTATTATTTTTCAGGATCTTAACATAGGAACTTCTAATCTGGTAACATCTTTCTAACTTTTCTTCTCACTTTCTGTATTGCCGTAGGACTTCGCTTTTATTTTCTTCTAGGATTATAATCAGAATTAGGGTTCACCATGGAAGCTTGGGTACGTGTCTATGCTGAGATGGATAAGCAGTTTTGGAGAATGCCTGAGGGATTTTGGAATTTAACGTATACCTCAAGATTTTTTTCCATCGAGAACCGACATTGAGAACCGACTAGAACGTTATGCTCCATCGGCTAATAGGTCTGTATACGATCATAATTATGGGAATCAGGATTATTATCAACCATCATATTCTCCAATGTATGATCAGTATGACTATAACCAGTGGAACCATCAAAACTGGGAAGATGAACCAACAGCATGTTGTAATGATTATTCTCTTGGATACCCTACCTTTGAGAACCAACCAGAAATGATCCAAGAGAATTCATTTCAGCATAACATGGAGTGTCTTGCAGAAATTAGAAAAGCAATGGAAGCACTCAATTCGCGCCTCGATAGGATAGAGGAGCTCGCTCATCCCAACTACAATCCAATCCAGAAATACAATGCGAGGAAAGTGATCCTCACTCGCTTTTGAAGAAATCTAAATTTGGAATGAGGAGTTGGATTCCATTAATGAGCATATGGTTCAATTCCCCGATGAGTCGATCTCAATGACTGTTCAAAAGAATGGTGGAGATACATGGGTGTCTTTCAAATACAGTGATGATGACAAACCTTCCTTACATGACACACAGGATATCAATGATGAGGTAGAGGTTAGTTTATGTGAACTTCAACCCAATCTGGGAATAGAATGTGAGGAAAGTGATCCCATCTGAAGTGTGCACTGCACGGACTTAGACAATGATGCGTATTGGGATGACTATTATGAACGTGTAGCCTAAATTCCCCTAGAATCAATCTCAAGTTTGGTCCAGGTTAATGATCAAGACGTACACGAAGTGGTCGGTCAAAATGAGCCACTCCTCTCACCTAACATGTCTGATTTAAAAGTGGAGGATGAGCCCCTTACAACCGACCCTTCTAACTCTTGTGAAACATGTTTGGACCACTCCTCTGAATCAAATGAAGATGTGATTCAGGAGAAGGATGAGTTGCTCGTTACGACCCTGGAGTTTGAAACCACTCAGTTGAGGTCACCATCTGAGCTGTACACGGTCAACAATTCAACGCCTCGATTAAGTAGTTTCAATGAACAAAGTGATCACATCGATGCTTCCCCTATTGATTTTCAATACATCTGTGCAGGACTGGAGTAAGAGAGCATACATCCGTCCACTTTCAATGATGATGGATTCCTTGGGCAGATCATCATGAGCTCCAATGTGAAAAATAAGTCACACTCAGCTGAACTTCCCAACTCTTGGGAAGATTGCTTGGCAGATTCAAACGATCCCTATGTCAAAAGATAAAGTAGATGCCTTACAAGAAAAAATCTTGGTAGTCATCACTGACCGAGAGAACCCTTATTCTGAAGCCCCTTCTTCCCCTGATCCTAAACGTCCACCATTAAAGGAAGGGGAGCTGAAAATTGAATCGGAATTTGACACTTCAGAATATGTTGAGACTACATCACTTCTTGCGAAGTTTTCTAAACTTTATATACTTGTAGTCTCTGATTCACTATGGGATACTAACGTTGAAACTTCTTCTGTCACAGGTGAACCGTATATACTTTGGATACCTCAAGTAATTTAACGAAAAATTTCTTATGAGGTACATAAGTTTCTCTGGAAAGTCATGCTCTAGGGCATCCAAGCCTATTGCAAAAAGGGCTTTTGGATGATCCTATTGAGGAACTTACTGAGAAACTTATCAAGATACTGGCCACAAGAGGAACCTTGCAGCATAATTGAGTATTTTTTCCCTGATTTCATAGGACTAGGGTAATTTGCTTTATGTTGTTCTAGGTTAGATGGTTTTCTGCCGTTAGGTTAGTTTGCTTGATACGTTGTTTTAGGATAGTTTGCTTTCGTGTCTTCACTCTCGTGCTGACCCGCTCTCATGCTACGATCTCTATGGAAAAGTCTCCCTCGATTCGTTGTCTAGGTACTATCTTCCCATCACTTCTCATTTACTTTAGTTGTCCCATGTGCATTACATGCTTACATCTTTCACATTGAGGACAATGTAGATTTTAGGTTGGGGGTGGGGGATTAGGTTTCCTAATCAGTGTTTTCTTGGTCTTGAGCAAAAATTGTGAAAATTTTTAATTTTTCTAGAATTGCCTGTGAATTCGAAGTGATTTTGACGGCCATCTAGGGCACTTAGAAATTCAAGATACGTGATGTGGTAACTTATGACTTTTGGATTCAGTATCTGTCAGATTTCACAATTAAGTTTGAATTGTTAATCCAGAATTAGAACTTGTAAACATTGATTGAGGCATGATTTCACAAGACACATTTCGCTTGCACATTAAGGTTTCAGTTCGATATTGAAGGGATAACTTGGTGACTATTAAGAATGGAAGGAACCAACCTGAGGAATTTGTCCATTATGTTAAAAAAAAAAAAAAAGGATTGGGCGAATGGTCGTCACTATGGGTTTGCTCCCTATAGATGCGGACTCAAGTCCACAAGATTGATATTCGGGACAGGTTGGGTGTAAGGTCTTCACAATAGGTTTGCTCCTTATAGGTGAGGATTCGATTCCCCTACTCATCGATGGAAAAATCAAAAAGCTGGAAAAATAAAAAGAAATGTGGTAAGGCAAGTTCTGGTTTAGGTTTGTTTGTCTTGAATGCTCATTCAATCATCAATATATCATGGAAATTGACAATTGGATCTCTTTAATTGTGATGAGTCGAGGTTGCACTATATACCCATGGAACTCAATGTTTAGAATTTTTCTAATTAAAAGTGTTAATACTTTGATCTTGATTATGAAGTTTATCATGCGCCTGAGTCCAGGAGGAAGTAATACCCAACATTCATGAATCTTAGAATTCTCGTATCTGGATTATTTTGCAAAATTCGCTCGAGTTTATACAAATTGTCATATAATTCTCAACTTATTTTTCGCACACATTGCTCGAGACTAGCAAAATGCTGGTTGGGGGTTGTGTTGAGGGTCAAATATTGCATATCAGACCCCAGTTATTGCCTGGATTTATGAACGTAATACTGTTTAATGGCCTGTTTTAATCATGTTTATGTTGCAAGGTGGATTTATAAGCATAGACTGAAAAATGGTACTAAAAGCGTCGATTTGACGCTCATAAATCACTAAGGAAAGGGACGGATTCCAGGGGACCAAGATAGATGAATTTACACGTCAGAGATCCGAGAAAATCGAGAAACTGGAGCTTAAGTGGCCCGAAAGACATCCAGAATACAAGATCACAGGGTTCCCACCATCCGTTCAGCTCGAAACTTCATACATGGCCTGAGGACCATAAATTAACCATACACATTGAATTTCATCCGTTCGATCCTTGTGGAAGTGGCCCAACGGACAGATCAGTCCCTAAAACTCTGATTTTGGGCCCACCTGCTATCTGGATATGCTTCAAAATTGGTATCAACACGTTAAATGAGATAAGAATACAGATGGATGGAGAGGATTTCTCACAAACTTCTTCAAAGGACCTCATGTACATCACGTGTGCACGGTAGACAAGTGCACTAGCCGTGCACTAAAATTCCCAAAGTCGTCCATCACACGCTGATCGACCCCATCTCCTCCCATTATCCGTCCATTTTTCACTAGTGGGCCCCACTCGTCATCCTTTTGCAGAATCTGGACCGTCTATTACATCCATAGGGGAGGCTGGACCCTCACCAAGGTGACCTTTTGGTCCCATGCACCCGATCACATGAAATATCCGTTCAACATCAAGATGGATAGCGGAATGAAAATATCATGGGTCACCACGGTTTGGATCCAAAACTGAGCAAGTCTGCATGTTATTTTAAAGGTAAAGACAATGGACGACGTGGATTTTCCTCATGACGTCAATCTAGGACCCACCAGCCATCACAACGCTGAATGCGCAGGCTCTGTTTTGTAACAGAGCCTGCGAACGAATCTTGTGGGCCATCATTGTGCGTCAACGGTTTGATCCAGACCATCCAAAAGAGTCTTTCATTCCATCTCATTCACGCCTAGGTGACGGACTTGAAAAAGACAACGACGATTGGTTTTCAACCGTTCAAATGCCAGGTAGACGTCACCAAGAAAGAGTCCGTGGGCCAAACCAAATCCGAGCCAAAATCAACATCTCTGACTGGATTTTCGAGCCGCATCCAATGGACGGAGTAGATTTTTCCATCGACTTCAATTATGAGCCCTATGAAGAACCAGCGCACATATCTTGTGTTGCTGATGCGTAAAACGTCCGCACCTGCTGTGCGTAAAGAAGACACCATCTCCACCGCCTCTCTATGCGGAAGTTCTCACCAATCGACTTGTTTGTGTTATAAAGAGAAGAGAGGGTGGAGGAGGGAGGGGATCAGTCGGCTGGGAACGTCAGTAACAGAGAGAGAGAGATAGGGAGTAATTTGTTTATTTGTTTTATTTATAGTTTTTTTTTTTTTTTTTTAATCATAGTTTTCCTGAGATCTAGTCCAATCATGTTAGGCTAAGAGGTGAAGCTTGTAGTGAGATGGGAGACTCTATTTTATGACTTTAATTTAATTTTAATTTATGAACTGAACTTGATTTTAGTTTGATTATTAAGGGAATGTTTTTAGTTTTTAATGGTCTGTTATGACTGAAATTACAATGGGTCTGCGATGGCTTTGAGCATGTTCCTTTCCCTTTTTTATGTTTATGACGTCAGAAAGTCCTGTTGTTGACCATCGTCTCCTGGGCATGGTTGGATGACAGTACCCTTCCTAACCTTCATGCATTATTGATTGGTTGGTAATTAGTTTAATTCTATTGTTTACCCTGTCTCCTGGGCATGGTTTGATGATGGAATCCATTCTAATTCATATACCTTTCATCTCTTGAAAACTATATCAAAGGAAGTTCAGTTTTGATTTCCATGGTTACGTTCTTCAACTGGATGAAGATGGGACTCTAAGTCCAGTTGAGTTCTTGACGCAGGCATAAGATCTCCCTAATCTCTACAAGTGGATCCTTGGCGCCCTAGTTTTCTTTCCCTGAATTCTTTAAGTTTTAGATAATTATTTCATCATTATTCCTCAACTTACACTCGGTTTAGATTTCATCTCATTCTAGTTCTAGTTATATTTAATTTCAAATAACATACAAGTATCAGTCCCTTGGGATTCGACCTCGGTCTTACCGAGTTTATTACTACATCACAACCGTATAATTGGGGAGTGAACACATAATCAACAACGCCTTAGCAGAAATAAGACATCAAAGAACCTAAACCAACTGCCAGCTTCTACTCACCAAGTAAAGATTCACACTCTAGACTGCAGGAAAGAGAGCTATCCAGCAATTGGTCTGATCTCTGGAAAGAAATCTATGGATCTTGATAAGTTGGACAACTTCGTGTGAATAAGTGAGCATACACTTGTTTCAAGGATGTGAATTGATGGACAATAATGAAGATGAGTGCATGAATAGTTAAGTGATCAATCTGGAGATCAGACCTATTGCAAAAAAAAGGAGACCTTGGCTCAAGCAGGGGACCCTCCGATGCTAAAGTCAGGCTAGGGGAACTAGGTCTAAGTTGTGTAGAATAGAATGGGGGGTGCAAGATCTTGCGTACCTGTTGCAATGGGTTTCCCTGGTATTTATACATGTGGATCGAAGGGGTCGCTACTGTTAAACTTGGCACGATCTACTCCATCAAGCGAACATTACGCGCGCGGAGATGTCAGTCGTTATCCTTAGATCGTGCACTAGATTATTCTCCCATTTGCCTTATTGGGCTGTATCTCTGAACGTGATCTTCGGCCATGTTTCTACCTGGACTAGTCCCGCAACTCGGTTCCCCGAGCTCACGATGGGACTACCCTTGTTCGGACCCCAGACTTGACATATCCAAGCCCATGGTCGGATCCCATGGTTCCCAAGGTTGGAGTTCATAGTCGGAACCTGTGGTTAGAGCCCATGGTCGGAGCCTGTGGTCAGAGCCCATGGTCGACGGAGCCTATTGGGAATGCCCGTCTTAGACTCGGTATCTGGCTTAAAGGCTGAAGATAGGGCTCTGGACTCCGATCCAGGGCTGTAGTTCTTTGGATGAGAGCTCCAGTCGGCCAGTCCAGAGCCATAATTCTTCGGACGAGAGCTCTAGTCGTCGGTTCGGTTTGCCCAAGTCGGCCCTTTTTGGTTCGGCTCAGACTTTCCCATAACAGTATAAAACCAAATCATCTACTATTTCTGGACACCAACCATCCTATGAAACTAATAGGAATGATTTAAAAAAAAAAAACAGGTGTCAATTAGAAGGGATTAACTTGTAAGAAAGTTAATCCTGACAGATGCAACTAAATAATATGGTAAAGCATTTTAAATTTTAAATCATGGCTATATATTCAAATTCTATGAAACTCAAATATCAATTACAGTTTAACCGTGTTTCGTCTATTATTTTTATTTTTCAGTTTCTAAATATGGAGCAGGAAATAAAACATATATTGGTCTGGATGGATTGCAGCTGATCAGATTTTTGCATCATCAACATGGCATAAACATATCTAATTCTTGAACTTCTAGGTTCACCAATCTATAAATAGCAACATTCTACATTATCCCTCATTTAACAAATAAGCTCTTAACAGTTTATACAACAAAAAATAAAAATAAAAATGAGAAAGAAGTTGATGAATAGCATTCAAGATAAAAAGGTAAACAATCATTAACATGAGGGAAAAGCATTTACCCTAGTGAAACGCCCTGGGGCATCCATCACAGAGTAGAAGATCTCCAAAATCTGCACATATTGTGCAAAGGTCATCATTGTCACTGGCAAAAACCTTCTGAACTTTAAACCCTACATACACCCCAGCCCACAGTTTCGAGTCAACCTGCTGGATTTTAGAACTATGATCAGGACATATTGAGCAAACATTCTCACTGTAGCTATCAATCGTACATTTGTTCATCCTCACCATTTGATTAGTGGCCATCAAATGGACGGTCAAAAACCTATCAACAGTGTACATTCATTGAGGGGAGAGAGTGATGGGGAGAACTGGTCTGATCATTGTACCTATTGAACTGTGGGACATGTGGATCCACTAAATGGAAGGTCTTGATCCATCAACCCCCTGCCATGTTTATGGTGGAAGGTAGGTCTGCCAGAAGATCAGTTATACGAAGGACCTTCTAGACTAATCACTACGTTTCTCGTTTTACTTCTTACTTCTTACTTTCTCACATTAAAAATAAAATAAAATAAAAGCTTTTTAATTAGCTTCTTCTTTTTTTTTTTTTTTTTTTTTTTTTTTTTTTTTTTTTTTTTTTTAACGTACAACTTACATGTAGCATAGCCCTGAAGATCATAAGTGGATTAGGTACTCTCCCACCTCTACTGAGTTTCAACCAAAAGAGGAAACCATTGGCTAGAAAACAGAGAGCAATGAGCCACAACCCTATCCTACCAAGATCCGACTGCCTATCAATTGCATCACTTGGAATGAGATTTGGTCCTATGGATCTGACACATCCAAACATGCATTCATTGCTTGAGCTTTTACATAATAATAATAATAATAGTAAAAGCAATTAATCTCAGATTCAAGTCACAGTAACAAGGAATTCAACCAAACCCTAGAAATGTAAGGGAGAGGGAACCTTTGAAGAGGAAGAAGCCTCAATGTTAGGGGGAGTGAGGGCGTGGGAGAGCCGGTGCTGTTGAAGGGGGAGTTAGGGCGTAGGAGCTCAGGAGAGGTAGAGGGAGACGACGAGGGCAAGGGAGCTCGAGAGAGGGAGAGGGAGAGAGAGAGAGAGAGAGAGAGAGAGAGAGAGAGAGAGAGAGAGAGAGAGAGAGAGAGAGAGAGAGAGAGAGAGAGAGAGAGAGAGAATAAGGGAATGGAGAGAAATTTTTGTATTTTTTAGTGACGAAAATTTTCGCCCTTAAAAGTTTAAGAAAATGTTCCAAGTCTTTAGCGACGAAACTTCGTCGCTAAAAGTCTAATATAGGATTTTTAGCAGCGAAAATTTTCGCTATTAAAATATATGTATTCTAATTCGCAGTAAAATGTTTGGAGCATGTAGCGACGAAACATTTTGTCGTGAGAAGACTAATGCGCGATTTTTAGCTACGAAAAGTTTCGTCGCTAAAAGTTTCGTCGTTGAAAATGACTTTTAGCGACAAAAATGTGTTTTGTCGCTAAGAACCCTCTTTTTTGTAGTGAATGCTGGTCTACACTTTGATTTGAGCTATCCATCATGTGGGTCCAGCCACCTTTGATGTGACCTGTGCATTATATGGGCCCATTTGATGTGGACCAATCCTCTTCATTACATGGATAATTTTTCTTGCTCACTTTAGCAAAATAAATTTTTTTTTTTAAAAAAAAGTAAAAAAAAAAAAGTAAAGTAAACTTTCTTTCAGAAAGTATTATAGAGGTAGATTTTTCATTCCTAAATTTTGTAAATATAAAATTAAATTATTAGGAGTCTTTTAATGGTATATTACCTCTGTTTCCTATTGTGTGGCCCACCTGAGATTTATATCTAATTCATTTTTGACACCTATGTACAAAAGTTCACGTGGATATACAATACATACATACATGGAGGTGACCGCACCAGCCTGGTTCGAATCAGGTCGCACCTAGGTACAAAAGTTCTTTCGTTCACGTGCATCTCACGTTCTAGGAGTCATATGGGTTGATGTGGAATATGCTAAATCCAGGCATCTTCAAGCGTCGCATAAAGATGCCCCACACTGGCCAGCATGGCAATCTCTGCACCGTTCATCAGGTGGTCTTGACATTGCATTTGTACGGTCCTAAAAGAGCAGTAGTGCGGATCACCATGAGAGGCAACGACACGATCAGGGACTAATGCGAACGAGTAAACTCGTGGGGCCCATCGTGATGTATGTGATGGCCCACTATTTTAATGGTTGAATAACATTATATGAGTGATACTTCCCTTGTGAGGGATGACCTGTACGTTCGAGTCAGGCTGATGCCACCTTCTGTATGTTTTTGAAATACAGGTATGGAGCTTGGGATGGGCCAGGCCCATACCAATCATAGCCTGATTGCATGATGACTTAAAAAGATGGTCCCTTAGTTTCTTAGGAAAGATATGATTTCATTATTATTATTATTATTTTTTTTATATTCATTTTCATTTGTTGTTGACATTTGATTAGATTGTAATTAATTTAGAAAAAAATTCGATTTTATCGTAATCTTCCTTTTTTAAGCCATTTCTCCGATAAAAATGAGATTGCTTGTATACTTCATTTAACGTGATGTAGTTTTTGCTTTTCTTTGTATCTCACCTTTTAATTTTTATTTTTACCAAAAAGTGAGAGCATACCACCAGTATATATATATATTTTTTAATAATCAATATAAAAAATGAAAAAAATGAGGTACCAACTCAAAACCCCAGAGAGATGATATAATATGACTTGCTGAGGAATTATTGATGATGCTTTGAATTTCATAAGTGGGGATCCTCATGGTTCAATGATCTAGACTGTTGATTTGATTGGAACCACTGTAGATATTGCCCCTCTTTGATCCTTGGCCATTTGGGTTGAATGTGGACAATTTTTCCACAGAAATATAGCCATAGAACTTTTATAGTAAAAGTTCTCTCTTTGAATGGTTGTTGTCTTGTTTGGATCAAGTTGGGGCATATGCCAGGTTACAGGTTAGAAAAGGATAGATAAGCTGCTTCTAATAATCTATTGTTTTTCATTCAGACTGGCACTTTAAGCCATTTTAGAGCCCTAAGAATCTCCTTTTATTACCAATATGCATACATAAACGTATGGAGAGCCAATTTTGATTTTGGCTTGGTTTATATGATAGGTGTGGCCCAGTTTTCATCTGGCACACCCGAATGATTGTAAAGCCTTTTCTGTTATCAATAAATTCAGATGGTGTGCTCCCACCCTTTCATTAAAATAAATAAATAAATAAATAAAAACAAGCTCATGGAGCCAATTGTGCCTTTAACAAAGGTTTAAGCCTAATTGTCCAGCTTATTTAACTGCCCGTACAAATTTATTCAACCATATTATAAGGCTTATACAACTAACCACAATACTTTGTATCTAACACTCTCCCTTGAGCAGGAATACAGATGTCAATCATACCCAACTTATTACATTTAGATACACCGCGTGTATGTGTTAAGCCATTAGTAAAGACATTGGCCAACTGGGCTAGATGATACATATTCCATAAGTTCTTTTTATGCAACATTCTCTCTGACAAGGTGGTAACCCACTTCAAAATGTTTAATTCTTTTATGGAATACAAGGTTTTTTTTATACCAATCAATCTTCTTTCATTTCATCGGTATATGAAATATACACAGGAGGACCTATCCGGGCTACCCCATAGAAACCTAGCCCAGGGGCAGCCCATCAAAAACAAAAACTGATGGAGTTTTTTCCCATGCTCGACCGGTCGTGAGCCTTACACGACCGGTTGAGGGCTGGTGCACGACCAGTCATGGAGTCAAGTCCTAACTCGACTCAAAGTACAACGACTTTGGACTATTTTTTCTGGGAGTGCTTGACCGGTCGTGGGTAGCGCTCGACCGGTCGTGGCCTCGTCTCGACCGGTCGTGGTTACGCAGATTCGTTCTGCGATTTTGTGGATTGCGAAAATCTGAGTCCTTTCACAACCGGGATGCGGAAAGGAGTTTCCTAAAACTATAAATAGGGGTTCCTAGGGTTTTTTTAAATATATGAAAAACACAAGAGGGCTATCAAATGTGTGAGAGAAAGAGAGAAAGAGAGAGAGGAAACTTATAGAAGGGAGGTTATGCTCATGGAGGTTATCTACTGTGCAATTTATATCTCAGCGATTCTACGTCCTCGTAATCGGTGAGATCTCTCAATTTTTCCTTTTATTCTCTCATTGTTTATCCACTCCTGCGTGAGTGAAAACAGTTGTAACGTTCTACTTCATTGTGGATTGTTGATCTGGACGAGGTCCTGTGGTTTTTACCTCTTTGAGGGTTTTCCACGTAAAAATCTCGTGTGGTGTGTGGTTTATGCTTTGATTTATTTCATTGCTTTATTATTTCATAATTCTAGTTTGTTTCGGGAGGCTGGATCCTAAGGTTTTGCGCAAGGCCCCCAACAAAGTGGTATCAAAGCTAAGTTCATTGAACGGGTACGATCGATTTTTTTGAATTATGGAAGGTGGCTCATCAAGGATGATCAGTCTCAATGGTTCTAACTGGACCATATGGAAGGCTAAGATGGAGGACTTGCTTTATTGCAAGGACCTATATTCTCCAATTTTAGACATATCAGCAACATCCAAGGATATGTCTGATGATGATTGGAAGAAGATGGACCGAAAGGCAGTGGGGTTTATTAGATAATGGTTGGATAATTTTGTGTTCCACCATGTGTCTACAGAGACCTCAGCCGCTAGCCTATGGCTGAAATTAAAAGGGTTGTATGAGAGGAAGACAGTCGGTAATAAAAAATTTTCGATAAGGCGACTTGTGAATCTCGAGTTCAAGGATGGTGGTTCTGTGGCTGAGCACATGAATGCGGTTAGCAATATAGTGAACTAGTTCTCTGCTATGAAGATGGTCCTGGATGATGAATTGCAGGCTTTACTATTACTTAGTTCATTGCCTGACAGTTGGGAGATATTTGTGGTGTCTCTAAGTAACTCCGCGCCAGACGGAAAGATTTCCATGAACAGGTAACTAGTTGTTTCTTCAATGAGGAGACAAGGAGGAAGTCTCAGGGGTCTGCTCAGCAAGAGGCCCTTGTGACATAGGAGGAAAGAACATGAAGGGCGGGAATGCCCGAGATAAATCAAGAGGCAAGTCAAGTAATAGAAAAGATGTTGACTGTTGGAATTGTGGTAAGAAGTGCCACTACAAGCATGAATGTTGTGGTAAAAAGAATGATAAGAAAGGAAAAGGAAAGGAGAAGGAAGATAAATCAGATTCCACTGCAGTTGCTTCAGATGGCGACGTTGTAGTTATTCTTTCAGCAGATCATGATGTTTGTCTCACGGCTACGAGTCAGGACACCGACTGGGTGATTGACTCAAGAGCTTCTTACATTGGTTCTCAGGAATGTGAGGCATATCCTAGACCTTCGTCTCAACTTGATGTCGACGGGAATGTTAGATGATGATGGCTATGAAAGCCGGTTTGCTGGTGGGTGCTGGAAGCTCATCAAGGATTCGTTGATCGTAGCCAGAGGAAAGAAGTGTTACACCCTTCACAAGGCAAGTGTCAGTGTGTGTAAGGGTGGGTTGAACGCAGTGGAAGATTCAACTATTGACATGTGACACAGGCGTCTAGGCCACATGAGTGAAAAATGGCTTCAGCTACTAGCAAGGAAGTGGCTCCTTCCAGACGTGACAGGTATGCCTCTCAAAACCTGTCTTGATTGTTTATCAGGGAAACAACATAGAGTTTCATTCATTAAAATTGCTTCTCATATTAATAAATTGTATGCATTAAATTTGGTTTATTCTAATGTTTG
The DNA here is from genome assembly GCA_021015155.1 of Magnolia officinalis. Lineage (NCBI taxonomy): Eukaryota > Viridiplantae > Streptophyta > Magnoliopsida > Magnoliales > Magnoliaceae > Magnolia > Magnolia officinalis. Next base: position 4,323,962 of record JAJHSJ010000012.1, on the reverse strand, counting down.
TGGTCCTATGAGGACAAAAACCTTGGGTGGGGCATTGTATTTTGTCACTTTTATATATGATGCATCTAGGAGGGTTTGGTGTTTATGCTTTAAAATCGAAAGACGAGGTCTTTGGTGTGTTTAAATTGTTACATGTTATGGTTGAGAGAGAGACAGGTAGATCATTGAAGTGCATCCGCACTGATAATGGTAGTGAATACATTGGCGACTTTCATAAGTATTGTAAGTCCTTGGGTATACGACATAAACAGACGGTTCCCAAGACCCCCCCAGCATAATGGTGTAGCAGAGTGAATGAATTGTACCATTGTAGAGAGAATAAGATGCATGTTATCCCATGTGAAGTTGCCCAAGACATTCTGGGGAGAAGCAATGTACACGGCAGTGTATTTGATAAACAGGTCTCCATTAACCCCGTTGAATGGAGAAGTACCCGAGAAGGTGTGGACTGGATAGGATCCATCGTACAGTCATCTCAGGGTGTTTGGATACAGGGCATCCGTTCACGTACCAAAGGACGAGAGGTCTAAGCTTGATACGAAGATCAGGCAGTGTGTGTTCTTGGGGTACGATGATGAAAAGTTTAATTATAGATTGTACGATGATGAAAAGCTCGTCAGGAGCAAATATGTGGTTTTCTTTGAAGATCAGTGTATAGAAGACATTTGTAAGCCAGAGAAGAACCAACCTAGTTCAGGTGAGCTAAAAGACATGGATCCGGTTATTCCTCCCGCGATGCCTGATGACGGGGGAGTACAATAAGGTGCAGAGGACGAGGGAGTTCCTTCAGAAGATGGACCAGGGGAGCAGTCCCCACTTGATCCACCTGTTGAGCCACAGGTGAGGAGGTCATCTAGGGACAGAAATCCATCCAAGAGGTATTCTCCATATGAGTACATTATGCTGACTGATTTGGGAGAGATAGAAGATTATTCTGTGGCCCTAACCGATAAGCATAAGGTGGAGTGGTTGAAAGCTATGCAAGAGGAGATGGAATCCTTGCATAAGAACCACACTTATGATATGATGAAATTGCGTAAGGGCAAAAAATCTTTGAGCAACAAGTGGGTGTTCAGAAAGAAGGTTGAGTAGAAGAATTCACAACGAGGTTCAAGGCCAGACTTGTGGTGAAAGGGTTTAGTCAGAGGAAAGGTATAGACTTCGAGGAGATATTCTCACCAGTGTTGAAGATGACATTAATACGGGTGTTGCTTGGATTGGCGGCTATCATGGATCTGGAGATAGAGCAGTTAGATGTTAAAACTGCCTTTCTCTATGGTGACTTAGAAGAAAAGATCTACATGCACCAACCAGAGGGGTTCGAAGTCAAGGGCAAAGAACATATGGTGTGTAGGCTGAGGAAGAGCTTATATGGGCTGAAACAAGCTCCACGACAATGGTACAAGAAGTTTTACGCATTCATGTTACAGCATAGGTATGACAGAACGGAGACAGACCACTGTGTGTTAACGTGCAAGTTCTCAGATAGTGATTTCTTAGTTCTGTTGTTATACGTTGATGACATGCTCATCATGGAAAAAGACATCAAGAAGATCGACAGGCAGAAACATGAGTTGGGCAAGTCTTTTGCGATGAAAGACTTGGGCTCGGCTAGACAGATCCTTGGAATGGAGATAACCTGTGACAGAAGCAGCGGAAAGCTTTGGCTGTCGCAAGAGCGGTATATTGAGAAAATCCTAGAGCGGTTCAATATGAATGCAGTGAAGCCAGTCAGTAGTCCACTGGATGGTCACTTCAAATTGAGCGATAGGCAGTGTAACACTCTGAAAATTGGGGATCGTACACACACTTGACTCTCAAGTTTTCGGGTATCACTTATAACCGGTTTTTATTAATTTACGCTTAATCAGTTTTAAATACGCAACATGAAATTACTTGGAACATGAAGCACAATCACAACCAGTCTACTGAAATGAAAATGGAAAATATATACAAGACCAAAAGAATATAAGCGGGTCGCACAAGGTGTTGCCCAACAAAATCACCAAAAAGAATCACATGTCCAAAAAGAATAATATGCTAAGACCAACACCCAGCAATCTAAAAATCAGTCTGTTAGGCTGATGGAGAACCGCCCATCAACTGAAAGTAGGACAACTTGTCCTCCTCGTCAAGGCTCGCGCCGTCAGGCTCCTCGTGATCTGCGTCACCGCATCTACGAGAGAGTGATCTAGATGGTGTTTTAAAACACCGTCCCAGAGTGGGAGTGAGTGATCAACTCGGTGGGTGCTATTAGTCTTAAGTTGTAATAGGCATCAATTATATTATGTGTTTAATGAAAGACAATCATTTATAAACACCTAACTAATCTTATTAATGCGTATGCATGATAGATGATATGATGCATGCCCTCGCCACAACACTCCCTCAAGCGACTCTGTCTAACGATCGCGTATGAACAACACTCCCTCATCGCGACCTCGACTGCCGAGTCGCCAACCTAGCTAGTGCGATGCGATGGTAGTGTTAGCCGAGTTCTTAATTAATTCCATTCATCCAGCAAGTTAGGGAAACTGATACATCTCACGTATCAATGCCCTCAACTAGCTGCGATGTCAAGGCCCCTCAACGTGCGAGGTCAGGGCACCGCGATCCTTGATCCCGTCGGGTCCTCCATTCCCGACTTCAAGCACATGGAGAATGCTGAGAATTGGGATTGCTCGCAGTCACTACGGGGAGGCTCGTCACCTCAGTGTAAGCTAATAGCTCAGACACAGTGTCCCATTCTACCATGCCCGGCTCACGAGTCAGTGGATCGGCTCCGAATAGTTAGCAATGGGCTACAATGGTTGAATGGTGTTTCAGGTTCCATACATATGTGAGCAAACAGGGTTAACGAACAAGGTTGGTCAGTAAGTAGGCTAGACCGCACGAGTTTAGGCAAGTACGGGACAGACGACATCGGGTACAGTGACCCATGTAGCCTAACTACTGTCGCCTACACGCACCCGCCCAAATCCATGAGTTTAACCTCAGGACAGTCCTACCAACGGGACCACCTTCACTCTCCTCATATTCCTGACCAACGCAAGAATTTGATGGTAATCTATAGCATGCCAACTAGGAAGGTTATCATCTAGCATAAAACAATATCATGTTTCATATTTTCTCAACATACAATTTAGATTTTCTTATCAAGCAAAGCTACCAATATCATGAAACAAGAGTGCATGCATTTTGTGTGGGTTAGTGAAGAAGCTAAACACTTCCTATACCTAATAGAACCAAATTACACAAGAGTTAATGGATCATACATGCTATGAGGCAACATCATATAAGAACCAAACAAGACAAGTACATGTAATCATCCATTTAAACCAAATCATACTAAAAGCAATAACATTCCATAACCATTCCATGTGAATCGATAGGATCAAGGGTAGGGTCTTCCCTAGGTTTGTCTAGATTCTCCAAATGCATCATTCAAGCAAGCAAAATCATTAAACTCATACTAAAATTAGTGTTAGGCCACCTAAGAACAATAGTCCACACCTATGGATCGTTGGAGGCTTGGAAAACGACCTAGGAGCTTTGAATTCGGAGTCGATCGGCCGGAATTCTAAGACAATGTACTTGCATGGTAGAATCTCATGCAAATCCACCCTCAACACAAAGGATTACAAAAACATTCCATAACCATTCCATGTGAATCGATAGGATCAAGGGTAGGGTCTTCCCTAGGTTTGTTTAGATTCTCCAAATGCATCATCCAAGCAAGCAAAATCATTAAACTCATACTAAAATTAGTGTTAGGCCACCTAAGAACAATAGTCCGCACCTATAGATTGTTGGAGGCTTGGAAAACGACCTAGGAGCGCTGAACTCGGAGTCGATCGATCGGAATCCTAAGACAATATACTTGCATGTTAGAATCTCATGCAAATCCACCCTCAACACAAAGGATTAGAAAAATATGGACACTTACCTCCCCAATCGGTTGGGAATCGAGCTTGGAGAGTGGATGTGAGAGAAAGGAAGGAGATTACCAAAGTTCCAAGTTTCCTTGGGCTCATCCACCAACAACACCCTCATTCACTCTCTTCTTTCTCCTCTTTCTCTTCTCCCTTTTCCCTTTTCCTCCTAGGACAAATTCGTATGGGGAGAGGGGTGCCCCAAAGAAGCCCCTTTTATAATGCCAGATTTGGTGCAAATGGCCCCAAGTGTTGGGTTTTTACTATACTAGCCCTATGGGAGAGTTTTTCTAGCCTCTAAGGCCCACTATGGGGTATTCATATTGATATATACCGTAGAATAGTTAACCCTAATGATTATCTACCTATGGACATGTTCGATCCGCCATTTGGATGCGCCGATTGATAGTTATGATGAGAAGTTTGTTCAACAGTCACCGATGGTCGATCGAGACTGCGGCGATACGGATATGAGCAAGGAAAGATCCTTACATCACGTGTGAAGTTTGGTCATAAACCAACGGTCCGAAATTCTCAACTTTTCCTAAGAGTGGACAACCCAATTCACTTAAGTTTCAGCTTCTTCCGTTAGGGTATTTGCACTTCTCATGCACTCGTCCTTTGGCCCAAGTTGAGCGGTTCTGAACAGTACCCATGTCCAACTCCCGTGATGGATGTCAAGCCCAGTAAGACGGACATTATTATATAGTTTTGGAACTAGTGGCTTGCCAACGAGCGGTCTAGAGCTTGTTCGAAAAATCGGGGTATTTCTGAAATGAATTAGGTATTGAGATTTCTCGTGGGCAATGATTAGGGTTTAGATTAACTATGTTCATAATGTGACCTATTTATAACTAGTAAAAGTGGAGATTTGGTCAAGATTACTCTAAACCGTCGATTTTAGGGTAAAAGAGTAATGAAGTTGATTTAGTCGATTAATCAAGATCCAGGCCTTATTTGACTCGACTTCGGTTAGATCTTTACTTTAGTTATGATTGTCTTGATTAGTTACTGATGAGTCGGTTAGATTTGGGCCCTATGTGAGTAAATCATGGGGCTAAACTTGGTGTTCAAGTGATCGGGCGGATTCGTTGGCTTCCTACGGTTGATTAATCAGACTTGTGTGGTTCTTTACTGGTTCCACTTGTGCGTAAACTAACATTGAGTGCTAATGGTCAGTAAGTGACAATATAAGTTAACTACAAAAAAAAAAATTCAAAGATTTTTGGAAATCCAAAGTAGTGAAAATCCAGGGTGTTACAGGCAGTGTCCCAAGACGAAGGCAGAGCTGGAAGAGATGCAGAAGATAGCCTACGCGTCAGCTGAGGAAGTTTGATGTATGCTATGGTGTGTACATGCCAAGACATAGCATATGCAGTTGGTGTTGTCAGTCGGTATCTTGCCAATCCTGGAAAAGAACATTGGGCAGCAGTTAAGTGGATACTGCGGTATCTAAGAGGCTCATCCAGGTTGAATCTATGCTATAGTGACGGAAAACCTGTGTTGGAGGGCTACATAGATACAGATATGGCAGACGACATAGACTCCAGGAAGTGTACATCGGAGTTCATGTTCAAGTTTGAAGGGGGAGCAGTTTCTTGGCAGAGCAAGCTACAGAAGGTCGTAGCATTGTCGACGACAGAGATCATGTACATTGCAGCAAAGAGGCATGTAAAGAGATGTTTTGGATGAAGAGGTTATTACAAGAACTTAGCTTAAAGCAGGAGGAGCACGTGGTCTATTGCGATAGTCAAAGTGCTATACACTTGGGCAAGAATCCAAGTCAGCATTCCAAGTCAAAGCACATAAAGATTCGGTATCACTGGATCAGGAATACTTTGGAACATAAGGTGTTACAGCTTGAGAAGGTCCACACGGACGATAATGGGTCAGACAAGATGACCAAGGCTTTGCTTAAGGGCAAGTTTGAGGTTTGTAAAAACCAGGCTGACTTGAAGAAGGTAAATCCCTCCTGGGTCAAAAAGAGGGAGATTTGATGGGTTTTTTTTCCGTGCTCGACCGGTCGTGAGCCTTACACGACCGGTCGAGGGTTGGTGCACGACCGGTCGAGGAGTCGAGTCCTGACTCGACTCAAAGTCTAGCGACTTTGGACTATTTTTTCTAGGGGTGCTCGACCGGTTGAGGGTGGTACTCGACCGGTCGTGGCCTCATTTCGACGGGTCGTGGTTATGCAGATTCGTTCCACGATTTTGCGGATTGCGTAAATCTGAGTCTTTTCGCAACTGGGTTGAGGAAAGGAGTTTCCTAAAACTATAAATAGAGGTTCCTAGGGTTTTTTTAAATATATGAAAAACACAAGAGGGCTATCAAAGGTGTGAGAGAAAGAGAGAAAGAGATAGAGGAAGCTTGTAGAAGGGAGGTTATGATCGTGGAAGTTATCTACTATGCAATTTATATCTCAGCGCTTCTACGTCCTCGTAATCGGTGAGATCTCTCCTTTTTTCCTTTTATTTTCTCATTATTTATCCACTCCTGCATGAGTGAAGACGGTTGTAACGTTCTACTTTATAGTGGATTGTTGATTTGGACGAGGTCCCATGGTTTTTACTTCTTTGAGGGTTTTCCACGTAAAAATCTCTTGTATGGTGTGTGGTTTATACTTTGATTTATTTCATTGCTTTATTATTCCATAATTTTGGTTTGCTTCGAGAGGCTAGATCCTAAGGTTTTGTGCAAGGCCCCCAACAAAAATCTCAAAGACTATACACATCCTCACCCCTACAAACTCCTTCTGGATTCCCTAATGGCGCCCAACCCCACTTTATCAAGGAAAATTAGACACTTGATTGTTGAGGGAAGGACCTCAACCTGCATGACAACGGAATACAAAGTTATTTGCAGTGTAAGTGGCTGCTTGATTGTCATAGTATAAAATTATTGGAGTCTCATAAAAAAAGGTGAAGTTCTTGAATTACTCAATATAAGGGATAGGAAATTGATATCCCAATGCTAGTGTTTTTATTTTTATTTTATTTTATTTTTATTTTTTCAATTCAAGGCATTGGAATGGCTAGTTTTGAGTGGTAATCAGATTGGTGGATGGACCATGCCTCGTGGAAATATACACATCTTTTTATAGCTTCTTCATCCTTCACTTTATAGGCCCTTTTTTATGGATGATCTAGACCATTGATCTTCTGAGGATGTGACATAAATATTTTTCCATATTAGAAGATTATGCTGTTTGGATCCAGAAGTGACCAACATTTGGATGGTTCGGATCTTTAAACATGGGAAATTTATTGGGCAGCTGCTATCCTGATGTAGGGCGGGTCACAAATACTTTCATAGAAAAGATGGACGAGAGAAGGCCGATCAAATGTGGAAACCATTCAGGCAGTCAGAACAGTCAGAACCTTAAATCAGCCCGAGATGAGTTTTTCAACATATTATATATGATTTAGAAAATCATTGAATCTTTGGCCATTTTAGGTTGAATGTGAACACTTTTTCCATAATTCAGAATTATAGTCATAGTACTTTCACAGTAAAAGATTTATTTTCCTTTAAATATGCAGAAGCAGGTATAAAATTTAGACTACTCAACTGATCTTGTGATGGGCACATAAATAGTACGAGTCCATATTTTTTAAAGGTGTGTTTGGTTGCATCAAATTTCATGGATTTAATAATTACTATACTAAATTTCATGAAATTTGGTGCAAATCAAACACATCCTAAACCAACTTGATGTTGCCCGCCTTTTGAACTGGTTCAGCAAATAGAGACATGGCCTGACGCTGGATCTCATAGATAGGAACACCAAAACCATCTCCATGTTGGTAGGTACACACACCAACCCTGGCCGCATTAACAGTAGCATTTATGAAAGTCCTCCCAAAAGGAGATGCTTTAAAACTCTCTTCGTTTAATCCCTTCCAAGCATCACTGATCAAATCGTTGATATGTTCCCGTGCAACTTCTTCTGGAACGCCGGTTTCATGCATGTAACATTGGATTGATTTTGATACGTCCCCACGTTGTTGCTCAGCCTTCAGAAAATAAATTCGCCATTAGCAATATTTAGTGAATTAACATATTATAAAAACTCTTTTAAAATGGAATAGTGCTGTATGTCTGGAGCTATATATCTGAGAAAGATCCTCAGATCTATTTTCCAAAATAATTTTAATAATAATAATAAAGGAGAGAATTTTGCAAATGATATTTTTATTACTATATGCACCAAGGTGTTCTAAAACGGTTACGTAACAGTAATGGTCATAATCATTACGCGTTACAAAAAAAATAGGCCATAACGACCTAGTAACGGCCTGGTAACAGTCTCATAACACTTTCATAAAAAAAAAAAAAAAAAAAAAAAAAAAAAAAAACAACCATAGCGGCCATTGTGGCCCGCATCTAACGGTAAAGGTGGTGGCCGTTACGGCCACCGCTGTTGTTTGGAACACGTTGATCTGTACACATGTATGTGTGGGATTCAAACTATCTAGCAGATGTGTCCTATCGTGAAACCACCCAGGTTATACGTTCTTCATGTGGGCCGAAGTGAGAACTGCTTGGCAGACATAAGTAGGCCGCATGAATAATTGGGCTTGAACAGTCCATGAGGGATGAACGGACAGAACCTTGACGAGAGGAGCATCACTGTTAACGAGGCCCAGTCTAAGGGAAGCGGTGGCGGTGATGGAGGATTCTGTAACAGTGTTCGTTGTAGTGCAGTGATGGCTATGGAGGGGGAGGGGGTTATAGTCGCAGTGGTGGTGGAGGTGGTGGACAGGATCGTGGATATGGTGGGTCAGATGGAGGATCACGTTACCGTGGTGGTGGTGGTGGTGCTTCAGATGGCAACTGGAGGAACTAATCGTTACCAGCGTGGCAGCTTTGCTCCATATGACAAATGGAGTAAATAAGTAGCAGCGGTACTAGTTCTAGTTATGGCTGGGTTATCTTTATCTTGTGTTAAATGGTTTGTGGAGAGGAATGACTGGGTTATCTTCTTCTCTTGTTATGTTTTTGATCTTGTCCTATTATGGCTTTTGATCTCTGGTTATGGTTTTTGATCTCTCAAGAACTACAATTAGTAATAGTAAACGGTTCTATGTCATGTGGTTTTAAAAAAAAATAAAATAAAATAAAAAAAATTAGGCCCCAGCCCTCAATCTTAATAGGCTGTTTCAGCTCGAACCATTGGCAACCATAATCTTAAATGGCACCTTAAAAAAAAAAGAAAAATTTAAATGCAATCAGATCTTTTTACCATCAGTAATGATACATAGTTTGTCTGGCATACCTGGGAAGTTCCCAAATCATCGGAGAGCCGAAAGATCAAGGATGACCATAAAATGAGCTTCAGATCTTTGTCTATGTGATCAAGTTCGTCCTTTGTCATGAGTTGTTGTGTGAAAATGTATGTATGGGCCAGTAAAAGAGGCACCCCAACAGTAACTCTTGCATTGTTCAAGTACTCCTTCATTGTTGGTATGTACCCTTTATGGAACCATTGAGCTTCTACAAGGTAGGCGTTGCATTGCATTGCCCACTGCATGTCACAAGATACAAGCAAACATTGTATGCTTACTTAAAGAAAATCAGGAGTGCTCAAATGCAACTAGTTGGAACCATGGTTTTGACTTAGCCATTCAGTCATGACTCAAGTCGTGACTCACCTGAGTCGGGAGGTGACTCGTCTGAGTTGGGTCAAGTCATATTTTGGGGGTTTGACTTGTGATACTGGAAAGTATACCTAGGACGATCCAATCAGACTAGGATGAGTCAGTAATCCATGGTTGGACCACTACCTTGCTGGCACATTGTTGCCAACATGAGTGGGTGCCATCCGTCCCAAAGGTTGGGCCCACCATTAGATCACCTAGCAGAGACGGATTGGCTACTCCCCCTGACACCATCCCCGTGGCAGGTGGTAGGTGCTCCGTGGGCCCCACCATGATGTATGTGTTTCATCCATTTCGTTCATCCATTTTTACAGATAATTTTAGAGCTTGATACAAAAAATGATATGGATAGAAATCTTAGGTGGACCACACCACAGGAAAAAATTAATGATTGGATATCCACCAAACTCCTCCTAAGGCCCACTTTACTGTTTATTTGACATCCAATCTGTTGATTAGGTCATAAAGACCCAGACGAAGGGAAACAATAAATATCAGCTTGATTCAAAACGTTTATAGCCCCCAAAACGTTTTTAATGGTCAACGTTCATTCAACACTTTTTCCTGTAATGTGGTCCACTTGAGATTGAGATATACCTCATTTTTTCTTTTGGACCATAAAATGATCTATAAAAATAGATGGACGGAATGGATGAAACAAATAAGTCATGGTGGGCCAACAGAGCACCGACCACCAGCCAATGGCTGGTGGCAGGGGAGTAGCCAATCCGTTTCCCAGATATCAAGCCAATCCACACATCTGGTATAAACTGTTTTGTAAGTTGTGGTCCGGATGATGAGTCGAGTAGCCTGATTTTCCCAGGTCAGGTGTTCTTGGTGATGGTGCCAAATCTTTTGGACGGTTTGGTTAGTCAGACAACCGCGCCAAGACCGCAATCAGAAGCATCTGACAGGGGGGGTAGATGGATTGATCATAGCATGGGACACCATTTTGAAGCAATACCAATTTGCTAAGATAGTTCCGGACATTCAATCCGGTCTCTTTCAAGATGATGTATGCGATTTCATTTGTAGCGTTGAACAAAGCCAAGTAGCACAGCTTCATGTACTCTGGTAGCTGATCAACGACCGCTAAATTCCATCTGCAGTTCAAAGTAAAATCAGTAATTAGTTGTCATGAATTTTTAGGGTGTGTTTGGTTTCACCAAATATAGAAATGTCTTAGTCCCAATGTAGCCGTTTATCCTCTCGGAGCAGCTACTGACCATCGCCTTAGCCGCATATGGTGGTGTGCTCTCAAAATAATAATAATAATAATAATAATAATAAAGACGAAAATCTCAAGTTGTGTGTATTAAATTATACCGATTAACTGCATCAGTGAAGAGTTCCACTTCTTCTAATGAACCATAAACATCATAAATATCATCGATAACGGCAATGAGGATTATGCCTTTGGCAATCGTCTTCCTCCACTCGGAGAATTTTGGCTCGAAAACTAATCCAACTGAGAGTAGGAAGCTCTCCATCAGTCTATCTCGGAAGAATCCTAGTTTCCTTGCTAAGTCAATAGAATCCCACCAACTGAAAATGTTGCAAAATCTGAATTAAACCAATGAATTATTGAAATATATAGAGGCATTATTATCAAAGTAGCTGTCAACAGCAATCAATATCCGTACATTTAATACTTTTCATATCTCTCTCTCTCTCTCTGAGCAAAATTGATACTTTCATCTATTGAAACATGATGTGGATTGTGTGTGACCCAAAAATCATGCCTGTCCCGTGACCTTAACCACTGATTGAGGACTTTTTGCAAAGTAGAAATGGATGGTTAGGAGAAGTCCAACCAACATCCGTGTCCCATTGGAAAAAATTCCCCCAATATATGACTATAATCATGCTTGTTTTGGAATTTTTCCTACCCACAGTGGGGCCTAGTAGGTAAACAGTCCTGATCGGGTGGAGAGAACGTTCATCTAATTCACTGGATGTGAAGTTCCACATGCGTAAGAACCGAACATGCAGAAGAAGGGTCGACCATGAAGATCACCTGGCATGAAAATCAGGCCAAACCGAATTATTTGGTGAGCCACACTAGCACATTGAGTCGGACCATGATACCTCTCATGCGGGTCATCCAATCAGGCCATACATACAATGACTGTATCAGGAAGGAGTTATAGAACTCACTTTGACAAATCTTTAAGATCCTTTTGGTGTATGGATTGGACCATATTGAAATCCAACTTTGCGAATTCAAGCAAATCACCATTCCTCCCATCCTCATTCTCCTCATACACATCTATGTAGTGTCTGGCTTCCACCCTGATCACTCTCCAATGCAGGGGTGGATCTAAGGCGTGCGCTATTCTTCTAGAGTGGCCTGGCTTGACGTGGCCCATCAGCTTCTTGAGGTTTGATGTGGAGAAAGCCTTAGCTTCATCCAAGATAGTTTCACCTTTGATCCCAAGAAATGAAGCTTCATACAAGCTCAAAAGGCCATCTACATCTTCACATAGGCTGGGCTTGAAACCACCTTCTCCATCTTTGAATTTGATGAATATATCTGCATTTTTAACATATGCGATACAGCTAAATCAATGGTATTTGATACTCCGGATGTACATGACACTTGATATATAGGATGTTAGAGATGATACATGTAACTTTTTGTGACTCACATGCGACCTCGATTAAACATATTAATAATTTATTTTGTTTTTTCCATTAACAAAACCAAGCACTTAATTAGTTAGTAGAAGCACTCTTAATAAAGGGATAAGTTAGGAGATTAACTCTGAACATTATAAAAATTTTATTTTTTCCAAAACCTACAAAAAAAAAAAAAAAAAATCTGGTGAAATCTTATAGAATTGGGACTTTCTCCGTTTAAAGGGAAAAGAAACAGACTTTCCTGCACAAAACAAAAAAAAAAAAAAAAAAAAAAAAAAAAAAAAAAAAAAAAAAAAAAAAACAAACCTAAAAGCAGAGAAAGAGAGAGAGGCTCTGCGAAAGAAGAGCCTCCACTTGTAAGTTTCATCTTTTTCTCTTTAATTTTTATAATTTCCTACCTAAAAATTCTAAATTTAACCAATGGGCGTGGTGAATTTATCCAAGGTACATCTTTCTAATCTAAGGAGAAGTTTTGAACAAAGGTAAACTGTTTTTTAATGAGTTTTTGCAACAAGAATGATCAACTGTGAGAAATCCAGTTGTCTTAGCCTAGGGAAATCCGAATCTACAAATCTTAAGGACAAATCATCTTAAAGACTCAAATCTTAGATTGGATTGACGAATAGATTACCCACATTGATCCACAGAATTATATAGTTAATACTAGTTTTGTCGAAAATAGTTTTCAATGGCCAAATTAATGTTGATGCTATATATTCGGATTTGAGCGATCCTTTGATTTTCTAAATTGGACTATGAAAAAAACTCAATGGATGGGTTGGACCAAATTCCGCAATCAATGGAGTCCATCAAAACTAAGGAAGAAGAAAAAACTTAAAAAATCGGAATGTGTAACAGAACCTATTTGGCTTGGTCGATCGATTGACCGAAGTGTTTGATCGATCGAACGTGTTAAATTTTATCCAGAGACCAAAATCAAAAAATTAAGTTGAGTTTCGTTTGATCGATGACCAGGTTCGATCGATCGAGGGTTCTGATCGAGAGAACCAAAACTTTCCAACGAGCAAATTGATTTAATTTGGCCAGTTTCGATCAATCAAAGGGAGTCAAAAGTGTCCAGAGACTTAAGTAGTAAAATCTGAATATCATTGATCGATTGGGAGATCGATTGAACGCTGTCGAGCTAGCTCAATCGGTCGACTATGTCAGTCAACAATCTATTGTGTTGTTTTTCCAATTCAAGTTAATGAAGTAATAAGCCTATGATAAATCTAAATAGATTTTTCCTTTAAAAAAAATAAAAAATAAAAAAACCTATGATAAATCTATAGCGTGGAACATCCTGATTGATCAAAGGTGGACCCCACTTGGTGGGATAGTTTAATTAAAATATAAATCATTCTTTTAGGGATTCAAATTCTAGATTCCAAAGCGTTCGACTATTTAAATGGATTCGACCTTAGCACGAATAGGTGAGTGAATCCCAACATGTCTCATACCTGTACGGTGAAGATAGAAGATGTGATTGTTGTGGCTGATGTGTATAATATTATTTGTATGTGACTATTGTATGGTTGTGATAACATGATCATTGTTATATGACATATGACATAAAGGGATTTGATATATCTAGAACATGTTAACATGTCAATTATTGATATCATAGATTTGTTGTTCCTCTCATAGAGAGATATATCTGATTGACTATACATGTCGATGCATGGATATTGAGCATACTATGATGTTAGATGGCTAATGCATTATTATTATTGATTATTGGGATGTTTAGTTTCCATTCTTTATATACAATGTTATATGAATTAAATTGAGAATTGTTCATATGATATGGTTGAGTTATGATTGATTACTTTGGTAAAGTCCCAAATGGGTGGGCTTCGATTAATTTTGATGACTTATTTTATGATCAATATGAATGTCATGAATAGATCGTGTTAACAAAAGAAGTGAAAACAGTTGGATGTATGAATCTTAATGTGGTTATAATTTAGAATACATTTAAACTGTGCCTCTTAATAACTGTATGATGGGTGGATTCATGTACAATTTTTTTTAATAATCATTTGGTATTATATATTAAAACTATGAGGCAATTATACAAATGCCATATAATTCGGGCTGGCCCATCATAACGAAAAAGGGGCCGAGCCAATCTATCGTAACCTCAATCTCTTACTTTGATTAACTTTAATTAACTCTCCCCAGCCACCCCTAGCCCCGACCGGTCTAGGACGAGCTCCCCTCGGGTAAGAAGCGGAAGGTCCGAAACCTCAAAAAAATCCTTATCTAATTGATTGGTGCTGCCCAAGCGGGTCAGGCAGTCCGCCACAATATTGGCCTCCTTTGGAATGTGCTTAATCAAGGCAGGGACAATGCCCCAAATAAAATCAAAATGTTTCTTCCAGTAGTAGATATTCCACGGGATTTGACCTTCCTTTAAGAATAAGGCCACCACCGCTAGGGAGTCACTTTCCACTTCAACTCTACTGAGCCCGTGTTCCAAACATAGATTCAGCCCGTCCACCACTGCTTTAGCTTCAGCCTGAAAGTTGGATCTGACACCATAGCCTTTGGTGAAGGCAAATATAACATCGCATCTTTTGTCTCTACAAACTCTCCCACTACCCAAAGGGTCCGAGTTTCCCTGTGAGGACATGTTTACATTCGATTTCACCTATCCCTCCGTCAACCTACTCCATTTGACTATAGACAGGGATGGTCTATTGCCTAGTTTTGGAGAGAGACCCAAGTCCCGGACAGCTTCCAGGCTACTCTGATCTCGATCTCCATGTCGGGAGTGAGAAATTGGTCGCAATGAGGGAGAACCATATACGTCTCTTTGACCCAGGTCTCTTTGAAGCGCATTGCCGTTTCTTGTGATCCAAATCTCCCAGAAAATGAGGGCAGGGTCCAACCCTTGAAGGATCCTAATATTGGTCTTGTCGTTGGCCGAATGCCACCACTACAATGCACGACCCGTTGCAAATTGACCTTCTAAGAAGGAAACCGGGAGCGAGGAGAAATGAATCCACAGTTTACTCGGCATCTCGCCCCTCACAAAAAAGGTGGCCAAGCGACTCCTGTCGACTTTTATCAGCACCGTAGTAGATGTAACTCAAGGCCAGGGACACCCCTTTTTTCTTTACGCTGACCTCCATTGGGACAGCTCCGTTGAGCAATTTCCACACAAAAAATCGCAATCTTAAGAGGCATTTTGGCATGCCAAACCCACTTGGCCCATGACCTACTAGTGTCGGTTGGGCATACCATCCTCCAAGCTGATTTCACCGAGAATCTCTCTAACAGCTCCTCGATCCGAACAAAAAAGGTCCTCTCCTTGGTAAGTTGTCAGCCCCTCCTAGAGTACATGTTCTACAATGAAAGGTGGAAGGAAGGAGAGCACTGGGGCCCAAGGCTAGTTGAGTCCATGAGTTGATTACCCTTCGAAGTCAATTCAGTTTTTGTGGCACAAAGTTTTTTTTTTTAAAAAAAAAAAAGTTGTAGTAGACTCAGCGAGACCATAAAATTTACGGTTGTTCTTCCATTGTTGTACATGTAAGATACCGGCGATTAATACTAATGCACTCATGGACTACGTTCTTCTTTAAAAATAAGAAAAATAAATAAATAAATAAAAAGGAGAGCACTAGGGCCCTTGCCAGGAAATCCGTTTGGCCC
>JAJHSJ010000012.1:4223506-4307976 GCA_021015155.1 Magnolia officinalis | reverse complement strand
TTACCGCTCCCCATTGGCCAATGAGAGCATGCCATGTGACATCTCTCTCTCTCCAACCATCACCTATTGCCACATCAGCATTTACCCCTCCCAAAGTCTAAAATTACCACAATGCCATTGGAGAAGGTTATAAATAACCCTCTCCTCCTTCATTTCACCAAGCCATCAAGGGAGGGAGAGAGTGAGAGAGAAAGAGAAGAAGAGAAGAAGAGAGGGAGAGAGAGAGAGTGAGGAGGAGAGTGAAGGAAGGGAAGGAGCTCCCAAGCCTTCAAGCCCAAGTTTTTAGCCATCTCCCAGCCTTCACCTCAACCCGTTCCAACCCATAAGCCTACCCCAGAATGATCATGGTTCAACCTACATCCTAGCCTATTCAAGAATCAAGCCAAAGATCCATTCACAAACAAGCATTCATCATGACATCTACTCTCTTCTCAACCCCCCTGCTTCTCTAGATCTCTAGTGGACGTATGCTCTGTGACTTGCCGTACATCGGATCCTGTCACATCAGAAATTCCTAGTGATCTAGTCCACTTTTCTTATCTCTTTGCATAAGCATCATCACCATCACCTTCTAGACACATTGTCGGACGTATGCTCTGTAGCCTGCCGAAATCTCGGATCTTGCTACATCAGAAATCCACGTGTGATAGTCCCATCATGACCGTAGCATCATCATCATCCCTTGAGATTATTTACCACACTAAGTCGAGACCGTACATTTGTGCGGGCAGAGAGGGTGCCTAACACCTTCCCTCTTTGTAATCGAGGTCCTTTACCCGGAATCCCAGATCGTAGACCAGGAGTCAATCTAAGGTAGGAGAATCTTTGGATTTCTCCGACCTCACGTATTCCGTGGGTTCTAGCCGACCGCGGGATTCTGAGTAATATTGGCTAGTGGCGACTCCAACAATCACAAATCAGCTTAATCACCCCCACCATCATCACCACAACACTTTTTACCAAACAACGTGGATGCCGATTTTTCAGTGTCTACACCATCCATTCGAACCCATGATCGTCCATTCAAGTGAAAAGTAGAAGTGATTAACTATAGAAATGATTATGGAATTTACCTTAAATTGGAGTACGAACCATTGAATCAGATTTACAAAGGATCTAACCGTCATATCAGCGTTAAATTCCAAGAATTTAAAGTGTGGCCCACCTAAACTTCATATCAGCCCCATTTAGACCCTAAGATGGGCTAACAAAACGAATGGATGGAGTAGATTTCTCCAAAACAGCATCGTGGGCCCCACACATGTAGTGAGTGTACATGTGGAGTGTGTGCACTCGCGTCGCACCGCACCTGAGCTTTAGTTAAACTGGATTTGACCCATATCCGCCCTAAAAAGAAGGCTCTCCTACCTTCCCACCAGCGAAAGAATTTAAAACAGGCAGTGTCCGTTGACAGCAATGTGACCCACCTTGATCGTCCGATCGGGTGATCCAAACCGACCAACTCGTAGAGAGATGGAAGCTGACCAATCCCTACCCAATCTTGACCCTTGGATCTCACAGTCGCGTACACAATCTCAGCGACAAGTTAGGCTGTGTGAGGTTGATCTTTTCGAAAACAAAAAGACTCCATTTCTTACTCTTTCCCACGACGAAAATCCGTGTGCCTTCGCCATTTCTCCAAACCGCACGTCCTAAGACATCCTAGCCTTTCGTACTAGGGCTTTCCTAATAGCCAAACGGATTTCCACCGCCACCACATGCGGATCCCGAACCCATTAAGTAAAAGCATATCGTCGTCTGTTCGGTGGGTCCCACAGTAATCATAGGGCCTAACCACATTGTTTATACGATATGGATCCTAATATCAGCTAGTGAATGATGATCTGCCATTACTGGCTGGATCATCTTCACCATTGGACCGAGAACCCATCTTCGAAGGATGGGCATTATTTTTCAAACTGGGGTCGTTCATCATATGGCCCACTGTGTCAGGAATCAATCTAGAATAACAAACGACAACTATGAAGGGGTTTCGGTCCAAGATTGCACGGTATTCCACCGCAATCCAATAATGCCTGGAAAACGCGTTCACACGAAATGACGTCTATCGAAGGTGTTCCGATGAAACTATCCTGACCGCTGATTCTAGGGGGCCAGGGAGCACTATACGATGCAATCCAGGCCGTCCAGAGGAGTTGATCAGACGGAGAGTAGTTGTAATGCCCCGTACTTTCAAGTACTTGAGTGTTACCATGTAACCTAATTTCATACTTGTAACTAAAATAGTAACTCCTAAGCCACATGACGTCCTATTTCCTTGTTTCAGGATATGCCTATTTAATGTTACTAAGTTTGACAATCATTCCAACGGACTCTCGGGGGCCCTAAGTACATTGTTTCCATGTTTTTTTTTTAAAAAAAAATCCTAGCTATCCTTAGGGAAATTTTCCTAAGTTTTCGTTATATCTAAGCCTTAGCATGTTGATTCCTCCTAAATTTTGTACTAGATATCGATCCCACAGCATGGCTATCTCAGACTCCGCTCTTATACTACCTTGTAACGCCCTGATTTTTCGAACCTGAGTATAGAACTCGTTTCCTAAAAACCCAAGTGTTAATAATCAGATAATTGACAACATTTCAAGATCAGAGTGCGATAGCATAACCAAGCATAGATAATATGTAACACCGCGTACTTTTCAGTACTCAGGTGTTACCATGAAGGATCTAAATTAGCTTATACATAAGTGGTAACACACGTCACTTACCTTACCCGTCACCGTCCAACAACTCTAAATCTATCTATCTTAACCCTTGCATATTGGCCTATGACAACTCACAACATCATCATAAGAATTTGAGGTCAATATGCCCATTTAACTATTGCAACATGATTAAGTTAACCCTGAACTCAAACAAATGAAAACTCTATTCTTAGAATCCTGATCGCGACAATCTTTCATAATACGCCCATTTAATACAAGTAAATCATGTCGCCTGATTTCATATTAGACCTCGAGATATGGTAGATCTTTATCAAACACAAGTAGATATAAAATTATTTGCTAATGACCTAATTATAGGATCGCATGAGGAGTTACGTGAACAATTAAACCGTATGTAGCCACCTTTAGGACAAGAGCCAACGAATTTACACGTTAGGAGTTTTCTTCGTTCACAAAGTAAGTCAATCAAACCATCCATCCTACATTCTAAGGACCGAATCAACAGATCCATCGTCCATCTACCTTTAAAACTCCCACAGTGTACATCACTTAATCATTTCGATTAGGCCGCTTTATTACCAAACTTTCCAACGATTTTCACCTAAACTAGACCGAAAACCCGTAGGAATCATCATTGATCATATTTTGCGATGATCCGACCGTCAGATCTTCGTAGATTGTAAAATGACCTATGTATTTAGAAAGTATGACTCACTTACACAATTAAAATAATCTAATTAAGCCCTACAGGCGACTTATTGAGTAAGTAAATGGCACGGATCGAGATGCAAACCACAATAAACAAACTTAGAAAATAATAATAATAATAATAATAATAATAATAATAATAATAATAATAATAATAATAATAATAATAATAATAATAATTATTATTATTATTATTATATTATTATTATAAACAATATAAAATCATGGCGAAAGGTAGTCCTAAACCTGTAGAGCAGGACCCACAACATGAATTTTATTATATATATATATATATATACACACACACACACACACACACACACACGTATGTGTGTGTGCATGTAATAATAATAATAATAATAATAATAATAATAATACAAAATATAATAAATATATGTATACACATAATAAAAATAAAATGAAATAAAATAAATTTAATATTATTACATGGATAGTAACAAATCTTAAAGATGTAAATGACCCATTAGGACCTTCTGACCGTTGATGGTCAGATTGGGATTAATCTAACCGTCAGATCGGCGAGAATCCACATATGGAACCCAAATCAAGTGGTGGGCCCCACCTGATTCTTGGATCTGCCTGATTTCTGGTCATAGGACCTGAATAGGGACCTCTAAACAGAATGGATGGAGTGGATTTTGACCAGAATCATGGTGGACCCCACTATTAGTTGTGCGTGTACCTCGGCGAGTGTACACCTGCGGTGCACCCGACCATAGGGACGGTCAAATCAGGTTTGACCCGATGTGTCCCACCAAATGAGGAAACTCTCCTCTTTTCTTTTCTCCCTCTTGTGCTACAACAGCGTTAACAGACAACATCTGTTGTCCTCGATTGATGGCCCAATGCAACATCCGTTTGGGTGATTTGGACCGTTCATCACGACCGAGTGACGGTCCCGCATGAACCCCAGGTGGTTTCACCTGTTGGCATGCACACACATGCACATGAGAATTGACGGAAGCAAGACCTGAAAGCACAAATGCTTTCCAAAAATGGAAAGCTTCCGTTTCAATTTCGGTTTGCCAGAAGGGCGATCCGCGTGAGAGGTGGAATCTCCCAATCTCAGCCTTCCATTCAGGAAAATCCCTACCGTCCACTCCAAACCACCTTCGGGTTTTCCCATCCAAGGTAAAGAGAAACCGGCAGTCGATTTCTGGTTTTGTCAGTAGCATCTGAATGGTGGATGTTAAGCCAGTCAATCCTAGCCATCCATTCATAGGCTTTTATTCATAGGAAAACCCTGGTTTCTAAGGGAAAAAAAAAAGCATCTGCACTTGAGAAAAACAGAGAGAGAGAGAGAGAGAGAGAGAGAGAGAGAGAGAGAGAGAGAAATAGGGGAATGTGATCGGTCGGGCTGTGGTGCCGCACCACACAAGACCTATCCGAGTCTCGTTGGCTAGACCGACTCGGACCAAGTCAGAGCGTAACTAGGGGTTCCAAGAGAGAATGAAGGAGTGAGGAAGATGGAGAAGAGAGAAGACACCGAGAGATAATGGAAGAAGAACGAGTGAACAAAAGGAAGAAGGGAGTGTGAGTTCGAGTGTTGTGGGCTTTGTCGAGTCATGGTGGTGAATCAGATGCCAAGCTGAGTTTCATTGAGGGGCTTGACTCGATCTCACTCAAGCCCAGTCCCACCTCAAGTAGAGACAGTGTGATTAACGGCTAGATCCCAGTCCGTTGACGTGCTCAGCTGGCCAAACCAAGTCGACTCATGTTCGACTATGGAATCCTTGGTGCATAATGTAGCCTCCTTGCAGTCGTTATCCTTCAAAGCCTAGGAACTGGACAAAGATCTGAGCCCCATTACCAATAGGTAACCCCTCCATTTCTCAGTGGACCACAACACATATGATGGGCCACGTCTGAGGCAAATCTCAGTGGGCCACATCTCACGTCTAATGCAGTAGGCCTAAACCTTATGAAACCCCACAGCTGGGCCAAGATCAGGCCATGCTATGGGCTAAGATATGAACTGAATCAAGCCTTCAGCTAGCTCGTGAACTGAGCTAAAAACGGGCCTTCGACTGGGCCACAATTTGGACTAAAACGTCCTTCACATAGGCCATATGCTGGGCTAAAATTGGCCCTGGAACTGGGCCGAAATCAGTCCCAGAATCAAGCTAAAATCAGCCTAGATCCAGGCCGAAAATCAAGCTAAACCACAAATGGGCCAATGATAATCCAAGCACTAATGTGGTGGCCCACACTACCGATAGCCTATGCAACAAAAAAAAAAAAAAAAAAAAAAAAAAAAAAAAAAAAAAAAAAAAAAAAAACTCCCCAACGTGAAGATCCTGGCTATGGCTATAGGACGTCTGAACCTTATATTGGTTGAACAGGTACTCATTTCTGTGTTTTCTTTCTTAAACTATTTCTTACCTGGCGGCCTATTGAAAGGTTCAACAAATTATCCATTATGGAGGTTTTGGTACATGTATCATATGTAGTGGGATGCACTGTACCGACATTCATATTACATAAACAATAGGGCCAGGCCAATAAGCCCAGGCCCATTTGGGCCGAATAGGTGGGCCCGCCAACCATGGGAGGTTGATCCAACCCATTTGGAAACGAGAATGGCGGTGGTTTTGGAATGTTGCTGCTGGGATAGAATAAATCTGACCCAACCAACCTTGGCCACCCATCTATTTTTTAAGTCTTTTGGATCATGGGTTTTTAAGTCTTTGTAATGGTTGGATGGGTTTGACTCTTGCCTAGGAACGTACCTCTTAAGGAGGAGGCGGGCTCGAACTACCCTAGGAAAAATTTGACAACCGGGTTGATTCAAGTTGCGTTGTGTCGAGATCGAGTCAAGCTAACTCGGTTAAGCAAAGTAAAAGAGTTTCGAAACCTACATTTTATTTTATCTTCTCTAAGATAAAGGTTACTTGGCATTACTCCATGCTCTAGTTTCAAACTGCCACTCTCAAATCCTAGATCAGATTCAAGCTTGGGCTAAATCTTTGAACCAAGTTAACCTAATAGACCTCGTTGCGTTATATTATTGGGTAACTAATAATAGTTGTTTAGGTATAATGATTCTACGGATTTAAGTCATGTCAGGTGGAGTTAATCAAGCCTAGCTCGAAGACGAGATTGGGCAACCAACTAGCTATCAAATTGTATTAGTTATGATCCCTAGGTATACAACTAACTCTAGCAACACTGAGAGCAATTTGATTCATAAGGTGATGATTCTTCCCCTTGAGCTTTCCATTTTTCCATTAGCTTAAGTTATAGTTTTATTTTAATTTATGAATGATATCTCCATTCTATAACCACATGTGTTAATTGTTAGAATTGAGTTGCTACATCACATGCTTAATGCTTATCCTGTATATTTAATTCATGCTATTGGATTACTTGTGGATTGCTTCTGGGATTTAAACTGGTACATTAGTGGGAAACCCCCACTTATAAATGTACACCCATACTTGGGATGTAACTCGATTGATGGTGATTCCAATGGACCTTCGATCTAGTGGTTATTTAGTTGTGGTCTATATGGATCATTGATGTGGGCCTACCATCCAGGGTTGTTGTGTCTAAGTAATTTTCAAGGATGGTCTTTTATCACATGGTTTTGATACTCACCCTATGTTGCTTATTTTGATATTGGCCCTACGTGGCTTTGTTTTAGGTATTTTTCCTATATGGGTTCGATGTTTTATACCATGCAACCATGCGATGATAAGCCTATATACTGTAATATGATTGACCACTAGTCGACGGGTTTCCATTAAACATCCTAAGATGGTAGTCTCATGAGCCGGGGATGGTGGTAAGGGACCTATGCTTGAGTTATCGTCCTATGCTAGTGACAAGCCCCCGTAGTGACCTTTGAGCTTATTTAAATTGGCTGGTTGTAATTGGACTAATAACGGGTTGACTAATCATGCATACATATTACAGACCAGCATCTATTGCTATTGTACGTAATGTATGTATTTTTCTGACTGGATGATTTTCCCAGGTTTGGTGATTGCATGGGTGACGAGACCAACTTCCACACGGATGTGCATCCCCGGGGCGATGACTGCATTCACGCATCCATGCATCTAATAAGACCCGCATCATGTATTGTTTCGTATGCTTTGTTTTATGACTATGCTTACCTAATGCGGTGGTGTGTAATCTTGAGGAAAATTCATACTGAGTTGGCCACTCATCCATAAAAAATATAACCGTACAGGTAGCACAGGTGGCTCAGGTGACATTCATGTTTATATTGATGAGGAGCAGGCTATAATTGACAAGGATGCATGATTGTAATTACTAAAGGTTACTACAGGATTTTATATCTCAAGATTGTTGTAATTTACTTTATTTCACATGTAATATTATTTCATTTTGTAATTGTAAAAATAGGGGTATTGGTTTGTATAAGTCATATGGGCAGCTTCTTGTATATTCCAAATATAAATGAAAATTTTCTTTACGTTGATTTATCCACTCTATGCTCATCTGCTTACTCTAAATGAATGAAAAAGAAATGTATACTCGAATTTGACCATCCTTTAAGGTTAACACTTGGATTTTTGGGAAACGGATCATATACTTGGGTTCAGAAAAGTCGGGACGTTACATAATATCATGTAACCAAATATTAAGATTCTGGTCCACGCAGTTGGGGACCTTAATAACAAAATTCATAAGTTCAAAATGTGCTAAAAAAAACTAGAAAATAAACATTACAACTACTGATTGAGTCCATAGTATTCCGTTGCGTCCTGGTGTGGCTCTGCCTCAAAGTATCCTTCCTCCAATCCTACTGCCACGGCCTTGGGACCTGCACCGTAGCCGCCTCCGTCTAAACCTGCATCCTCTATACAGTTGAATATTCGATGGATGAGTGGCCAACTCAGTGTGAACTCCCCTCAAGATTACACACCGCGGCCTTAGACAAGTATAGTTTTACGAAAAAGAAAAAGAACGAGTCATGAAAAACAATACAAGAATGTAGTCTTAATTAATGTATGGATATATGAGTGCACATCAACTGAGAATGCTCATCCAATTGGCTTTTAGGCAAAACTCATGCCTGTGGCCAGTCACCAGCAAAAGTACATAGTACATGCATAGTGCCAAACTCACCGAAGGTGGGTCGATAGTCGATGGTCTGGGAGCTAGCGAATCGATACCACGACTAAGGGCACATGCTACAACATCCAGAATTAGCCACCCGTCATCACCCATATGTTATGAATGCATGATTAGCCAAACTATTATTATTCCATTTGCAACCAGCCAGTTTAATGAAGCTCAAAGGTCACTACGGGGGGTTTGTCACCCAGCGTAGGCCGATGGCTCGAACATAGTGTCTCATGACCACCATCCTCGGCCCATGAGTTTACCACCTTAGGATGCTTAATAGAACCCATCAACAAGTGGTCAATCAATTTTGATACAGGAAAAATTTACCACCTCATGGTTGGATGGAAATGAACTGTCGAAGCCGCAAGGGCAAATACCAAATCTTGGGTTAAAGGTAAATCGGTGCGGTAAAAAGATGTACGTTATAAATACTAAGTCGAGATGGTAGGGCAACCTTAAATCAAGATAGTAAATAATTCATCCCAAGGCCATGTAGGTGAGAACATCCCATGGATGGTAAATCCCATTAATAATTCACCACTAATAACCTCTAAGTTGAGGATCTGTTCTTAACACAACCAATATTGTTACACCCTAAGTGTGGACTCTCATACGTAGGTGGAGATTCCCCTATTTAATGTGGAGATTTTGATTCCATGAGTGTCTTGCAAGCAAATCAATGATATGTGGAGATGTGTAGATATAAAAAAGCAGCTATGTATTGTTAATAAATTTTGAACCATCATAAAGGACTATGAAATCAAGGCATAATCTAGCAGTTAAAGTGGAACTCAAAATGTAGGTTTAATTATCATCACATGTGAACATAATTTACGAGTTGCTAAAATAAAATCTAGCATGTAGAGCTTAGTATTTAATTCACATGATCATGGTTTGCAAATTCTCAATCATGGGTCAATGTAAGCCAACTAACGTGATTTGATATGTAAACGATCCAAGTTCTAAATTATTAATCGTAATCTAAATGGAAAACCATCCTTGAATTAACTTGGAGATGGAAAGCTTAAGGGGCAAAGTCATCACCTTATAGGTCGATTGTCTTTCTACATGCTAAGAATCTTGTAACTCCTTGTTTGCCTTGGTAAGCTAGCTTGGAGGTGTAATGGTCCAACCCTAGTAAGATAGATTAGTTTCCTTAGAGATTGACCAACACAACCCATTTTAAAGCAGCCCTAGGGTCTCCTATATCTGGAAGAATACGGATCCTCCGTTTGCACCAAACAGCAAACTCGTAGCTGTTACAAATCAACTGGACCATGTGATTGTATAATGCATTAGACCATGCATTTGCTGCCTGAGATGGACCAATCACCATCACAACAAGAGAGGGACCGAAAGGTCTTGGTTTCAGCAACCAGAGGATTCGGACTCACCTGAAGTGGCCCGAGTAGGTGTGAGTCAACCACTGAGTTGACTCAGTCAGCCTAAAACTCGGTTGGAGGTGATTACTTGAGGAGGTGACTCTCGTATTGGGACTTGATCTGCGACGTCCACGTGGTTGATCAGCTAGTTGAGTACATCCCTGAAATACATAGGAACTCAGTGAGTTACCGAGTCCACAAGGGTGTTGGAAACAAGTTAACTCGCTAGAGGGTCATGTAGCCATCTCACAAGCGTTCGGTTGCTGAGATGACCCATTCGAGACTGGTGGAAGTCGACCTATATACTGATGTGTAGAGCTGGGCATCGGACCGAGTCAGATCGGATTGGGTCCAACTTGATCCTATCTGAAATCTCAATGGGATGACCCGAACTCGATTCGATTCGGGACCGAGTCTGGGTTGCTTGACTCGAACTGATCCAGAATGTACATGGCCTGATCCGATCCGAGTCTGACTTGGTTAAGAAAATCGAGTCAGATCAGATTGAGCATTGTTCGGATCGACCCAGATTTTAAGAGAAAATTGACAAAAGAAATAACAGGCGATCAACGCGTGAAGAAAAGGTGTCTTCTTAACTCCAAACCAGAAGTCTGAAGAAGAAATACCAGAGAATTTTCAACATGCTACCTTCGGTCCTTGTGTTTTGTTTTTTTTTTTTTGTTCCACACTAATCACACTTGCCAACTGATAACACTTGTGCAAGATCTGATCTTTCCATCTGGTTAGAAGTAATGTTTATATCCTCTGATTAAAAAGAAAAGGTCGTTTTTCTCCTTGTATGACCAACAATTCCAGAAACCTCTAGAAATCTACAAAATATTTGGAATTTCAATTCACAAAAGCAAAAAAAAAAAAAAAAAAACTATTGGGAATATTGCAAATCCAAGAAGAAAGAGTTCTACAGCGAAAGAGAAAATGCAGAGATACAATTGAAAGAGATGGAATTGAAAACAGGAAATGCAAAATTCCATTACAAAAGAATATAGATTTCCAATATAATAGGGAATACATACCTCTGAAGATTTTTTCAAATTCTCTCAATTCTGGAAAAGGAAGAGAATAGCCATTTGAAGAGAAGAAAAAGAAAAAGAGATGAGAGTTATTTGAAATACTCTGGCTGCGGATGACACTTGACACGCATGCACTTGGAAAATGGTACACGTGGCATCTATTAACTCGATTTTTTCTAAGTTAAATGTCAAAAATAAGATTGGCTGAACAATCATAACCTCTGATTCGTGTACACTTGCTTCTTAAAATAAGACCATTGGATATTTTCATTTTTAATCGTCCAATAAAATTCCAACCAATCTAAAAGTCAGATAATCAAATAAGTATAGTTATTGGTTCATAATGCATCTAAGATATCAGACATAATTTGGACGGTTTAATTTGAATTATAGTATGCCACGTATATAATATTTAAGTAATTTTTAAGCACCTGCATATCATCATCCATCACACTGTCAGAGTATGAAATCCTTTCTCAAGAGCAATATAAAAAGGGCGGATGTTAGGGAGAGAGAAACGGGGTGAAGTTGCAGAAGAGATCTCATAATGAGATTACACCTATATGTTATTTAATGCATGGATTCGGGACACGGATTGCATCCTACCCCCGCCGATCTGTAGCCCCGAACTGGCAGATCTGTGGGTGGACCCATCGTGATGCATCCGTTTATCCAAGCCGTCCATCCCTTTTCTGTTATCATTTTGAGGCATAAATGCAAAAACAAGGCACATTCAACGCTTAAGTGGACCTCACCAAAGATTACTCTTGCGTTTAATGCAATTGTCATTTAATGCCTTGTGCCTTTAATGCAATCGAGCTTATTATTTGGCGTGGTCAACTTAATCGTAGGATTTGCCTCATTTTTGTATTCATGCCTTAAAATTATAAGAGAAAATGGATGGACGACTTGGATTAACAGATACATAATGGTGGGCCCACCCACAGAACTGCCTGTTCGAGGCAGAGACGAGCAGGGGCAGGACGCAATCCACATCCATGGATTCGGAGGCCATCGAGACAAGTACCCTCCTTATGATGAAGATTTCCCTGCATTAATAGCTTGAGTAGGCACTCTTTGCCTACTTAGCTCCTCCGTCACCCATGCGACATCTGAGTTGTTCTTCTGGCCTCTTCCATTCTTTGCATGCCACGTGCGGCAACCATGATTGTTTGATGGTTGAACTATCTCCTATTTCACTCCCATTTTCTAACCCACACGAGTTCACAGAGACAGTTTCATGTCTGCTTCTCCCCGATCGGTTCTTCCATTTCACACCCAAGTTAATCGCACAATTGAAAGCAAAAGCTTCTTGTATACTACTACAAAGGTAAATAGCTGGAACCCATTTCAAATACAGACGGTCCGAATCGGATCCAATCGGATCGGATTCCGGGTCGGGTTGGGTCGGATCAAGTCCAACCTGAACTCGACCCGAAAAGATTTCGGATTTAGATGGGGCTACCCGATCCGCACCGATCCAGACTGTCGATTCGGTTCGAATCGGCTCGGATCGGGTCGGATCCACCGGATCAGATCTGAAATGCCTAGCTCTACTGATGTGCCCATTGGTTTATGGTTTGTTGGCCTTACATTAGGATTGTCTAGCCAACTCAGTCGAGACTTTAGGCTGAGTTCCAGCCACCATGCCACAGTCTGCTTAGAGGATCCATGGCTGTTGTTGGTTCAAGGTTTGGCTAGAAGGTTGCCGAGTTAACTTCTCCAGGAGGAAATAGATTGTTTTAACACCTTGAAACAGCCCCGACCTAGTGGTGATCTGGGCGTCACCACACTACCCGAAATTTGCAACCCATACCTGCCCGTCGACTAAAGGAGCAAGAGATCTCGATGTCGACTATACCAACTGTGATCAGGCTAGTCCGATCCTTGAGTCACTTGGGCAAATCCGACTCAGGTCCAGCTGGACAGCAGCGAGAGTCAGTGCTGGGTTCCGACCCGAACAGCACCATGCAACTAGCTCTCGTGGGAAGATAGATGAGTCAACTCAGCAACCCCTACTTGCACGGACAACAAGTTCTGATTCGATTCAAATTCTCTAGTTTGACTCAACACAGTGTCCGACAAGACCTCGTTACAGCCCTTCCTTCTTTCATTGTCGTTCCTGGCCCACACTAACCCAACTCAACCTGAGTTGGACGTGTTGACTTAGTGTAGTGCAGCACTGATCCAGCACTTAAACGAGCCCACTCTCTCCCTCGATTTTCTCTTGTCCTCTCTCTCTCTCTCACTCTCTCTCTCTCTTTCTCTCCCTTCTATTTCCCTCTTCCCTTGTCATGATATCTTTGGTCCGCACTGACCCAACTCAGCCCGAACTAATAGGTCGACTTGGTGCAGTGCGGCACCGAGTTCACTCACTCACCTGATTCTTTCTTTTGTTCTCTCTCTCTCCTCTCTCTCTCTCTCTCTCTCTCTCTCCTTTCTTTTCTTTCTGGGTTTGGTGAGGATCCCGAGGCGAACGGGTCCTATTTATAAACATGAGGCAGGCTTGAACAGTCTATCCAACGATCATGATCTGGTGGCCGCACTCACGCATTTTCCTCTGGTTTCTGTATGCATGGGATCAATCCATCACTAGGGATGGGTTTCTACTACTATGAACCACTGGAAAAGTAACTTTTCATCTATTATGGGGCCAACCCATCACGGTGGGTCTTTCGACCTAACGGAGAAGATGACAGGGCTGATCATGGTAGATTTTTGTCTGCGAAATATCAAGACGATCTGGTCTGTTTGAGTGGTTCAGATAGGACCCTTGATCACTGCAGGGACCACAAATCCTGCCATTCATCGACGTTTCAACATGTATCATGAGATTTTCTGACTCTCACTATTTTCTCATGAGACGAGAAGCTTCTGACGATAAAGTCATTGCTGCCTTTAAGGGGAAAACCGAGATTAGTCCACGGAGCGCAGGGAACGACTCAGATCGTGCCAGTGGGACCTTCCCGACGCCTTTCCTTGACACAGTCAATTGCCTGCCCATTCTCGGCAAAGAAGGGAAGGCGCAGATTTCTGCTCGGAGGGATGGTTGGGATGGGGAGGAGGGGTTTGACGCGAATTGCCCTCGTGGCAGTCCAGAAATCTCCTACTTTCGGGAAGTCGTCACCGCATGCTCCCTGCAGACCTTAGCTCGTGCACATGCACGTTTACATGGGCCGGATTGGTCGACGTGGATCTGGTCGCCTGGGGCTCTCTTACTTGATGGACGGCTTAAATTGCTCGGACGGTGGCTCGAAGTGGGCCATGACTCGTCCAAAACAGATGTCCTCCATTCGAATGCACTGCAGGGGGAAAATGGAGAGGATTTCCACCTTTTTTTTTTGAAATTCCACGGGTTAGCGCATGTTTGACCGACTGGGCAGTCTGGTGCACTACGTGCACGTTGCCTGTGGTGTATGTGCACTCTTGTGTGGGCCCCATCACGTCTAAATCGTGCAATCCACACCGTTCATTTTCCTAGGGGTCCTTATCTGAGACGTCGGACCAGTGATCAATACGATCCAATGCTCATGTGGCCCGTAAGTCATGATCGGAGCACTCATTTGCGATTTTCTACCAATCTGATGGTCAGATCACTCTAGGTTCGAGTATCAATGGTCACAAGGGGGTCTCAGAGTCGCTGGTGTGGTTACGCCCAACCACTTTCTGTATCGACCATTCCTAATGATGCCGTTTGCACATCATACTTCGTAAGAGTACCCGTGGACACCCGTCCACTTATTTATGCGGCCCATTAGAATTGTCAATGTGGTTCATTTGTCCTGACCTCAAGCACCTTCGTTTCTCGAGCAGTCTTATAATCAAACGGTCGTCTTAGAGTCGTCAGACCGATCTAAAGAATGTCCTGGGTCTGGTGATGGCGATCCAGGAATTGGAGTTGCTAAGGAATGTGAAAGGTTGGGCGAGTAGATAGTTGATCGAAGGTTATTCCTTTCGTCTTAGTTTGAGCTTATTAGATTCATCATTAAACTAATTCAGTTTAATGGTAACACCCGTGTGTCAAAGATGTGAGGTGTTACAATCTACCCCCCTTTATAAAAAAAAATCGTCCTTGAAATTACCTGTGCTGTGTCGCCAAATAAGTGAGGGCACTTCTCCTTAACTTCTGCTTCCCTTTCCCAGGTTACCTCTTCTTCTCTGTGATGTGAACAGAGGACCTTGACCACCGACATCATCTTTATTAACAGGATTTGTTGTTTGTGATCTAAGATGCAGATAGGTTCCTTGGTGTAGGAAGCACCATCTATTTGTTCGACCTGCTCCCAGCTAACGATGTGCGACTCATATAACGCCCCGGTTTTCAGAACCCGAGTACACGACTCGAATTCCAAGAACCCAGGAGTTAGCTAAAGATAATGAAAATCAATGAGTGAATCAAAGTACAGATAGTGGGAAAAGAAACATAATATATATCTGAACCAACATACGAACAATATTCTGGCCCACTCAACTGGGGGCCAACTACATAGCCTCAAGTTTCTCAAGTTCCTAAATGTACTAAAAATAAAAATAAGGAACTAATCTACTAGTTTAGCCCAAAATAAACAGCTGCCTCCTGTTGCGGCTCCTCTTCATAGAGCTCCTCCTCGACCGCTACTGCCTCTAAGTCTGCCTCCTACTCATCGGCTCCTATACCTGCATCCACTGTACGGTTGAACATTGATGAATGAGTGGCCAGCTCAGTGTGATCTCTCCTCAAGATTATACACCGCCGCCCTAGACAAGATGTAGCATAAAACAACATAGCATACAAAATAATACAGGAATGTGATCTTATTAAATACATGGATGTATGAGTGCACATCAACTGGGGATGCTCATCCAATTGGCGTTTGGGCAGAACTCATGCAATGTGGCCGGCCACCAACGAAAGTACGTAGTACATGCATAGTGCCAAACTCACCAAAGGTGGGTTAATAGTCGATGGTCTGGGAGCTAGAGAAACGATACCCCAACAAAATCCTATTAGGCATGTGTTACAACATCCAGAATTAGCCACCTGTCATCGCCCGAATGCGATGTATGCATGATTAGCCGACTTGTTATTAATCCAATTACACTCAGCCAATTTAAATAAGCTCACGGTCACTACGGGGAGCTCATGGCCCAGCGTAAGCCGACGGCTCGGGCATAGTATCCCATGACTACCATCCCCGACCCATGAGACTTTCTGCTTTAGGGTGTGTGTAGAACCCGGCAACACATGGCCACTACCATATACTGACTTGGAATGAATTATCGAATTCGTTAAGTACGGCGATTAAGACATGATGGCATGTATAATAATAAGGCGAGTAAACAGTGGTAAGTGTAAATATTGCAAAGCTCATTCCATAGTCAGATAGGAGGAACCACATATGGATAGTAAACCCCAAAATCAATTGTCACAATCCACAACCTCCATGTTAGGGGTCTACCTACATCACAACTAGTCTAGTTACACCCCAAGCGTGGACTCTCCCTAGTTAGAGTTTTCCATGGAGAGATTTTAGCAATGTGTGTGTCACAAACATTAGCATGGAATCTGCCTATGAATAAGGAGTAGAGAGCATTGCATGTACACCTACGAATCACATGATCATGAGTTTATAATCCAAGATATGTACTAAGTGAAATAACGCATTAAGCATGAAATTTAGATAATTTAATTCACATGTTCAAGTGAGCTAGCCAAGCTTAAATGTGACCCTAACCATTAAGTGTCCTAAGCGGTCTCACCAGATAAGTCAATTATTTCTAAATTATGGAGATCATTAATCTAAATAAATACGCCAAATAATTACAATCTAATTTGAAATTATTAAATCATTCCTTAAAGCAATTAAATGTCTTCACATTTCTAGATCATTATATCGACTACTCTTATTCTAGTTGGGGATGAAAAGCCCAAGGGGAAGAGAATCATCACCAGACAAGTTGTAGGGCGTCCCTTGGTGCGAGCTCCCTTGAGAAGCTTGCTCCTCCACGTCACTCGAATATATCACTAACGATATTCCTTGCATTAGTCCGATAAGTTCTTAAAGTTTTAAAACAGCAAATGGTCGGTTGAATGACCCAAAATCATGATGGTCTGGCTCTCATCGAGAGGAGTCTAGGCCCAACAATGCTTGTCCCAATGAGTGGGCTCAATCTGGGCCTGACCTGACCCATCAAAGCGGGCCCAGAGGTGGCCACCCAGACTGATTGGTGCGGTCCATCAGACTGTGCAGAGTGCGGCCCACCAGATTTTACACAAGGTGCGGCCCACTAGGTTTTACGCATGGTGCAGCCCACCTGCAGCTTGCTGTAGTCGGTCTAGTTCTGGGCTGATTTCTGGCCCATTACTGGGCTGATTTCCAGCCCAGAAATCAGTCCGGTGCAACCCCACCTGAGGGCTGATATTGGCCTTAATCACAACCCACCTATTACCCTGCATTCAGTCCAATCAGGGACGTATATGACCATCCTGATCTAGGGCTTGTTGTTGCCTTGGAACAGGGCCCAATTATAGGCCATTTTTGGGCTTGATCAAGACGTCCATGGGGGTCCTTCTCAGTACACGGCATGGCTGATCTCAGCCCTTGGTTGAAGGCTCAATCAGGGACCATCTGCAGGCCTGAAATCAGCACCACAGGCCAGCAGTGTAGTCCACCTGAGTACACGGCCCAATCTGCTGGGTCCGTTCGATCGTGGGCTCATCAAGGATTCATGTGAAGCCTACTGTCATGTATGGTGAAGCCCACCCGGTTTGGCCGTGTGGTGTGGCCCACTGAGATCTGGTCTCAGGTACGGCCCACCTAAGTGGTTGGCGCAGCTAATTTTAGCCCAGCCAGAGTTGGCTTTTAGCCCAGACACAGCCAAAATGCAGGGCCCAGATAACGGCATGCTCTCAGCTGAGAACAGGGCCCACATTCTGGGATTTTCATCGCCAGGAATGTAGCCTACCCGACCTCACATGGAGCGTCCCACAATAGCTATGGTGAGGCCCGCTGTTTTGCCACGGCAAGGGCTGGGACTGGGCCCTACTTTCGATCCAGACCTTGGCCTTCCTGCTGTCCACCTTGGCGTGTTACAGAGCTCAATTAAGAGCCAACATCAGGCCACAATCCATGCTCAGAATCAGGCCATCATTTAGCCTAATCCTGGTCCATCACAGGGTCGTTTCTGGGCCTGATTTCAGCTCAC
Organism: Magnolia officinalis; assembly: GCA_021015155.1. Lineage (NCBI taxonomy): Eukaryota > Viridiplantae > Streptophyta > Magnoliopsida > Magnoliales > Magnoliaceae > Magnolia > Magnolia officinalis. The sequence goes on along the minus strand of JAJHSJ010000012.1, from coordinate 4,289,865 downwards.
GTTGCTGCACTTGCTCGAACAGATTTTGGGCCCCATATACGGCCATTGTTTAGCCTATCAGAGCCTTGCTTCTCTGCACAAAACAGGACCTGCGTCCACCACAGTTTCAGTCTTGTTTAAGCTCAAAACAGATCCGGATGAAGGCCTGTTTCTTTGCCCAAATTGCAGCCATTAAGAGAGCTGGTTTTGGGGCCAAAACATAGGTGTTGTTAGGCCGAAATTTTTTCTAGAAGTATGGCCATTGTTTGGCCCAGATTCAGCTCAAAACAAAGCTCGTGCGCTGCCAGTTTCAGCCTGGAACGTCGTCACAAGCTAGGTCCTGATTTGGGCCATTTTCGAAGCTCTACTAAGAGTTCAAAACAAAGCCCAATGGGACCCAAAATAGAGATCTTGCTCGACTGTGTTGTGGCCTGTAGTGGAGCCATTGCTTGGCTCGACTCCAGCACCAGATCTCACCATTGCTGGACTGATATCAGCCTGAGAACATGGCCATTGCTTGGCCTGTCTTCAACCTGTCGTGCAACCATCAACCGGCATGGTTACGGTCTTTGTTCCAAACTGAAATATAGCCATTAGTTGGCTTAGCTCCGGTTCGCACAAGTGCCTCATTCATCTTAACAGAAACTACAAAAGAGATGGTTTACCTGACTTAATGCACCCACGCTGCTCTCACCTTCTTCTCTATTTTCTTCGCCCCCGATTGTGAAGTGTAGGCCCCCTCATTGACCTGACTCGGTCCGATCCTTGCACGGACTGGGTCGGAGCAGTGTGAGCTGAGTCCACACGGTTGGCTCACTCCTCACGGCCACTCTCTTTCTCTTCTCTACTCTCTCTCTCTCTCTCTCTCTCTCTCTCTTCCTTGGTACGAATCCCCATGTCTATAAGGCCCTTTATATAGAGGGAGAGAGAGAGAGAGGAATGGTTGAGAATGCTCCTACTGGAGAGGAAAGTCTCCTCTCATTCTCCTTCCACAGGCCTTGCCTGGTTATTTTTGGCAAAGGAAGAGCACGCCTCGTTTTGGCAAACAGATGAATGGGATTTCATGATTGGACCGATCGTGAGCCATCCAGATGATCTTTACTAGGCCCCATCTCGTGGATGCCTCCCACATGTAATGCATGGGACGGTGGTAACCCATCACCTTCATCTGTTTATAAGGGCTCAAAAGCCTATACGGTTTTATTAAAGGGACCCACGTGAATAAAATGAACGGCTTGGATTGCTCGAAAAGTGGCCATGGTGGGCCACCTAGGAGCTTAAAGACCGCCCTGTTTGAACTCTGTTTTGACGAGAGGCATTTGCTTTCTCATTTTTTTTATAAAGAGCTCGGTCAAAGGTCATTTGACCAAGCCCATCGTCCTAGTGTATGCTGGGTGCACATGCATGGGGTGCACATGCACTCCATGAGGGGGCCTATCATGATGGTTGTGACAAATCCATTCCGTCCATTTTTCTTAGGACCCAGGAATAGGGGTCTCAGCCCATTTTGGTGCATGGCCGAGGCCCAGGTGGGCCATTACACACTTCTTTGGGCTGTTATCGGCCCATATGACGTGATCTGTTGATCGGGTGGGCCTGATACTAATTTTCAACTGTTAATATAAGGTACTAGTTATGATGAAGGCTTGACTTGTCACTAACCAACTCTCAAGTATTGGTGACAAGGGTGTTGTACTAGTATTAATCAACAAAACGACGTTAATTTAGAGTGTTCGGATAGCCTCACCTTTTTTACTATTGTAGGGCGCGTTTTGGCTCCTGGAGACCCTGATGGATGGCCTTAATGTCGACCGGAATCCCCATCCTATATATATTGAGTTCAAGCTATTTGGTTAATCCAATATGATTTAGGTTGATGTGGGTTTAAAAGGTAACACTCGTGTTCCAAAGGTACGGGGTGTTACAACTCATCTGGCCTGTACTTCTTCAACATGGATATGTCGAAGATGTTGTGAATGTTAGCCAACATAGTAGGTAGCGCTAGGCGGTATGCCACGGCCCCCACTTGATCCAAGATCTTAAAAGGTCCAATAAAACAAGGCACTAGCTTTCCCTTCTGCCCAAACCTCATTAAGCCTTTCATAGGCGAAACCTTCAGGAATACATGGTCGCTTGCTGCAAACTCCAAATCGCGACGGCGATTGTCTGCATAGCTCTTCTATTTGCTCTGGGCGGCGCGCAGTCGTTTTCGAATAATATCGATCACCTGAGTGGTAACTTGGATGAGTTCAGGTCCTAGCAAACGCCTCTCTCCTACTTCTGCCCAGCACTGAGAAGCTTGACAGGGGCGGCCATAAAGAGCCTCGTAAGGTATCATGCCTATGCTGGATTGAAAGCTATTATTGTAGGGAAACTATGCAAGAGCCAAATGATCGTCCCAGTTTCCCTCGAGGTTAAGAACGCATGCCCTCAACATATCTTTCAGGATCTGATTCACCCTTTCTATATGTCCGTCTGACTAGGGATGAAAGACTGTACTAAACTTGAGCTCTTTGCCTAGTTCTTCCTGCAATCTTTTCCAAAAAGTGGAAGTAAACTGGGAGTTTCGGTCTAATATGATTTCTCGGGCAACCCCGTAAGATCGAACGACTTTCTAGATGTATAACCTTGCTAGATCGTCAGTCGAATCTGTCGTACAAATAGGAAGGAATCAAGCAGACTTCGTCAGCTTATCCACAATTACCCAAATCGAGTCATGTTTCTTCTGAGTCCTAGGAAGCCTAGATATAAAATCCATAGAGATGTTGTCCCACTTCCATTCTACTAGTGGTAGTGGTTGAAGGAGGCCTGCAAGCTTGCGATGCTCGGCCTTTATCTTCTGACACGCCATACACCTTGCCACAAAGTCTGCTATGTCTCTCTTCATGTTGCTCCACCAATACTGCCTCTTTACGTCATTATACATCTTAGTGCTACCTGGGTATATGGCTAACCTGGAATGATGGACTTCCATCATCACTTCCCTCTTAAGGACTGCATTGTCGGGTACGCATACTCGTCCCTAATACGAAGGCCGTCATCGCCTTCAATCCTCCAGTCGAGCATTTCTTCGCCCCCACACCTCTCCTTCATCTTGCTAAACCACTTGTCCTGGCTTTGTGTAGAGATTACTTGGTGGACTAAGGCCGGTTCTGTAGTTAAAAGGGTCGCGTAAACATCTGGCTCATCGAGTGTAAGCTGGATATTGAAGTCCTAGACGAACTCCATCATTTCCCATTCTCTGATCATTAAGGTGGTGATCAGCTCATGCTTTTTCTTTCAACTCAGAGCGTCGGCCACAGAGTTGCCTTACTAGGATGGTACGATATGTCGAAGTGGAAGTCCTTAAGTGTCTCCATCCACCAATGCTGGTGCATATTCAAGTCCTTTTGCATGAATATATATTTCAAACTTTTGTGGTGACAGAATAACTAGAATTCCTCCCCATAGAGATAATGTCTCCATATCTTTAAAGCGAAGACCACTGCTGCCAATTCAAGGTCATGCATTGGGTAATTCTTGTAACGCCCTGAAAATTGGGGGTCGTATATATAATCAACTCCTGAGTTCCCGGGGTCACTTATGACCGGTTTTCACTAATGTGCGTTTAATCTGGTTAGTTGCGCAAATCTGGAATTTCCTGGAACATGAAGAATCACCACCACAAGTCTACTGAAATGAAAGAGACCAAAAGCATATACATATATATAAAGGTCCAAAAGAATAAAGGGGCACATAGCGCCACTCAACAAAATCGCAAAAGAATAATATGTCCAAAAAGAATAAGACTGAGCCCATAGCTCAGCGATCCGATCCCGCCTCTCCAACTGGCTGGAAACCATCCATCAGCTGGAAGTATGACAGATCCTCCTCCTCATCGAGAATAGTGTTGTCATGCTCCATCTGCTCCGCATCCCCTGCATCTATGAGAGAGTCTGGTTGGTGTTTTAGAACACCGTCCCAGAGTGGGAGTAAGTGATTAACTCAGTGTGTACTATTAGTCTTAAGTTATAACAGGCATCAATTGTAATATAAGCTTAATGAAAAGCAGTCATTCATCAACACCTATAACTCTTATTAAATGTGCATGCAATGCGATGATATGATGCATGCCCTCGCCACAACGCTCCCTCGAGAGACTCTATCTAACGATCGCATATAGCAACACTCCCTCAGAGCGACCTCAACTGCCGAGTCGTCACCCTAACTAATGCGATGCAATGCAATCGTGTTAGCCGAGTTATTAATTAAGTCCATTCATCCAGCAGATTGGGGAATTTGATACACCTTCCGTCTCAATGCCCTAAGCTGGTTGCGATGCCAAGGCCCCATCAACACGTGAGGCCGAGTCCCCGCGGTCCGTGATCCCGTCAGGGTCCTTATCCCTGACTCCAAGCACATGAGGAGTGCCGATAGAAAAGGGATCGCTCGCAGTCACTACGAGGAGGCGCGGTACCCCAGCGTAAGCCGACAGCTCGGACACAGTGTCTCATTCCACCATACCCGGCGCACGAGACTGTGGACCCATTACAGTCTAGGTATCAATGGGCCACAATGGTAGTAAGGTGTTTCAGGTTCCATACATAAGTGAGCAAACAGGGTTGACAAACAAGGTTGGTCAGGCCGTAGGATAGACCGCACAAGTCAGGCGAGTGTGAGACGAATGACCTTGGGCACAAGGGACCCATGTAGTCGAACTACAGCCACCCAAACACTCCCGCCCAATTCACGAGTCTAGCCCTAGCCTAGTCCTACCGATAGGACTACTATCTCTCGTCAGGTTCTTGACCAACCCAGAAGGGTAAGGGGATCTACAACATGCCCACTACTCATGTTATCAACTAGCACATCAATATCATATTCTCATCCATCTCAACCCTACAAGTGAATACTTCTATCAAGCAAGTAAATATCATCATGAAAATAAGGTGCATGTGAGTGTGTGGGTTGTGTGAGGAAGTTAAACACTTCCTCCATCTTAAGAAATCATGACATGAGTACAAGTGTAAAGAATCATACACACAATGAAGCATCACATATGAGGGAAAAGAATCAAACAATCATGAGCATATAATCATTTATACATAATATCATATGAAAGGCAAGATCCACATCAAATTTGAGATCTAAACATGCACATCCAAACAATTTCAACAAATATATAATCCCTAGGGTTTCTTTAGAATTTCAAATACAACATCCAAGCATTCAAAATCATTAAGCTCATACTAAAATTGGTGCTAGGCCACCTAAGAATAATAGTCCGCACCTTGGATTCGATGGAGGCTTGAAAACGACCTAGGAGATGTGGATTGCGGGGTAGATCGACCGGAATCCCTAAAACCAATCCTTGCATGTGAGAAATTTCATGCCAATCCTTTCTTAATACTCGAATCTTAAGAAGAAAGGGTGAGAGGTTCTTACCTAGATGGCCAACGGACGAAGTTGGGGTTGTGGCGGAGAGTTTCTTCTTGGAGGAGGGGTAGGGAGTTGAAAGGGTTGAGTTTCCTTGGCCCCACCTCGATTTAGGGTATTCCTTAGCTCTCCTTCACTCTCTCTACTCTCTTGCTCTCTCTTTACTCCCCTAGCAATGGTGGTTGTGGTGGGAGTTATGAGCCGTGAGAGGTTGGTTGTGGGTGGATGATGGAGGTTTATGAGGGAGGGGATTTAATGGGTGGAGGGTGTAGGAAGTTATGAGGGAGAGATTGTTGGTGGAGAAAGGAGAAGGGTATGAGGGAAAGGGATGTTTATTGTTGGAGAATGGTGGGAGAAATGATATAAGAGCTAGGGTTTATTTTCCTAGAGTTGGGTCCTTTGGCCCCAAGCTTCAACATCTTCCCAAAATAGCCTTATGAAACTCCTATTGGTGTTGGGGTGACCCTAACACCCCTCCAGCCACCAAATTCAGCGTGTAGGTACCTTATGGCCCGACTAGGGTTCATGCAAAAATTAAGGATGAACGGATGAACGGATCTATGATTTGAGAAAGCGTTTCCGACCTTTAAATGGCCCTATGGGGGCCGTTCTGGTGATTGGAGTAGTTCTAGTTACCCTCTGACCATGAAACTTATAGGATAGGTGCTCCATGTCCCGATGAAGGGCCACACAAAATTTGGAAATGATTGAGCGTAGGGTTTGGTCGTATGGGTCCGATTTGCGATCAATGGTCACCGTTTCACGATCAAGTCCCAGTTTTGGTGGACGAGTGTAGAAAAATATATTAAACCGTCACCGCAAATTTGGAATAAATCCGACCGCTGGAACTCCTGGTATCCCGGTTTCATTTGTAAGTGCCAGATTCCAATTCTAGCATTGGTGGGGTACATTTGGCTAGTGCCAGATCCCAGTTCTGGGTGTCCATTGGGTCCGTAGTCCACGATGGACCACAAACCCAGTGAGATCTATGATTTCCTAGACTTTCAGATTTTTCTGACCCTCCTCGGTCATTGGGCGGCTCACACGGGCTGTTGTTAAGTGTAAACAGGCCCTCTGGCTTGGCGGGCCGCACTTGGTCCAATCATGACCCGACTAGTCTACATTAATGGTAAAATCTAAGTTGATTAACTCGTGGTACCTCACCACGAGTGGTTTAAATGAATGGTCCTTCGGCAAATCCTACGTGGACACCCCAAGACACCGTGCTGGTTGGATAGTTACAATCTACCCCCCTTATAAATAAATTTCGTCATCAAAATTTGTACCTATTCGTATTACTGAAGCAGGTTGGGGTAATACTTGCGGACTTCTGCCTCTGTCTCCCAAGTGGCCTCTTCTTCGTCGTGATGGGTCCATAGTACCTTGACCAATGGGATGACCTTGTTGCGTGGGACCTGCTCCTTCCTGTCTAATATTCGAGTGGGTCGGAGAATATATGTGACATCTTCCTTGAGTTCCACATGCTCCCACTTGATGATGTGTGAAGGATCGGGAACGTACTTCCTCAACATGGATATTGGAATATGCTATGCACTCCGGCGAGTGGCGTAGGTAGGGCCAAGCGATAGGCAACCGCCCCAACCCGGTCTAAAATTTGGAAGGGCCGATGAATCGGGACGTGAGCTTTCCCTTCTTGCCGAAGTGCAAAACACCCTTCATTGGGGAGATTTTGAGAAATACATGGTCCCCTGCTTCAAACTCTAAGTCCCTCTGTCTCGTGTCGGCAGAGCTTTTCTGTCTGCTTTGAGCCGTCAAGGGGCGGCGCCGGATAATTCTAATCTTCTCAGTCGTGACTCGCACCAAATCCGGTCCTAGCAAACTCTTCTCACCGATCTCTTCCCAACAATGCGGGGCTCGGTACAGACGCCCGTACAAAGTCTCATAAGGCGCCATGCCGATGCTAGCCTGGAAGCTATTGTTGTAGGTGAACTCGGCATATGGGAGACAATTGTCCCAACTCTCCTTAATATACAGCTTAACCAAATCATCGGCGGAGTTAGAAGTCTTGATTGGCAGAAAATGGGCTGATTTGGTGAGCCTGTCCATAATCACCTAGATCGAGTCATGCCCCTTTCTAGTCTTAGGCAACCCGGAAATGAAGTCCATAGATATGAAGTCACATTTCCATTCAGCTATGGGCATTGGTTACAGAAGGCCCGGTGGTCGGCGATGTTCAGCCTTGACCTGTTGACAAGTGAGGCATCAGGACACATACTCCGCTATTTTCTTCTTCATGTTATCCCACCAATAGTTCCGCTTTAAATCCCGGTACATCTTCGTACTACCAGGGTGCATCGCCAACTTAGAGTTGTGAGCGGCATCTAGGACTTCCTCTCATAGTTCCTGAAGATTTGGAACACAAAGGCGGCCCTGGTACCGCAATCCCCCATCCTTTCCAACTCTCCACTCGTACTTCACATTATTCCTTGCTCTTTCCCTCATATTCTACAGTAACTCATTGCCCTCCTGGGCTTCAATGATTTTGCTGTCAATCATTGGCTGGGCTTGAAGGTGGGCTACTACCTCGTACGACTCCTCCACGGTTAGCTTCATGTCGAAGTCCCGTACAAATCCTACTATGTCTCACTCTCTCACCATCAGCGGGGCCATAAATTCGATTGTCTTCTTGCGACTCAAGGCGTCTGCCACCAAATTCACCTTGCCAGGGTGATACGAGACGTCAAACTTGAAGTCCTTCAAAGTCTCCATCCAGCGACGTTGCCTCATGTTCAGGTCCTTCTGGGTGAAGATATATTTGAGGCTCTTGTGATCAGAAAAGAACTCAAACTCCTCACCATAGAGATAGTGTCTCCATATCTTCAATGCGAACACCACTGCTGCGAGCTCGAGGTCATGGGTGGGGTAGTTCTCTTCATGCTTTCTTAGTTGTCGAGATGCGTAAGCAATTGCCCTATACTTTTGCATGAGTACACACCCCAAGCCCATATGAGAGGCGTCCGTATAGACAGTGTACTTGACCCCTTGCTCAGGAAGCACAAGCACAGGTGCCGAAGTCAATTTATCTTTCAACTCTTGGAAGGCCGCTTCCGCCTTCTCATTCCAGGAAAACTTGAGGTCCTTCTGTGTCAGCTGGGATAGTGGTCGAGCTATTTTTGAAAAGTCTCTAATGAACCTTCTATAATAACCGACGAGACCAAGAAAACTTCTCACTTCTATAACCGACTTTGGTTGCTTTCAATCTTGCACGGCCGCTACCTTGGCGAGATCCACTGATATTCCTTCCTTGGACACTACATGTCCCATGAATTTGACCTCCTCCTTCCAGAAGTCACACTTTTTGAATTGCACAAACAGTTGATTCTTCTCAAGTGTTTCCAAGACCGCTCTTAAATGTTCTTCGTGTTCTCCACGGTTCTTTGAATAAATCAAGATGTCGTCAATGAATACAATGACGAATCTGTATAAGAACGGCCTGAAAACCCTATTCATGAGATCCATGAATACCGCTGGAGCATTGGTAAGCCCAAACGACATAACTAGGAACTCAGGTTCTGAATGCCGTTTTCTGTATATCCTCATCCCTGACTCGTAGCTGGTCGTATCCTGATTGTAGATTGATTTTTGAGAAAAATTGAGCACCCCTCAGCTGATCAAACAAGTCGTCAATTCTGGGCAATGGGTATTTGTTCCGAACCGTCACCTGGTTCAGTCTCCTATAATCTACACATAATCGCAACGTGCCGTCCTTCTTCTTCACAAATAAGACTGGGGCTCCCCATGGAGTTACACTGGGTCGAATAAAGCCTGACTTTAGCAATTTGTCAATTTGGGACCTTAGTTCTTCCATCTCACATGGGGGCATGCGATAGGTAGGCAAGGAGATGGGCTTGACACCCGGAGTCAGATCGATCGTGAAGTCTATCTCACGTCGGGGAGGAAGCCCAGGTATGGGCTTAAACACGTTAACAAAATCTTGGACTACGGGAGTGCATGTGAGTGAGGGTTCATCACAACCCTTCTCCAATGAAGCATAACACAAGACCCTACGATCGTGGCTAACCCGGACTGGGAATGTGAGGGAAGTGTCGTCTTCTTCGTATATTTCTACTGTCAAAGTGTCACAGTCGATCTCCGCCTTCATCTTAGTCAACCAGTCCATGCCCAGGATGACGTCATAACGGAAAAGCTTGGTCACTATCAAATCCACACGTGCCACCTTGCATCCCAAATCAATGGGGCAATCACCACATATCCTTGTCGCTTCTGAGAAAGTACCGGCGGTGGTAATGATCTTCACTCCAACGGAGGGAGTAGAGTGTAGCCCTAGACGCTTGACGGCTGTATGCTATATAAGAGAAGCAGTAGATCCAGTGTCCACTAAAAGAAATATGAGAGTACCTTGAATATGGGCCGTCACCTCAAAGGCCATAGGAGTGGGGGTGAGTACATCTTGGGCCTCTGCCGCTAATGCATGGACTCGTGCCTGCTGAGGTAGGTTTGGCTACTGCATGGGCCGTTGTGGTGGCCTAACTTGAGGTGCAGGAGGACGGTGAAACTGTGGGCTAGGCCCCATCGTCCGTAGGGGTGAAATCTGCAATGCCTGCTGTGGAGGCCTGTTGTTGCATTGAGGTGGCGTGAAGCCGAGGTCCCTCATTCTTGTGAAACAGTAGGGTTCGGAGTGACCCACCCTCTTGCAATAGTTGCATATCTGGGTCGGTCGTGCAGAAGGGGCCGGTGTGACAACTAGTCGGGGCGGAGAGTTAGGGCACGGCCGTTTTCCTACAAAAGAATAGGACAGTCCCTCTATCCTTCTTCCCGGCCCCAACTGTGAACGGTTCTGTACGACTCGTTCCTCATCCTGCTCAGCCCGTATAGACATCTCCACAAGCTCGACATAGGTCCTGAGGTTCATGCAGCATAATTTGGAACGGATGCCGCTCCTCAGCCCTGTTGTGAACCGTCTCATCTTGATTGCTTTGCTGGCGATCATTTCAGAAGCGTAGCGTGAGAGTTCGGTGAACCGGTTCTCATATTGCGCCACGCTCATTCCACCTTGTTGCAAGCGGAGGAACTCATTTTCCCTCTCGTGCTAATACGACTAAGGGATATACTTCTCGTTGAAACGGGCCTCGAACGCCTCCCACGTACATACGTAGCCCTCAGGAATGGTCCAGAGGACGCTCTCCCACCGCAAGTCCGTCTCTTTCTCAAAGAGGTAGGAAGTGAGCTCGACGTTCTCTGCCTCGGAACAGTGGAGGGGCCTAAGCAGCTTGACGACCCGGTTATGCCAATACTCCGCTTCCTCTGGGCGGTGGGTGCCAACAAAGGTAGGCAGCCTATGCCTCTGAAACCGCTCATATAAGTTGTTTGCATTGATCGCGGGCGTGGCCATGACGGGTAGTTCCGGTTGTGGTATGCCCATATTTTGGGCCAAGGCCCCCATCATAGTGGCCATCATGTGTTGCTGGTGTTGCATATTAGCGGCCATCGTTTGTTGTTGTTGTTGCATAAGGTGCAATATCTGGCCCATTTGCTCCATGGCCATAGGTAGAGGGGGTATGGGTGCCGCGGCCTGCGGTGGCGGAGCATTTGGGGCCGCCTCCTGGGTTGTGCTACCCGTGTTTTGGGAACCACTCCCCCCTTGTGGGCCTTGTTGTTCATCGGGAATTGGGTTCCTATTAACCCGACCGCCATGAGGGAGGCAGATGTATCGATCCTCCGGTCACAGAGGCATTTCCTGAAAGAACGTCCTTGGATATGTTAGATACTAGAATATTGATCGTTCCAAGGTCATGCGTAAATCCAGGGAATCCATACATATTCTACTCATGCCCACAAACAACCATGCACACAAGCATTCTCATGGCAACAAGAAATTTTTAAAGCAATCCATACATTCTCATTAATTTCGAAATGCCATTGACATGGCTAGTTACATGTTACAGCATGGATTATAAGTACTACTAATATGCTAGATGAAACGAACATGCAATCGAATTAAGCAAAGGTCCTAACTATTTCAACACACAAGAATTAGACCTAAACAACTCAAAGCAAACTACTAGTTGCCAGTAAGACGGTGCTGCTACTCGTCTGAGTCGGGCGAAAGTGGAGGTGCCTCTTCTCCTTTGCTGCAACAAATCAGGGCCTTTATGGCCCGGTACCTCTTCTTGTTCCACTTCTCCTGCTTTGCTTGGTTCGTCTCAATCCTTACTTGGTTCTCCTCAATTTTAGCCATCCTAGTGTCGAGTGCCTCCAAGTGTCCAACCACATCTGGAGCGGCAAGGGATCCACCGCCAACTCCTTCAGTTCCCTCAACCTCGTCTCCGCCTTCATTTTCCTCCTTGTCCTCACCCTCTTTACCATCATCGCTCTCTTCTTCCCCCTCACTGGCGTCCCTGTACTGGTCGATGCGGGCCTGTCACTGTTTCGGGCCTATCTTCATCTTGTTCAGCGTATCATCATTCAATAGCTCTGTCCGCACCGGTCTTCCATCAGATCCGCCCACACCATACCATTGGGCCAACTAACAGACCAAACGGCCAAATGGAAGGCATACATCCTTCCGCTTCAACCTTGCGGCCCATACAATCTGGTGAAGGATTACGCTAGGGAGGCACACATCCGCACCTCGCCCTACCTAATACAGAAACTCCACCATGTATCAGGAGCACTCACTGCGGTTTCCTAACCTGGGGTAGACATTATGGGTGCAAATGTAATGAAGGACCCGGTATTCCGTGATCAAGTTGGATGAGTTCAGGCCCTGCCCTTGCTCACCTCGATTCCATTTGGCAACCTGCCCACACAAGAAGCGGGTCCGCTCGTCGCGCGCCTGACTTGATTTCAAGTTTTTCTCGTTAATCTGTACCTCGCCCTGAGGCACTCCGAGTACGTCGGCAATGACCTTCACCCCAATCGGAATCCTCTTGCCTCCTACTATCAGATCAAAGCCCAGTGGCTCAAATTCAGGGTTTCCAATCTGCAGGTAAAAAGCCCTAACTCACCCAGCATCCGCCTGGTAATTCCCGTAAAATATTGGACCCTAATCCTTGTCCACAAGGTGGCTAATTATGGGGAATTCTTCAAATATATGCTCCACCACGGAGGCTTCGAAGGCGACACGGCGCACGAGGAAATTTCCCGTATCTTCCACTGGCGGTTGAGAGGTTCGAATCGCGAAAACCCCTCGTGAGTCGTTCTTGTGCTTGGATCAAACTTTTGAGACCGCCTTCCCCTTTGGATCAGCCCTTTGCTTGTTCCGTCTTTCTCGGCTCAGCGGTCGCCGGACTTTTCTTCCCCATGAGCGAAAAGATCATCGAGATGGAGAAGAATGAAGCAACGGTGGTAAGGAAGGTCATTCTTTGGCTAGGACAAAGGGAGGGTGAGAGAAATGTGGTTGGGTTTGGTGGATGAGATTTGAAGAAAATTTGTGGGTTTTGTGGATAGGCCTTAAGAATGGGTATAGGAGTGGATCTTGAAAATGATGGATAAGGAAAATGAAATGTGGAAGGAGTTTGTGAGAATGGAGTTGTCAGGATGGGAAGTGGGAAAGGATTTGGAGATGGAAAATGTGGAGGAGGAGAAGATGGGTTTGAAGAGATGGGGGTTTGGAGAAATGAAGTGGGATGGTTTTCAAAGAAAAAGGAAAAATGGGTAGGGTGGAAGAAGAAGATGATAGAGTTGATGTTTGGATTTGAGGAATGGAAAGGGAGATTTTAGGGATTTGGAAGAATAGAGGATGGAGTAGGGTGGAAAAGTGAGAGGGGAAGAGTGGATGGGTTTTAATGAAAGGGGAAAAAATGGAGTTGAGAGTTGTGAAGAAGAAGAAGATGAGTTGAAGTAAATCTAAAATGGGAGATGGAGAGAGGAAGGAAAATGGGTGTTGGGGTTTTGGAGTGGGTTAGAAGGGGTGGAATGGGTTTAGAAGGGGTGGAATGGGCTTTAAACACCCCTATTTAGCAAGAAGGGTGGGCCCCACACGTGTTTGCAAGGCTAGGAGAGAGGGAACCCACGTTTTTAGGTCCGGCGTAGGCTGCGCCGCAGCCAGCATAGGCAATGCCGCTCTCTGGACGACCGGCGTAGGAAATGCCGTTCTTGGTGTGGGCACGCCGCCCCTCTGGCTCGGCCGACGTAGGCGACGCCGCTCTCGTTGTGGGCACGCCGCACTCCTGACTACCCGACGTAGGGAACGCCACTCCAGGCTTGGGCACGCCTCCCTCTAGCTCGGCTGGGGTAGGAGGCTCCGCTCTCGGCGTGGGCACGCCACACTCCTGACCACCCGGCGTAGGGAACGCCGCTCCAGGCGTGGGCACGCCGACCCTCTGTGCATCCGGCGTAGGGAATGCCAGTTCCGGCGTAGGCTACGCCACTGCCTGGTTTGACTCGCTTATTTTGCTATTTCATGGGCACCTGTAAGGCCTCCAAAAAAGTACCATATATGAATTTGGGGTAGGAGAAGCCGATCTACGCAATGGGTGTAGTGGTTTTACGAGATTTCTCCCGGTTAGTGACAAAATCCCAGTTTTATTCCAGTTTCACTATTTTTCAGTAAACTTTCATTTACCCATAACTCTTTATCCCCAAATGGGTCTAATCTATCAAATTTGGCCTGATATTCACTCATTTGGTTTAGGACAATGGTTTTGACTGTCAAATCATTTAGTCTCCGGCTCGTTTCTGCCTATGGGCTGAGGTTTTGCAAGACTCCCGGACTCATTCTCTAGCATCGCTACCTTCTCTTGCTACACATTCTTAACTCCTTGAAAGTCCTACCTTATGTCTATAAATGTCGGTCCAGGGTCTGTAATGGTTCCTAGTATTCTAAGTATCTGTCGCGTTTCCTCTAGAGTCAGTGAACACGTTGGTGAGTTCATAACCCATGGCCCAAGGGATTCCAAACTATTTCTTTGATACCAACTTGTAATGCCCTAGAAATTGGGGGTCGTGTATATAATCAACTCCCGAGTTCCCGGGGTCACTTGTGACCGGTTTTCATTAATGTGCGTTTAATCTGGTTAGTTGCGCAAATCTGGAATTTCCTGGAACATGAAGAATCACCACCATAAGTCTACTGAAATGAAAGAGACCAAAAACATATACATATATATACAGGTCCAAAAGAATAAAGGGGCACATAACGCTACTCAACAAAATCACAAAAGAATAATATGTCCAAAAAGAATAGAACTGAGTCCACAGCTCAGCGATCCGATCCCGCCTCTCCAGCTGCCTGGAAACCATCCATCAGTTGGAAGTATGACAGCTCCTCCTCGTCAAGAATATTGTTGCCATGCTCTATCTGCTCTGCATCCCCTGCATCTATGAGAGAGTCTGGTTGGTGTTTTAGAACATCGTCTCAGAGTGGGAGTGAGTGATCAACTCAATGTGTACTATTAGTCTTAAGTTATAACGGGCATTAATTGTAATATAATCTTAATGAAAAGCAGTCAATCATTAACACCTATAACTCTTATTAAATGTGCATGCAATACGATGATATGATGCATGCCCTTGCCACAACGCTCCCTCGAGCAACTCTATCTAACGATCGCATATGGCAACACTCCCTCAGAGCGACCTCAACTGTGGAGTTATCACCCTAACTAATGCAATGCAATGCAATCATGTTAGCCGAGTTATTAATTAAGTCCATTCATCCAGCAGATTGGGGAATCTGATACACCCTACGTATCAATGTCATAAGCTGGTTGCGATGCCAAGGCCCTATCAACGCTTGAGGCCGAGTCCCCACGGTCCGTGATCCCGTCGGGGTCCTCATCCCCGACTCCAAGTACATGAGGAGTGCCGATAGGAAAGGGATCGCTTGCGGTCACTACGGGGAGGCCCTGTACTGTTCACTCCCCAAGTATAGGGTTGTGATGTAGTAATAATCTCGGTGAGACCGAGGTCGAATCCACAGGGACTGAAACCTGTACGTTATCTGGAACTAACTAGGACTAGAACTAAGATAAGATGAATTTTAAACCAAGTATGATTTGAGGAATAATGGTGAAATAGTAATGTAAAACTTTAAGAAATTCAGAGGAAGGGAGACTAGGGATTCAGAGGATCCACTTGTAGAGATCAGGGAGATCTTATGCCTGTATCACAAATTATGGAAATTAAATGAACTGATGTTGATATAGTTTTCAAGAGATGAGAGGTATATGAATTAGAATGGATTCCATCACCAAACCATGCCCAGGAGACAAAGCAAACAAAAGAATTAAACTAATTACCAACCAGTCAACATGTTTATGAAGATTAGGAAGGGTACCGTCATCCAACCATGCCCAGGAGACGATGGTAAACAACAGGGCTTCCTGACGTCATAAACATTAAAAGGAAAAGGAAATACTCAAAGCCATTGCAGACCCATTGTAATTTCAGTCACAACAGACCATTAAAAACTAAAAATATTCCTTTAATAAAACAAATATCAAATTCAATTCATAATTAAAACCAAATTAAAAACATCAAATTAAATCTCCCATCCCACTACAAGCTTCACCCCTTAGCCCTAGCTAAGGGGTTTAGCCTAGCATGGATAGAGTAAAATCCATGAATTTCATAAAAAGAAAGTAGAAATAAAAAATAAAAAATTCTTGAAACTTTTTTTTTCTCCCTGTGCTCCACACCCAAGCTCCCTGCTCCAAGCTCTCCCACGTCCTGATGATCTCCTTCTCTCCTTCTCCTCTTTCCTTTTTATAACAGTAGCCAGGGAAGTGACCTACTGGGAGTCGGCTGCGGAGGCTTACGCAGCAACAGAAAAACGCAACTCCCTTGCGTTTAGAAAGGCTTTTTCGGATGCTGGTTGCTTGGTGGGGCCCCTAATCGACGCTGTGTTGGAAATCCAGTCCATCCATTGTCTTCTCCTCGGAATTTTGACAAGAGATGGAGCGTTTTGGTCGTTCGTTGATGCAGCCCAAGGAAGCAGTCCTTGTTGTAACAGCAGCAGACGGTCATCTGTTGATTGTTGTAGCGGGCGCGTTTGCACATATGATCACAAACCGTCGACTAGGGTTTGACCTTCTCAAGCTCATCTTCATGACAGATGGTCCAGATCAATGATCTGATCATCAGTGGTGGGCCACTACTTCCCGGAACGTCCGGTTTTCGCGGACGTTGCGAAGCAGTCTCCCTGCGCTTGCGCTGGCAAGTCCAGTGGGCCCCACTTTGATGTTTGTGATGAAATCCAATCCGTCTATTGGAATCACGTAAAAAAACGGTCAGATATGGACGGTTTGACTAAGTTTTGGTGTGGTCCACTTGATCGATCTTAACACCGTCCGAACTGCGCTCGAACGGCCAGATTTCACTCCTCGCAACTGTTCGAAATTTTGCCACCTAGGCAGGGGTGAAAAGTGCCACATGGAGCTAATGGACGGTCTGGATCAGACCTTTGATCAGTGATGGTGACCCACAAGCAGCCACCGACGACCCTGCTTGCGACCTCTGTTTAAAAACAGAGATTTTCGTTTGAAATTCGGTCAGAGACGGTTTGACCGTCTCTGGCTCTAACCGTGCACGGCTAGTGTACACATACACTATGCTCATGCATTTCATATGGGGTCCACTGCAATGGTTATGAGAGATCCAATCCATCTATCTCTTTTGTCAGCTTATTTAAAGGGTCGAGACTTGATTTGAAGCTGATCCAAGTGCCAGGTGGGCCCCGGTTTGATGATTCATGGGCTGATCTAGCCGTTGGGCCACCTCTATAGCGATCCGGGAGCTGAAATTCAACATGTACGGTTCATTTATGGTCCTCAGGCCCTGTATGAAGTTTTAGGCCGAATAGATGGTGGAAACCCAGTGATCTTGTGCTCTGGCTGACTTTCAGGCCACTTGAGCTCCACTTTCTCAATTTTCTCGAATCTCTGGTGTAAGAATCTGCCGATCTTGGTCCCCTGGAATCCAGTCCATGGCCTTGGTGAATTCCGAGCGTTAACTTCATCCTTTTAGCGTCCTTTTCGGTCCAAGCTTGCAATTATATCACGAACATGATTAAAAATAGGGCATTAAATGGTCTCATGTCCGTAAATCCAGGCAGGAATTGGGGTCTGATATGCAATATTTAACTCTCAACACAACCCCCAACCAGCATTTTGCTAGTCCCGAGCAAAATATGTGAAAAATAAATTGAGAAATACAGGACAATCTCTATGAACTCGAGTGAATTTTGAAGAATGATTCAGATATGAGAAATCTAAGATTCATGAATGTTGATTATCAATTTCTCTTGGCCTCTCATGCGCGGTGAATTTCATAATCAAGTTCAAATATTAATCTATAAACTAGAATAATTCTAAACCTTGAGTTCCATGGGTGTATAGTGAAATCTCGGCCTATCATCATTAAGAGATCAAATTGTCGATTTCATGATATCATTGGTAACCAACAAGAGTACTCAGGTCAACCATCTGAACTAAAACTTGTCTCATAGATCAACTTTTCATTCTAACATCTTTTGATTATTTTCATTAAAAGAAATGCCAAGAAGGTGAATCAAATCATCACCTATAGGGAGCAAACCTATGGTGAAGTTTGTTCACCCAACCCTTTCCGCAGGCAGCTATCTTGTAACTGGGTATTTTCTTTTTCTTCAATCGATCATGACAGGCAAATTTTTCAGGCTAGTTCCTTCCATGTTTAGTGATTACCAAGTTAATCCTTCAATATTAACTGAAATCTCAATGTGTAAGCGAGATGTGACATGTGAAATCATGACTCAATCAATGTTTACAACTTCTAATCATGGATTAATAATTCAAACTTAACTATGAAATCTAACGGACAACTGAATCCAAGAGTAGTATATCACCAACATCGCATATCCTGTAATTTCTAAATCAAGAATGGTCGTCAAATCTCTTCGAATTCACCAGAAAGTCCAGAAAAAATTTAAAAATTTTCACAATTTTTACTCAAGACCAAGAAAACACTGATTAGGTTACCTAATCTCCCACCCCCAACCTAAAATCTACATTGTCCTCAATGTAAAAGATGCAAACATGCAATGCACATGGGACAACGAAAGTACATGAGAAGTGATGGGAAGATAATACCTAGGTAACGAGTCGAGAGAGACTTTTCCATAGAGATCTCAACATGAGAGCGGGTCAGCACAAGAGTAAAACCAATCGAAAGTAAAACAAAAATAAAAATCCTACCTATACCACTTTCGCAGGTGCTCTCAATTGCATTTAGCGTATGCAACAAGCCTTTAAACCCCTAGGTTGCCCCTAGTGGACGAGTTGTAGTCTCGTGAGGGTTTACAGTAATGTTACCCACAAACATTAAACTAGAAAAATGAAATGGAAAGTTGGGTTTTAACTCACCCAAACCTAACTGTTTGTATACCGAGTAGGGAATCAGATTGACGCTCGCTCCTAAGTCAAGAAGTGCGTGATCAATTCGATGGTTCCCGATTACACATGATATGGTTGGGCTACCGGGATCCTTGAATTTTTGCGGCACGTCTTGCTTCAGGATGGCACTCACTTTTTCAGTCAAGAAAATCTTCTTTTGAATACTCTGCCGTCTTTTGGTCGTGCATAGGTCTTTCAGAAATTTTGCATATGAAGGAATCTGGTTTACGACATCAAGTAGAGGAATGTTGACTTTTACTTGTTTCAACACCTCCAGAATATCCTGAGAGTTAGAAAGACATTTTGGTGCAACCAACCGTTGGGGGAACGGAGCAACTGGCTTCTCTAGAAGTTCCGGTTCTAATTTTTGTGGGGTATCACTAGATCCATCATTATTGTCCTCTTCTGGTTCTTGAGGTTTTTCAGGCCTAACCGGAAGGGTTTTATCAATGATCTTCCCACTCCTAAGAGTGGTGATGGATTTAGCGTGCCCCATTTGATTTGAGGAGCTGGGATCATTTATCTCATACTGCGGTTTAGGATTGGGGAGAGGTTGTGCAGGAAGCATCCCCTTTTCTATAACCGTCATACGAGAATCTATCTTTTGCATAAAATCTGTTAGTCCTCGCATCGCCTGAGTCAGCTCTTGTATGGGATTTTGAACCGGTTCTTCTTGAGGTTTCCCTTGATTTGGATTTTGATTGAGAAAACCTTGGGGGGTAGCCGTTTGCCCATTTCTCCAACTAAAGTTTGGATAAGTTTTCCAACCAGGATTGTACGTGTTGGAGTTAGGTCCAGTAAAAGGTCTTTGATAGTTGTTTACGGCATTGGCTTGTTCATTCAACACTCCTCGAAAGGCAGATATTGTAGGACAGTTTTCAGTTGTGTGAATGTTGCAATCACAGATGCCGCAAACAATTTCATTAACCTTATCCTTCTTTCCTTCCATGGCCTCGACTCTTCGTATGAGATTAGTCACTTTAAAATTTACATCATCCTCTTCTTTCAGGAGATATACTCCACCTTTCTCCTTAGATTGAGTTGGCCTAGACGTGGTATTTGATTTTGGGTAATGGTCCCAAGATTGTGCATTTTCGGCAAGTCTATCGAGATAATCCCATATCTCATCGACCTCTTTATTCATGAATTCTCCATTACACATTGTCTCGACTAGTTGGCGCATGGAAGATGTCAGTCCATCATAGAAAAAATTTGTAATGCGCCACATTTCAAAACCGTGTTGTGGGCATGAACTGACAAGATCCTTGAACCTTTCCCAACATTGGTAGAATGTTTCATATTCCTTTTGGGCGAAGTTCATGATTGCTTTTCTGAGGGTAATTGTTTTATGGTGTGGGAAAATTTTCTTTATGAATTCCCTCTGCAAATCATTCCATGTGCCAATGGATCTAGGACGCAGTGAATGTAACCACGTCTTAGCCTTCTCTTTCAAGGAAAAAGGAAAGAGTTTCAGCCTGATTGTATCCTCGGATACATTGGGAAAGTATAAGGTGGCTATAATCTCATCGAACTCTTTCAAATGTAAGTATGGGCTTTCAGATTCAAGCCCATGGAATTTAGGAAGGAGTTGGATAACTCCTGGCTTGATGTCCATCTGTCCTGTGTTTTCAGGAAAAATCATACATGAGGGCGTACTCACCCCCGCCGGTTGTAAATAATCTCGTAAAGTACGAGGCGGGGGTGCTTGATGCACCTCATTCTCATCATGTGTTTCCTCATCCCTGTGGTGAGGTAGTGCTTGAGGTTGATTTGCAGCCATAACCTCAATTAACTCAGGGGAATTCGAGCGGTGTCTAGTCCTGCGATGGACAGTTAACCCCTCAACTAATCCTCCTTCGGTCAAGAGACGTCGAGTGTTGTCACGGGCCCACTTGGGCATGAAACACTCGCAGCCCTCAATCAAATTCTAAACCTAATTCTAAGAAAGAAAATGAAAATCTAGAGAGAAAGAGAGAGTTGGAAGGAGATTACCAAATTGAAGTCCCTAAGTTAAAACCTGTAAAATAAAACGAAACAAGTTAGTTTCTAAAGATAATAGGCCTAAGAGTAGAAAATTCCTAAGAAGAAGAATAGCAAAAGAGAAATCCTAAAAAGGAAAGTAGGAATCTCTAAATAATTTAGGAAAATTCTAAACTAGAAAGTAAGTGAATAATGAAAGAGATAGAAAGTAGAAGTCAGAAAGAGCTTACTGAGTTAGAAAACCTACAAAACAAGAGGATTAGTTTCTAAATAGAAAATCTAAAAATAGAAAATTTTCTAGAAATATAGGAAATAAGGTTAGATTCTAGAAGATTTAGAATTAGAAACTTCCTAAAAAGGAAGACAAATCCTACTAAAATAGAAAGGAAAAAATTAGAAAGAATGTTACCAATTTAGAAGTCTATCAAAAAGTCTACAAAACAAGACACTTAGGTTAGTTTCTAAAAAGAGAACAAAACCTAAGGAAATAGAAAGTTAGAAAAATCCTAATCTTACCCTTAATTCTAAGATTAATTAATTTCAAATTACGTAGCCGTCAATCCCCGGCAACGGCGCCAAAAACTTGTTCACTCCCCAAGTATAGGGTTGTGATGTAGTAATAATCTCGGTGAGACCGAGGTCGAATCCACAGGGACTGAAACCTGTACGTTATCTGGAGCTAACTAGGACTAGAACTAAGATAAGATGAATTTTAAACCAAGTATGATTTGAGGAATAATGGTGAAATAGTAATGTAAAACTTTAAGAAATTCAGAGGAAGGGAGACTAGGGATTCAGAGGATCCACTTGTAGAGATCAGGGAGATCTTATGCCTGTATCACAAATTATGGAAATTAAATGAACTGATGTTGATATAGTTTTCAAGAGATGAGAGGTATATGAATTAGAATGGATTCCATCACCAAACCATGCCCAGGAGACAAAGCAAACAACAGAATTAAACTAATTACCAACCAGTCAACATGTTTATGAAGATTAGGAAGGGTACCGTCATCCAACCATGCCAAGGAGACGATGGTAAACAACAGGGCTTCCTGACATCATAAACATTAAAAGGAAAAGGAAATACTCAAAGCCATTGCAGACCCATTGTAATTTCAGTCACAACAGACCATTAAAAACTAAAAATATTCCTTTAATAAAACAAATATCAAATTCAATTCATAATTAAAACCAAATTAAAAACATCAAATTAAATCTCCCATCCCACTACAAGCTTCACCCTTAGCCCTAGCTAAGGGGTTTAGCCTAGCATGGATAGAGTAAAATCCATGAATTTCATAAAAAGAAAGTAGAAATAAAAAATAAAAAATTCTTGAAACTTTTTTTTTCTCCCTGTGCTCCACACCCAAGCTCCCTGCTCCAAGCTCTCCCACGTCCTGATGATCTCCTTCTCTCCTTCTCCTCTTTCCTTTTTATAACAGTAGCCAGGGAAGTGACCTACTGGGAGTCGGCTGCGGAGGCTTATGCAGCAACAGAAAAACGCAACTCCCTTGCGTTTAGAAAGGCTTTTTCGGATGCTGGTTGCTTGGTGGGGCCCCTAATCGACGCTGTGTTGGAAATCCAGTCCATCCATTGTCTTCTCCTCGGAATTTTGACAAGAGATGGAGCGTTTTGGTCGTTCGTTGATGCAGCCCAAGGAAGCAGTCCTTGTTGTAACAGCAGCAGACGGTCATCTGTTGATTGTTGTAGCGGGCGCGTTTGCACATATGATCACAAACCGTCGACTAGGGTTTGACCTTCTCAAGCTCATCTTCATGACAGATGGTCCAGATCAATGATCTGATCATCAGTGGTGGGCCACTACTTCCCGGAACGTCCGGTTTTCGCGGACGTTGCGAAGCAGTCTCCCTGCGCTTGCGCTGACAAGTCCAGTGGGCCCCACTTTGATGTTTGTGATGAAATCCAATCCGTCTATTGGAATCACGTAAAAAAAACGGTCAGATATGGACGGTTTGACTAAGTTTTGGTGTGGTCCACTTGATCGATCTTAACACCGTCCGAACTGCGCTCGAACGGCCAGATTTCACTCCTCGCAACTGTTCGAAATTTTGCCACCTAGGCAGGGGTGAAAAGTGCCACATGGAGCTAATGGACGGTCTGGATCAGACCTTTGATCAGTGATGGTGGCCCACAAGCAGCCACCGACGACCCTGCTTGCGACCTCTGTTTAAAAACAGAGATTTCCGTTTGAAATTCGGTCAGAGACGGTTTGACCGTCTCTGGCTCTAACCGTGCACGGCTAGTGTACACATACACTATGCTCATGCATTTCATATGGGGTCCACTGCAATGGTTATGAGAGATCCAATCCGTCTATCTCTTTTGTCAGCTTATTTAAAGGGTTGAGACTTGATTTGAAGCTGATCCAAGTGCCAGGTGGGCCCCGGTTTGATGATTCATGGGCTGATCTAGCCATTGGGCCACTTCTATAGCGCTCTGGGAGCTGAAATTCAACATGTACGGTTCATTTATGGTCCTCAGGCCCTGTATGAAGTTTTAGGCCGAATAGATGGTGGAAACCCAGTGATCTTGTGCTCTGGCTGACTTTCAGGCCACTTGAGCTCCACTTTCTCGATTTTCTCGAATCTCTGGTGTAAGAATCTGCCGATCTTGGTCCCCTGGAATCCAGTCCATAGCCTTGGTGAATTCCGAGCGTTAACTTCATCCTTTTAGCGTCCTTTTCGGTCCAAGCTTGCAATTACGTCCTGTATCACGAACATGATTAAAAATAGGGCATTAAATGGTCTCATGTCCGTAAATCCAGGCAGGAATTGGGGTCTGATATGCAATATTTAACTCTCAACATGTACCCCAGCGTAAGCCGACAGCTCGGACATAGTGTCCCATTCCACCATGTCCGTCTCACGAGACTATGGACCCTTTACGGTCTAGGTATCAATGGGTCACAATGGTTGTAAGGTGTTTTAGGTTTCATACATAGGTGAGCAAACAGGGTTGGCAAACAAGGTTAGTCAGGCCGTAAGCTAGACCGCATGAGTCAGGCAAGTGTGAGACGAATGACCTCGGGCACAAGGGACCCATGTAGTCGAACTACAGCCACCCGAACACTCCCGTCCAATCAACGAGTCTAGCCCTAGCGTAGTCCTACTGATGGGACTACCATCTCTCTCAGGTTCTTGACCAACCCAGAAGGGTAAGGGGATCTACAACATGCCCACTACTCATGTTATCAACTAGCACATCAATATCATATTCTCATCCATCTCAACCCTACAAACGAATACTTCTATCAAGTAAGTAAATATCATCACGAAACAAGGTGCATGGGAGTGTGTGGGTTGTGTGAGGAAGTTAAACACTTCCTCCATCTTGAGAAATCATGACATGAGTACAAGTGTAAATAATCATATACACAATGAAGCATCACATATGAGGGAAAAGAATAAACAATCATGAACATATTATCATCCATACATAATATCATGTGAAAGGCAAGATCCACATCAAATTTGAGAGCTAAGCATGTACATCAAAACAATTCCAACAAACATATAATCCCTAGGGTTTCTCTAGAATTTCAAATACAACATTCAAGCATTCAAAATTATTAAACTCGTACTAAAATTGGTGTTAGGCCACCTAAGAACAATAGTCTGCACCTTGGATTCGATGGAGGCTTGGAAACGACCTAGGAGATGTGGATTTCAGGGTAGATCGTCCGGAATTCCTAAAACCAATCCTTGCATGTGAGAAATTTCATGTCAATCCTTTCTTAATACTCGGATCTCGAGAAGAAAAGGTGAGAGGTTCTTACCTAGATGGCCAACGGACGAAGTTGGGGTTGTGGTGGAGAGTTTCTTCTTGGAGGAGGGGTAGGGAGTTGAAAGGGTTGAGTTTCCTTGGCCTCACCTCGATTTAGGGTACTCCTTAGCTCTCTTTCACTCTCTCTACTCTCTTGCTCTCTCTTTACTCCCCTAGCAATGGTGGTTGTGGTAGGAGTTATGAGCCGTGAGAGGTTGGTTGTGGGTAGATGATGGAGGTTTACGAGGGAGGGGATTTAATGAGTGGAGGGTGTAGGAAGTTATGAGGGAGAGATTGTTGTTGGAGAATGGAGAAGGGTATGAGGGAGAGGGATGTTTGTTGTTGGAGAATGGTGGGAGAAATGAGATAAGAGCTAGGGTTTATTTTCCTAAAGTTGGGTCCTTTGGCCCCAAGATTCAACATCTTCCCAAAATAGCCTTATGGAACTCTTATTGGTGTTGGGGTGGCCCTAACACCCCTATGGCCACCAAATTCGGCGTGTAGGTGCCTTATAGCCCGATTAGGGTCCATGCAAAAATTGAGGACGAACGGATGAATGGATCTATGATTTGAGAAAGCGTTTCCGACCCTTAAATGGCCTTGTGGGGTCGTTCTGGTGATTGGAACAGTTCTGGCGGCCCTCTGACCATGAAACTTATAGGATAGGTGCTCCATGGCCCAATGAAGGGCCACACAAAATTTGGGAACGATCGAGTGTGGGGTTTGGTCGTATGGGTCCGATTTGCGATCAACGGTCACCGTTCCACAATCAGGTCCCAGTTTTGGTGGACGGGTGTAGAAAAATATATTAAACCATCACCGCAAATTTGGAAGAAATCCGACGGCTGGAACGCCTGGTATCCCGGTTTCATTTGTAAGTGCCAGATTCCAATTCTGGCATTGGTGGGGTGCATTCGGCTAGTGTCAGATCCCAGTTCTGGGTGTCCACTGGGTCCATAGTCTCCGATTGACCACAAGCCCAGTGAGATCTATGATTTTCTATACTTTCAAATTTTTCTGACCCTCCTCGGTCGTTGGGCGGCCCACACTAGCTGTTGTTAAGTGTAAACAGGCCCTCTCGCTTAGCGGGCCGCACTTGGTCCGATCATAACCCGACTGGTCTATATTAATGGCTAAATTTAAGTTGATTAACTCGTAGTACCCCACCACGAGTGGTTTAAACGAACGGTCCTGCGGCAAATCCTACTTGGACGTCCCAGGACACTGTGCTGGTTGGACGGGATGTTACAATTCTCCTCGTGCTTCTTCAGCTGTCTTGAAGTATAAGCGATCACTCTGTCATTCTGCATAAGTACACATCCTAGCCCCATCTAATTAGCTCCTGGAAGGCTGCTTCCATGTTTTCATCCCATGTGAATTGGGCGTTCTTCTTTGTCAGTTGGGTTAACGGTCGCGCAATCCTTGAGAATTCCTTGATGAAGCGCCTATAGTATCCTACCATGCCCAGGAAACTTCGAACCTCAGTGACCGTGGTAGGCTGTTCCCACTTAGATACCGCGTCCACCTTGGTGGGATCGACTACTATGCCATCGGCTTTCACTACGTGCCCCAGAAACTTTACTTCCTCTTCCCAGAACTCACATTTGGTTAGCTTAACATACAACTGATTCTCCTTTAGGGTACTCAGGACCATGCGTAGGTGTTGTTCGTGCTCCTCTTGGCTTTTAGAATAGATCAAGATATCGTCGATAAACATGATTACGAACAAGTCCAGGTACGGCATGAATATTTGGTACGTCAGGTCCATAAATACTATCGGAGCATTGGTGAGGCCAAAGGACATTACCAAGAACTCGTAGTACCAATAGCGAGTCCGAAATGCCGTCAAAGGGATATCGTCATCCCTGATTCTCAACTGATGATACCTTTGCCGTAGGTTGATCTTAGAGAAGTATCTGACACCCTTAAGCTGATTGAACAAGTTGTCAATGAGTGGCAGAGGGTACTTGTTCTTTATCATCACTTCGTTCAGACTCCTGTAGTCTATATAGAGATGCATCGACCCATCCTTCTTTTTTACGAAGAGGACTGGTGCTCCCCATAGGGAGACGTTGGGGCGAATGAACCCTTGAGTTAGGAGCTCATCTATCTGGCTTCTTAACTCTTCCATCTCATAAGGGGGCATGCGAAATGGAGACAACGATATAGGAGTGATCCCCGGTTTGGGATCTATGCAGAAGTCTATTGCTCGTCTAGGGGGCAACCCTGGTATCTCTTGAAATACTTCAGGAAAATCCCGTACTACTAATATTGGGTCGATGGTGGCCTCAACTGGCTCTGGTTCGCCTAAAGCTTGCAAGCTCTCGAATGCATCATGCTTATTTCTCTCCTTCACTGTAAATGAGACTTGCCCAGCGACGAATATAGTGACTGTTTTTTCACGGTAGTCCATCACTGCCCAAACTTGTGAAAGCCAATCCATACCGAGGATGATGTCGAATTGTCTAATAGGCATAATGATCAAGTCCACAGCTACTCTTCATGGTTTGTGAGGATTAGGGGACATGCTTTACATACTTTATTTGTTTCAACGAATTTACCCATAGGGGATGCTACTACTAGGGGGGCATGCATTCGGGTCGTATTCAATTCTAACTTGACGCAATAGTAGAGTTTATGAAAGATAAAGTTGTGCCAGATTTGAACAAGATGAGTACAGGGGTACCGTTGATGTGAGCTATACCGTGGATTGTCTGGAGAGGGTCCCCCTCAGCCTCTGTAGTAACGACTGCGTACATGCTGATAGGGGAAATCCTCTACTATGCTGAAGGTTCAGCTCTAGGCGGCTGAGGTCGGGGTGCCTCTATGGCTGCTACCTGGTTCGGTTGGGGCAATTTTACTAGTGGTGAGACACCCTCGTCTGCTATCCTCTTATAATAATAACAGATGGTGTGGCCGTCCCTCTTGCAATATTCGCAATGCTTCCTTGAGGGGCGCAAGGATGGGGCGCCTGCAGGTAGGATCCTAAACCTCCTCTCTACCATCTGCTGGGTAGGAGGTGCCTGCCTTGGCTTGCCCAAGTTGTCCCTAGTGGGGAGGGGGGGGGAGGGGAGTTCTCATGGTGCGCTCGAAATCCTTCTCGACCCGCATGGCTTTATCCACCATTTCCATAAAGTCTTCGAAGTCCCATACGCATAGCCACGACTGGATCCCCGGCTTGAGCCATTCCTTGAGCTTCTGTAGCTTGTACTCTGTATCTTCTAGGGCCTTGGGTACGAATCGGGAGAGTTCATCGAACCGTGCTTCATACTGGGTAATAGTCATGTTACCCTGTTCCAGCTTAAAAAACTGGGCTATCTTTTCATTTTTGCACGATCGGGGAAAATATTTCTCCAGGAACTTCATCCTGAATCCTTCCCATGTCCACGCATACACAAGTGGGACGCCACGGTGCACGCTCTGCCACCAATTTTTTTTCTTCCTCCTCCAAGAGATACGTAGCCAAATTAACCATCTGGGTGTCCAAACACTCCAATATGGTTTCATCATCTTGGTAACCCTAGCCAGCCAGTGCTCCTCTTGCACCGGGTCGGGTGCTCCTTCAAATGTAGGGGGCGGAGTCTTTGGAACCTTTCAAATATGTCCACGCCCCAAACATCTTCATCTCGTGACATCGCCCCACAGTTCCTATCTCGTAGGATCTCCATCATCAGAGCATGCGTAGCTTGCTGTTGCTGCATGAACGCAACCTACTGCTAATGTATGGCTGCCGCCATCTGCCCAAAGGCCGCGAACGCTGCTATCCTAGCCTGGGCATATACGGAAGCGTCATCTGAAGGCGTCCTGGCTGAAAGAAACACGAAGGCATACTCGATGGAATAACCTCAGGAGGAGGAGAATCCCCTTTGGCCTCGGACTCCATGTCTGGGTTTATGACTCTAGGAGGGAGGCCTGGTGTGTACACGGGGCTCCTCTCACGCTAGCATTCTGTCGGTGGGAGGGCTAGTATATCGATTGTGTGAGCTCGCTGTAACCGCAGTACAGGAGGCATATCTTCCCGTGAGGCCAGAACTTCACAGTTTAGACTTTAGCTGAGGGTTCTCCCAAGGTAACGGGGAAATGCGATAACATTTTAATGATGGGAGAAATGATGCGAAAGTAAGGGATCTGTTATCAAATTTCCTACTTGTAACTAAAATAGTAACTCCTAAGCCACATGACGTCCTATTTCCTTGTTTCAGGATGCCTATATGAAGTTACTAAGTTTGACAATCATTCCAACGGACTTTGGGGGGCCCTAAGTACAATGTTTCTATATTTTTTTTTATCCTAACTATCCTTAGGGAAATTTTCCTAAGTTTTTATTCTATCTAAGCCTTAACATGTTGATTCCTCATAAATTTTGTACTAGATATTGATTCCACAGCTTAGCTATCTCAGACTCCACTCTGATACCAACTTGTAACACTACGGTTTTTGGAACTCGAGTATAGAACTCGTTTCCTAAAAACCCGAGTGTTAATAATCATATAATTGACAACATTTCAAGATCAAAGTGAGATAGCATAATTAAGCATAAATAATATCATATAACCAAATATCAAGATTTTGGTCCACCTAGTTGGGGACCCTAATTACAAAATTCATAAGTTCAAAATGTGCCAAGATAAACTAGAAAAGAAACACTGCAACTACCGATTGAGTCCATAGTATTCCGTTGCGTCCTGGTGTGGCTCTGCCTCATAGTATCCTTCCTCCAATCCTACTGCCATGACCTCGGGACATGCACCGTAATCATCCCCGTAGCCATCTCACAAGCGTCTGGTTGCTGAGATGACCCATTCCAGACTGGTGGAAGTCGACCCATATGCTGAGGTGCCCACCAGTTTATGGTATGTTGGCCTCGCATTAGGATCGTCTAGCCGACTCTGTCGAGACTTGAGGCTGAGTTATAGCCACCATGCCACAGTCTGCCTAGAGGATCCATGACTGTTGGTAGTTCAAGGTTTGGCTAGAAGGTTGCCGAGTTAACTTCTTCAAGAGGAAACAAATTGTTTTAACACCTTGAAATAGCCCCAGCCTGGTGGTGGTCTGGGCATCACCACACTACTTGAAATTTGCATCCCATACTTGCCCGTTGACTGAAGGAGCGAGAGATCTCGGCGTCGACTATACCGGCTGTGATTAGGCCAGCCCGATCCTTGAGTCACTTAGGCGAATCTGAATTAGGTCCGATTGGATAACAGCGAGAGTCAGTGCTGGGTTCTGACCTGAACAACACCATGCAACTAGCTCTCATGGGAAGATAGATGAGTCAACTCGCCAGCCCCTACTTGCACGGACAACGAGTTCTGACTCGATTTGAATTCTCTGGTTTGACTCAACGCAGTGTTCGACAAGGCCTCGTTACAGTCCTTCCTTCTTTCACGGTCGTTCCTGTCCCACACTAACCTAACTCAACTCGAGTTAGACGGGTTGACTCAGCGTAGTGCGACACCGATCCAACACTTGAACAAGCCCACTCTCTCCATCTAATTTCTTGTGTCCTCTCTCTCTCTCCCTTCCATTTCCCTCTTCCCTTGGCGTGATATCTTTGGTCTACACTGACCCAACTCGGCCCGGACTGATCGGTCGACTTGGTGCAATGCGGCACCGTGTTCACTCACTCACCTGATTCTTTCTTCTGTTCTCTCTCTCTCTCTCTCTCTCTCCCTTTCTTTTATCTGGCTTTGGTGAGGATCCCGAGGTGAACAGGTCCTATTTTTGTTTATAACTATGCTTACCTAATGTGGCGGTGTGTAATCTTGAGGAGAATTCACACTGAGCTGGCCACTCATTCTTCAAATATATAACCGTACAGGTAGTGTAGGTGGCCTAGATAATATTCTTGTTCATATTGATGAGGAGTAGGGTACAATTGTCAAGGATGCATGATTATATTTGCTAAGAGTTGTTACAAGATTTTACAGCTCAAGATTAGTTATAATTTACTTTGTTTCAAATGCGATATTATTTCATTTTGTAATTGTAAGTATTGGGACATTGGTTTGTATAAGTGATTATAGGCAACCGCTCGTATATTCTGAATGTAAATGCAAATTTTCTTTTATGTTGATTTATCCATCTTTTGCTAAACTACTAACTCTGAAAGAA
This sequence comes from Magnolia officinalis, assembly GCA_021015155.1. Taxonomy (NCBI): domain Eukaryota; kingdom Viridiplantae; phylum Streptophyta; class Magnoliopsida; order Magnoliales; family Magnoliaceae; genus Magnolia; species Magnolia officinalis. Next base: position 4,259,236 of record JAJHSJ010000012.1, on the reverse strand, counting down.
TATATATATATATACACACACACACACACACACACACACACACACACACTTGAATTTGACTATCTTTAAAGGTTAACACTCGAGTTCTGAAAACTTGGGGCGTTACAGTTGGTATCGGAGCGTAGTTTGGACAAACCAAGTCTTGGGGAAATGTACTTATACAAACTTTTAATGTCTCAAGTTAGGATGTTGGAATTAGATATTTGAACCTAAGTGAATCTCCCTTAGACTTAGAAAATTTTCAAGAATGTAGAAATCCAAACTTAGGTTCCCTTGGAAATTATTAAGATGGTCATTTGAATTGATGTGGAATCCCCTTAGAAGTAGGAGAAATTGAAAATAAAGGAACTCAAAATTTTAGGTTCCCTAGCACATTGTTTGGATAACCTTAGGACTTGGAGATGAGCTGTTCCTTTAAGAATTTCAAGTTTAGTCATTTGAACGTAGAAACTAAAGTTAGGTATTGTGGGAGGATAAATGCCCACTATGATGTAATTAATGTCAAACGAGAACTTTCCTTGAACTGGATTCCCAAAGAACATTTTTTAGAAATCTAGGATTCAAACTTTTTCTATAATTTCCCTTAGTTAGAGACAACATTGTCACAACACTTAGTGAGTGAAATGAAATTAGGCAGTGTATAACTTTCTTACCCTCCAAATCGTATATTAGGCCAAATTTAAACACTCCCTAAACTTAAGAATCACATTAGGAGTTGTAAATTGAATTCCTTAATACATCTCTTTATCTAGAGGCGATATCTCTCATAATTTCCAGTACTTGGAATTGACTAGGGGTGAAGTTATAGAATTTTGAGTAAATTTTCAACCCTAGACTAAGCATATTGGAACTAGATTTGAAATCCTAGATAAATTTACCAAAATTTCAAACTCAGGTTTCATGTAGAAATCCTGGTCTTGAAACTTCTAATTAGTGTTTAGATAATTAAAGTGTGCAGTGAAAGTATAATGGGCCACGTAGACTTATCATTTATGAGAATATAAGATTCCATGATATTTCCCAATGCCACGTAGACTTATCTTGAGTCTAGAACAATTCAGGTCACAAACTAATGGAACCATATTTAAGTGAATTTACGTGGTTTGACTCAAATTCTAAGTCCTAGCAAATCTCAATGATCCCAATGCCTTGATCAAGCAAAGGATCGAGATTTACTAGGATTGCGAATTGATACCAGTGGGTCCTCTGTTATGTACATACAAAGGATCGACGTATCAGTCTCCAACGTACCACAACCATCTATTTGTGTTAGCTCGAACACTGATAAACAGAAAATTGTATTGTGCCTTAAACAATGGGGAACTATTATCAAAAGTAGAGAAAAATAAAATATTATTACTAGCCACCTAACTGAACTTGTAATCTTAGTATATGCTATAAGAAATCTTGATGTTGATAAGCATTAGGATGATTCCCTTGTTCAAGTTAATGCTGGAATGATTTCTAACTATTAGTAGAACTTAAACACACCAGTTGATCTACAAGACTAGAGACTTAAGGGTCATGAGAAATTTTGATGTAACTTGTTAAGAATATATGTGATATGATTTCACACTTAGGCATGTACAAGATAAGGTACATCTTTATGATAATCGAACCACTCATAACTTTAATGGTTGGAATGAGCATTATCAAATCTCGATGGTAATATCTTCTTTAAGGGGGGTAGATGAAATGAACCATATTATAGTAGTAACTCATGGGCACTTGCGCATACAAATAAACCTAGAGGGAAAACTGGTGGATGCATAGAGACACCGTAAAATAGACTACTGCTAACAATCATAGTTGAAGTATTGAATTTTGGGATGAAATTCTCTTTAAGGGTGTAACGCCCCGGAAAATCGGGGGTCGTGCATAGACTCGACTCCCGAGTTCCCGAGTGTCACTTATCATGCATTTATGGTTTTTATGATTAATCAAATTTAACTGCGCAACTTGAAATTACCTGAGGCACGAAGCACAATCACACCAGTCTACTGAAATGAAGGATAACTCACATATATACAGGTCCAAAAAATAATAAAGGGTCGCCCAAGGCGTTGCCCAACAGAACTACAAAAGAAGGCTATGTCCAAAAAGAATAAAGCGGGCTCAGCAAATTCAAATCCACCCCGATCAAGCCGATGGAGAGTCGCCCATCAGCTGCAAGTATGAGAGCCCGTCCTCCTCGTCCAAGCTCGCCTCGCCAGGCTCCTCATGCCCTGAGTCACCTGCATCTATGAATGAGTCTGGTTGGTGTTTTAAAACACCATCCCAGAGTGGGAGTGAGTGATCAACTCAGTGTGAACTATTGGTCTCAAGTTACAACATGCATCAATTGTAATATGAACTTAATGAAAAACAGACAATCATCAACACCTAATAACTCTTATTTAAAATGCATGCATGCGGGATGATATGATGCATGCCCTCGCCACAACACTCCCTCAAGCGACTCCATCTAACGATTGCATATGACAGCACTCCCTCAGAGCGACCTCGACTTTCGAGTCGCCACCCTAACTAATGCGTGCAATGCGATCGTGTTAGCCGAGTTATTAGTTAAGTCCATTCATCCAGCAGGTTGGGGATTCTGATTCACCCTACGTATCAATGCCCTAAGCTGGTTGCGAGGCCAAGACCCCATCAACGCGTGAGGCCGAGACCTCGCGGTCCGTGATCCCATCGGGTTCCTCATCCCCGACACCAAGCACATGAGGAGTACCGAAAGGAAGGGATCGCTCGCGGTCACTACGGGGAGGCGCGGTACCCCAGCGTAGGCCGACAGCTCGGACATAGTGTCCCATTCCACCATGCCCGGCTCACGAGACTGTGGACCAATTGCAATCTAGTTATCAATGGGCCACAATGGTTATAAGGTGTTTCAGGTTCCATACATATATGAACGAACAGGGTTAACAAACAGGGTTGATCAAGTAGTAGGCTAGACCGCATGAGTCAGGCGAGCGTGAGACGAGTGACATCGGGCACAAGAGACTCATGTAGTCAAACTACAGCCACCCGAACACACCCGCCCAAACCCACGGGCCTAGCCATAGCGTAGTCCTACCAATGGGACTACCGTCTCTCCTCATGATTCCTGACCAACCCAAGGGTATGGAGGGTGATTCATAGCATGCCGGCTACCAAAGTATAATCTAGTACAAACCACATCATGCTCTCAAACTTCTCAACATATCATTCAAATTCTCATAGCAAGGATGATTAACAATATCATGAAACAAGTGCATGTGAGGTGTGTGGGTGTGGGTGAGGAAGTTACGCACTTCCTCTATCTCAAGCCATCATATGCACAAGGGTAATGAAATCATACATATTATGAGGTAACAATATATGGAGAAAACAATAAGGCATAAGCAATGATTCATCCATACACATAAGCATGTGAGAAGCAAGAACAACATCATGGAGGCTAAGCATACAAATCCATACAGTTTCAACAACATACATTCCTAAGGCTTTCTCTATATTATTAAATCATAACATCCAAGCAATCAAAATCATTACGCTCGTACTAAAATTGGTGCTAGGCCACCTAAGAACAATAGTCCGCACCTTGTGATTCGTTGGAGACTCGAAAACGACCTAGGAACGTCGATTTGGGGGCCGGTTGGTCGGAATCCCTAAAGCAAGCAATTTCATGTTAGAAATATATGACAATCCCTTCTCAACACAAGGGTTTCAAGAAAAATGGGTGATGGATGTACCTAGGCGATCAATGGAACGATTTTGGTGGTTGTGGTGCACGGTTTCTTCTTGGAGAAGGTGTAGGAGGTTGTGGGTTTGATCCTCTTGGGCCCCACCTTGATTGAGAGTCCACCTTGCTCTCACCTTCACTCTTTCATCTCCTTCTCTCCTCTTCTCTTCTCCCTTTCTCTCTCTTTCCCCCTTTTCTCTTAGGGCAAAATCGTATAGGGAGAGGGGTGCCCAAATGAAACCCTTTATATAGTGCCAGTTTTAGTGCAATTGGCCCCAAGTGTTGGGTCTTTACTATACTAACCCTATGGGAGGGTTTTTCTAGCCTATGGGGTGTACTAGTCGATATACACCGTAGGATAGTTAGTCCTAATGATGATCTACGTATGGACACAATCGGCCCGCCATTTCGATGCGCCGATCGACAGATATGATTAGAAGTCTATTCAACGGTCACCGATGGTCGATCAGGGCCACGACTATACGGATGTGAGCGGAGAAATATCCTTAATCCACGGATAAAGTTTGGTCGTAAACCGACGGTCTGAAATCCTCAACTTGGTGTAAGAGTGGACGACACAAATCACTTAAGTTCCCATAATTTCCCAAACTAGCCTTCTAGGGCTCCCTATTGAAGTTGGGGTGGCCCTATCACCCTCCGGCCACCAAATTTGGTGTGTAGGTGCCCTATGGCTTGACTAGGGTCCACGCAAAAATTTAGGACGAACGGATGAACGGATTTATGATCTGAGCAAGCGTTTCCGACCTTTAAGTGGTCATTTGGGGGCCATTCTGATTGATGAGACATTTCTGGTGGCCCTCTGGCCATAAACTTTATAGGGTGGGTGATCCATGGCCCGATGAAGGGCCATGCAAAATTTGGGAGCGATCGGATATGGGGTTTGATCGCACGGGTCTGATTTACGATCAACGGTCATCGTGCCACGATCGGGGCCCAGATTTGGTGGGCAGGCGTTGAAAAATGCATTAAACCGTCACCGTAAATTTAGAATAAATCGGACGGCTGGAAGGCCCGGAGTCTCAGTTTTATTTTGTCAGTGCCAGATTTTAATCTGGCATTGGTGGGGTGCATCTGGCAATTGCCAGATGCCACTTCTGGGTGTCCACTGGCTCCGCGGTCCGCGATGGACCACAAGCCCAGTGAAACCAACAGCCACACCAAGTTTTAGATTTTTTCGACCATCCTCGGTCGCTGTACGGCCTGCACGAGCCGTCCTTTAATTGTAAACAGCCATTTGGCTTGACGGCCCGCACTTGTCCCATCATAACAAAACTGGTCCACCCCAGCATAAACTAACATTGAATGTTAATGGTCATTTAAGTGATATTATAAGTTAATTAAAAAAATAAATTTCAAGGATTTTTGGAAACCCAAAACAGTGAAAATCCGGGATGTTACAAAGGGGGTAGTTTGTAACACCCCATACTTTTTAGTACTCTAGTGTTACCGTGTAACCTAATTTGGTATAAATACAAACCTAGGTTAAGCAAATGTTCACGTTCATTCTAGTCTAAATCCGACCATTAAAAGAAATCCTCATTCTTAAATCAAGTGATCCTACCGTTGAATTAAATGAATCAACCGGATGTCGAAAATTTGGAATTAAACGTTCACTTGGAGTGGCCCACTTTAATGTAAAGTAACCCCAATATCAAGGTTTGTAGCTAAATAACTCATAGTGAGTAGTCCCACATCTTAAATATAAGTACAATAAGAAGATAAATAAATAATGATGTATAGATAATAATAATAATTAAATATTTAATAATATAAAGTCATGAGATGGATAGTCCTAATAACCTACAGAGTGGGACCCACAACATGATAAAAGAAAACATGCATATGTGAAGTAAAAATAATAATAATAATAAAGTGAAATAAACAATGATAATAATAAATAGTTTATGATAAAGTAATATTAATAAAATTAATATTAATATTAGTATTTGGTTAGTAATCTATTATGAATGTCTTACAAATGACCCATTATGATCTTTTAGTCGTTGATGTTTAAATTCGGGATGGTACGACCGTCAGATCAGCGAGAATCCATAAATAGGGCCCAAATCAAGTTGTGGACCCCAGCTAAGCATTACATCTACGTGATCTTTGATCAAGGGCCCTACTTGGGACCTCCAAAGTGGAATGAATGGTGTGGATTGTACAAAACATGACTTAGGCCTCACACCTATGGTGCGTGTATAACAGGGTGTGGTTTCCTTCCTACAATTATTTAATTTATCATTAACAATTTTCTACCCTTTTGGGAATTATGATATGACGTTTATTACAAGTAATCTTTATGAATTTATGTGGAGCGATAGATACAGGCCCTGCCCTTTGCCTTTATCAATTTGTTGAGTTAACCATTGCTATTGATCTCCTTTATTATGTTGGCCTTGTGCTATTTACTTTTATGGCTTGGGCATGTGTCTTGGATTCCAAAACTCCCATGATTCGATGAATTTCTCTCTTTGGTGTAAGTACTATGTTTGGAATCCCTCTTCTAGCAATCAAATAAATATCGTGGACATAATGCGTTTTCGGTAGCGGCCCTTGGGGCGACACGTAATTTCATGTTTCATTGGTAGTGGTGCACAAATCGATGTAAGTAATTCGCAATACGTGTTACATTACTTCCGGGATTGGATGTCGTAAATAGTCGCTCCATGAACAAATAGTGTCACGTAATTCATCTAGTCATGTGATGTGTTCATCTTAGGATATCCGTGTAAAACCATGTTAAACGTGGGACAAGCCAACGAATCTCCGTAAAATGGGATACAGGGTGAGTCTGATAACTTTAATCATATTCCGCATTATGGCGATCGCTAAGTGTAATGAACCGCATATACTTTACTAAGCATGCATCTCATGTAGGTTGCTTGCGCATATTAATACCTCTCGTAGTTGTGGAGTACGGGGCGTATCAGAACCTTTATATTTCTTTTATGAATCTCTTGAATTATAGTTAATCTTAAAGGATTACCATCACTATAAGTAGGGCGTTGGCCCTCTCCAACCGTACAGATTTTGCATGTAACGTACAAATTGAAGACCTAGATAACAATCTCCCTATGGATGACTATACTGAAAAATAAGAAGATAGTTTTATGATTAAGTTTTATTATTCCGTTGTGAACTCAATAAATGTAATAAGCTCCTATTGAGAGGGCATTTGTTATTTAGTTGAACTCCTTTAAATTAATTATAAATATGGTTGATTTCATTCTTGTAAATGGTTACCTTCATGAATGTAACTGGATGTGATCCAAATGGGAAAAAAAAATGGTGCAATTTTCTAAAGCATCCAATTCATTCAATTATTAACACCCAATTTTCTCAGGCACGAGTATAAACTCTAACCGTGAAAATTCGGGATGTTACAAATAATGTTTGGAAGCTCCTAGCCGACCTGATCGGGATTCCTATGAACCGCCATTCCTCTATCCAAAAGCGTCTCATCTAGTGGTGGCTACAGCCTTTCCCGCGTAGATTTATCTCTATTATCCTCCATTTAGCCCCCTCCTTCATTCTATGGGAAATCTGGAGAGCCAGGAATGAGGCTACATCTGACAGGCGGAACATCTCGGTCCTAGGAGTTTTCAGCAAAGCTAAATGGTGGATGGAGTCCTTGTCCCTTCGGCACCAGTCTCCTTCGCGATCTCCGATAGCCCCTGCTGATCCTTCATTCCTTTTGCAAGCCTGCCCGCTCTGCCCAACCCCGTTTTGTGATATCGTTAGATGGACCAAACCCATTGAGGGCTGGTTTAAGCTTAATGTGGACGGATCTGAGCTTTCGAACCCTGGGCCCACGGGGGGTGGTGGGATCTGTAGAGATAGTAACGGCCTTCTTATTTTTGCTTTTGCCAACAGGTATGGGATCGCCTCCAACAACAAGGCAGAGGTGCGAGCCCTGTATGATGGCGTGGATCTTTGTGTCAAGATCGGGTAATATAGAGTCCTCATCGAATCTGACTCTAAATGGGTCGTGGATTGCATTAATGGGATGTCCTCCAGTGCTTGGAAATGAAAATATTGGCTTTCTAGGATTAAAAGGCTAACTCTTAGGGGCTCCTTTCGGATCTCTCTCATCCTTAGAGAAACTAATAGGCCGGCTGATGGTTTGGCTAAGCAGAGTAGCATGACCCAAGATAGCCTTTTCTTCCAGGAGGTGTCCAATCTCCCCTGTCTGGTCAGGGGTCATTTTCTTTTGGATAAAACCGGGTTGGGAGCTGTTAGAAAACTCAAATGAAACTCCAATGCATAGGATATGATAGGTGGGCGAGCCCTTTTGTCCCTAGTCACCGCCTGAACATCCTCAATGTAAATTTACCGCACCAATGAAAATTAGTCTGCTGAAAAAAAAAAAAAGAAAAAAAAAAGTGAAACGATCAAGGATGGCAAACTCATAATTGCAGCGAAATGGAGTTTTTTTTTTTTTTTTTTTTTTTTTTTTTTTTTTTAACACAGGCACACACACCCCACACACTCACGCTAGTGGAATTTCACCACCTATGGGTACTCGAACCCTTGACTGGGAGTTGAAACTCCTGAGAGTCTACCAACCGAGCAAGAGTAAGGACCCCGCGAAATGGAGTTTGATTGCACAGTATAATCATTACCCATTTACAATCATTTACCGAGTAATTGGAAAACAAAACACCCTGACATAGGGACAAGATGATTGAAAACCCAAACGTGCTAGGGAGACAATACCCAATTCACCCCAACTCAAGTGATTCCCAACTCAACTCCAACCAGAACGTGATGGGCGAGTTGCTGGCTCAAAAAAACTATAGTTGCAAGTCCATGATCATGGATCATTAAATTTGTTTCGTGCAATACCAATTGTAAATCATATGCAAGTAACTTTTCTTTTTAAACATTTTCAATTCATATTGTGCCGTTATCTCATGTGGGTACTGCATGTGATCTATGAAAAAGGTGGGCCCCGCAATGAACATCACCTTGAGCAAGACTTAGGCTAATTCACTTATTAGGTGAGCTGTAAGCCACATACCAATATGGGTAATGGGCAGCTTAAATAAGAATGGACGGTTGGAATGTTCTAATCAAAATTACCCAAGTGGCCAACCAAAATAATGCATGGGCATATTTTTATGCCACGTGATTTTTATGGAACATTTGAACGTAGACACCAATTAATTGAGATGAGACTTACATCTAGAGGATTGCAGGGGTTATTTTTGTGAGATGTGGAATGCACCTGCCATTTGAAGGTGGTGAATGTAACACATTAAATGCATATGGACCTCCTCTCCCTTTTGGTCATTCAAGCCGTCTCTCTCTCACTAGCGACCACTAAAAGAAAATCTAGTGCCACTGTGTCCTCCAAAGGATGGGACAAAAATCACCTTGGGCGAATCTGGCCAAGGAGATCCTGTCTGTCTTGGATGATAGGCTTGAGCAGGTCTTTTTTTAAGTCTTCTAGCTAAATCCATTTTTCAGGTGTCACCTCAGATCTAACTCTTTTTATTTTCTCTAAAGTCTATTTTTCTCTCTCTTCTTTTCTTTTCTTTGGAGTACAGGTGAGGTTTGGATGAGCTGTAGTGATGATCTTTGCGTTGGGTTTCTGTCACTTAGATATCTTAAATATGTACATATAACAAACGTTTGATTGATTGATCAACCACCTGGTCAATCAATCGAGTGTGGTGGTTGATCAATCGAGTGAGTCTCGAATGGTCTCTAGATAATTTTTGACAATCTCGATCCATCCAAGTCTCAACTCGATTGATGGACAAAATTCAGAAATTACTTGTAATCTCTTTGGACAATTTTGGACATGTTTGGTCGCTTGATCATGGGAACTTGATCGATCGAGGGCGTTTATGAAATATTCACATCAAGTGGGCCCCACATGATGGACGATCAACATCAAAGGTGGGACCCACACATGTTGAACTATCCACATTAAGTGGGCCCCACATGATGGGTGATCAATATCAAAGGTGAGCCCCACATGATGGGTGATCAATATCAAAGGTGAGACCCACATGATGGGATGGTGGACGTTGAAAGTGGGCCCTCATGATTTAAGGTTGACATCAAAAGTGATGTAGAGCGGGTCGTGGACAATTTCATGGCCAAGATGGATCAGAAGAGGCTCAGTCGATGACAGAAGTGATCCGGACCGTCGGACCTTAGATCGGGCGTATCTCGTAATTCAGAATGAGTTACCTGACGTAAAATATATGATTTTGGGGTAGAACGAGATACTTTAGCCAACCAACCCTGCTATGCTGGGTTACGCAGCCCGAAATTGTGAAAAACCCCTGGATCGACGGTCGTTTCCCTGTTTTAATTTCGTTTTTACTATAAAAAGCAAGTTTTAGTTTGATTATAACTCTTCATCTGTCGGGCTTTAAGAGTTGCGTCCAACGTGAAAAGAGCTTAAAATAATTAAGGGAATGGTTTGGTGAAGCCAAATAGGACACTTACTATTTTTAGCCAAAAACCTTGCGCACTAGTAGACATCACGACCGTCTATAAATAGTAAGTTTACTATTTATAGTAAGTCGTGATTTCTAGGAGTTTTAGTTGTAGTTTGATTCTGATTTCTTTCCTATTGTTTGGTACCCCTATTTAAAGGGTTGTGAACTTATTTTTAGTCAGCAATGAATCAATTTCAAATTTCTTAGAATTTATTCCTATTTTCTGCTTTCTTTCCTTGTGGAATCGAGAAGTCTCTGTAAGGAGTCCAGAGAAGCTTCGTGGATTCGGAGTAGTTATCCTCATCACGTTCATCCCTGTGTCAATTGGTATCAAAGCGAGGATTCCCCTCTGGCCGATGACAAACAATGAGGCAATAAATCAATTTCGAATTTCTTAGAATTTATTCCTATTTTTTGTTTTTTTTCCTCGTGGATTTGAGAAGCCTTTGTGAGGAGTCCAGAGAAGCTCTATGGATTTGAAGTAGTTATCCTCATCACGTTCATCCCTGAGTAAAAAAGTGGGCCTACATGATGAACCACCCATATTATGGACGCCCTCGATCGATCAAGCTCCCATGTTCAAGCGACCGAACGTGCCTAAAATTGTCCAAAGAGATTACAAGTAATTTCTGAATTTTGTCTATCAATCGAGTTAAGACTTCGATTGATCGAGTGTCAAAAATTATCTAGAGACCAATCTGTATAATTCGAGACTCACTCGATCGATCAACCACCATACTCAATCAATCGACCAGGTGGTTAATCAATCCAACCGAACCTTTGTCATATGTACATATTTAAGATATCTAGTAACAGAAACCTAACGTTAAGATCATCACCACAGCTCATCCACGCCTCACCTGTACTCCAAAGAAAAGAAGAGAGAAAAATAGCCTTTAGAGAAAATAAAAAGAGTCAGATTTGAGGTGACACGTGAAAAATGGATTTAGAAGACTTTAAAAATGACCCTGCACAAGCCTATCATCCAAGACAGACAGGCTCTCCTTGGTCAGATTCGCCCAAGGTGGCATAATCTCCACTTTTTTTTTTTGTCCCTTTTTTGGGGACACAGTGGTACTAGATTTTCTTTTAGTGGTCCTCAGTAAGAGAGAGAGATAGCTCGAATGACCGAAAAGGGAGAGGAGGTCCAGATGCATTTCACGTGTTACATTCACCACCCCCTGCAATGCATTAAATGTAAGCTCATGTTCACACGCAACACATCATTACCATCATCTAAGTTTCATCTCAATTATTTGATGTCTACGTTAACATGTTCCATAAAAATCACATGGCATAAAAATATGCCCATGCATTATTTTGGTTGGCCACTTGGTTACTTTTGATTGGAACATTCCAACCGTCCATTCTTATTTAAGCTGCCCATTACCTATACTTGTATGTGGCTTACAGCTCACCTAATAAGTGAATTAGCCTAAGTCTTACTCAAAGTGATGTCGCAGTGGGGCCCACCTTTTTCATAGATCACATGCAGTACCCACCTGAGTTAACGGCACAATATGAATTGAAAATGTTAAAAAGAAAAAAGAAAGAAAAGTTACTTATACGATTGACAATTGGTATTGCACGACACAAATTAATTTAATGATCCATGAACATGGACTTATACTTGCAACTATAGTTTTTTGAACCTGCAACTCCCCCATCATGGTCTAGTTGGAGTTGAGTTGGGAATCACTTGAGTTGGGGGTATTGTCTCCCTAGAACGTTTGGGTTTTCAATCATCTTATCCCGATGTCAGGGTGTTTTGTTTTCCAATTCCTCGGTAAATAGCTGTAAATGGGTAACGATTATACTGTGCAATAGTAGTATAAACTCTGTTTTACTGTAATGATTAGTTTACCATCCTTGATTGTTTCACTTTAAAATCACAGTAAAATGTTAATTTTATAGTGTAAACATCGGTCAATGAACAGTTAAAAATGCTATTCTTGATATTTATTGGACGTACGGTTAAAAATAGAAAACATCTACTGGTATTATTTCAACTGGGGCTGTCGATGGGCGGGCTTGCCTATCAAGCTTTCAGGCCCGGCCTTCCATGGCCCCGCTTGGCTGAAATTTCAGGCTCAAGGGCGAGGTTAGGGTTGAAATTCAGGTCAGTTTATCTGTTGGCTATGTTTGTACTATATATATGACCTTTTTGGATTGTGTGGGAGAGTCATGATAAGGCCAAAATCGATAGTCATGCCAAAACAATAACTTTCTCTATGCTAATCACAAAGCCTTTCCAAGTCTAAAGGCGACAAAAGGATGAAAAAGTAGAATGGATTATGGTATTGAAGGATGGAAAATTATAAGAGTTGATGCTAAAGCAGATTTCAATAGTGAAGGATTATCTAGAAAATTTTCAAGATATACCTGGATTACTGCCGAGAAGATAAGTAGACTTCAGCTCATACCAGGGACCGCACCAATATCGATGCAGTCTTATCGTATTCGACCGGTTAAGATGAATGAGCTTAAGAAACAGTTAGAAGAACTGAATACTCAAGGTTTTATTAGGCCAAGTACGTCACCATAAGGAGCACTTGTACTATTTGTGAAGAAGAATGACGGGAGTATATGAATATGCATAGGTTATCGTCAGTTGAATGAAGTGACGATGAAGAACAAATATCCACTCCAGTGCATTGATGATTTATTCAATAAGTTGAATGGAGCTTGTTAATTTTCTAAGATTGACTTAAGTTCATGATATCACTAGTTGTGGATCAAAGAAGAAGACATTTATAAGACAGATTTCAAGACACGCTACGGACACTATGAGTTCCTAGTTATGTCCTTCAGTTTGACCAACTCCCTAACTGTGTTCATGGATTTGATGAATAAGGTATTCCATCAATATTTAGACCAATTTATGATCGTGTTTGTCGATGATATGTTAATTTACTCAACAATGAGTGAAGAGCACGAGGTGCACTTAAGAACGACGTTATAAACCTTGAAGGAAAACCAATCAAAAGTTAAGTTCTCAAAATGCAAATGTTGGAAGGAGAGTGTGAAATTTCTCAGGCATATAATCACCAAAGATGGAGTGGCAATGGACCCTAAAATGGTAGAAGCAGTGATTCAGTGAGAGCATCCCATGTCTCGGATATCAGAAGTTTTCTGGGACTTACAAGTTATTAAAGAACGTTTAACAGGGATTTTTAAAAGATTTTCGACCCATTGACGAGCTTGACTTGAAAAGGTATGCCATTCAAGTGGACAGAGAAATGCGAAGAAACGTTTGTTGAGCTGAAGCAACTATTAACCTCGATGCCCATTCTCACCCTTCCATGAGAGGGAGTAAAGTTCATAGTTTATATTGATGCATCGATCTTATGACTTGGTTATGTACTGATGTAGGAAAATAAAGTAGAGAAGATTGGTAGAATTCTTAAAGGACTATGATTTTGAACTATCATATCATCCTAGTAATGAGAATTTAGTGGCAAATGTTCTGAGTTGGAAGTAGTATAAGCAGCAACGTATAGCCATGTTAATGATCGATGAATGGGAGATGTTGGATCTTGTGAAAGAATTTGAGGTAAAGTTACGATTTCGAGTAACGTATGCATCTCAGTAACATAACAATAAAGTAGACTCTGAAGGAGAGTATTATAGGAGCATAAAGAAGTGATGAGTGTTTAATGAAAATGGTGACTAAACATTATGACAATGATAAATCTAAATGAAATATTTAAAAAAAATAAAGGTATTCGATACCGAAATCATATATGTGTGTCAAATATTTCAGAGCTAAGAGAAGAAATTCTAAAGGAAGCGCACCGATCAAAGTTTACAATTCAGCTGGTGGAACTATGATGTATCAAAATATGAAGCTGTCATTTTGGTGACTAAATATGAAAAAGAAGATAACCGAGTATGTATCTCAATGTTTTACTTGTCAACAAGTGAAAGTTGATCGCCAAAACCATTTTGGTCGTTTGCAGCCTCTAAAGGTACCAGAATGAAAATAAGACTGCAGTTCGATGAATTTCATAGTTGGGCTCCTGTTAACTCAGAAGAAGCATGACTCAGTATGGGTAGTTGATAGATTGACGAAGTCAACATATTTGATTACCTATTTGGATTAATTATTCTATGGACGTGCTTACTAAGTTGTATATTAAGGAAGTAGTACGATTGCATGGAGTGTCAGGATCTATCGTGTTGGACCACGACCTGTGTTTCACTTCACATTTTTGGATGAGTTTGAAGGAAGTTGTGGGTACTACATTGGATTATAGTACAACATATAATCTACAATTAATCAAATCAAATGGGTAAACGGAGCATGTGAACCAGATGCTCGAAAACCTTTTTCTTGTGCTCGCCCTAGACTTTAAGGAAAGTTGAGATGACAATTTACATTTTATAGAGTTCACGTATAACAACAGTTATCAGGTTAGCATTGGGATGGCTCCTTATGAAACAGCCTATGGGTGTCCATGTCGTACACCAAATTGTTAGATTAAAGTGGGAGAAAATGATTAATTAGACCCGATATCATTCAAGAGACCATGGAGAAGGTGAAGCTTATCAGGAAGCATCTGTTAGCATCCCGGAGTAGATGAAAGAGTTATGTGGATTACCACAGGCGAGAATTGGAATTCTCAGTGGGAAATCATGTGTTTCTGAAGGTCTCACTAATGAAGGGGTTGATGCATTTTGGTATTAAAGGAAAATTGGCTCCTAGATTTATAGGATCTTTTGAGATATTTGAGCAAGTTGGAGCTGTCGCCTATCGTCTTGCATTAACACCTCAGTTAGCTATCGTTCATAATGTATTCCATGTGTCGATGCTTCAGAAATATGAAAGAGATGCTTCACACATCATCGACTGGAAAGACCTCGAGCTTCAGGAAAGATACAATCTACATAGAGAAATTGATTTGTATGCTGGATCAGAAGGAGCATGTTTTACGGACCAAGATCGTGCTACTAGTTAAGGTATTATGGACTCATCATGGAGCTGACTACGCATCCTAGGAGCAAGAAGCTAAGATTCGAGAAAAGTGTCCTCATTTATTTGTCGAATAAATCAGGTAATTTCGAGGATAAATTTTTTCTTTTAGAGGTTAGAATGTAACGACCCTGAATTTTCAAACCATATTAGACTCAAACTAATTAAAATTAGTAATTTAATTTTATAATTAATAATAAAAACTAACCACTTAACTTAATTGGTGGGAGTACTCTTGATAGAAGGTGAGGTTAAAGGATTGAGTCTTAATATTGCAGTATTTAACTTTTTGTATAAAATTACAAAAGTCCAAAAGAATCTTCTAGATCCAGGGCTCCTCTATTTAAAGGGAGGAAACACAGGAAAATTTCTAAGAAACCCTAAAACCAAAGAGGGCCTGATGAGGAGAAGCTTCTACCAGTAAGATTTTCATTTTTTCTCTTTTAAAATTTTTGAATTGATACTCTAAAAACCCTATATCTAAATAACGTATGAGGTAGATCAACTTTATGTCCATTGTTTTGATCTTAGGGTAGGTTTTGAGATAAGAAGATATCTGTGTGAGAGACCTCATATTGTAGATATCAGCTTTGAGAAATCCAACCATATCAGTCTAGAACAATCCAATCGAAGGTTCTTAAGGCCAAATCATGTCAGGACCTCGAACCCTAGAGTGGTCTAGCTAACTGTTGGATCACCCACAACAATCAATGGAAAGTATTGATGACGATATACTATGTTGTATAATGATTTCAACTATTAATCCCAATAAAAAAAAGTAAGCCTGTAGTTGAAAAAAAAAAAAAAAAACTATTAATCTAGTCGAAAAAAAAAAAACTATTAATCCCAAATAATTCGAATTCAAGCAATCCATTGTTTCTCCAGTTTTATTGACGAAGAAATCAATGGATGGTATTAGACCAAAACCCTTAAATTAATGGAATCCGTAAAATCTAAGAGTTCGAGAAGAAACTCTAAAATTTTTAAAAAATTGAATTGTGTTACAGAATCCAGCTGACTTCGGTCGATCGATCAAAGTTAGTCTTTTATCGATCGAACAAGTCAATTTTTGTCCAGAGACCAGAGTTCGAAATTTATAATATAGTTTGATTGATCGAAGTCTTGGTTTGATCGTTCTGGGGTTTCCTTGAGTGACCTCAATTGATCAAGGGTGTCACACCCCGACATTTGGGGTACCCGAATAGGGTATTCAAGACCCGAATCTTAAGTTCGTGAGTTTTAATATATTAATATTTATTACAATCCACATAATTCAATCAAATTTAATAGATATTCGAAGTCATTTAAAAGAAAAATATTGCTGAAATAATATAATGTCTACTAAATTCAACTCTCTTGATAGTTTTTTTTTTTTCTACATCGAATTTATAATAATTAAAACTAAATTTAAATAATAAAAATTGAATTGAAATTCAAACTAAACCAAATTTTTTTTTCTCTCTCTCTCTCTCTGCTATTAGTTCTTCTTTATATATATATATATATATATTATATATATATATAAAGAAGAACTACTAGCAGAGGCCCGCCTGCTCGTAGTATTCTAGTTCTACACCTGTGCATTTTTTTAGTAGGGTGAGCGTAACAGCCTAGTAGGGTCATTTCTTACTCAAAATTTAAAATGTTTAAATTATATCAATTTTTATAAACAATGGAGAAAAATAGGATATGGATAATGAGAGAACATGAATTAAGTAATATAATTGTAAAAATGTTATGCATGTGATACTTTTCATGAATTCTCATAAACATTATATGTCATCTCTTGCAATACCATACCCAAGTGGATGACCACGTTGAATTAACGCCCATGCATCGGTACCGTCGTGGTGAGGGACCCATTTATACATTAGCTGGTCAGACTACAGCTCTAGTTGTAACTCTGACGTATGTCCACGCATACAATTGTACTCATACGCCATACCCAAACGAGACTCAAAAGGATCCAGTGGGTTTTAGGGTCTTTCACTTAAGGGATACAATCGCCCTACTTGTTGACTTTATGGTCTTTTACCTAAGGGACACAATCGCTCTACTTGATTACGTTACATCCAACATATTAATATCGATACTCGATTAATGTTAAACATGTATGTAAGATGAATCATTGTTTCACAATTGCAAACATCAACATAAAGTTATCATGAATTTATTTAATTGCTTTCACTTAATATTGAGTTGGCCTTTTGATATTCTCTTCTTATTTTTATGAGTTAGCCTATTTTCTACTCTTCTCTTTTATTGAGTTAGCTTATTACTACTCTTCTCCTCTATTAGGTCAGCCTTGTGCTATTTCCCTTTATGACTTGGGCATGTGTCTTGGAATTTCAAAACTCTTATGGTTCAATTTATTTCACATTTGGTACAAGTGATGTGTTAGATGTCTCACATCTAGTGATTCATATAATTTATTATAGACATAATGCGCTCTACGTAGTGACCCTCTTGGTCAACGCGTAATTCCATGGATTTTGGATAGTGGTGCACAAATCGACGCAGGTAATCCGCAATGCATGTCACATCATTTCCGGGATTGGATGTCAAAAATAGTCACTCCATGAACAAATCGTGTCACGTAATTCATTTGATCCTTATATTGTATCGTCTTGAGGTATTCACATAAATCCATGGTAGTGTTGAACAGGCCGACGAATCTCTGTAGTATGAGAATATGGGGTGAGACGAGTTTTTTATGAATTATATTTCACATTGTGATAATCTTGTCTTAAAATCAACGGTCAGATGGCTTGATCTATGGATGAAGATCATTTTCAATGGTTAGATTCATGTTGAAGAATAGATGTAAGGTTAGGGTAGCTAAATTGGTATCGTATACATGTACATACTAAGTTAAACTTCAAGGTGACACTCAAGAATTTTCAATACTCGGGTATTGAAAAGTTCGGAGTGTTATAATCTACCCCGGCCCCTTTAAACAAAATTTCGTCCCCAAAATTTAATTACTTTTACCGTTTCTACTGATTCATTATGTTTAATTTTTCACTGTATTCCTTATGATGTGGATATATAGTTGTAGGTGTGCATATAATTAGCTATACAAAAGTGGGGCGCTACGGAATTAGTTTCCATTCTTTCTACATATTGATATTTAAATTTAATTTGAGATATTTATAATCATGATTTTGTTGAATGGTAATTGACATTAGTTGAATAAGTTCTAAATGGGTAGAATCGTTAAATTTCATAATTTAATTTATATGATTGTGACTGTGATCAGATTGGAAATGGAAAATCATATAGTTTTGTGAATGTGTGAATGTTAATCCGATGTAAATTTAGAATACAGTGAATTACGCCTCCAAATAAATGCATGATGAGTGGTATTATGGCCACTTGGTGTACAAGTTGTGGCCTGTAACTCGGATCTGAGAGCGTACACTCTATATCCGAATTGCGGGGCATGACACAAGCTATCAGAAGCCCAACACGGGTGTGAAAATGCATTTGCATTCATCACCCTCAGTGAGGAGTTTTGAACACGATACCTCCCTCTCTAATACTAATTTGATGCAGAACAATTAGTCATTTGCTCTAAAAGTTCAAACTAATATAGAGTAGTGAATCAATCCCTTTATCTTATAACCTAGGCCCTACATAGCATGTGTTAAAACGTCAGCCGAACCTCCTCGTTAGCCCAACTTCACATGGGTTCCACTTCACCCGGGTCACCCACCCCGAGAGTGTATCTGCGTCTCATATATTATCCTACACTCGAGCCCGGTATGAAAATGCCTCGTATTATCAAGGTTATTATCCATCGCGTACACAATCTTCTCGGCTAGATTCACCCAAGGTGGCATGATCTCATGTACAATGTACAATGTACTGGGGTAAGAGAACACCTTTTTTTTTGTCCTTTTTTTCAAGGACGTAGTGGTACTAGATTTTCTTTTAGTGGTCTTCAGTGAGAGAGAGAGAGACATGTTATCATGACCGACAGGGAGAGAAAGAGGTCAGATACATTTAATTTATTACATTCACCTTCAAATGTCGGCTGCATATTACATCTCTCACTTACAAAAGGAGTCCCCACAATGCATTAAATGGAAGCTCACGTTCACACACAACACATCACTATTATCATCTAAGTCTCATCTCAGTTAATTGGTGTCTACCTTCACATTTTCCATAAAAACAACGCTGCAAACAAAATATGCCCATGCATTCTTTTTGGTTGGCCACTTGGATACTTTTAATTGGAACATTCCAACCGTACGTTCTTTTTTTTTTAATGCTGCCCATTACCTATAGTGGATGTGGCTTACAGCTCACCTAATAAGTGAATCAGCCTAATTCTTGCTCAAGGTGAACTTACGGTGGGGCCCACCTTTTTCATAGATCAAATGCAGTACCCACATGAGATAATCACTTATATATGAATTGTACATGGCAAAAACGAAAAAAGAAAAGAAAAGAAAAAACTGAAAAGTTACCTGCATATGATTTACAATTGGTATTGCACGACGTGACCCGGGAACATGGACTTGCAACCATAGTCTTTTGAGCAGGCAACTCGCCCTGGCACGTTTTGGTTGGAATCGAATTGGGCATCACTTGAGTTGGTGGTGAATTGGGTATCGTCTCCCTATGACGTTTTGGGTTTTTATTCATCTTATGCCTAAGTCAAGTGGTCTTTCCTTTTTCAATTGTTCCGGTGAATGGCTGTAAATTTGTAATAATTACATATTCCTGTAATTCCATAAATATATGGTGACATCAACTCTATAATTTTACTGCAATGATGAGTTTGCTATCCTTGATTGTTTCACTTGAAATCATAATAAAAATAATAATTTTATAGTGTAAAAGTGTAATGATTATCAATTTCTTTACTTGTTTCTGTTACAAATATTTCTGACTCTCAATTTGCTAAGCCGTAATTCTCATTCACTTTGCGTTATTTGTAATTGGAAAACCAAACAAGCACTTATTAGCCTTTTCTCCAAGCTTTCATAGTTTGGCATAACTAGGTAAATAGCTGGTACGACCTTGCAGGTACTGGTCATACCTGAACAAATTAAGAAAACTAATAGCTAGAAAATTAGGCTATTCCATACAAATCAGTGAGCTGGCAGTCCATGGTTGAAACCCTGTGCGCCCCACTAAATGAACTCTTCAAATTCTCTTCTTCAAATTCTCTAGAGTTGGATTACATGTATTGGCTGCCACTTTTAGCGGAGATATGCAATCTTTTAGCGGAGATTGCATGGCCCACATTATCAATTTCTTTTTAGGGACATAATACATTGAGTCACAAGGACCCAAATACCAAGAGCAATCAATAACTGAGGGAGATCAAAGTCTTAGGTGGACCACACCACAGGAAGAAGTGGTGATAATGACATCCACCGTTGAAATTTTATTAAGGCCCACCGTGATATTTAATTTTCCATATAACTTATACATAAGGTCACACAAAATTGGATGAAGGGAAAATACAAATTTCAGCTTCATCCAAAACTTCTGTAGTCCCAAGATCTTTTTAGTGGAGGGAGTTCCATCCCCATGGTGTGACTTGAGACTATGACCTGCCTCATTTTTTGGGATCATATCTTAAAATGATCTAGAAAAATGGATGAACAGCATGGATAAAATCCATACATCACGATGGTCCCAACAGAGCCCTTGCCTGGATCGATTCCGTCCAGGCTGGGCAAAGACACAATCTGGGTTTGTTGATTTGTGTTTTCTATGTTGATAGGTGTTTTTCCCTGGTGTTACTACTGGACTCTAGTTGTACAATGCACTTTGTTTCCTTTCTTTGTGCGATTTATTCCAACCTACCACGAAAACATACACAGGGCCACAAGTAAACATGAAAATTATGGTACAGTGTGGGCCACTAATGCAAAGAGTGTTCGGAAGGCTGCGGAAGCAAACCCTGAATTCAGATTTAATATTACAAAAAAAAAAAAAAAAAAAAAAAAAAAACCGCAAGTAACCACAAACATAAAGAACACAAGAAATTTTTACGTGGAAAAACTCTCACGGGAGAAAACTGTGGCACAAAGCGACAATGAATCACTAGGAAAGCAAAAGTAGAAGAGATGCAACAATTTACAATGTTGAAAATCCTCATTTTAGTTTGAAAAAACTAATCCGCTTGCAAAACAAAAAAGCCCTTAATTTTCTTCTCCTCAAACCCTACAAACGATTTATCCCTGATTAGCATACCGTAATCCCTCAATTACACCCATATATATAGTGTCGCACCCAAGTAGAAAACAATTCGTACAATTATGTAAAATTGTGTGCGTCATCGATCTAAGCTTCGATCAATGGAGATCGATTGAGCAAACCCTCGATCGATCAAGCTCTCATGTTTGAACGATCAAACATGCTCAAAATTGCCCAGAAAGTTTATAAGTGATTATCAAATTTTTTCGATCGATCAAGTCAGGACTTCGATTGATCGAGACTGTCCAAAATTGTTCAAAGACCAATTTGTATAATTCAAGGCTCACTCGATTGATCGACCAGATCGAACCCTTGTTCCTTCTATAGATTGAAGACATCTTATAACAATACCCGGGCTAGGTAAATAGATTCCCAGGACCGCCTATCATATCGATGTACAATATCCACCATGGCTTCAACATCCATTCATAAACCACAACTCCGTCTATAATTTGCATCCATCATAGCTTCTCCATCGCCATTGCTTTTCATGCACACTCCATCTTCATCAACCTTTCGCCAGACCCAGATTATATAATTACTTCTTTAGATACATACGATTCGACAATGATTTAATCATATATAAGGTATATAAATTCTTTCAAAGTCCCGTGGTGGTATTTTTATCAAGGACATTGTAAAGGACATCATTTGTCAAACATAGTTGGACTAAGGTTTTTACTCTTTCATCTAACTCTTCTCACTCATCATCGCTCATAGACACCAGGGAGTGCATATTGCAGCCCTCGCTGAACTAGGAAGCCTCTCATCTTCACCTTCCATAATTCGAAGTTTTTTTTTTACTAGTGAACTGTTGGGGGATTTGCACAAAACCTTAGGATCTAGCCTCCCAAAACAAACCAGAATTATGGAATAATAAAGCAATGAAATAAATCAAAGCATAAACCACACGACACCAGGGAATTTTATGTGGAAAACCCTCAAAGAGGTAAAAAACTACGGGACCTCGTCCAAATCAACAATCCACTATAAAGCAGAATGTTACAACCGATCACAAGCACACACTGCTTGGATCAAACCTTCTTCACTAACGCAGGAGTGGATAAATAATAAGAGAACAAAAGAAAAATGGAGAGATCTTACCGATCACGAGGACGTAGAAGCGCTTAGACGTGGACTGCGAAGTAGATCACCTCTACGAGTAGAATCACCCTTCCACAAGCTTCCTCTCTCTCTCTCTCTCACCTTTTGATAGCCCTAAGCCCTCTTAGAGTACCTTTAGGAAACCTTAGAAAACCGTGGAATACACCCCAATCCCACATACACCCCTTTATATAAGAATAGAAAGAGGTAGAATCCAAATAGGAAACAAAATCCGCAGAATCTGCGTTTCCACAATCGCATTTGCGTAACTCTTCGATGATATCGAAGGTCTTTCGATGATAGTCTTCGATATCATCGACGGTCCTTCGATGATATCGAAATAGGACCAAAACTGTCCAGCGACCAGGGGTGAAAATTTCATCAATTATCGATGTCATCGAAGGTCTCTCGATGACAACCTTCGATATCATCGAAAGTCCTTCGATGATATCGGAACAGGACAAAAACTGTCCAGCGACCAGCGGTGAAAAGTCTAACAATTATTGATGATATCGAAACTGGTTCGATTTCATCGAACCCAGCAATGAGGAGAAAAATCTCCATCAAATCTCCCCCTTTTCGACTTAGGAGGAATCCACATTCTTCAAACTAACCCAGTTTCTATAAACCTCAAACTTGCCCTTGAGTAAAGCCTTGGTCATCATGTCTGACCCATTATCGTCCGTGTGGACCTTCTCAAGCTGTAACACCTTCTGTTCCAAAGTATCTCTGATCTAGTGATATCGAATCTCTATGTGCTTCGACTTGGAATGCTGACTTGGATTCTTGCTCAAGTGTATAACACTTTGGCTATCACAATAGACCATGTGCTGCTCTTGCTTCAGGCTAAGTTCCTATAGAAACCTCTTCATTCAAAGCATCTCTTTACATACCTCTGTGACTGTAATGTACTCGGCCTCTGTCGTCGACAATGCTACTACCTTCTGTAGCTTACTCTGCCAAGAAACCGCTCCCCCTACAAACGTGAACATGAACTCTGATGTAGAATTCCTGGAGTCTATATCACCTGTCATATCTGCATCTGTGTTGCCCTCTAACATAGGTTTTCCGTCACCATAGCATGGGCTCAACCTATATGAGCCTCTTAGATACTGCAGTATCTACTTCACCGCTGCCCAATGTTCTTTGCCAGGATTGACAAGATACTGGCTGATAACACCAACTGCATATGCTATGTTTGGACGCGTATACACCATAACATACATCAAACTTCCTATTGCTGACGCGTAGGGTATCCTCTGCATCTCATCCACCTCTGCATTCGTCTTGGGACACTGCCTGTCGCTCAATCTGAAGTGACCATCCAGTGAAGTACTGACCGACTTCGCTGCATCATATTGAACCGCTTTAAGACTTTCTCAATATACTGCTCTTGTGACAACCAAAGCTTCTTGCTGCTTCTGTCACAGGTTTTCTCCATTTTTAGGATCTGTTTAACTGAGCTCAAGTCTTTCATTGCAAACGACTTGCCCAACTCCTGTTTCAGCCTGTCGATCTTCTTGATGTCTTTTCCCATGATGAGCATGTCATCAACATATAACAGCAGAACTAAGAAATCACCATCTGAGAACTTGCGCGTGAACACACAGTGGTCCGACTCCATTCTATCATACCCATGCTGTAACATGAACTAGTCAAACTTCTTGTACCATTACCGTGGAGCTCGTTTCAGTCCATACAAGCTCTTCCTCAGCCTACACACCATATGATCTTTGCCCTTGACTTTGAACCCCTCTGATTGGTGTATGTAGATCTCTTCTCTCAGGTCACTATGGAGAAAGACAGTTTTAACATCTAACTGCTCTATCTCTAGATCCATACTAGCCGTCAACCCAAGCAACACCCATATGGATGTCATCTTCACCACTGATGATAATATCTCTTCGAAGTATATACCTTTCCACTAACCAAATCCTTTCACCACAAGTCTGGCCTTGAACCTCATCTGTGAGTTCTTCTGCTCAATCTTATTTCTGAATACCCACTTGTTGCTCAAAGCTTTCTTGCCCTTAGGTAATTTCACCATATCATAAGTGTAGTTCTTATGCAAAGATTCCATCTCCTCTTACATAGCTTTCAACCACTCCCCCTTATGATCGTCGGCTAGGGCCTCAGAAGAATCTTTTGACTCTCCCCCATCAGTCAGAATAATGTACTCATGCGGCGAGTACCTCTTGGACGACTATCCTGTCCCTAGATGACCTCCTCACCTGTGGCTCAACAGGTGGATTAAATCGGGGCTGCTCTTCTGGTCCATGTTCTGAAGGAACTCGCTCGTCCTCTGCACCTTGCTGTAATCCCACGTCATCAGGCACCACGAGAGGAACAATCGGATCCATGTCTTCTAGTTCACCTGAACTAGGCTGGTTCTTCTCTGGCTTACCAATGTCTTCTATACACTGATCTTCAAAGAAAACCACATTTCTGCTCCTAACGATCTTCTTTTCGGTCAGATCCTACAATCTGCAACCAAACTTTTCATCACCGTACCCCAAGAACACACACTGCCTGATCTTCATATCGAGCTTGGACCTCTCATCCTTTGGTACGTGAACGGATGCCCTACATCCAAACACCCTGAGATGACTGTATGATAGATCCTGTTTAGTCCACACCTTCTTAGGTACTTCTTCATTCAACGGGGCTGATGGAGACCTGTTTATCAAATACACTACCGTGTGCATTGCTTCTCCCCAGAACGTCTTGTGCAACTTCGCATGGAATAACATGCATCTGATTCTCTCTACAATGGTGCGATCCATTCGCTCAGCTACACCATTATGCTGGGGGGTCTTGGGATCCGTCTATTCATGTCGTATATCCAGGGACTTACAATACTCATGAAAGTTGCCAATGTATTCACCACCATTGTCAGTGCGGATGCACTTTAATGATCTATCTGTCTCCCTCTCGACCATAGCATAAAACAATTTAAACACACCAAAGACCTCGTCCTTCGGTTTCAAAGCATAAACCCAAACCCTCCTAGATGCATCATTTATAAAAGTGACAAAATACAATGCCCCACCCAAGGTTTTTGTCCTCATAGGACCACAAACATCAGAATAAATCAAATCTAATGCATGCATTTTATTAACATGTGAAGCAAATTTAATAAATGAAACTCTATGTTGTTTCCCTGATAAACAATCAATATAGGTTTTGAGAGGTATACCTGACACGTCTAGAAGGAGCCGCTTCCTCGCTAGTAGCTGAAGCCCTTTTTCACTCATGTGGCCTAGACTCCTGTGCCACATGTCAATAGCTGAATCTTCCGCTGCGTTCAACCCACCCTTGCATACACTGACACTTGCCTTCTAAAGGGTGCAACACTTCTTTCCTTTGGCTGCTATAAACGAACCCTTGATGAGCTTTCATCGCCCACCAACAAACTGGCTTTCATAGCCATCATCATCCAACCTTCCCGTCGACATCAAGTTGAGGCGAAGGTCTGGGATATGCCTCACATCCCTGAGAATCAATGTGCAGCCCACATCGGTCTTCACACAAATATCACAGACTCCTACGATCTTTGATACGCCAGAATTTCCCATCTTCACGGTCCCATAGTCACCTAACTTGTAGCTTGTGAAGAATTCCCTACGTGGAGTCGCATGAAAAGAGGCTCCCGAGTCTATCACCCAGTCGGTGTCCTGACTCGTAGCCGTGAGACATGTATTGTGATCTGCTGAATAACTACTTTTTCTCCATCTGAAGTGACCACAGTGGAATCGATTCATCTTCCTTCTCCTTTCCTTTTCATTTCTTTTCGTTTTTCTTAGCATGACATTCATGCTTGTAGTGGCCCTTCTTGCTACAATTCCAACAATCAACATCCTTTCTGTTACTCGACTTGCCTCTTGATTTATCCCACGCCTTCCCGCCTTTCCTGTTCTTTCCTCTCCCCCGTTCCTGTGTCACAAGGGCCTCTTACTGAGTAGACCCCTGAGACTTCCTCCTGGTCTCCTCATTGAAGAGACAACTACTGGTTACCTGTTCCATGGATATCTTTCGTCTGGCGCAGAGTTACTTAGAGACACCACCAATGTCTCCCAACTGTTAGGCAATGAACTAAGCAATAGCAAAGCCTGCAATTTATCATCCAGGACCATCTTCATAGCGGAGAGCTAGTTCTCTATATTGTTGACCTCATTCATGTGCTCGGCGACAGAACCACCATCTTTGAACATGAGATTCACAAGTCACCTTATCAGAAAAATCTTATTACCGACTGTCTTCCTCTTATACAGCCCTTGAAATTTTAGCCATAGGCTAGCGGCTGAGGTCTCCATAGACATATGGTGGAATACAGAATCGTCCAACCATTGTCTAATAAACCCCACCGCCTTCCAGTCCATCTTCTTCCAATCATCATCAGACATATCCTTGGATTTTGCTGATATGCCTAAAATTTGAGAATATATGTCCTTGCAATAAAGCAAGTCCTCCATCTTAGCCTTCCATATGGTCCAGTTAGAACCATTGAGGTTGATCATCCTTGATGAGCCACCTTTCATAATTCAAAACCGATCCTACCCATTCAATGAACTTAGCTTTGATACCACTTTGTTGGGGGGCTTGCACAAAACCTTAGGATTTAGCCTCCCGAAACAAACCAGAATTATGGAATAATAAAGCAATGAAATAAATTAAAGCATAAACCACACAACACTAGGGAATTTTATGTGGAAAACCCTCAAAGAGGTAAAAACAACGGGGCCTCGTCCAGATCAACGATCCACTATAAAGCAGAACGTTACAACTGATCACAAGCACACACCGCTTGGATCAAACCTTCTTCGCTCAAGTAGGAGTGGATAAACAATAAGAGAACAAAGGAAAAACGGAGAGATCTCACCGATCACGAGGACGTAAAAGCGCTGAGATATGGTAGACTACAAAGTAGCTCACCTCTACGAGCAGAATCTCCCTTCCACAAGCTTCCTCTCTCTTTCTCTTTCTCTCTCTCTCTCTCTCACCTTTTGATAGCCCTAAGCCCTCTTAGAGTACCTTTAGGAAACCTTAAAAAACCTTGGAATACACCCCAATCCCGCGTACACCCCTTTATATAAGAATAGAAAGAGGTAGAATCCAAATAGGAAACAAAATTTACAGAATCTGCGTTTCTGTAATCGCATCTGTGTAACTTTTCGATGATATCGAAGGTCTCTCGATGACAGCCTTCGATATCATCGACAATCCTTCAATGATATCGAAACAGGACCAAAACTGTGCAGCGACCAGGGGTGAAAATTCCGTTAATTATCGATGTCTTCGAAGGTCTCTCGATGACAGCCTTCGATATCATAAAAATTCCTTCGATGATATCAGAACAGGACAAAAACTATCCAATGACTAGCGGTGAAAAATTCGACAATTATCGATGATATCGAAACTGGTTCGATTTCATTGAACCCAGCAATGAGGAGAAAAATCCCCATCATGAACTTCATCATTTTGTACTTATGTGAAAAAACCCTCAAGGGAAAACCCATTGCACAAAGCGACAACAAATCACTATGAAAGCAAAAGTACAAGCGATTGAATAACTAACAATGTTGAAAACTCTCATTTTCTACTCCTCAAACTCTAAAAATGATATAGCCTTAATTAGCATACCCTAATCTGTTCACCACCCCAAGTATAGGGTCGCAATGTAGTAATAATCTCGGTAAGACCGAGTTCGAATCCACAGGGATTGAACCTTGTACGCAATCTGAAAGTAACCAGATGTAGAACTAGAATAAGATGTAATCTAAATCAGGAAATTTTAAGAGAAATAATGGTGAAATATTAGACCAAAAGTTGTAAAATTCAAAAGTGGGAAACTAGGGTTTTCAAGGATCCACTTGTAGAGATCAGGGATATCTATGCTTGATTCATAAACACCACTAGATTTAGAGTCTCATCTTCATCCAGTTGGTGGATATAATATTAAAAATCAAATTTGAACTTCCTTTGATCCCGTTTTCAAGAGATGAGAGGTATGAGAATTAGAATTGATTCCATCACAAAACCATGCCCATGAGACAAAGTAAACAAGAGAATTTAACCACATCCAATATACGAGAGTTATGAACGTAGGGGAGGATTCCATCATCCAACCATGTCCATGAGACGATGGTGGACAACAAAGGTCTTATGCTCATAACCTCTATACATGCATAGAAAATACTCAAAGCTATCGCAGACCATTGTAATTTAAGTTACAACAAACCATTAAAAACTATGAATATTCCATATAATCAAACTATAATAAAAAAGAGTTCATAAAACACGAAGCAAAGTTGTAGAAAACACCCCATCACGCTACAAGCTTCACCTCTTAGCCCTAGTTAAGAGGTTTGGCCTATCACAGACATGCTTAGCTTAAAATCTCTTAGAAAACATAAATAAACAAGAACCAAAAATAGAGAAGGAAGAACTCTTTTGGAGACGGCTGCCCTCCACACACACACTCTCTCTCTCTCTCTCTCTCTCTCTCTCCTCTCTCTCCTCTCTCTCTCTCTCCTCTCCTCTCTCTCTCTCTCTCTCTCCTTTGCTCCAACGTCCCAAAGATATTTTTCCCTCTCACGTTCTTCTCCTTTTATAGAGCCTGGAAGTCAGTGTTGGACGGCGGAGAAGAGGCGGTGGAGAACTCCTTACGCAACACCTTGTATGCGCAGCTGCGAAAACGCAACTCAACTTGCGTTTGGACAGATTTTTCAGTCGAAAGATGTTCCAAGAATTGATTTTGGAACCATGGTTGGGGTAAAGGCCCCCTTCCCGAGCTGTTGGATGGTTCAGATCAAAGATCCGACCATCATATGGGTCGTATAACTCCCCGCAACGTCCGGGAAAACCAGCATGCATAAGGTGAGAAAAATCTTACGCTGAGATGCTCGGTGGGCCCCACAGTGATGTTTTCAGAGAAATCCACCCCATTCATTAAATTCCTGGCGAAATTTCAGTTGGAAAGGAGAGGTTTTGGTTGAGTTTTGGTGCGACCCACTATATCAACTCACATCGCCGTTCATCCTGCCTTTTTTCGACGATTTACATGTCTACACGTGCATGGGTCCAAAGAGACCTCATGGGTACGGTCGGTTTGGCCCCCTGGTTGCAATGAACGGTTCGGATCATCAGTTCAGATGATGATGGTGGCCCACCGAGCTCCGTCCATTCGGATAGTGTCCGTCGCTGGCGACAGTTCAAAATTGCATGGGTTAGCGCCTCTTAACCGGGCGTCCCGGTCCCGTGCACGTCAAGTGCACTTGTGCACTGGCATTGCCAGTGGGGTCCACTTGTGATGTTTCTGATAAATCTACTCTGGTCATCCATTTTGCCACCTCATTTAAGGGGTTGAGACCAAAATTGAAGCATATCCAGCCAAGGAGTGTGGATCCGACTTTTGGGCATTCCGGTCACGCATTTGTAGCCGATCACGCTCTCATCAGAAGAATGGGGCTGCTAGGTGTTGAACCTTGGTCGCCATCCTCCCGGGCTTTCAGCCAAGGAATGTGGATCTGACTTTTGGGCATTCCGGCCCATGCTTGGTATCCGGAGGCGATTAAAAATCTAGCTCAAACCTTCAGGATTATGGAAGAAATCGATAGCATCACTTCTCTTAGAGTTTTCCAAGCATTTACCAGGGTTAGAGTTAAATTATCTCCGGACTCTGATTTTCATAAACCACGCTCTCTCCGGGTGAATGGGAAGTTATTCCCCATCGTGGCATTGCTTGAAAACTTAGTAGCGACAAGGAAAGAGTCGGTTCCCCCTTGTGTTGAAAAGCAAAAACTGCAGCATGGGGATACCTCGACCAAAGACTGGGTTATGAAGTCATTCCATACCAATAAGGTATCTCCGGTTGACTGCCTCACTTCTGTTCGAGTAAATGACCAACAGACCTTGCCAACTAGAACTTCTTTGCATTGTGCGAATACCTCACCTCCCAGCGCTTATGATCCTAAACCTCTTCTGGACATTGCCTTGGCCCCCTTTATGCCCCTCACTCTCTCCCTGGAATCCTCACAACCCGTCCATAATTCTGAACCTACCCCACTAGCTATTGAGTCGGCCCCGCCTAAGCCTTCCCAATTCAGATGCACCCAGTTAATTGAATTTTGCCCGATGGTATCAAAATACGGTGACATTGTTTCACTACCGTCAGACAATCCCAATCCTCAGCTTGTTCACCTCATTGAAACAAAGCCACCTCCCCTTCTTGTCAATCCATTAGCAGTAACCCCCCCTCCATCCCTCAACCCCCCTCGTTGGCAGGCTCCCATACTTCTGGGACTGAATTCCCCTCCACCCTACAATTTGCTCGCAGAGTAACAACTCCCCCTGCGCGGACAGACATTGGTAGGTTGTTGGACTTTCCCTCGGGAGAGACATCTAATTTTCAGGGAGAATCCTGTTGCGATATCTCAATGCATTCTCCAATCAACCGAAGCCCCCACAGCCAAATAGAGCAGGGTATACATCAGCTTTCGATTGCCCCCCCCCCCCCCCCCCCCCCCCCCATCTCTAACAACGTCATTTTGCCCGGAAGCCCCTATCCATCAGTTTCTTAGATCCAAATCTAATATGTTTGCTCTTCCCCTCTCAATCTCCATCAAGATCATCAAAGTTGGCTGCCTCCTCCTCCATCTGGAGATCCTACTCAGTCTCTTTAACCCCTACGGATTCCTCTGTAGGAGGATGGCAGGGAGAGACAGATCATGGTGGATCATTCCCCATATTTTGATAATTTACATCTGGATAATTCGATGCATATTTCCAAGTCCTTAGAGGAGCCAGAGTCCTTGATTGCTGATCCTTTATCCCAAGTTAGCCCTCATAAAGACATAACCACCAAATCTCTGGTTCCAAGGCAAAATGTGGGAGCAAAAAAACCAGCCACATTAAAGAAGATAAACAGGAAACTACAAGGTAGAAAACAACCAGCTCTCAATGAAGACAGTGACTGGTATAGCAGACTCCGAAGACTCAAGCGCAGGACCGTGAACACAGGTTGTGTCACGGATGGATAAAGCAATTATCTGGAATGCCCGTGGGGTGTGCAATGCGCCCACCATGAGATCCTTAAGAAAATTGGTTAGGAAACACAATCCCTGCTTAGTGACCATTCTGGAACCGATGCAAAACGAGAACAGAAGATCAGGCGTTGGGCTGAAACTTGGCTTTCACTCCTCTATCTCCAATGGAGAGGAAGGGGGAATAGTCTGGGTTTTTTTCATGCAAAACCTAAATGTAACTGTTATCTGCTCATCTAACCAAATGATTTCTTTTAGCTTGACATTGCAGTCCACTTCTGAGCCCATCACCATTTTAATAGTCTATGCTAGCTGCTGCAAAATGCAACGAAGGGCCCTTTGGACTGAGATGCCTGCTCTTAGCAGGATCATCACTTCCCCCTGGGCTGTGGGAGGTGATTTTAATGCCGTACTGAAATAGATGAGAGATTGGGGTTGAGAAGTCTAGACATATCTAGCATGGCTGATTTCCTGGACGCAGTGCAGAATTCTTCTCTCCAAAATGTTGGATTCATCGGTAACAGATTTACCTGGTGCAACAACCGGTCATAAAGTGCGCGGACCTAGGCCAAACTCGATCGAGTACTCTTCAATAATAAGTGGCTGACAGCTTTTCCTAATTTCAGGGTTGAGCACCTGCCGTGAAACAACTTGGATCATGCTCCCCTTCTTCTCTCCCTCCCGAACTTGGTTCAACCAAAAGTCAGGCCCTTCCGCTTCATTAGAATGTGGACTCTTCATGACTCCTTTCAGCAGCTTATCAGCAAAGCCTGGGAAGGTGAATGTTCCCTCCACCCTTTGATCAATGTGCAACTCAAATTAAAGAAAACTAAGCAGCTTCTAAAAGTCTGGAATAAAGAGACCTTTGGCAACCTTTTCCATCAGCTCCGTAAGACAGAAGAGGAATTGGATATCATCGAACACTGCATGCAAGACGATCTGGATAACGACTTGATGCATCAGTCTTTTGCTATTAGGCAACGTTTAAATCAGCTTGAACAGATGGAAGAAATGTTCTGAAAATAGAAAGCAAGAAACTCTTGGTTAGAAGAAGGAGATAGAAATACAAAATTCTTCCACGCTACTGCTAGAGATAAGATTAGACGCGCCTCCATTTCCTCTATTACGGATGACGAAGGTAACACGTTCTCTAATCAGGATGATATCAAAGGTGCGGTAGTTAACTATTTGAGCCTCTTTACCAGTCGGTTCAAACAAATTTTTAGGACAAATTCTCTCAGTATGTCCCTCTGCGGGTCTCTCCCCAAGATAATCTAAGCTTACGGTCTCCCCCATTCCCTTGCTGAAATTCAGGAAGCAGTTTTCTCCATCCCGAAAGACAATGCCCTGGGCCCTGATGGTTTCACATTGGTTTTTTGCTGATTGCTGGCAGATTGTGAGGGCTGACATCCATAAGGCTGCAGTCTCCTTCTTTCAAGGGGAAGATATGCCAAGGGCTTTCTCATCCACGCTAATTGCCTTATTCCTAAATCCCCATCTACTGCCAAATTCTCAGATTTCAGGCCGATCAGCCTGTGTAATGTCATATACAAGATCATCGCTAAGGTGTTGGCAGCCAAATTAAGCAAGATTTTACCCAAGCTGATTTCAAAAGAACAAGGGGCCTTCATTCAAGGTAGATCCATCACGGAGAACATAGATATGGCGTAAGAGGTAATGAGAGAGATAGATAGGAAAGTTTGAGGGGGCAACATCATCCTAAAACTTGATCTGGAGAAAGCTTACGACAGAGTTGAATGGCCTTTTCTGAAGCAGGTTCTCTATAGATTCGGGTTTGACAACAACTGCACTCGATTGCTTGAAAAGTTTTGGGCCAACACGTGGTTTTCGGTTTTAGTTAACGGAGAATCCGCAGGTTTCTTCAAAGCCAGGAGAGGGCTTCGCCAGGGTGATCCCCTGTCGCCGACGCTTTTTATTATGGTAGGTGAAGCATTTTCTTACAGCATGAAACACCTTATGGAGACCGAAGCTTGCCAGCCCTATAAACAAAAACGTGGCTGCCCCCTTGTGACGCATCTGCTGTATGCAGATGATACCCTTGTGTTCATGAACGGGTGCACAAGACCCTCAGGAATTTCAAGGAGTTCTTGGACTCCTTCCAGAAGGATTCGGGGTAAAAAATAAACTGCAACAAGAGCTGTTTCATTGGGCCCAAATCGTTGGCGTCCTCTGTTGAGGGTAAATATTGCATATCAGACCCCCATTAACTGCCTAGATTTATGAACATGATACCAATTAACACCCCCCATTTTAACTGTGTTTTGTGATGCAGGGTGTATTTATGAGCGTGGACTGAAAGAATGTAAAAGCCAGAGATTTAACGCTCAGAAGTATGGGACGGATCCCAAGGGACCAAGATCAATGGATTTACACGCTAGAGATCAGAGAAAATCGAGAAACTGAAGCTCAAGTGGCCCCGAAAACCGTCCAGAATGCAAGATCACAGGGTTTCCACCATCTGATCGCTCCAAAACTTCATACAGGGCCTGAAGATCATGATTAACCATACACGTCAAAATTCAGGCCTCAGATCCCTGTGAAAGTAGTCCAACAGTTAGATCAGCACACCAAATCTCCGATTGGGGCCCACCTGGTAATCTGGGTTTGCATCAATTTTTGTCTCAAATGTTAAATGAGCTGATAAGCGGATGGACGGATCAGATTTCCTTTAAACATCACAGTGGACCCCACCTGTGGCTGTGCGTGTGCACAATACGGTGAGCTCTCTCGCCGCGCACCAACCAACCAAGATCGGTCAGCAAGCGCTGACCGATCTAAATACGCATAAAACAGCGTCCGCAAATTCAAGTTGTGGGCCCCCATCCATTGTCCATTTAGACAATACAAACCGTCCATGAGAATCACGAGGCATCTATCACTCAGCCTAGGTGTCGAGAATTTCAAAAGGTATCGTAGATACGTTTTTGATTGTCCAAAGGCAAGACAAACGGTCGGGTGAGATTTCTATGGGCCGATCGAAACAAATTTTGAACTCACCCATATCTGATCGTTTTTGCGTGGGAATCCAGTGAACGGACTGGATTTTACATATAATTCCGTTCAGGGACCCCACCGAGCCTTCCCGCAGCTTCCCCTGCGTATGGATTACGCATGTTCAACGTTCGAAATTCACCCGGATTTTTCGGGCGATCATACGTCTGTAGAGAGGACCGGACCTGTGATCAGGACCGTCCATCACATGGAAAACAATTTTACGAACCAGGCCAAACAAGGAATTGCTATTTTTATGGGCTGCGTAAAACGTCTCCGACTGGAAACAGAGTTGGTTTTGGAAACTTGCTCCTTGCACCGATTCCAGCTGCGGAAAGGAAGCTTCCAGACCAAGCTCTCTAGCCACCGACTCCATCACCTGCTATAAAAGAAAGAGAAACAAGAGAAAAGAGAGCTACAAGCTTGGGGATCTTTGCTGGAACGTGAGAGCAAGAGGGTAGTTTTTGTAGTTTTTTTTTACTGTTAATATTTTTATTTTTTCTGTTTTATTTTTCTTTCCTTTTAAGATGTATAGCCACATCATGTTGGGCTAAACCTCTTAGCTAGGGCTAAGAGGTGAAGCTTGTAGCGTGATGGGGCTGATTCAATGGCTTGGATTCATACTTATGAACTGATTTAATCCTAGTTTGATTTTAAGAAATTATTTTAGTTATTAATGGTTTATTGTGACTGAAATTACAGTAGATCTGTGATGGCTTTAATATTTTTCTTTCCTTTTATGTTTATGATGTCAGGAAGCCCTATTGTTCGCCATTGCCGTCCTGGGCATGGTTGGATGTCGGTACCCTCCTAACTTTCATACATTGATTGGTTGGTAATTAGTTTAATTATGTTTTCTGCTTTGTCTCATGGGCATGGTTTTGGTGATGGAATCCATTCTAATTCATATACCTTTCTCTCTAGAAGACTATATCAAGGTCGTTCAGTTTGATTTTCATGGTTCACCTTTAATCTCCTGATCTCTACAGTGGATCCTCTGAATCCCTAGTTTCCCACTTCTGATTTCCTATATTTTAGTTTACTATTTCACAACTATTCACTCATCTTTACTTGATTTAGAATTCATCTTCTTCTAGTTCTACTAGTTCTGGTTGCTTTCAGATCACGTACAGGTTTTCAGTCCCTGTGGATTCGACTCGGTCTTACCGAGATTATTACTAC
>JAJHSJ010000012.1:4129708-4223406 GCA_021015155.1 Magnolia officinalis | reverse complement strand
AACCCCAGATCAACCCACATGGGGAGATGAGCAGAGGAAATTGGTAGAGCCCTGCCCTCCATTTCCACCAGCGATTTCAGCCACCACTTGATATTGCGAAGACAACTTTTTGCCTTCATCGGATTGTTGTCTTATA
Organism: Magnolia officinalis; assembly: GCA_021015155.1. Lineage (NCBI taxonomy): Eukaryota > Viridiplantae > Streptophyta > Magnoliopsida > Magnoliales > Magnoliaceae > Magnolia > Magnolia officinalis. The sequence goes on along the minus strand of JAJHSJ010000012.1, from coordinate 4,223,270 downwards.
TTGCTGCATTACGCGAGCGCCAGATCTCCTAAAGGATCACTCCCGAAAGAATCCTGCGAACCGGAATGGGGCAACCTCCAGATGAAGACACAAACCACCATTGTCTGATTCTGTCGACCACCAACTGCCCCGGCATGAAGGTGATACCAAACAGGTTACCAAAATAGGCCCAGATTTCTACGCCAGCTGGCTGTAGAGAAAGAGGTGGCTGATGGATTCAGCTTCTGGGCGCTGGACTGAGCTATCCAAGTAGCAAACGCACTGCGACGCCAAGGAGACTCCTTTCTCCTGGACCCTGATGTCCACTGCCACCGCATTCTGCAGCAGCCTCCATAAAAAGACCGCCATCTTCAGAGGTAATTTACCATGCCAAACCCAGCCCGGCCAGCTTCTAGTAGGATGGACAGCCTTGCACGTGCTCCATGCTAACTTCGGCGAACAGGAACCGGACGGATCATGGGGCCAAAAGCAATCCTCACTATCAGCAGATAATGCGAAACACCCCTGAAAGATGAGGTCCAACACCTATTGCGGCAGAAAGGAGAAGGCTAAGGAAGGAGGCAGCGGGCCTGAGGGCCTTAAGAGATCGTTAATGGGTTGAGACAAAGGCACTCGAGACTGGGCTGGTCGCCAGGTCCCAAAGAGGGCCCAACCCAGTCCAGTAGTAGCAGTAGATTTGTTGTAAAGTGGATGAATGGGTTAGATTTATAAGAAACATCATGGTGGGGTAGTTGGATTCTCCCTACAATCCACGTGTTGCTAGAAAAGAGGGAGCAATCTGCTCAGTGACCATGGACCTACCTTGATGTATGGGTTGCATATACATTCCTTCTATATGTTTTTCCAGGTCATTGTAGGGCATGATGCCAAAAATGAAATAGATCAGGTGGACCATACTATAGGAAAAATGGTGATTAATTTCGCACTATTGAAAACTTCTGAGGCCCACAAAAGTTTTGGATCAAGCTCTTATTTGTGTTTTCCCTCCATCTAGGTTCATACGACCTACTCAACGGGTTGGACGGCAAATAAACATTATGATGGGCTCCGGGCCATTTATGACAGGCTCTACAATTGCTTCTCCAAGGGCTTATTCAACGTAGTGGTAGAATCAGACTCCCAGCTGGTGATTAATTTCCTCTCTGGGTCATTTGCCCCAAGTTGGAAATGGAAGTATTGGCTAGACATGATTAAAGAGTTCTCTCTGATTGGTCAAGTCAAGTTTGATCACATCCTCAGAGAAGACAATGGGCCGGCGGATGGCATGGCTAGATCAAGCAGCGCAGCCAAGTTTTCCATCATGGCGGCCCTTCCCAGCCTTGTCAGGGGGCTGATATTTCTCGATAAGGTGGGTTGGGAGTAGTCATGGTTGAGGGGCAGTTAGCTCTCCTCCATCCGGCTTTGGTGATTTGTCACTTGCACAGTTAGGTGCAGGGGTTTGCCGGCTGAGTGGTGTTCATATCTACATAGGTGTATGTGTTAGTGGGCTGAGGCATTACTCTCGTCAGCCCAATATGATAGGAGGGTCCCGTCTTTTGTGGGGCCTCTCCGAATTAGCTAGGTTGTAATCATTCTCTTTGCAATATATTGCAGGGTCTCCCCTGTTTCCTTAAAAAAAAATAATAATAATAAATAAATAAATAAATTATAAAAAAAAAAAAAAAAAAAAACATTACGATGGGCCCTAAGAAATTTTTTATGGCGAGAGTTCAATCACAACTGTTTCTTGTGGTGTGGTCCAGCTGAGATTTGGATCTGGTTCATTTTGTGGACATATCCTAAAATGAGCTGATAGAACTGATAAACGGAATGGATATGTGACACATACTTCAAGGTGGGCATCATGATCATGTCGTTAACGTACTAGGTGTTTCAACAAAAATAAATCGTCGGTTAAAAAAAAAAAAAAAAAAAAATAAATAAAAAAAAAAAATAAAAAATAAAACCATTTCTAGTCAAACTAGTGACATTCGTACACTCGGTTTTTTTTCTTTTTGAGTCGGGATCCAGTGTTATCGGGTAACAGGTTCCTGTGACCTAGTGGTTTGGCGTCCGAAGCTTTTTTTTTTTTTATTTTTTTTATTTTTTCCGTGAACTCGGTTGGCAGATATCATGCAATACGTTAAAATTGAACTGATCAGGAAAGGTATATATATGGGTGCCCCATGAAATCAAAATCATCACCCTCTCAACAACTTGGTTTTCATGGCATATCAGATGATGAATTCCAAAACTCTGACAGTGGTAGATGGACGCCGCTCTGCAAATTACCATCCCAATGTTTGGGACGGTGATCGCATCCGATCCCTGAGGAGCAATTACACCGTGAGTTTAGCAGTGCATGTTGTTTTTGTTTTTGTATGTTTGGTTCTTTTAGCATGCGGCCATGTATATGTGGATGGTCTAGATGGCTGCATAATTTCATGGCCATGCACTAGTTTCTCCCTTACTATATAATCATAGTCATATGCATCCAATGAAATGGATGATAATGACCAGTGGTTCACGTGTAAAAGGTCCCATTTGGATTTTTTGGATCATTCAATCCGCCATGCATAAACGAATGGCTTGCGGTAATGCAGGATAAGCAAAGCGATCGGCATGAGGAACTCAAACAAGCAGTTCAAAGAATGTTAGACGCTGCCGTGGAACCTCTCGATAGGCTTACTTTGATCGATGACGTCCAACGGCTCGGCGTGGCCTACCACTTTGAGAAGCAGATAAATGATGTTTTGGATGATCTTTACTCAAACGATACAAAACTTACGAACGGAAATGATCTGCATGCAGCAAGTCTCTATTTCAGACTGATCAGACAACATGGGTGCCACATTTCATCAGGTTTGCACCGTGGCATATTGCCAATCATCCACCCTTAGTTATTGAAATCCTTTTGGGAATTGGCGGTTGATGATCAGCAATGCTCTCAATAATGATTTACTTTTTAGGCACCTGGGGTTCTTGCATAAAATATCAAACGCAGATTTTGCCAGATTCCTTCCCGAAGGATAGTTTACCAGAGATTTGCTACGGATGATACGCTAGAAGTTAAAAATTACAGATTTTGACCAAAGTAGTATCGTGATAATGCCAAACGCCTCAAAAATTGAAACCTTTAAAGATTTTGCACGGATAACCTCCTTTTTTTTTTCTTTTAATTATAACTTTGTCTCACATCCTATCGGTTGATGTTCTTACAAAAGCAGTTCGCTCTTCTCAACTTTTTTTAAAAATTTATATTCATATTAATTGGAGAAGCTATACAAGAGATATTCGGCCGCACCTTTCAAGAAAAAAAAAAAGGGGGCAAGGTCTGCCTCTCGTGAGTGCAGAAAAGGAAAGAAGGCCAAAGAAAATTAACGCTCCCTCGGATTTCCCAGCCCCGCCGCTTCTTGGAAGAGATTTGGTAGAGCTTCCGAGACTGGCCAGCGCTGTCCCTTCTAGCCAGGTTATCTGCCACAACATTTGCTTTCCTGCGGATATGAGAGATGGAAACCTCCTACTCAGCCGTGATCCTCTTCATACTGGCCCACCAGTAACACATGGCCCATGTGGGAAAAGTGTTCCCCGGCCGCAAGCATACCTACGACCGTTTTTGAATCACTCTCCACCTCCACTTTTGAATAACCCAAGTCCACACAATGGGATAGGCCCTCCCAGATTCGCGAGAAATTACGTACATTGCTTTTTTCTTTTTCTTTTTTTAAATGAAAATATTATTAACAAGGGTACTATACAACCAGAAAATCACACACTCTTCAGGTGGTCCTTAGGACACAAAAATAATAATAATAATAATAAATGCTGTAGCAGTAATTCAAAATAAACCACCCAAATCATTGTAGCAGTAATTCAAAGTGAACGAAATTTACTCTTATTTGGTAGTCTGAATAATAGATTTGCTAGACATTTATTAAACGGTTAAAGAATGAAAAATATCAAATAGACATATTATGAGAAAGCAAGCATCCACAAAGCAGAGGATACGATTGTGCAACTAATCTGGTTTTTAGATTTTAACTGACCGACAGTGGGTTTTTCAGTTTTTTTTTTTTTTTTTTTTTTTTTTTTTTTTTTTTTTTTTTTTTTGAAGTATATTTCCATTACTAACTCCGATGATTTGTACAAGTATGGACATGTTTCGGGCTGCTGCCAAGAGAAAATTTATCCTGGCAGCAGCCTATCGTAAACCGAGGAGAAAATTCTAAGGAAAAAACTCTCGGTGTTTCCACCAGGACCTGTGTCTAAGTGCACCCAGCCCTATCTTATCTAGCACCACGAGGCCCTAATCAGTTCCGGGAGGAGGGAAGGGTGCTGGAAGAAGGATAGAACCTGGACCTCGCTTCCTAATCTGGCCAGACCATCAGCCGGAGCATTACCTTCTCTGGAAATATGATAGAAACTGACATGGCCCTTTTGTTTCGTGATTTGCAACCTGTCTATCTAATATTTCCATCTCCACGCCTTCTCGGATTTCCCATTAATATACACCACATGTACCATTTCTAATAGCCTACATATCAAGTTTCATCCACATCCAGAGTATCAAATAACTCCCCATTGATTTATCTTTATCATATTGTTAAAAATGCAGATATATTCATCAAATTCAAAGATGGAGAAGATGGTTTCAGGGCCAGCCTCTCTGAATATGTAGATGGCCTTTTGAGCTTGTATGAAGCTTCATATCTTGGGATCAAAGGTGAAACTATCTTGGATGAAGCTAAGGATTTCTCCATATCAAACCTCAAGAAGCTGATGGGCCATGTCAAGGCGGGCCACGCTAGAAGAATAGCGCACGCCTTAGATCTCCCCTTGCATTGGAGGATGGTCAGGGTGGAAGCCAGATACTACATAGATGTGTACGAGGAGAAAGAGAATGGGAAGAATGATGATTTGCTTGAATTTGCAAAGTTGGATTTCAATATGGTCCAATCCTTACACCAAAAGGATCTCAAAGAATTGTCAATGTGAGAATTAGTCCTTCCTGATATACAGTCGTTGCATGTGAACTTGTCATACAACCATATCTTTCCTGCTGACATGGGACACCTGTAGGATATCTGGGATGTGTGGGAGGTGTCCCACACTATAAGATTGACAAGGGCGACAAATCAGGCTGGTCTACTCATTGGATGGCCCGCAAGAAAGGTATCATGTGGTCCGAGTAGGTGTGGCCCACCAAATTTCCAAAAAAAAGAAAAATAATAATTAAAAAAAAAAGGTGTGGCCCACCAAATGATTTGAATGGCCTGATTTTCATGCCAGGTGATCTTCATGGTGGTTCCCTTTTCTGCATGGTTCGTACACGTGTAAGTTCACATCCAGTGCCAATATGTGAACATTTCGGGTGTCCAAAGGGAATATATAAGTTAAAAAAATAAAAAAAAAATAAAAAAAAAAAGCAATCGATCATTCTCTCTACCAGATATGGACTGTTTATCTACTGGGCCCCACTGTGGATAGGCTTATTTTAAAACAAGCCTATTCTAGTCATAAATTGGAGAAATTTTCCCATGGGACATGGGTGTTGGTTGGACTTTTCCTAACCGTCCATTTCTGCTTCGCAAAAGTATTTTTTGGGTCACACCTGATCCACATTGCGTTTCAGAAGTTGAAAGGATTTTGCAATCATATATATATATATATATATATATATATATATATATATATATATATATATATTATATAATATGATATAGATTGATTGCTTGATAATTAACTTAGATAATAATTCCACTATATATTTCAATAATCTATTGGTTTAATTCAGATTTTGCAACATTTTCAGTTGGTGGGAATCTATTGACTTAGCAAGGAAGCTGGGATTTGTCCGAGACAGAATGATGGAGAGCTTCCTAATCTCAGTTGGATTGGCATACGAGCCAAAATTCTCGGAATTAAGGAAGGCGGTTACCAAAGACATAACCTTGATTGCCGTTATCGATGATATTTATGATGTTTATGGTTCACTTGATGAACTGGAACTCTTCACCGATGCGGTTAATAGGTATAATTTCATCTAAACAGCTTGACTTGTTTATTAATTAATATATATAATTTCATCCAAACACCACCCATTATATAAATAAAGTCCTTTTAAAATTAACCTTACCCCAAGAAAAGCCTACTAATAGGAAAATAGTGAATCTGCCCGAGAAGGTGGCCGCGCAATAACTTTTCTTTTCTTTTTATTTCTTTTAACTTTTCTCTTCTTTTTATTTCTTTTTATTCAACAATATTATTTACACTGGAGACCTTCCAGTGGGCGCCGCAAAAAGCTCAGCCATCTCCGATGTAGAGTTGGTTGCCGACACTTTGATGGCCAAGATGGAGCAGAGAAGGCCCAATAGGAGGCGAAAGTGATCAAGACTGTCATAACCATACAACAATCATATTTTGCAAACTGAAATGAGTTTTTCAACATAACATATATGATTTTGGAGCAGGAGAAGCTACTTTAGCCAACCAACCCACTATATCAGGTCGCCCACGCTAGATTTGTGAGATTCCATCAGATCGATGGTCAAAAGTCCTTTTTTTTTTTTTACTATTTATAATAAGTTTTAATTCGATCATAACTTTTGATCCTTTGAGTTTTAGGAGTTGTGCCGAACATGAAAATGGCTTAAAAAATAGGAGAATAACGTGGTTAGGCCAAATTGGACACTTACTATTTTTGGCCGAAAACCATAAAGTCTTGTAGGAATAATAACAGTATATAAGTAGTAAGTTTACTATTTATAGTAAGTCACATTTTTAGGGAGTTTGAGTTGGAGTTTGATTTTGAAACTTTGTCCTATATTTGAAATCATTATTTAAAGGATTGTAATTTCATTTTATTTTTTTTATCATCAATCAATTTATTGCAAATTATTAGAAATTATTTTTACTTTAATCAATCCCTCGTGGATTCGAGGAATCTATGTGAGGAGTCCAGAGAAGCCCCTGTTAAGAGAAGTCTTTTATCTGAAGTTTTTAAGGTATGTCGTTCGAGCGGTCATGGGATAGCCACTACTGGTCGTGGGAGGCGCTCGACCAGTCGTAGGTTCAAGTCCTGATACGACTCAAAGTACAGCGACATTGTGCTATTTTTCTCTAAGGTCTACAACCAGTCGTAGTACGACCAGTCGTAGGAGAGCTACGACTAGTCGTAGGTTATGCAGATTCGTTCCGCGATTTTGTGCGGATCGCGGATTTTGAGTCCTTTCGCAACAAGGATGCAGAAGGAAGTTACCTAAACTATAAATAGGTGTTCCTAGGATATTTATAGGGTATGAGAAAGTATTTTAAAGGGTTCTAGGGTTATCAAAGGGTATAGCAAGGGTGAGATTCGAGGTTGTTCGAATCGGGTAAGTCCTCTCTCTTTGTAATTTCTATTTTCATAGGGGTGATCTGTCGCTTTGTGCCGTGATTTTTTCCTGCAAGGGTTTTCCACGTTAAATCTGTGTGTTCTCATGTATGTGCTTGGTGTCATTGAATTGCTATCCTAGATCTAGATCTGTGTGATTCCGCAAGCCAAAAATCTCAACAAGTGGTATCAGAGCAATCGTTAGGCACAGATCTGAATATGAGGGATTAGTAATAATGGCGAGCACCAGGTATGATATTGAGAAGTACTCAGGGAAAAACAATTTTGAGTTATGGAAGATCAAGATGATGACTTCCTTAATCAAGCAAGGCGAAGATGGTGCTTTTGAGAAGTGAAAGTCTACTATGATTGATGGTGATTAGAATAATCTTGATAAGAAGGCTTTATCATCGATCCGTTTATGTCTCACGGATGAGGTTTTCTACAACGTCATGAGGGAGAAAACTGCGGCTAAGTTATGGGTGAAGTTAGAGGATGTCTATGCGAAAAAATCCTCTGAAAATCGCCTGCACTTGAAGCGGCAGTGGTATAACTTCAAAATGGCAGAGGGTGGAGATCTGGAGGCTCATATCAGCAACTTTAATAAATTAGTTTGCAAATTGCTGGATATGGAGGAAGTAATGAAAGATGAAGAACAAGCATGTATGTTACTGAATTCTCTTCCGGCGTCGTATGAGTCATTCAAGGACACTATGTGCAACATGAATAAAATCCTGAGTGTCGATACCGTTATCTCAGCCCTTCAAGGGAAGGCTATGAGACAGCTTAACGGCGACATGGGGACATCTTCTGATGCACTATTTACGGTGGATAGGAATTCTGAACAAGTTACAGGTTCTTCAAGTTCTAGATCCAAATCTAATGGCAATGGTAAAGGAAAGGTAAAGTGCTAGAACTGTGAGAAGGAAGGACATGTGAAGAAGGATTGTGGAAATCCTAAATTGAAGAGAGAAGATTTTGAGGCTTCGCACAGGGAGGCCAATGTTGCCACGTCAGATGGATCGAGTGGATGTGATGGTGATGTTTTGTCTGTATCTTCGCTCAGACGGCTATACGATAATCGTAAGGATGAGTGGATGCTAGACATAGGGGCATCTTTTCACATGACTCCTCATCGGAGTTGGTTCACCAGCTACAAGGAGTGCTATGGTGGACAGGTGTTTATAGGCAATGGCTTTGCCTGTAATGTTATGGCTGTTGGTTCGGTGTTCATCAAGATGTTTGATGGGGTGGAGCGTACCTTGACTGATGTCAGGTACGTTCCTGATTTGAAGCATAATCTAATTTCTCTTGGTGTGCTGGAGGCAAAAGGATGTAAGTATATAGGTATTGATGGTGCTCTTAAGGTATCTAAGAGGGCACAGGTAATCATAAAAACGTAACGACTCGGTACTTTATACAAGTTGATCGGGAGCACCTCAAAAGGTGGAGCTGCAGTGGATGTAGCGGATTCCACCTCTGCACGTGTGTGGTATGTTGGGCATGACCACATGAGCAGGCAGGGCAGAAAGACTGAGACGTGCGAACAGGGATACAGAGCAGGTAGAGCAGCCACCTGTGAGAAGAATCACACAGCATAATCGCAGGATATCGGTGAGGTACATGGACGACTCCAATATCGCGGGGAATTCATCTTCTATTCAGATGGCTCTAGGTGAACCTGGTGCTGAAAAGTGAAAGGTGACTATAGGCGATGTGATGGATTCGTTGTACCAGACCGACATATGGGAGCTGGTGGAGCTTCTAGTGGGCCGGAAAGCGGTTGGATGCAGGTGGATCTTCAGGATGATATAGCATAGATATAGGGCGAGGTTGGTAACGAAGGGTATGCTAAGAGAGAAGGGATTGACTTCTCAGAGATATTCGCACCGACAGTATAGCAGGTGTCTATTAGATCCGTGATTGGCGCTGGTTGGCTAAATGTGATCTTGAACTGAAAGGATGGATGTGGAGTCTGCACTTCTGCAAGGAAAAGTGAATAACAGATTTACATGAAGCAACTAGAGCGGTTTGAAGTTAAAAAGACTGAGAAAAGACTTTGCAGGAGGTCGTGGTTCGACCTGTCGCCTAGGAAGTGGTTTGATTTCTTCATGGTGAGTCAAGAATTGATGACATGTAGATCACCAATTATGACATGTCTGAAATCAATGTACTGAAGACTCGGTTAAGTGAGACATTCAGGATGAAGGATAGGGGGCTGCAAAGATGGTTCTTGGCATTGAGACTGAAGGAGGAGTAGGCTTTGGTAATCACAAGAGGAATACCTTGTGTGCAGGTATTGATCAAGGATGTGATGGGCCAAGTAAAGTCGGAGAGTGTTCCCTACGCGTCACTCCTCAAGTTTTCCTCAAGACATGTCCCAAAATATATGAGGAAAAATAGGATATCTCATGAGCCTTATTCGAATGCGGTTGACAGTGTATGCCATGGTCTGGATTAGACCGGTTATTTCACAGGTTATCAGTGTTGTGAGCAAGTACCCCGGCAAGCAATATTGGGTAGTGGTGAGATGTTAAGAAGACTACGTCTTTCCTTTTTTTGAGTAGACAGGAGCAAAGGTAGTTGAACACGTGGATTTTGATCCGACAGACACGTTCACTTAGATCGTTCCTGCAGAGAAGTTCAAAGTTCTGTGTAAACTTCTCTGAGCTTGGCGATGGCATAAAAGAAGGACGGAGTATGTACGAGAAGCGTTGATTGAAGTTATGATGCGATGAAGAGATAAGAGAAGAGGTCAAGGAGTTACACGGTTGAAGATTGAAAACTTGGTGGAGATTGTTAAGAGAAGTCTTTAATCTGAAGTTTTTGAGGTCGTTCGACCGGTCGTGGGACAGCCACGACTGGTCGTGGGAGGCGCTCGACCAGTCGTAGGTTCGAGTCCTGGCACGATTCAAAGTACAGCGACATTGTGCTGTTTTTCTCCGAGGTCTACGATCAGTCGTAGGTAAGCTACGACCAGTCGTAGGAGAATTACGACTAGTCGTAGGTTACGCAGATTCGTTCCGCGATTTTGTGTGGATCGCGGATTTTGAGTCCTTTCGCAACAAGGATGCGAAAAGAAGTTGCCTAAACTATAAATAGGTGTTCCTAGGGTATTTATAGGGTATGAGAAAGTATTCTAAAGGGTTCTAGGGTTAAAGGGTTCTAGGGTTATCAAAGGGTGTAGCAAGGGTGAGATTCGAGGTTGTTCGAATCAAGTAAGTCCTCTCTCTTTGTAATTTCTATTTTCATAGTGGTGATCTATCGCTTTGTGCCGTGGTTTTTTTCCGCAAGGGTTTTCCACGTTAAATCTGTGTTCTCTTGTGTGTTTGGTGCCATTGAATTGCTATCCTAGATCTAGATCTGTGTGATTCCGTAGGCCAAAAATCCCCAACAGCCCCGTGGACTCGAAGTAGTTATCCTTAAGGAAGAAAGTGATTGACCTCATCATGTCCTTCCCTGCATCAATTGAAGAGTATGCACCTGTAGCAACTCTGTTATGCATGGATGTAAAATCCCATATCCCTAGCTCCTTCCAAAAGTCTTTTAACCTGAGCTTCATGTAGGTGAATCGGAATCTCAACCTGCACTGCTCCTGCCAGCATGCCACCACATATCCAGTTTGACCACTAAAAGCTAATCTTGCCTTCACCAACTAACGGGAGAGGAAGATGCAATTTGGGTTGATGTATAGTGCGACTTGTCTAACATATTGGGTCATATGGGAATTTCCCATTCTCTCCCCCATGGAGATATCCTCTCTTTCTCCCAAGAAAGATTGATTGAACCATCAATAATTCGTGAAGTGTAATTATATCAATTTATTGGTGGATCCATATTATCAATTAGAAGAATTTATGGTTGGCTTGGACCCTAGATTTGTAGATGGTAATCATTAAAGTCTTACTAATATCCTTCCAAAAGCTTGAGCTATTCACGACAATGGCTTGACTCGAGTGTAAAAAATTAGCGAAGTACTTAGCTGAGAAAAACCAGGTCCAAAGAAATTTCCAGCAAGAAGATGCCAGCTCATTTTCACTCGGGGAAGATTGCATCACTTCAGGGATTCTTCTCATGCCTAGCCTCCCTTCAGAGATTGGCTGGCAGATCTTGTTCCACCTAACCTAGTATCTTTTCCTAGAACCTTCTGAGCTACCCCATAGGAAGTTCGCAAACTCGGCTTCCATTTTCACGCAGACAGATTTTGGGATGTTGCAAGTTGCTAGATGAGCATAGGTACCTGGAGAGCATGTGCTTTGACGAGTGTTGTCTTCCCTACTGCATTCAAGAGTCTTCCTTGCCAACTAACCGCTTTGTTAGAAATCTTTCGGATCAAAGGAGTGAAGAGAGATGCATGGATTCTCCCCTTAATAAGCGGTATCCCCAAGTAAGTGATAAGTAACTTCGCTTGTTAATTTGAACTAGTCTGAGTGGCAATAACTCAACAAGGCCATGGTTAGCAACTGGTCCGAGTGGATAAAAAGCTATGTTAGAAATTTTTCTGCAATGAACAACGTGTAAGGGGAATGCCCTAATACACGATAGAGGGAGAGTCCTCTCGTGGGTCGAACGCAGACACTCCTCAAAGGAAGATCGAGCTAACAATCTAGATGAGACATACGGGGCCAATAAAGGGAGATCGCCATGGAATAGGGGGACGGAGCATGGTAGTAGACGGGAAGTTAGAAAGAATGGTTTGAGCATTTTTGCAGGTAATCTCCCATTTGATTGCACACAGCAAGATCTATGGGTCATCTTAGAGAAATACGGTAAAGTCACGGACGTATACATCCCTACTTCACGGACTCAAACCGTTCTAGGGGTTATGCATTCGTAAGATTCCACTATGAATCAGAAGGTAGAGCTGCTATGGGAATGCTAGATGGGCAGTGGATCAATGGCAGGATTGCATCATTCAAAGATGCAAAAAATAGGGCTCCCCATCATTCCTATACTAACAATGTCCATACCAGAGCAGCCCCCATCACAAATCTGCACACATCCCAGATCCGCAACCATCAGAGATCCTATGCGGATGTGGTCCATAACAGAGATGCCGCCTAAGGAGGAAGAACTAGAGCAATGCACGAAGTAGAAGAAGACACTTTAACAGTGGCGGATGCGGATGCGGTGGCAATCAAACTCCAGCAATTGAAACTGGTTCTGGTCGGGATAGTTAAAGATGAGTCCATTTCAATTTTGAGTCTGATTACAGCCATCAGGGCATCCAAATATGTGGCGTCGGCAATTGATGTGGTAAGAATATCCCCGGTCAAATTCCTAATAATCCTTAAGTCAGATAAGGAGTTTAGGGAATTCATAGAAAACAGGAGTCTTCGCTCCCTGATGGGGCTTGAAAAAATCTACCCATGGTCGCTAACTGAGACGGAGATGGGAGAAGGAATCTAGATTCGATTGTTGGGTATCCCTCCACATGCATGGTTCGAATCGGTTCTCCTAAATCTCGGGAACTACTTCGGTAAGGTGATCCAGGTGGATTCTTGTAGCAAGTTTGGTCTCTTCCAAATGTATGCTAGAATCAAGATCACTCTACGTCCAGGCATAAATCTTAAGCAGGTATTGAAGCTGAAAGTAGGGGATACCATATTCCCTATCCACGCCATGCTTGAAACCTCTCCACAGTCAGGGGAGTCTGTCTGGGAAAGATTTGGGCAGACTTCGGAATGCCTTAATCCTGCTTGACAAAATGTGGAGGAGAACAGATTGGTGCTATATGAACCTGTTTGTCAAAAAGTCGCTGCCAAGTCGAGGGATGAATACTTGAGCCCAATCCAGGTCCTACATCAAGTTGTTGTTTCCAGAGAGGCGGATCAGGGCAATACCACCGAAGTTACCACTCCCAGGGCAATACAGGACAATAATATTCAAGCCATCACAGAACCAGTTGAAGATCAATCAGGGAATTCTCCCCAGCAGACTAAAGTTTGTGCCTCCCCCGAAACAGAGGATGTCCCAGCCACCAAAAGAACCATCATCTGTCATGATATGCCAGAAGGAGGAGCCGGAAAGAGAATATACAAAGCCAAAGCGAGATCAGTTGGATGTTCTCCTTTAGGAATAGACTACCCTACACACACTGACAGTCCAATCCTCAGGGCCACTCCTCCTGTCTACTTTCATGGGTGTGTAAGGGCCCTTCTTTCGATCCCCGTCAGAGATGGATGGGTGCCAAACAACAGGGTGGATCTCAAAGTGGATCTGTCACCATTTTTTGCCCAGGTGTCTGACCCAGTCGAGACTTCAAACCTCCAACAACAGTTGTTGCAGGAAGCCTCGCCAAAAGTGAATGCCCCCACGCAATGGAACCCAGGAGGGGAACTGCCTATGATGGAGCCACTCTCATACCATGCAGACGTTCCTACAATGATTGAAGATTCAAGTCAGGGACTTAACAATATCCTGCCTGAACCAGTTCTAAGAGATGATCTCATAGAGTGGTGCGCTACCTGCCAGACCACAGATGAACAGGCGGACAGCTCCATCCCAATGCAGCAGCAATAGACCAACTTAAACACTGACCACGGTACAAAGAGCAAGAAACCCAGGAAGACGGAGCTTGTGAAGATAGGGAACGGGGAATGGAATAGTAGACTGAGAAGGCTAAAGATGAGGGCCATGAACTCAGGGTGTGTTACGGATGGATAAAGCCCTTATTTGGAATGCCCGTGGGGTGGGTAATGAACCCACAATCAGGACGGCGGTGAGGCTTATCAATAAATTCAACCCCTGGCTGATTGCTATTCTTGAACCGATGGCTAGGGAAGATAATCGTGTGGGAATTGACCTAAAGCTTCGGTTCCACTCCTCCCTTTCCAATGTGGGAGAGGGTGGTAAAATCTGAATCTTCTTCAATAACCAAATACAGGTCTCAGTCCACTCCTCTAATCAAATGATTTCATTGTCCATTTCCTTGCATGTCAATTCTCCACCAATTCTTGTTACCATCGTCTATGCTAGCTGTGGGAGAGTGACTAGACGGCTGTTGTGGGAAATTTGGCAGTCATTAGAAGATCTATACAGTGTCCATGGGTGGTATGCGGTGATTTTAATGCGGTCCATAATTCTTCTGAGAGGCTAGGCAGAAGAAGTGGTGCTGACCCAAGCTCAATCGAATTTGCGAATGCTGTGGACAATGCTGGTCTTCTTGACGCGGGTTTCTCGGGTAGTAAGTTTACCTGGAGTAACAACCAGTCTAGCAATGCTAGGTCGTAGGCAAGATTGGACAGGGTATTATTGAACAGTGAATGGGCCAACCGATTCAGCCGATTCAGAGTGGAGCATCTTCCTAGAGTGAGTTCTGACCACTCCCCACTCTTATTAATCTTCCCCTCCAATCTCCCAAGGGCCCCAACCCCATTTAGGTTCCAAAGAATGTGGACCCTCCATGACTCATTCCATCAGATTGTTAAGGAGGCCTGGGAGGGCCATTTTTCCTCCTCAACCAATGCTGAACTTCCAACTGAAGCTGAGGAATGTTAAATGTGCTTTAAAACGCTGCTAATTTGGTATTTTGTTACTTTGCTCTTTAAGCGGTTTCGGCCATAAGAACTTTTATGTAATGTTACGGTGTATCAATCGAATTCATCATTTGCCTTGACCGTGCTTCGGTTGATGCCCACTTTCAGTCACAAGGCCACTACGATGAGTAGTTAGTTCTACCATGTGAGCGAGATTCACATAACATATGTCTCATCCCAATAGCTTGCTGGACTTATCTCTTTTAAGCTAGTCATAACTTTTTGAATTGTGATCACGTTTGGCTATTAAGGCAACTGAAAATATATTTCGTTTTTGTTTTATTAAGATTTTACTGCCATGTGGCATCATCTGAGCCGATAGATCTGACTCGTTTAGATCAAGCGCAGAGAGTTACATGAGTAGATTTACTTATACATTTGGTTACACAATATCATGAAATTTCATGATCGATCAATCTAAAGTTGTTAAATTTCCTGATATTTGGTGAAACAAAGCACACCCTAAAAATTGGTGACAACTAATTACTGATTTTACTTTGTACTGCAGATGGGATTTAGGGGCCATTGATCGCCTACCGGAGTATATGAAGCTGTGTTACTTGGCTTTGTTCAACACTGTAAATGAAATGGCATACTGCACCTTGAAAGAGACCGGATTTAATGTCCTGGACAACCTTAAGAAATCGGTATTGCTCGGAATATGTGTCACACGTTATGATCAATCCATCTATGAGGCTATATCACGGTGGTTGTCTGACGGACTTCCTAAACTTTTTAACCTTAAAAAGAAAAATACCTTCCAAAAAAATTCATGAGCGTAAACAATTAAAGCGTATATAACGTCTAACCTGTCCCGAAAAAAACTGGCACCACCACCAAGAACTCCTGATGCAGAAAATCAGGTTAGTCCACTAATCATGCAGACCACAACTTATAAAACAATGTTCACAAGTTGTGATCTAATGGTGGGGCCAACCTTTTGGATGGATTGGATGGTACGCACTCATGTTGGCAACAAAATGCCAGTAAGGTCTTCGTGATCCAACCATGGATTGCTGGCTCATCCTATTTTGATTTTTTTTTTTTTTTTACCATCCTATTTTGATTGGACTTGACCTAGTTATCACTTTTGGTACCATAAGACACACCCCCGCAATGGCAACTTGACTCATGGGGCCAACTAGTTGCATTTGAGCACTCATGTTTGTCGTGTAGTCCTGATTTTCTTTGAGTATATGTTTGCTTGTATCTTGTGACATACAGTGGGCAATGCAATGCAACACTTACCTTGTGGAGGCTCAGTGGTTCCATAAAGGATACACACCAACAACGGAAGAGTACTTGAACATTGCAAGTGTTTCGGTCGCGACGCACCTTATAATGACCCAAACATACACTTTCACACAACAAGTTATGATAAAGGACGAACTTGATCATATAGACATAGATATGAAGATCATTTTTTGGTCATCAATGATCTTTCGGCTCTGCGATGATTTGGGAACTTCCAAGGTATAGTTGCCAATGGTAAAAAGATGGTCTACTGCATTTATTTTTGTTTATTTATTCATCTGTTACAGTTTTTCGAAGGTGCCATTTAAGATGATGGCTTCCAATGGACTGGGATCAGCTGGGCTATGGAGATTGAGGGCTGGCGACTAAACTTCAAGCCCACTTATTCATGGACGTGGATTGTATTGTGGTCTGTGCTTCGTGGGCTCCACCATGATGCATGTGTTTCATCCATGCCATCCATCTATTTTTTTTTTTAGATCAGTTTACGCTATGAGCTGAAAATTGAAGTAGATCTAAATCTCAAGTCGACAACATCACAGGAAACAATGTTGTTTGAACGCCCGGTATTTATTTTTTCCCTTCATCCTGGTCTGTATGACGTAATCAACAAGTAGGATGTCAAATAAACATTACATAGGGCCCTATGCAGTTTTTAATGGTGGACATTAATTCAATCAATACTGTTTTCTGTGGTGTGGTCCACCTGAGATTTAGATCTGCCTCCATTTTTGGTTCAAGCCCTAAAATGCTCTGGAAAAATGGATGGACAACGTGGATAAAACACATACATCATGGTGGGGCCCAAAAAGCTCGGACCACTAGCCACCTGGTTAGTGACAGCTTCACTAGCCAAACCACGTCCCTTATTCATGAAGCCTATATATATCCTCCAATGGCATTTGTGTGTGTACTTCACATAATTCGATGGAGGTTGAAGAAAGAAACGTATAGAGGTCACACACGCACATATCTCTTTCTTATTTTCTTTTCTCTCTTTTTTTTTTTTTCTTTTTTCTTTTTAAATAAAAATTGAAGTATTCTGTTTGAATGATAATGGAAGATCATCTACACACGCCCTTAAGAGTTTTTCTAACATATTAATTAATTCACTAAATATTGCTAACGGGCGATTTTATTTTCTGAAGGCGGAGATAGAACGCGGGGATGTATCAAAATCAATCCAATGTTACATGCATGAAAATAGTGTTTCGGAAGAAGTTGCACGGAAACACATCAAGGATCTGATGAGTGAAGCTTGGAAGGGATTGAACGAAGAGAGTCTTAAAGCTACTTCTCTCGGGAGGACTTTCCTGAGTGCAAATATTAATGGGGCCAGAGCCGGTGTCTGCACATACCATCATGGAGATGGTTTTGGTGTTCCTGAGACCAAGGGTCAAGTCATGTTGTCTCTATTTGTTGAACCAGTTGTATAGGAGGTTCGACATCAAGTTCTTTTAAGGATGTGTGTTTGTGTGTATGTGTGTTTTTTTTTAAGGGTCGCATCACAAGATCCTGTCAAATGGTTTCGTTAGATACAAGTATTGTGGTCAGTTGAATAAGTCTTATGATATGTTGAATAAGTTTGTAACAAGAGTTCAATAAGCTAGATTATTGGGCTTTTTTTTTTAATGTGCAATTCATTGATAGCAAAGGATACAAGAAACGGCCATTCGGGCGGGGTCCGAGACAAAAAGGAAAGCCCCGCCTATCATATCCTATACAAAAGAATTCCTATGAATTTTTCTAACCGAGCCTAAACCCACTTTGCCTAGAAAGATCCTGTTAAAGGAATGAGGAGTCCGAATCCAACTAGCTCATCTGCCAACTCATCTGCAGATTATTCGTGATAGCATCGTATCCATTCTAGCCTTTGTAATATTTGTAGATTCATCTTCTTCATTGTTTTCTACTTTTAGTTTTCCTCCATTTCTTATATAAATACGGGTGGTGTGCAGCTCAAATGAAATAAGCCTCTTCTTTTCCCTATCGTGTATTTCAACATGGTATCAAAGCGCTTGTCAACCTGGGCCACTGATCTGATTTTAGATGGTCTGATCTAGTTGCATAAGCCCAGAGCATAGGGGCACCCCAATTCTTCCATCTTCTCTTTCTACCAAATCCGTTTGTTGGGTGTGATCACCAAAATCGAATGTAGCTGACCTATACAGCTGCCCATCCTCTGTCAAAGCCCCTCCTTTGCTTTTCCTTTGATGCTGAAGAAGATGAGAAGGATGCTGACGTGGTTGACATCGCAGTCGTCGAAATCATAAGACTCTGATCATACATATTGGACCCCACATACTCTATATCTTCATCCTTACTACACAATAGCTAGGCATATTGCTGTAGATCTGGGTACAAATCGTCCATTGCTGGCGTTGCACCAAGGCTGTCTGATGCAGTGGGCCCTCAATCAGAGACATCCCTGCCGTCTGAGAGCAGCTTCTGGTGGAATAGCTTTCATATTCCAGGCAGAACTCAAGCTCTTCACTGCCTGGTTTTTTTTGTACTTGTTATTCAATCCATCCACAATCGCTCTCCATTCTCCCAAATTGTAGAAAACCTGCAGACCGCTGTCCACTTCGACCTGACACAACTGCCAGATTCTTTTTCCACACTGCATTTTTTTAAAGTTTTGAAGTGTGGGCCTATCATTCTCAAATCATGACTATTAGTCTGTTGCATCCCATCATGGGTGGGCGATAATACAATATTTTTGAAAAAAAAAAAATGAAAAAAAGGAGGGTTTGATTCCCCTTAGCCTTGATATTTCTCCATGGCATCGTCCAAGGTCCTTGACGATATTTCATCCTCTCATGATGAGGATTTCACACAGTCTGAAAATCCAGGACTAAACATCACATCATCTCCTCTCACAGGGCCCAATTTTCTCCAGTGGCAATAGGTTGTCCACATCTTTATTGGCAACAAATGGAAACTTGGCCACATTACTGGGACCCTTTCTTGTCCAGCCGATGGAAACTCCAAGAGAGCCGCATGGAAAACTGATGACATAATTGTCATGTCATGGTTATGGAACTCCATGGTCGACAATGTTCGAAGTAGCCTTGTTTTCTTAAAAACGGCAAAAGAAATATGGGACATGGTCCATGAACTCTATAGTAATACGCACAACATGTCACGCATCTTTCAATTAGAGAAAGAAATTGCCTCTCTCCAACAGAACGACCAAAGCCTCACAAAGTACTATGCCACACTCCGGAGTTTATGGGAAGAGCTCGCCTATCATGATGAGGAAGATACCTATTGTTCTCGCGATGTGATTCTTATCAAGAAACGTCAAGAGTGACGCCGGATCTTCAAGTTTTTAGATGACCTTAATAATGAGTATGAGATACTCCGACAACAAATCATCCACAATGCTGATACGATGACCTTGAATCAGGTTTATGCTCAGCTTGTAAGAGAAGAAAAATGAACGCAGGTTATGATTCCCCATGCCTCGATCACAGAGTCTGCCTTACATGCTGATGCTCCTTTTTCTAATAATAAGGGTCAAGGCCGTGGTCGTGGTTCTCTTTTTTGCACTCATTACAAACATACCAACCATATATATGGTTGACTATTGCTAAATCAAACATGGTAAGCCTCCCATGCGGGGAAGCTTCACTTGTAGACGTGGTCGTTCGTCAGGTGGCCGTGGGCCAATTTGTCTGTTACTGAATCCGAGGAGACACCGTCTGCTTCCTCCACTCCTATGGTCCAAATTTTCCAAGAAGAATATGATAACCTGATCACCCAGAAGGCTGGCCTCTCGGTCTCAAAATCCATGACTACTTCTAGTTCCTCAATGTCTTGTACATTATCCACTCCTGCCTCCTCTTCCCAACCCTGGGTCATAGACACCAGGGCCACAGATCATATAATTGATATGTCTCACATTTTTTCATCTTTTCATCCCAGTTCTACGTTAGGGTCAGTAAAGTTAGCAAACGGAAACCTTACTCCCATTACAGGGTCAGGAACTGTTCTTCTAACCTCTACTGTCTCCCTCGACAAGACCCTTCTTGTCCCAGGTCTTGACTCCAACTTTCTTTCCGTTAGTACTCTCACCAAACAATTTAACTATGCTACCATTTTTCTTCCATCTCATTGTATGTTTCAGGATCTCAAGACGCAGAAGATGATTGGTGGTGGGCGTGAACGTGCTGGTCTTTACCAATTCGATACTGATGTTCAACCTCGATCAGCAGCCCATCTTCTGTCAGTTACTCAGGAGGATTTTTTTCGATGGCACTGTCGATATGGTTATCCCTCTTTTTCCATTTTACGCAATTTATTTCCTGCTTTAGCTTCCCACCAAGATGTTAAGACCTTTCAGTGTAGTACTTGTGCTTTATCCAAGAAGAAACATGTTTCATTTCCTTTAGTCTTGAATAAAGACTCGTCCTACGTTTTCTATCATTCAATCTGATGTTTGGAGACCTGCTCTTATTCCATCCACCATGGGATTCCGGTATTTTGTGTCTTTTATAGATTATACTACCTAGATGACTTCGATCTATCTTCTTAAAAATAAAAGTGATGTGTTTGAAACTTTTAGATCTTTTCATGTTTGGTTGATTAATCAGTTTGCAGCAAAAGTTAAGGTCCTTCACTGTGATAATGTCACTGTTTTTCTTTCCTACCTTCATCAGCACGACATCGAGTCAAACACCACTTGTGCTTCTACTCCTCAGCAAAATGGGATGGCAGAGAGAAAGAACCAATAATTATTGAATATCACTTGTTGCCTCCTCACTGAGATGCATGTTCCCAAACGTTATTGGGGAGATGCAATTCTCACTGTATGCTACTTGGCCAATCGCTTGCCTCATTCTGCTTTGAACTTTCAGACTCCGATATCTGTGTTTAAGAAAGTTCACCATGTCTCCGATATTCCTCTTCGAGTTTTCGGCTGCACTGCTTATGTGCATGACTTCTCTCCATCTCGAATAAAGTTATCAGATCAATCCATCTCTTGCATGTTTGTTGGGTATTCACCTACCCAAAAATGTTATAAATTTGTGGATCCACATACAGGTCGTCGCTTTGTCACTCTCGATGCGACATTTTTTGAGTCTTTCAGTTTTTTTCTTCGACGACTTCATCTCCTCCCTTATCACCACATGTTCTTCCTATCCCTTTTTTAAACTCCCCGTTCCCTACCTCACCTTCTCTATCATCACTTTCCACGACTCCACCACCGCCACCACGCCGTACCACTCACTCCAACACTCGACCTCTCCATTTACAGGACTATGTCTGCACTCAAGTCTCATCTGTTTTGCAGCAAAGAAAAGGGCGAGCCACCACATCACTGCCTCCACCATCATCCGACGCTCCGAGATCTGCTCCTGACTCGGCTCTTTCTGCTTCTCCGGGGAAAGGTATTCATCTTGCACGTCTCATCCTATTTTGCATTTCGTTTCTTATTAGTCTTTATCTCCATCCTACCGAACTTTTCTTGCCAATGTTGATTCTGTATCTACTCCTACACGAGTGAATATGGCATTGACTCACCCTCACTAGAAGCATACTATGCTTAAGGAGATGAATGCCTTAGAAAAAAAATCAAACTTGGGAGCTTGTTGACTTACCGGTTGGTAAACATGTTGTGGGCTGTAAGTGGGTTTACACTGTCAAGCATAAATCTAATGGTACCATTAATCGATACAAAGCACGCCTTGTTGCAAAAGGCTTCACACAGACTTATGGCATCGACTACACCGAAACTTTCGCTCTAGTTGCAAAAATGAATTCTATTCGGGTTCTCTTATCTATGGCTGTAAATTTGGATTGGCCCCTACATCAACTTGATGTCAAGAATGCCTTTTTTACATGGTGACCTTCATGAAGAAGTATATATGTCCTTTTCTCCTGGGTTTCGTCGTAAGGGGGAGGAACATAAGGTTTGTCGCCTTCGCAAGTCCATCTATGGCCTTAAGCAGTCACCATGGGCTTGGTTCGACAAATTCGCTCATGCTATGCAGGCTGCCCATTTTCACCAGTGTAGCTCCGATCATTCTGTTTTTTGGAAGCGCAACACTAATGGGCTCACCGTGGTCTCGGTCTACATTGATGACATCATTATTACGGGCGATGATTCTACTTCTATATCTGGCATTAAGTCCCATCTTAGTCGTACCTTTAAGGTTGAAGATTTGGGTTCCTTGCATTACTTTCTTGGCATTGAGATTGCTCGCTCTCGCTCTGGTATTTCCTTATGTTAGAGAAATATACATTGGACTTACTCCATGAGACGGGTATGCTGGGCTGTAAGCCTGTTGCTACTCCTCTTGAGATCAATCATCAGCTCACCTCTCTCCTTAGTGAGTCTCTCTCAGATCCTGGTCCGTATCATTGGCATATTGGCTGTCTTATTTACTTAACTATTACAAGACTCGATATCTCTCATACTGTGAGTGTGCTCAGTCAGTTTATGCACTCCCCATGAGCTACCCATTTGGATGCTGCCTATCGTGTTCTCCGCTATCTCAAAGGTTCCCATGGTAAGGGCCTTCTTTATTCCAGACATGGACACTTGTCTATTTCAGCTTTTTCTGATGCAGACTAGGCCGGTGCCAAAGATGACCGAAAATCTACAACCGGTTACTGCTCGTTTGTGGGGGGAAACTTGGTTACTTGGAAAAGTAAGAAACAGACGGTTGTTGCTCGATCCAGTGCTGATGTCGAATATAAGGCTATGGCTCATACAACTTATGAGTTACTTTGGTTTTTAAAAAATTGACCAAGCTTGGCTTCTCTCCATCTATACCTAAGCTAATGATGTGTGATAATCAGGCTGTCACTCACATTTCTAACAATCCGATCTTTCATGAGTGTACAAAGCATATTGAGGTGGTTGCCATTTTATTTGAGAAAAAATTAAATCCCATGAAATTATCACTCCACATGTTCGCACTTGGGACCAACTGGCAGATATTTTCACTAAACCTCTTTCACGTGACCAGCATGACACAATCACTTCCCAGCTTAGTCTTTCGAATATCTTTAGACCCAGCTTGAGGAGGAGTGTTGAAGGAACAAGGAGTCCGAATCCAACCAGCTCATCTGCCAACTCATCTGCAGATTATTCGTGATAGCATCGTATTCATTCCAACCTCTGTAATCTCTATAGATTCATCTTCTTCATTATTTTCTACTTTTAGTTTTCCTCCATTTCTTGTATAAATACGGGTGGTGTGCGGGTCAAATGAAATAAGCCTCTTCTTTTCCCTATCATGTATTTCAACAGATCCGACCCTTAACCAGATGGGGGAGATTGGAGGAGTCCCAGAAGAATCAGTTCTCTTGCCTTACACTACCTTCCCTTGCCAAGTCATCAGTTGTTCACTCCCCAAGTAAAGGGTTGTGATGTAGTAATAAACTCGGTGACACAGAGGTCGAATCCCAAGGGACTGAAACTTGTACGTTATCTGAAACTAAATATAACTAGAACTAGATTAAAATGTAATCTAAATCGAATATAATTTGAGGAATAATGGTGAAATATTAGTCAAAAACTTAAGGAACTCAGAGGAAGGAAACTAGGGATTCAAATGATCCACTTGTAGATATCAGGGAGATCTTATGCCTGTTTCAAGAACTCAACTGGACTTAGAGTCTCATCTTCATCCAGTTGAAGGGTGTAACCATGAAAATCAAACTGAACTTCTTTTGATATAATTTTCAAGAGATGAAAGGTGTATGAATTAGAATGGATTCCATCACCAAACCATTCCCATGAGAAAAAGTAAACAACAAAATTAAACTAATTAACAACCAATCATAAGATGTATGAAGGTTAGGAAGGGTACCGTCATCCAACCATGCCCAGGAGACAATGGTGAACAATAAGGCTTCCTAACGTCATAATCATAAAAAGGAAAAGAACATGCTCAGAGCTATCGCAGACCTATTGTAATTTCAATCACAATAGACCATTAAAACTGAAAGCATTCCCATAATCAAAATAGTATCAAGATCAATTCAGTCTAAACAAAAGGCACAAGCAAAAAGTCTCCCCATCACGCTACAAGCTTCACCTCTTAGCCCTAGCTAAGAGGTTTATTCCAACATAATTGGGTTGGATCTCTAAAAAATAATAATAAAAGAAAAACTGTAATTAAACAAATAAAGCAAACTCTCCCTTTCTCCTGACGTCCCAACCGATTTAAAATCCCCTGCCCCTGACTCTTCTCCTCTTTTTTATAGCAGTGGGAATGGAGGCTAAGTCGGTCACCGACCTTGTTTACGCTGAGAAAGAGGCGACAACTCTTACGCACCTCCTGTTACACAGCCACGCTCGCAGTTTCGCGTGAAAGGCTGACAAACAGCTTCCACTGGACCTCCTAGCATCCCTCAAAAGTTGATACAATAGTGTCCCTTTGGACAGTTTTGGACGTACGTCACGATGGACGGTCCGGATCATCAGTCCGATCCTAACCCTGATCGGCAAACGGCCCACAGCGATCGCGTTTCACGGACACAGAACATGCTAGTAAATCAGATGCCACTGATGTTTGGTGGGACCCGTGATTGAAGTAAGTGGAGAAATCCACGCCGTCCATCGAATTCCTCTCGGAATTTCAGTTAGAAAAGAATGGTTTTGGATCACCCTTGATGCGGCCCATTTGGTTGATCTTGCTGCAACGATTCTGCCGTTGGAATGGTTGGGACACCATTCTTGTTATCTTCTTAAAGTTTCAACACCTAGGCTCTAGTAATAGGGACCCTAGGATTCTAACTGACGGTTTGGATTGGACTTCCGAACCGTGATGGTGGCCCACAAGTGAGGACCGCAGGTCCCTGTTCTTTATTTCGCAACGAAGAACCGCTGTCGCTTAAAGAGCTCAGTCAGCGAGCATTGACTGCAATTTGCTGGTGCGGTACACCATAGGTGCACACCTGCAGTGTACACCATCATCATGACGTGACGCCCACCTTGATGTGTTGAGAAATCCGTTCCGTCCATCTATTCTATCATGTCATTTTAGACATTTAGTCCAAAATTGAGGCAAATCAAGAGATCAGGTGGGCCCAAAATCGATGGTTGATGGGTTGATCCTTCCGTTGGACAATTTTCATAGGGATCCAAGAGCTAAAATTTGACATGTATGATTAATTTATAGTCTTCGGGCCATGTATGAAGTTTCGAGCTGAACGGATGGTGGGAACCCTGTGATCTTGCATTCTTGACAAATTTCGGACCACTATAGCGTGAAATACTGGATTTACTTGAATCCTAGGTGTGTAAATTCTTCAATCTTGGTCCCCTAGAGTCCATCCCTTGCCTTGGTGACTTCGGAGCGTTAATTTCATGCTTTTAGTACCCTTTTTCAGTACAGGCTCCCAAATTCACCTTGCAGCACAAACACGATTAAAACAGGGCGTTAAACGGCATCATGTTCGTAAATCTAGGAAATAACTGGGATCTAACATGCAATATTTGACCCTCAACACAACTCCCAACCAGCATCTTGCTAGTCCCGAGCAAAGTATGCGAAAAATAAGTTGAGAATTACAGGACAATTTTTATAAAACTCGGGTGATTTTTGAAAAACAATCCAGATCCTAGAGTTCTAAGATTAATGAATGTTGGGCATTATTTTCTCTTGGACTCAAGCGCACTATAAACTTCATCGTCAAGTTCAAAGTATTAATCCATCAATCAGAAAAAATCTAAACATTGAGTTCCATGGGTGTATAGTGTAATCTCGGCTTACCATCATTAAGAGATCCAATTATCAATTTCCATGATACATTGATGATCGAATGAGCATTCAGGACAACCAAAACCTAGACTAAAATGTGCCTCACAAATCATCCTTTTCCTTTCTTCCAGCTTTTGATTTTTTTTATTAAAAGTAATGCCGAGGAGGGGAATCAAATCCTTACCTATAGGGAGCAAACCTATGGTGAAGACCGTACATCCAACCCCTTTCATATATCATCCATGGGGAATTAAATCCACACCTATAGGGAGCAAACCTATGGTGAAGATTATTCACCAAACCCTTTCCAAAGGTATCTGTTTTTTTTTTTTTTTTTAGCTGGATATTTTCTTTTTCTTCAATTGATCATGACGGGCAAATTTTTCAGGTTGATTCCTTACATGCTTAGTGATTACCAAGTTAACCCTTCAATATTAAACTGAAACCTTAATGTGTAAGAGAGATGTGACATGTGAAATCATGACTCAATCAATGTTTAAAACTTCTAATCATAGATTAACAGTTCGAACTTAGTTGTGAAATCTAATAGATGACTGAATCCAAGAGTCATAAATCCACATTACGTATCTCGTAATTCTAAATTAAAGATGGTCGTCATCATTACATCGAATTTACCAGAAATCTCAGAAAAAATTTAAAAATTTTCACAATTTTTGCTCAAGACCAAGAAAACACTGATTAGGAAACCTAATCTCTCACCCCCAACCTAAAATCTACATTGTCCTCAATGTAAAAGATATGAGCATGCAGTGCACATGGGACAACAAAAGTAAAGGCAAAGCGACGGAAGATATTACCTGGATAACGAATCGAATGAGAGACTTTCCAAGAGAACGCAACATGAAAACTGGTTAGCACGAGAGTGAAGACACGAAAGCAAACTATCTTAAAACAATGCAGGAATCAAACTAACCTAACGGCATAAAGCCAACTATCCTAGAACGGTATCAAGCAAACTATCCTAGTCCTATGAAAGCAGTAAATTCTAATCCTCAACTGTGGAAGCACGGAAAATCTACTCAATCATGCATCCAGGTTCTTCTATCGGCCAGTATCTTGGTAAATTTCTCAGAAGGTTTTTCAACAAGATCATCCAAAAGCCCGTTTTGCAGTAAACTTGGATGTCCTGAAGCGTGAACGTGCAGAGAAATTGAGGGACCTCAGCATAAAGTTTTCTTTTAATCATCTGAAGTGTCCAAAGTATATATGATTCACCTATGACAGATAAAATTTCGAAGTTAGTACACCATGATGAATCAAAGACTACAAGTAGATGAAATTCAGAAAAATTTGTAGTAGGTAGTGTAGTCTCAACAAATGCCGAAGTTTCACTTTTTTGTTCAATTTTCAGTTCCTCCTTTAATGGTAAACATTCAGGATTTGGGGGAGGAGGTACTTCAGAATAAGGGTTCTCTCGGTCTGTGACAACTACCGAGGTATTATCTTGCGAGGCATCCACTATTTCTTGTATCATGAGATCGTTTAAATCTGCAAAGTGTGCCAAGCCACCATCCAAAGAGTCAAAACATTCAGTTGAAAGGAGTTCATTCATCCTATCGAGACCTGTGATGATATGTCCAATAACTCTGTTATCTTCTTCAAGAGTGGAAATGAGCATACTCTCTTGTTTGTTCTCATGGTGAGATGAAATCACCACTGGGTATGTCTCTTCTTGACCTAAATGGGCACATTCGAAATCAGAGGGTAAAAGTTTTAGGTCAAGTTTCGGTGGTTTAAATTTAGACGAAAGAGGCACGACATCAGTTTGGGGCAATTCTTCAAATTGTGGCCTCCACTGGTTAACTTCAAGTACCAGCGCAGTATTAAGCAAGGCACATCTCTCCCTAATCATGTCATCATTCAAGTCATGGGAGTGTGTCAGGCACGTCTCTAGAGGGTTAGAGGATAAGGTCAGAGGCGTTCTATCTTCCACGAAAGAATCAATCATGTTAATGTCGTGGAAATCGTCATCATCCTCTAAGTTTCTACCATTATTGAAAAAGATATTTGACTCCAATGTCATATTCCTGAAAGACATAATCATGACACCATTCCTGCAATTGATAATTACGTTTGAAGTGGCAAGGAATGGGCGACCAAGAATGATGGGAATCTGAGTGCTCATGTTATTGATGGGTTCGATGTCTAGGATGATAAAGTCTACAGGATAGTAAAATCTATCGACCTAGACCAACACATTCTCAATTATCCCTCTTGATACACGAACAGAGCGATCAGCAAGTTGTAGTGTGGTTAGAGTGGGTTTTAATTCACCCAAACCTAACTGTTTGTATACTGAGTAAGGAATAAGATTGACGCTCGCTCCTAAGTCAAGAAGTGCGTGATCAATTGGATAATTCCCGATTACACATGATATGGTTGGGCTACTGGGATCTTTGAATTTCTGCGGCACCTCTTGCTTCAGGATGGCACTCACTTTTTCAGTCAAGAAGATTTTCTTTTGAATACTTTGTCGTCTTTTGGTCATGCATAGGTCTTTCAGAAATTTGGCATATGAAGGTATTTATTTTACGACATCAAGTAGAGGAATATTGACTTTCACTTGTTTCAACACCTCTAAAATATCCTGAGAGTTATAGAGAGATTTTGGTGCAACCAACTGTTGGGGAAATGGAGCAACTGGCTTCTCTTAAAGTTCCGATTCTAATTCTTGTGGAGCAATGTTAGATTATCATTGCTATCATCTTCCGGGTCCTTAGGCTTTTCAGCCCTAACCGGAATAGTTTTATCAATGGTCTTCCCACTCCTAAGAGTAGTGATAGATTTAGCCTACTCCATCTGATCCAAAGAGCTTGGATCACTTATCTCATATTGCGGTTTGGGATTGGGGAGAGGTAGAGCAGGAAGCATCCCCTTTCCCCCAATCATTATGTGTGACTTTATCCTTTGAATGGATGATGTTAGTGATCCTATTACTGATCTGATATCTTGGTTTAATAGCTCTTGGTCCTGAATGTGTTTTAGAACTGGATCCTCTTGAGGTTTCCCTTGATTTGGAATTTGATTGAAGAAACCTTGAGGGGTAGCAGTTTGTCCATTCCTCCAACTGAAGTTTGGATGATTTGTCTAACTAGGATTGTACATATTAGAGGTGGGTCCATTGAAAGGTCTTTGGTAATTATTTACGACATTGGATTGCTCAGCCAAAACCTCTTAAAAGACAGATATAGTTGGACAATTTTCGGTTGTGTAACTGCTACTATACAACCACAAATACCACAAACAACTTCCTTACCCGTATCCTTCCTCGATTCCATGGCATCGAATTTCTTTATGAGATTAGCCACTTTAACATTGATATCATCATCCTCTTTTAGCAGGTATACTCCGCTCCTTTCCTTTGATTGAGTGAGCGTAGAAGTGGTACTCAATTTTGGATGTGTCCCATGATTGTGCGTTTTCAGCAAGTCTATCCAAGTAATCCTACACATCATCGACATTTTTATTCATAAATTCTCCATTGCACATTGTCTCAACCAATTGGCGCATGGAAGATGTCAGCCCATCATAGAAAAAGTGCGTAATGCGCCATGTTTCAAAACCGTGTTGTGGGCAAGAGCTGACAAGATCCTTGAACTGCTCCCAACATTGGAAAAATGTTTCATCCTCCCTTTGGGCGAAGTTCATGATTGATTTTCTAAGGGTGTTCATTTTATGATATGGAAAAAATTTCTTTATGAACTCCCTTTGCATATCATTTCATGTGCCAATAGATCTAGGACATAGTGAATGTAACCACGTCTTAGCTTTTTCTTTCAAAGAAAAGGGAAAGAGTTTCAACCTGACTGTGTCCTCAGACACGTTTGGAAAATATAAAGTGGTTATAATCTCATCAAACTCTTTCAAGTGTAGATATGGTTCTTCAGATTCAAGCCCATGAAATTTAGGAAGGAGTTGGATCACCCCTGACTTGATATTCATGTATCCCGTATTTTCTCGAAAAACCATGCATGAGGGCGTGCTCACCGCTGCCGGTTGTAAATAATCTCGTAAAGTACGAGGCGGAGGTGCTTGATGCACCTCATTCTTATCATGGACTTCCTCAATCTCAGGTGGAGGTAGTGCTTGAGGTTGATTTGCCACCATAATTACCTCAATTCAGATTCTAGACTTAGACCTAAAAGAGATAAAAGAAATAAAAATCTAGAAAGAAGGAGAGGATTTGAAAAAAAGTTACCAGATCGGAGTTCCTAAGTTAAAAACCTGCAAAGCAAACCAAAACAAGTTAGTTACTAAGAAAGTTTGAAGTTAGAAAGTAAACTAGTTTCTACAAAGGGAAAAATTCCTAAAATAAATTAGGAAAGCTCTATACCTAAAGTAGAGAGTAAGAAATTTCTAAAAGAAAACATATAATTAAAAAATTTTGACTGAGTTTGGCTTCTCTCCATCTATACCTATGTTAATGTTGCGTGATAATCAGGCTGTCATTCACATTTCTAACAATCCGATCTTTTATGAGCGCACAAAGCATATTGAGGTGGATTGCCATTTTATTTGAGAGAAAATTAAATCTCATGAAATTATCACTCCACATGTTCGCACTGGGGACCAACTGACAGATATTTTCACTAAACCTCTTTCACGTGACCAGCATGAAACAATCGCTTCCAAGCTTGGTCTTTCGAATATCTTTAGACCCAGCTTGAGGGAGAGTGTTGAAGGAACGAGGAGTCTGAATCCAACCAGCTCATCTGCCAACTCATCTGCAGATTATTCGTGATAGCATCGTATCCATTTCAGCCTTTGTAATCTCTGTAGATTCATCTTCTTCATTATTTTCTACTTCTAGTTTTCCTCCATTTCTTGTATAAATACGGGTGGTGTGCGGGTCAAATGAAATAAGCCTCCTCTTTTCCCTATCATGTATTTCAACAGATCCGACACTTGACCAGGCGGGGGAGATTGGAGGAGTCCCAGAAGAATCGGTTCTCTTGTCTTACACTACCTTCGCTTGCCAAGTCGTCAGCTGTTCACTCCCCAAGTATAGGGTTGTGATGTAGTAATAAACTCGGTGACACCGAGGTCGAATCCCAAGGGACTAAAACCTGTACGTTAAATGAAACTAAATAGAACTAGAACTAGACTAAGACGTAATCTAAATCGAATATAATTTGAGGTAAAACTTCAGGAATTCAAAGGAAGGAAACTAGGGATTCAGAGGATCCACTTGTAGAGATCAGGGAGATCTTATGCCTGCTTCAAGAACTCAACTAGACTTAGAGTCCCATCTTCATCCAGTTGAAGGGTGTAACCATGAAAATCAAACTGAACTTCCTTTGATATAGTTTTCAAGAGATGAAAGGTGTATAAATTAGAATGGATTCCATCACCAAACCATGCCCATGAGACAAGTAAACAACAGAATTAAACTAATTAACAACCAATCATAAGATGTATGAAGGTTAGAAAGGGTACCGTCATCCAACCATGCCCAGGAGACGATGGTGAACAATAGGGTTTCCTGACGTCATAATCATAAAAAGGAAAAAAACATGATCAAAGCTCGCAGACCTATTGTAATTTCAGTCACAACAGACCATTAAAACTGAAGACATTCTCAAAATCAAACTAGTATCAAGATCAATTCAGTCTAAACAAAAGGCACAAGCAAAAAGTCTCCCCATCACGCTACAAGCTTCACCTTTTAGCCCTAGCTAAGAGGTTTAGCCCAACATAATTGGGTTGGATCTCTAAAAAATAATAATAAAAGAAAAACAGTAATTAAACAAATAAAGCAAACTCTCCCTTTCTCCTGACGTCCCAGCCGATTTAAAATCCCCTGCCCTGACTCTTCTCCTCTTTTTTATAGCAGTGGGAATGGAGGCTAAGTCGGTCACCGACCTTGTTTACGCTGAGAAAGAGGCGGCAACTCTTACGCACCTCCTATTACGCAACCACGCTCTCAGTTTCGCGTGAAAGGCTGACAAACAGCTTCCACTGGACCTCTTAGCATCCCTCAAAGGTTGATACAACAGTGTCCCTTTGGACGGTTTTGGACGTACGTCACGATGGACGGTCCGGATCATCAGTTCGATCCTAACCCTGATCGGCAAACGGCCCACAGAGACCGCGTTTCACGAACACAGAACATGCTACGTAAATCAGATGGCACTGATGCTTGGTGGGACCCGTGATTGAAGTCAGTGGAGAAATCCACACCGTCCGCCGAATTCCTCTCGGAATTTCGATTAGAAAAGAATGGTTTTGGATCGCCCTTGAAGCGGCCCACTTGATTGATCTTGCGGCAACGATTCTGCCATTGGAATGGTTGGGACACCATTCTTGCTATATTCTTAAAGTTTTGACACCTAGACGCTAGTAATAGGGACCCTAGTATTCTCACTGACGGTTCGGATTGGACTTCCGAACCGTGATGATGGCCCACAAGTGAGGACCGCAGGTCCTTGTTCTTGATTTCGCAGCGAAGAACCGTTGTCGCTTGAAGAGCTCGGTTAGCGAGCATTGACTACGATTTGCTGGTGCGGTACACCACAGGTGCACACCTGCAGTGTACACCATCATCATGACGTGAGGCCCACCTTGATGTGTTGAGAAATTCGTTCCGTCCATCTGTTCTATCATGTCATTTTAGGCGTTGAGTCCAAAATTGAGGCAAATCCATAGATCAGGTGGGCCCAAAATCGATGGTTGATGAGTTGATCCGTGCGTTGGACCATTTTCATAGGGATCCGAGAGCTGAAATTTGACGTGTATGGTTAATTTATGGTCCTCGGGCTATGTATGAAGTTTTGAGTTGAATGGATGGTGGGAACCCTGTGATCTTGCATTCTGGACGAATTTCGGGCCACTTTAGCGTGAAATACTGGATTTTCTTGAATGGTAGGTGTGTAAATTCTTCGATCTTGGTCCCCTAGAGTCCATCTCTTACCTTGGTGACTTCGAAGCGTTAATTTTATGCTTTTAGTACCCTTTTTCAGTACAGGCTCCTAAATTTACCTTGCAGCACAAACATGATTAAAACAGGGTGTTAAACGGCATCATGTCCGTAAATCTATGAAATAACTGGGGTCTAACATACAATATTTGACCCTCAACATTAGCCGGCTCATTCACCTCCCTAGGAATTGGAGAGCCGAAAAAGCCCCCTAGTCCAAGCCTACGGATTCTATCCATCCAATACCTCCATATCCAGGCGGGGGTGGAATTGCCATTAAAACAATCAACCAACCCTTTGGAGTCAGATTCAATAAGCACCCTGCCAATCCCAAGATTAACACAAAAGGTCATACCATCATATAAAGCTCTCAACTCAGCCTTGTTTTTAGAAGCAATACCATATCCGGAGAAGAAAGTGAAGACCATATTGCCAAGACTGTCCCTGCAGATGCCACCGCCCCGGATGGCCCTAGGTTGGCTAGAGCGGATCTATCCACATTTAGTTTGAACCAGCCCTCTCTGGGTCTGAACCATCTCACAAAGGAAATAGCAAGGCGAGGGCGTAGAGGATGAGGAGGCTGACCGGAGCAAATCACTTATAGAATGAAAAATCCGAAGATCTTTCTACCTAAATGACTCGTGGTTGGTTTACAACTATTCCATGTAAAGAGCACACCAAGGCATGCTATTTGCCAATACAACACCGTTGTGAAACTCAGCTCCTAAAAATATCTCACATAGCATAATCATATGCATGAACTGCAATGCGTTTGTTTGGATTGTCCTGTCCATCCTCGCACATTGTGCCATACATCTATATATGTGATCAGGGCACTTTCGACATTTGTGAGGCTTAAAACAAAACTCACATCAAATACCTATGGGATTATCATGCCAAAGGTCTAACACGACTTATGAACCATCAAGCATGCATGATAGAAGATTGATCCAAAAAAGGTATGTGATTGAGTCTTCTACTACTTGATTTGGACCCTTAGATGTGATCAATAGATTGAGCTTGGGTTGCTTATCAGATTTCAGCACAATCCAATCCCTAATGGATGAGATTCATTCATAAAAGGATCCAGTGGTCCAAAATCTACTCTGGATAGATCAGATCATCAAAAATCAGATCCCAACAATCCAGAAGCATCCTCACGTGGAATAACACGTTTCCATCGAATCTAGGGATAAATGGCCCCTCAATGGGTAAGGCATGGTATGATTGAGCACGGGTGTACGTTAGTCATCCATCATGCAAGGTCCTCTAGCGAGAGATAATGAATGATCCAATGATCACACCACATGGTATCCAAGCTTAGATCATTAATCCATCAATCCACTCAGTGTGGCCAAGCCTATAACTATATGATCAAATGAAGATCTAACCGTGTCCGTAGCCTCACATGATGACATGGGTAGACTCATCGCAATGAAGGCCCCATAAGACCATCATGGGCTAAACATGTGGTACCATCATTCACCAAGGGTGGGTGAGCCCCACATCTGCCACATGTATGGTCAACTAATCAAAAATCAGCATAGATCACAATCAGCATACAGATGATCAACATAGATTACAAAGAATTAATTGTTTAAAAACCACCATACGAAGTCTATGGATTGATCTGACTGAATCTCTCCTTTATCGAGCACATGGATACTTCTAGTCCCAATTGGGCTAGTGAACAAGCTTGGACCGAATATGATTTTGGATCTAGACGATCTACATATGATCAATATAGTCCGTTTCAAGCCAAAAAAAAAAAAAAAAAGAAAGAAGAAGATGGAATGCGTGTCTAATACAGTCTATCTATCTCAATGATAACGTCTAAGGTATCCCAGATAAAATTTTATCTCATTCTGATTATTAGATCTTGAGAGATGACCCATAAAATGTAAGTTATTGGTCGATTATAGGAGAGTCGATCTTATCTGTCCAATAACCTTATAATCTAAACTCCAATTGGGGCAAACAACCCCACAAATTCGAATCTGCCACAATCTTATCGATTCGGATGTCCCAAGGGGACCATCATATGGCCAAAAGTGGGCCAAAATCCTGCTTGGGTCATCTTGGAATGCAGGACACATGCGTCTAGCCATCATAATTTGATTCAGTAAGATCTCAACCACCTGATGTCCATTTAAGATGCACGGCCATTTCTTTCAAAGTTATCGACAGGTATTATTAGATGATCAGTTGGGTTTATTGATCTATATGCAAACGGTGAGATAAAATTGGACGGAAAGTTGCTATCTAATTTGGATCCAACACTGGACATTTTAATACCCAAAACCAATGGGCCCCATACGACGACCAGGGAAGGAGCAAGGGTGTAAGTCCACCCACATCATCTAAGAGTGGGTCCAACAAGCCCTTTGAGATTGCATGTCCAAGTAGGCCCCACAAAGAAAACGTTTCAGTGAGCCACAACTAGGTGCGTTCACCGGCACTCTAAAAGGCTAAAAGTTTGCTAAATCCAGTAGAACCCACAGAAATCCTAAATTTAGGAAATATCTCCAGCAAAAGAGATTACGAAATAATAAATTCCTATATACAGGAGATGATTACGTAATATGGACTTCAATATACTCTATTGCCCATGATGCTCGACAATTTGCCTCTATCATATATCATATATGTACCTATATATGAACTAATCCTTCTAATTCAAAGACATCCACCTATGATATAGATCCCATGTAATTGTAAATCGAACCATCAGATCTGGGCCATCAGAATATCATTAAGTGTATCAATGCAGTTTTTAACGATTACAACAAAACTTGGACGGTTGAAAACTTTTCAAAAGTCAATTAAAACTTTTTAAGTATTGTGCCTAGTGGAAAAATTACTTAATAAATTTATGATCTAATCAAATCTCACCCTAAATAAGTCTCATGGTAAAACTAGTGGATCCATTTGTTAACCCATGTAAGAATCAATAAACTCTCATGGAGGTACCCAACATTACCCACTTTCAGTAACCTCTATGTAGCCTCATAAAGTGACCTTACCCAAACTCACCTAATCAAGATCTAAGAGCTAGTCTAATATGTCCCCATATATATGATTGATCAATTAACATACCCAGTCAAGTCCGTTATCACATGATCATATATAGTCCAGGTCAATGGCTCCCTAGCTCCTAGACTGTTGACTTGAAGCTTGTTCCATCAATGTGAGTGTCCATGGGTCTATATTAGGATTTCATATCCATGGCACACCCATACTCCTACATACAATAAGGACAAAAGGCACGACTAACTCCAAGTTGATTCCTGATGGTGGATACTTTTCATCCTAACCTAAGTCGATCGCCTCACATTGGATGACCATGTATCTCTAAGATTGATGTCCCCGGATGTACCTTAAGCATCTGTGATGATTATGATTCATCTAGGTACTGAGATTCATAGAATACAACTCTCCCTGTAAATAACCATTGTATCTGATCTAAAGTTTATTGTGACCAGAGGATGTATACTGTGTATTCCTCACACAACTCAATGAATATAAGTCAATATAACACTAACTATGTCCAATGCATATAATACATGTCCAACTTGGACCCATTGTGATCAAGATTAACAACTGAGATTAGCCCAATCACATCCACATAGCTAGTGGATTATGGCCCACATTGGTTTTCTGGGAAACTATCTCCAACATGTAGGCTAAGGAAAGCTATCTACAGATTGAGGCATTGTTCCCGGGCCAAGTTTGAGAAGTTCAATTGTGCCTTCTAAATTATGGCTTCCGCCCATGTATGGTTTTTTTTTTTTTTTTTTTTTTTTGAATCTGCATATATAACCA
Organism: Magnolia officinalis; assembly: GCA_021015155.1. NCBI lineage: Eukaryota > Viridiplantae > Streptophyta > Magnoliopsida > Magnoliales > Magnoliaceae > Magnolia > Magnolia officinalis. The sequence continues at coordinate 4,186,649 of JAJHSJ010000012.1, read as the reverse complement.
GATAAGGCTAATCGCGCCCTACACAAAATTCGGGCCCCCCGATCGAAAAGATAAAAGGAAGGGCCTATCGTAAGGAGTCACAGACGACTACCTGTACATTGAAGGGAAAAGAAAAAACAAAAGCATGACCAGAGCCTCTAACTGACTGTTCTGAGAGACCCTATCCCGATCCTATCTAAAAAGATTAGCCCTCGGATATGACGCGGAAGCATCGTTTGCTGGGAATGAATTCTGGTCTCCTGAAGAAAGCTCCCTTCCCGGGCCAAACTGTCCGCAGGACTGTTGCCTTCCCTGAACGTGTGATTGAAGGAGAAGAAGCCCAAATGACGCAGCCGGTTTATACGGTTAACCCAAGGTCTCCACTTCCAAAGGGATTTAGACAGATCTGAGAGGGAGGAGATCACCAAATTCGAATCGGACTCCACCAAGACATTGTGTAAACCATTCTCCAAACAGAGGAGCATCCCATCATGGATGGCTCGGAGTTCCGCCATGTTGTTAGAACCCACCCCATAACCCGCTGAGAAACTGAAAATAAACATACCATTTTCATCTCTACAGATTCCTCCCCCTCCTGAGGGGCCAGGATTACCAATCGCTGAACCGTCAACGTTTAATTTCACCCAGCCTGGCGATGGTCTTCTCCATTTTACCACAATTATTGGCGAACTTCTTGGAATAGAGGGCTGATTGAAGATTCTGGGACCACTGTGACTGATGAGGTAGTCCATTTTCTTTGCTCCCATGACCACATTAGCCCACCAACGAACTCTGGCCTTAGATCTGATGATATTCATGGGGGAGTTAGTAGTAATCTTAACCTGGTAGTAGTAATCTTAACCTGGTACCTGGCTGACATGTATGGTAGTAGTAATCTTAACCTGGAACCTGGCTGACATGTATGGTACCTGACATGTATGGTACCTGGCTGACAGGTATGGTAGTAACAATCTTAACCTGGTACCTGGCTGACATGTATGGTACCTGGCTGACATGTATGGTACCTGACATGTATGGTCAATCACTCTATATAATTGAAAACATACATCAAAGTTAGTAGTAATCTTAACCTGGTACCTGGCTGACATTATCATCTTAATAGCAATGGTGAAGGGATAATTAATGTGAAGCATTATATCCAAGAGCAATTTCATACTAAAGACTCGAGTTTTCTAAAGTACTTCATAACAAATGAAGTAGCAAAGTTCCATTCTAGAATCATGCTATCCCAAGGAAAGCACACCCTGAACCTCATCGATGAGACCAGCTTGATGGGGGCCGATGTAAGCCCCGTGACACTCATGAATCCAAATGGGAAGTTGTCTGATGAATAGGGAGGGTTACTAGAAAATGCCGATATGTATAGAAGTCTGTTGGGAAAGCTCATATATATATATATATATATATATTCAAAAAGGGGGATTCCATTCATATCAATCAAGAAACAAACAATGGACCCAGATTTCGGGCGCACCCGGGCTAACAAAATAAGGCCCAGGTCGCCTATCATATGACGAACGCGGTCGCTGATGTGCTGGCGAGGACATCTAGTGAGGGCCATCCAAACAGAATTTTCTTCCACCGTTCCCATCTGTCAAGGTTAGCTAAAGGGGCTTGCCTTTTGGACAACGCAAGGGTGGGAGCCTTGAGACACATCCGATGAGTCTATAATCTTCCCGTCATGGTCTCTTTTTAGTAGTTTGTTTCTGGTATATGATAGGTGTGGTAACCTCTCTTTTTGTTGGGCCCACCTGAAATCTCTGTAATTCTCTCTTCAATGAAAAAAAAGCTTTCTCGAAAAAGAAAAAAAAACCTAAGACTCCCTTAATGCTCTGATGCCCGTTTTGTTGAGAAAGCATAGCCCCCTGATCAACCTGGGAAGAGCCGACATCGATTCTGTCCAAAAGGTTCCTTGATTGGCCGCTCCCAGACGGGCGAGGCCATCTGCTGGCCCGTTAATTTCATGGGGAATTTGCGAAATGAGAAAATTACCTTTGTTTTGAAGATTTTTTATTCTTGCTATTTAGTAGTCCCATTTCCAATGGAGGTGCGAGTGGCCCTTAAAGGCACCCACCACGAAAGAAGAATACGTTTCTATGAGCACCTCATGCAGTCCCTGGATATGCTATGATGCATTGTGTCATGAAGCGCTCGGATTTCCGCTCTGTTGTTTAACGAGTGGCCGTATCCCAATAGAAAGCGAAAATCAGGTCCCCATTAGCATTCCTGCAAATGCCACCACCTCCAGATGGGCCGGGGTTTCCAGCAGCCACCCCATCAATATTAAGCTTTACCTTACCCATCTGAGGTCTGGACCATTTAAAGAAACGAGGAGCCGCAGACAAAGGACTTCTATGCGAGAGCCCGAGACGGGAGGCTATTGGGCACAGCGCCTGAGAACCATGGAAGAGCTTTCCAAGAAGCCATTTGACATTCCCTTTGACCTTGTTGCTAGATGGTCTTACCCCATCAAACTTGGCGGAATTCCTCATTTTCCATATCTATATCTTAAAGTTACCAAACCAGATATCTCTTTTGCTATAGGAATGGCTTGCCGATCGATTTATGCACCAACCACGTTTTCAACATTTGGTTGTTGTCAATGGAAATAAAAAATCTTTGGTTAAAAAAAATAAAAAAAATAAAAATAAAATAAATAAAAAAATTTGGTTGTTGTCATCCATATTCTACTCTATCTTAAAGGTGCTCTAGTATAGGTCGCCTCTAGAGATCGAATGGACACCTTCAATTCAAGGCCTATGCAGATACAAACTAGGTAGGATCTCTTAACAGATAGAAGGTCAACATCAGGATAATTAATGTACTTTCATTGGTGGTAACCTAGTGATGTGGAAAAATAAGAAACAAAGTGTAGTTGCCAGATCCAGTGCTAAAGCCGAATATATTATTACGGGTCATGTTGTGTGTGAAATCTTGTGGATTGAGTAATTCAAGAACCTTTTTTATGAGACTCCAATAACTTTATACTATGACAATCAAGCAGCCACTTACATTGCAAATAACCTTGTATTCCGTTGTCATGCAGGTTGAGGTCCTTCCCTCAACAATCAAGGGTCTAATTTTCCTTGATAAAGTGTGGTTGGGCGCCATTAGGGAATCCAGGAGTATGTAGGGGTGAGGATGTGTATAGTCTTTGAGGTTTTTGTTTTTGATGGTCTGCCCCTGTGCTAGGTTCCTATGGGGTAGCCCGGATAGGTCCTCCTGTGTATATTTCATATACTGATGAAATGAAAGAAGATTGATCAGTAAAAGGAAAAAAAAAAAAAAAAAATTTAAAAAGAACCTTGTATTCCACAAAAGAATTAAACATATTGAAGTGGGTTACCACTTTGTCAGAGAGAATGTTGCATAAAAAAAGAACTTATGGAATATGTATTGTTAGAATATTGTGTGATCTTGTTACCATACTTTGTGTGATCTTGTTATATTAGATTATATATCTCCAGCTATGTAATATTCTCTCTAGCTATGTAATATCCTATATTTAGCACCTAGGATCTTTCTTACAACTATGCATATTTGCTATCAATAGGTTGTAATCATATTATAAAGAGGGTGTTTTTCCTCCAATACAATACAGATTGAAATACAGAATTTCTACGACAATCTCTCTCTTTCTCTTTATTTCTTCATGGTATCAAAGCCACACTCTTGTGGCCTATATATATATATATATATATATATATATATATATAGCGGTTGTTTGGAGTTGTTTGGAGTTCTTTTTTCACCACCTTCAATATGTCTCTATCTGCCTCATGTCTTGATTCAATTGTCTGTCCTATTGATCTTATATTGGATGGATCCAATTATAGTCTGTGGGCTCAGAATATTGAAGTCTTTTTAAAAGGACGTCAGCTATGGCGTTATGTGACTGGAGAAGTCCCTCAACCTACGCCGGGAGACGATGAGAAAGACGATGCCTTTGCATCTCGTCTGGAAGAGTGGGACAGTATTCACTACAAAATTCTGTCTTGGTTCATCAACACTTCCGTTCCATCCATCAATAGTCTTCTTCCACGACTTGGGAATGCTAAAGTAGCTTGGGACTTTCTGGCAAAAAGATACAACTGCACCTATGATGCTTCATTGGAGTTTCAACTGGAAGCTAAACTCTATTAGATGCATCAAGACCGAGGTCAATCTATTGCTGATTTTTATTCTCAAATTAATCATCTTTAGGAACAATTATCTGCCGCAACCCTAAGTTGGAATGTTCTAAAGACATTCAAATGTTTGCCACTTGGCTTAATCGATGGAAGTTTATGCACTTTATGATGGCTCTTCAAGATGATTTTAAATCTACTCGAGCTTCTCTTCTTCACCGTCAGCCACTTCTAACATTGGACGCTGCAGTTGCTAAACTCATCTCTGAAGAAACTCGATGTTCCACTATGCAGATGCAATCTTCTGACATGGTTATAGCCACCACTTCTCATGGTGCTTCTCAGTCTTCTGCTGGACGTTCTTCCTCTCAATCCACCTCTAAGCCTGGTTTTTACAAGTGGTGTAAACAAACTGGTCATACCATCGATGAATGCTGCAAGTTCCAGCATTCTAAGCAGAAAAGAGCTTCCCAACAGACAGCTGCGGTTGCTTCATCTGATCCTCCTGTACTTGAGACTCTACCTTAGTCCACTTCTCTTACTGTAACTAGCATGAAGGACTTAATTCACCAGGTTTTGTCCCAATCCTCAACTGCCATGTCCGTCACCCCAGGTAAATCTCAATGGTTTATAGACTCTGCCTGTTGTAATCACATGACATCTGATTCCACCATCTTCTCCCATAAAACAACTATCTCTCCCAATCTTGTCATATATACTGCCAATGGTTCTCATATGTATGTTAGTCATATAGGGTCTATTTCTACCTCTAATTTATCTGTTGGTGATACTTACCTTGTTCCTAAGTTATCTTTAAACCTTCTTTCCATTGGACAACTATGTGAGTTAGGTCTTGAACTGAAATTCTCTAACAAGGGTGTTGATGTACAGGATTCATAGACGGGTCAACTACTTGGGACAGGCCGTAAAGTTGGACGTCTTTTCAAGCTCTCATATCTGCAGCTTCCTTCTTCAACAACCACTTTCATGGCTGCTGTCACCGTCACTTCCAGTTTATGGCATGCCCGATTGGGTCATGCCTCGCTTCCACGTGTCTAGTTCTTAGTCTCTTAGGGTCATCTAGGATCAGTTAATTTTCAATCATTTGATTGTGTTTCATGTCATCTTGAAAAACAGACACATTTTTCCTTTAATAAAAGTGAATCTTTTTCTTCTGCACCTTTTGACTTAGTCCATTCTGATATTTGAGGTCCAACCCCGATTCTGACTGAGGGGGGATCTCGGTATTTTGTTATTGTTGTGCAGCATGCCAACAACGTAGTGAGCCTAGATCCAATCTCAGGCCTCACCCACAAACGATAAACAAGAAGAAATATAAACTAGAAGTAGATCAAAGCAATCCAAAACAAACCATAAGACAAGATATACGTGGAAAAACCCCAAACTAGGGTAAAAAAAAAAAAAAACTATGGATGCAAACTTCCACTATGAAGATCAAATATTACAAGGCAATATACTAACCTCTCCCTTGGAAGAACATAGAAAACCCTTTGCCCACACCTTAGAATTATTTTCCCAATATTCCAATACACCTAGAAAAGCCCTAGGAACACCTATATATAGTTTAGGCAACTTCCCTTCCGCACCCTTGTGAAAGGCGACACCAAAATCCGCAGTCCGCATCAGATTCGGAAACGAATCTGGGTAACCTACGACTAGTCGAAGGAGAGCTACGACTAGTCGAAGCTACGACTGGTCGAACAATTCTTACGACTAGTCGAAGGACCAGGATATGAAAAAAAGGACTCGCTGGACTTTGAGTTAAGCTAGTCCACGACCGGTCGAGCAAGCCCCTACGACCAGTCGAACAATTCCTACGACTAGTCGAAGGTGGCCCCAGATGTGGCTTCATATCTCAACAATCTCTCATTTGGAGACACATCGCCATAAACCTTCGTCTTCTTCATCCGGAGTGCACCACCTCCCAGTCTTCATGCCCGAAGACCAATCAAAGCTGAACAGAGCTTCAGCTTCTCCTGTGTGACCGCCTTGGTCAACATATCTGCAGGATTCTCACTTGTATGAATCTTCTCCAGAGCAATCGATCTATCTTCCAGTAACGAACGTATGAAGTGATATCTGATGGCAATATGCTTGGTCCTATAATGAAAGGCTGAATTCTTAGCCAAGTGTATTGCACTCTGACTGTCACTGTACAGCTTGCAATCTACTTGCTTCTTACCCAACTCTTCCATAAAACCTTATATCCACACCATCTCCTTACACGCTTCTGTAGCTGCAACATATTCTGCCTCTGTCGTACTGATAGATACTATCTTCTGTAACTGAGAGACCCGACTGACTGCAGCACTACCTAGAGTAAAGACATAACCTGTAGTGCTTCTTCTGCTGTCGATATTTCCTGCCAAATCTGAATCAACGTAGTCTTGTAGCTTGATTTCTGATCTACCATATCAAAAACCCTACACCCTTAGTACCTACCAAGTATCTAAGGATCCACTTCACAACTTCTCAATGTTCCTTCCCGGGGTTGTTCATGAACCTGCTAACAACTCTCACTACTTGAGCAATGTTTGGTCTCGTGCTCACCATAGCATACATGAGACTCCCAATAGCTGACGCATATGGGACTTTAGCCATGTAGTCTCATTCCTCCTGCGTCTTTGCACCTTGCTCCTTAGATAGCTTGAAGTGGTTGGCTAATGGAGTACTACTAACCGGCTTAGTCCCTCCCATATTGAATCGATCAAGTACCTTGGCTATGTACTCTGCCTGTGACAAAACTAGTTTCTTGTTTTCCCTGTCACGCTTTATCCTCATGCCTAGGATTTGTTTTGCAGCTCCTAAATCCTTCTTGGCAAATTCTCTAGACAGTTGTCTTTTGAGATCTGAGATGTCCTTCATGCTTGAACCAGCCACAAGTATGTCATCAACGTACAGAAGAAGGATGATGTATGGCATATCAAACTTCTTCAAATAACAACAGTGGTCTGTATGACATCTCCTAAAACCGTTTCCCGCTATGAAACTATCGAACTTCTTGTACCACTGCCTTGGGGCCTGCTTCAGGCCATATAGACTCTTCTTCAGTCTGCACACCTTGGTCTCCTTTCCTGGTGCCACGTATCCTGTCGGCTGATGCATATATATTTCCTCTTCAAGGTCCCCATGAAGAAAGGTTGTCTTAACATCTAGTTGCTCTAGATGTAAGTCCTCTGTAGCCACTATACTTAAGACCATACGAATCGTAGACATTTTCACTACAGGTGAAAATATTTCAGTGAAATTGATACCTGCCTTTTATTGAAACCCTTTCACAACCAATCTGGCCTTGTACCGTTTCGAACCATCGTGCTCCTCCTTCAGTCTGTAAACCCACTTGTTATGAAGAGCTTTCTTACCCTTGGGTAGAGTGACTAGCTCCCATATACGATTAGACTCAAGAGAGTCCATCTCATCATCCATGGCCTGCTCCCACTTAACCCATGTATCTGACTGTAATGCCTCTGGCTCACCATTATCTGTCAGCAGTAGATAATGTAAAGAGGGTGAGTATCGAACCGTGGGACTCCTCTCCCGAGTAGACCTCCTCACAATCGGTGTCTGTGGCTCTGCCTCATAATGCTCCTGTGCATGATCATCATGTGGCGCTGTAACACCCGTGTCTGATAACTCTTCCAACTCTACGTATTCATTTTCCTCGGCCTTATTTTCTTGCACACTATCCTTATGCATCACTTTTTCATTTAAGACTATGTCCTTGCTTCTGATGATTTTCCTATTTTCTACATTCCAAAACCTGTAGCCAAAATCATGCTGCCCATAGCCTATAAACGTGCATCTCCTGGACTTTCCATCCAGCTTATTTCTGTGCTCTGCATCAATGTGAACATTTGAAGTGCAACCAAACACTTTGAGATGTGCAAGGTTCACTTCTTTCTCAGTCCACGTTTCTTCTGGTAGCCCACCATCCAATGGAGCTGAGGGACTTCTATTGATGAGATATGCGGCAGTATACACAGCATCTGTCCAAAAGGTCTTGGGCATTACTGCATGTAACCTCATGCTCCTGGCGCGCTCAAAGATGGTCCTGTTAATACGCTCAACCACACCATTCTGCTGCGGTCTCCCTGGAAACGTTTTCTGATGTTTGATTCCATTTGCTGCACAATACTCCTCAAACCTCTTATCACAGTACTCTCCCCCATTATCAGATCTGAGACATTTTACTGTTTTACCTGTCTCGTTTTCTATCATAACTTTCCACTTCTTAAATACATCAAATACATCAGATTTATGCTTTAAGAAATAAACCCACAGTTTTCTATTAGCATCATCAATAAAAGTAACAAAATAACATGGGCCACCAAGAGATAATACCTGTGCCAGTCCCCACACATCAGTGTGTACAAGCTCTAACAGATGCGTCTTTGGAGCGCGTCCCGTCTTCTTGAAGCTTACCCTCTTCTGCTTGCCATACACACAGTCCTCGCAGAATTCCAAGTTAATAGACTTCATCCCTGATAGCTTCCCTTTAGACAATAGCACTTTCATCCCTTTCTCACTTATATGTCCCAACCTCTGATGCCATAACTGCCCATTCACTCCAGTTGATGTAACTACGAGTGAACTATACGATCCTGAAGTCACATACAAAGTACCTTCCTTTTTACCTCGAAATATCACCAAGGCACCTTTTGTGATATTCCAGGAATCACTGGTAAATGTCGTCACATAACCGATATCAGCCAACTGCCCCACTGAGATCAAGTTACATTTCAAACTTGGTACATGTCTGACATCCTTCAATTTCAAAGACGTTCCGTCTTTCTGATTTACATGAACGTCCCCCTTTCCAACAATACTACACGGTTCATCATCACCCAGGTAGACTCTCCCGAAGTCACCTAACACATAATTACGCAGAACTTCCTTATACGAAGTGGCATGAAACGAAGCACCCGAGTCTATAATCCAAGACTCATTCCTTGCATCAAGAGACAAGATCAACGCCTCTGTGTCACTCTCCTCAGATAGATTCACTGAATCCTTCCCACCTTGAGAGCTTGCTTCTTGTTTCTTGAGCGCCCTACAATCACGTTTCATGTGCCCCTTCTTGCCGCAATGCCAACACCAGTCTTTGTCTTTCAGTCCCTTGGACTTCTTCCTTGACTTAGAACGCACATTTTTATTGCCTCCTTTGTTCAGCGATCTTCCTCTTCCTTCAATGTTTAGAGCATTCCCTGAATCCCCTGAAACTCCTGATGCCTTCCTTCTAGATTCTTCACTGAGAATTAGACCGGCCACATCATCAAATTTAAGCTTTATCGACCCTGAAGAATTGCTCACAGCAATTACCAAACCATCTCAACTGTCTGGCAGACTGGATAAGGTCAATAACGCCCTGATTTCATCCTAAAAAATGATGCCAACGGATTCCAACTGGCTTGTGACTATACTGAACTCGTTTAGATGTTCAGCCACGCTCCCACCATCTGACATCTTCATGTTGAATAGTTGTTTCATAAGATGAACCTTGTTGGATGCTGAGGGCTTTTCATACATGGTGGTTAGGGCTTCCATTAATTCTTTTGTAGTTTTCATCTTCAATATGTTAAAGGCGATGCTCTTAGACAAAGAGAGTCAGATCGTTCCTAAAGTCTTCCTATCCAGTAAAAATCATTCATCATCTGTCATCTTTTCTGGTTTCTTTTCTTTTCCTCCTAGAGGAAATAGAGGTCCTTCTGATACAGATAATCCTCCATCTGCATCTTCCAGAAGGCAAAGTTTGAACCATCAAACTTCTCAATTCTAGTTTTTTCATCTTCCGCCATCGCTCCCAATAGAACTAAACCAATAGCTTTAATATCAGTTGTTGCGTAGCACGCCAATAACGCAGTGAGCCTAGATCCAATCTCAGGCCTCACCCACAAATGATAAACAAGAAGAAATATAAACTAGAAGTAAATCAAAGCAATCCAAAACAAACCATAAGATAAGATATACGTGGAAAAACTCCAAACTAGGGTAAAAAACCACGGATGCAAACTTCCACTATGAAGAACAAATATTACAAGGCAATATACTAACCTCTCCCTTGGAAGAACATAGAAAACCCTTTGCCCACACCTTAGAATTATTTTCTCAATATTCCAATACACCTAGAAAAGCCCTAGGAACACCTTTATATAGTTTAGGCAACTTCCCTTCCGCACCCTTGTGATAGGCGACACCAAAATCCACAGTCCGCATCAGATTCGGAAACGAATCTGGGTAACCTACGACTAGTCGAAGGAGAGCTACGACTAGTCGAAGCTACGACTGGTCAAACAATTCCTATGACTAGTCGAAGGACCGGGATATGAAAAAATAGGAGTCGCTGGACTTTGAGTTGAGTCGGTTCACGACCGGTCGAGCAGGCCCCTACGACCAGTCGAACAATTCCTACGGCTAGTCGAAGGCGGCCCTAGATGTGGCTCCATATCTAAACAGTTATCTTTGTAGATGATTACAGTCGTTATACTTGGATTTATCTTTTGCGACATCGATCTAAACTCACAAATGTTTACCATAATTTTCACAAAATAGTACATACTCAATTTTCTTGTACCATTAAAACTTTTCGTTCAGATCATGTTATGGAATACAAAGATAAATCTTTTCTTACCCTTTTACAACAAAATGGAACAGTCTCTCATCATTCCTGTCCATACACTTCTCAACAGAATAGTCGAGCAGAACGTAAACATCGTCATATTCTAGATATGGTAAGAGTACTTCTCATCTCTGCTTCTCTTCCAGAACGCTTTTGGGGTGAAGTTGCTCTCACTGCTGTCTACACTATCAATCATGTTCCCTCACCTACCATCCACAATAAAACTCCTTTTGAGCTTCTCCATGGTACAGTCCCTAACTATTCCTTTCTTCGAGTTTTTGGTTGTGTCTGTTTTGTCACTCTTCCTACACATGAACGCACTAAACTAGAACCATGATCCAGACTCTGTTGCCTTCTTGGTTTTGGTCTCACTCAGAAAGGTTATCGTCGCTATGATCCCATAGCCAAACGTCTTCGTGTTTCTCGTCATGTGGAGTTTTGGGAGCATAAGATGTTTACGAGTCTTTTTCCTTTTCCAGTCCTCTTCCAGTTATGCTCCTATTTTTACTGATCCATCTATTGCTTTAGTACCTCACCCCTTTGCAGAGATGCTAAGCTCCTCAGACGTTCATTCTACGGCTGCACCTGATCCAACTGACACGTCTACTGATCCTCCTGCTACATCAACTGCCTCTGAGTTTGTCCAGGTACCTGCACTTCGTCACTCCACTAGGGTAAGAGCCCCTCCTTCTCATCTTCAAGACTATCATTATTTTTATGCCCTTGCCACTCTTCATGAACCACATACTTATCGTGAGGCTAGTACTGACCCTCTTTGGCAAAAAGCTATGTCTGATGAACTAGATGCTCTTACTAAAACTCATACTTGGGACCTAGTGGATTTGCCTTCCGGAAAGTTTGTAGTTGGTTGTAAGTGGGTATACAAAATCAAGACTCAAGCAGATGGATCAGTGGAACGATACAAAGCTCGCCTTGTTGCGAAAGGTTTCTCTCAGGTGTATGGTATTGACTATGAGGAGACTTTTTCTCCTGTTGCTTGACTTACCTCTGTTAGATCTTTGCTTGCAGTAGCTGTTGTGTGTCATTGGTAACTTTTTCAGATGGATGTCAAAATGCCTTCTTAAATGGCAATCTTGTTGAGGAAGTCTATATACATCCTCCACTTGGATATGATCATCCTCCTCACAAAGTCTGCCGTCTTCGTCGTGCTCTTTATGGTCTCAAACAGGCCCCTCGAGCCTGGTTTGCCAAATTTAGTTTTGTTGTTGCTCAACAGGGCTTTGTCTCTAGTGCATATGACTCTGCACTGTTTCTGTGGACTACTGATGCTGGTACTACTCTTATCCTTCTTTATGTTGATGACATGATCATTATAGGGAATGATCTCTCTGGTATTCGAAATCTTCAACACTTTCTGAGTTAGAATTTTGAGATGAAAGACTTAGGGCAGCTTAACTACTTCCTTGGTCTTGAGGCGACTTCCAGTTCAGATGGTTATTATATATCTCAGGCTAAGTATGCTTTTGACTTGCTTTTCAAAGCAGGCTTGACTGACAGCAAAACGTGCACTTCTCCTCTTGAATATAATGGTAAGCTTCTCGCTACTGACGGTGAATCTCTTCTAGATGCTACTCTATATAGGCAATTGGTCGGTAGTCTCATCTACCTATTAGTTACTTGCCCAGACATTTCCTACGTTGTTCACTTGGTTAGCCAGTTTATGAGTGCACCACGCTCTACTCACTATGTCGTCGTTCTTCGTATCTTGCGTTATGTCAATGGGACTTTGTTTCATGATCTTCACTTTTCATCGCACTCATCTCTGGAGCTCCGCTCTTATTCTGATGCTGACTAGGCCGGTGATCCTACCGATCGTCACTCCACTACGGGTTATTGTTTCTTACTTGGTACTTCTCTCATTTCTTGGCGCAGTAAGAAACAGACTGTTGTTGCCCGATCCAGTACTGAGGCTGAGTACCGTGCACTTGTTGATACTACAGCTGAACTTTTGTAGCTACGATGGCTTTTGACAGACATGGGTGTTTCTCAGTCGACTAGTTCCCCTCTTTATTGTGATAATCGGAGCGCTATTCAGATTGCTCATAATGATGTTTTTCATGAGCGGACGAAGCATATCGAGATTGACTGTCACTTCATTCGACACCACCTCCAGTAGGATACACTACATCTTCGATCCATCTCCTCTGAGGATCAACTTGCCGATATTTTCACGAAGTCTCATCCTCCTGGTCGACTTCGTGTTCTTGTTTTCAAACTCAAGTTGACTTCATCATCTCGAGTTTGAGGGGGGATGTTAAAATATTGTGTGATCTTGTTACCCTACTTTGTGTGATCTTGTTATATTAGATTGTAAATCTCCAGCTATGTAATATTCTCTCGACCTATGTAATATCCTATATTTAGCACGTAGGATCTTTCTTACAACTATACATATTTACTATCAATAGGTTGTAATCATACTATAAAGAAGGTGTCTTTCCTCCAATACAATACAGATTGAAATACAGAATTTCTACGACAATCTCTCTCTTTCTCTTTATTTCTTCATGTAACATCCCAGCCCGGTTGGCCGATGTCTTTACTAACGGTTTAACACATACACACGGTGTATCTAAATGTAATAAGTTGGGTATGATTGACATCTATGTTCCTCCTCAAGGGAGACTGTTAGATACAAAGTATTGTGGTTAGTTGTATAAGTCTTATAATATGGTTGAATAAATTTGTACAGGCAGTTGAATAAGCTGGACAATTAGGCTTAAACCTTTGTTAAAGGCACAATTGACTCTATGAGCTTCTTCTTTTTTTAATGAAAGGGTGGGAGCTCACCATCTGAATTTATTGATAACAGAAAAGGCTTTACAATCATTCGGGTGTGCCAGATGAAAACTGGGCCACACCTATCATATAAACCAAGCCAAAATCAAAATTGGGTCCATACGTTTATGTATGCATATTGGTAATAAAAGGAGATTCTTAGGGCTCTAAAATGGCTTAAAGTGCCAATCTGAATGAAAAACAATAAATTATTAGAAGCAGCTTATCTATCCTTTTCTAACCTGTAAACTGACATATGCCCAAACTTGATCCAAACAAAACAACAATTCCAGGAGACGGGTGTCCCGTCTGTTCTAGCGGATGAGCCAAGAATCAATTTTTTATCCCAGCAGAGAGGAATCATTCCAATAGATATTGTCGATTTTGAAAACATTATTTTTTATGATTTTGATACAGAACTGATGTCCCTCTTAAAATGGTATCCTCAAGAGACTCTCAGGGGTTCATAATAACTTCTAACCTATTCAAAGAGAAATGCACTACAACAAAAACGTGCTTACGCGGCACTCTCGGTGCATCTTTCTGCGGCGCTATGTCAAACGGTGCCACGCATTTCACTGCATATAAAAGAAAAAAAAAAAACCCACTCCATCGTTTCGTTCCCAGCCCCCTACTCTCTCCTTGTACCTGTCCCGACTCTCTCTCTCTCTCTCTCTCTCTCTCTCTCTCTCTCTCTCTCTCTCTTCTCTCTCTCTCTCTCTCTCAATTTCTAGGGTTTTGATCTTTCATTGAAGTACAGAAACCAGATCGGATCTCTGATGGTGGATTCAAGCACCAGCAATGCAGACGCCACGACTCCATCTCCTCGCCATCCCGTCTTCACCTCGTCCTCCTCATGCGACGCAACCCGGCCGTCGATTCTGCTGCCGTCTGATTCCTTCAAGGGCGTAGGAAGGGTTCCTCAATCGCACGTGCACGTTGATGATCTTATCATCCTCCTCCATGGCTCCGACCCTGTCAGGGTCGAGCTCAACCGCCTCGAGAATGAGGACCGAGGTCGGATTTTCCTCATCTTCTGTTATATCTCGGCCGTGGATCCATCGGTTTTTTGCTCGATTTTGTTGGGTTTTGGGGGTTTAGGGCTTGATTGGGGCAGGTTTAGGGTCTTTGAGGTGTTTTGTTGTGTCAGTGCACGGCCGCCCAACCTCCATCGAAAGCCGCTACCATCATAAGAGGCCGCCCGTCCCTCATCATCAACAACCAAACACATCTCCACCTGCAATTGTCCACCATCAGTTCTGATTGGTAGGGATTTTTTTTTTTAATTATTTTTTTATTATGGATTTTTGTTTTGAGTTTCTGATGGATCGGCTTATAGGTCAGGCTTTCGATTAGGGTTTTTCTGTTTTGGGACTTATTATTAGGGCTTTTTCAGTGTTTTTATTTGGGTTTTTCTAGTGCTTTTTTTTTTTTTTTTTCAATTTATAATGACTATAGAACTTAGCAGTTAACCATCTGTATGGTATGAAGCCATTGCAAACTCCTCGACTTCTGTTTATCATGCATGACTCATTGCTCATTTGGATCTATGTTCAATCATTGATTCAAGCTCTGTTATTATTGAGGCTTTTTTTTTTTTCTATTGGATCTGGTTGATTTATTATTATTATTTTTTTCAGACTTGTCCATATTTTGTATTCCCATGTGATTGCTTAAATTGCAAGTCATTTTGTTTTCTACATTTCTTACTTATATTTGGAGCAGTACTTTTCCAGTGCTATTTAAGGAGAGATTATGTCTCTGTTTAGTGCATTTCTTGGAGCCCTGTTACAAGGGTTGCAAGAAACTCACTCTCTTCTGTTAAATGGAGAATATGAATAGGAGACTTGTATGTGGGCCCATTGTAGGAAGATAGCCTTAGAGAAATTCTAATCACCAAATTTCACAAGCATGCTAATTTAGAAATGCCATTCATTCATAAATCCAACTCATTCACTAGTTAGCACACACCATTGTATGGTTGTTGGCTGAAAATCACATGGCCTGATGTTGCCTTAAATAAGTATACTGGTTTTGTTGAATTTTCTTCTTCTTCTTACTTTTTTTTTTTTTTTCTCTCTCTCCCTTTGAGCAGTCTTAGCACATTAGTGAAAAACTCAGGAACTTTTGATCTAATGGGCCTCTTGCTTATTTAAGAAATTTGTTGTTGTTTCTGATTTTTCTGGAACACTATAATCTCCAAGATCAATTCATGGGGTTATTCTACCATAAATTTCTTTGCTCCAATGAGCCGCTATGCTAGTTTTGACAAATGGCGAAAGCCTTGCATAATGCTGGAATTGAGTTATGGTAGATCTTCCATTGTTTTAGGCAGTTTGCTTTTTCTCTCAAGGATAGTTTCTGATCAGCAGTCTGTTTGACATTGATTTTATTTGTAATTCATGACTTCTCAATAAGTAGCTTGTGATTTTTGGGTTAAAGCATATTAAGATAGTTTTCATATGTGAATGGCATCTATCCTATGTAATATTCTCCTTTTAGCAAAGCTTGGCAATGGGTTGGGCCTGGGCCAGCCAAATCAAATTTTCAAAATCAAAATCTAGGCCAACCTTCGACTATCATGAAGCAATATAATTTTGTGCATTACGATTCCTCTTCCATTACAACTGTGGCCAACATCAAATAACATTGATCTTCGGTCATGCACATGCACAATCAGGGACACTGTCAGACAAACTCGACTTTCTGCATGAACTTTGTATTGAAGCATGTTGAATATCTTTTTACACATCCATATGTGCATTTTCATGATTTGATAGCTCCACCCATTTGTTAGTTGTGCATCTACAAACATTTTGAAAACAGAGCAATGATCACATTCATCAGGCAAACTTCCACATTTGGATGAAACCATTGAATCATATATATTTTTTTTATTATTATTATTTTTATGCCAGATCCATACCATGATGTGCATTAGCACTACACGAATTTGCTTAAGCATCACAACCAAGAACTGAGATTCACTCTTCCAAAAGGGAGAGAATCTCTCATAAGAATAGAAAAAAAAAAAAAAGTAGCCTAATTCTATGTTCGACTATCATCAAAGGAGGCTCTACAAGCATGTATAAGTATGGAAAAATTCCAACCATCCATACAATCTAATTGTAGTCATTAAAAAATTCACCTAAGCAGTCCCTCACATTTTTCTACTTTTGCATAAAATAAAAATAAGACCTAACCGAATTCTAAACAAATTAGAAGGCCAGTTAAAAACCTCAAAACTATAATCCCATTGTATTCTTGTACCCGCTGTACTTTGGCAATAACTTCCTAGAATCATGGAGTGATCACATTATGAAGGAATCGTTTTAATGCTAACTCAAAATGCTTTCAAATGGGATTTTTTTTTTTTTTTTTTTTTTTTGTTGAATTCCTCAGCCGGACATCGTTTCACACCCAAAAGATGGCCCCAAAGTAACTGATGGAATTGCTCCAGCAATAATTCAATCTATTCACAAGGGACTCATCATTGAGATCTTGTACAGGTGCTTCCATTTCCATCTGATCAGGTACATTGACATCTTGTTTCTTGTTTCTTCATTTTCTCCTGTCCAATCTGAAAAGAATCCTTTATAGGCTCTATGACTCGGCCTTTTATGACACTGTTTACAAAAATCGTCCAAGGTTCATTTCAATTGAGCCATGAGTAAGACTCAAATATCAGCATGATTTAAAGCCCTAAAAAGGTTTAAGAAATGTTTCTGCCACATTTTGAGGATCATGCCCTATCATGCCCTAAAATGAACTGGCAAAATGGATGGATAGTGGGGATAAAAACATACATCAGATCCAGTCCCCAGCTTATCATGGGGTCCCCACAGCATCCAACACCACCGTTTTGCAAGCTCAATCTAGGGCATGAGCCAAAAAATGAAGCAAATCTGAAGCTCAAGTGGACCACACCACAGGAAATAGCGGGGATAATGAAAAGAACAATTTCTATATATATATATATATATATATATATATATATATATATATATATATATATATATATATATATATATATATATATATATATATATTGTTGGGCATTGTTTGTTTTTTTTTTTAGTAATGGTTTTAAGCTCTTGACGATTTCTACTATTTGAAATTTCAGCTTTCAACTCATTGAGACTTAGGCTGGGAGGTTCATTGTAAGACCAAATTCTGTACAAATCAAGCAAGCAAAGCAGCTGGAAACATCTGAACCCCTGTTCTCTATCTGATATTTATCTTCTTTATAAAGTATCTACCTTTTTGATTATTTTTGTGCTCTAACATTTGACATTTGTGTATTTAAGATAAAGATGGTTTGTACAAGGTTTCTAAGTCTCTTACCTGGATACACTCAGATATTATGGATGATCATGTACACATGGAGCCATGTGTGCCAACTCATTGCTTGGATGAGAATGGCTTAGATGCTAGCTTGACAACTAATGCTACAGTGAATGGCTGTAATGGTGATGAAAACAAAGAAATCTTTTAGAGTTTTTAAGAAACAAAAACTTGCTTTGTTCCTCATAAACCATACAATTTGCAATAGCTAACAACTCCAAAATTTGATTGTGTTTTGTTGTAAATTACAATCTCCACAATTGTTGTTTGGAGGCTTTACATCTCAGTTGTAATAACAAAGACCGAAGCAGCATTTCGTGCTTGGAGTGTGTTTCCACTCTACTATTTAAATATCTTTTTAGCTGTATGTGAAATATGTCTTATAAGGTTTAACAATGGGTTTTAGTGTATCATATCGTTCACCACCAATTCTGTAAACTCTAGTGCAAGGCTGAAGGTTTGCTGCCTGCTGGTGCTATGTTCAGTCTCTTTGGTTCTTCAAGTTTCTTCTTGCATATGAATTTTACTATCTGTTATAACTTACTGTCTTCCCTTCATGAATTGTATGGTACTCTGCTGGAGTTTGATAAATCTGCTCATGCACGCATATATTTCAATCCAACCGTTTAAACTTCTGATGTCTAGTTAAATAAACATATAAAAATACAACCTATCATGCAACAAAAGTTTGAAATGTGTGATTTAGCAACTGAATGAGATGTGCTTTTTCTGCAGTCAGCAGTAGGTATCCGAATTCAACCGAGAGTATATAATCTAAAGATCATAGGTATAGGATCTTCCAATCTTCTAAAACTTAGGGGAATTCCCTATCTCCTTGGTTAAGCATTGTACCTTGGTAAATAGCATTCAAAACTACAGTTTTCCAGTCTATTTGTCTACCTGGGTTTGCCATTTGCCTCTCACTAGGCAGTTGCATTGATAGGGACATTCATATCGCATTGTAATGTCTTGCTTTTTGAGCTAATGTGTGACAGCTATTTCTGCTTTGCAGTGCTATTGGCCAAAATCTGTAAACAAGTGCTTATGTTTGGGAGATTTTATTTGCGGTTCTCATTTCCATCCGTGGCTTGGTTTTATTTTCACTTCTCATTGGTAATATGCAGGTTAGCCCTAATTCTCATTTCCATCCGTGGCTTGGTTTTATTTTTAATTCTCCCTGGCAATATGCAAGTAACTATTATTTTTTTGATGAAATTAATAGGGTAATAACATTTCCTCTATAATTGTTGATCTAGCAGGGAGTGAGCGTGAATCTCAGGCATTATCAGCTGGTACAACGTTGAAAGAAGGTTGCCACATACCCTCTAGCCGCAAGTTTGTACTACTTTTCATGGGTAGTTCCTTTAAAAACAAGGTAAAGAAATTTTTCTTTAGATTTATTTTCATTTGTTTATTCTATGTTGCAGACAACTTTGTTTTGTTATTGAGATAAGTGTTTTTCAAGAATGTAACTTTGATAGTTAATGTGGTCAAAATTTACTAAAGAATAATAATGTAATTGAGATGAAGATATGAAACACATGAACAATTCAAATAAGTTAGCTGCATTCATCATCACTTGTTTTGGACTAGAAAATGAAGTAAGACACACACACACATACAAAACCAACTGTACAGGTCAAGTTCCCAGCATGTTCAATTGCGGCGAAATGACACATTGATCAAAGCACAACGATTCTGGATGTGCAAGGAGTGGTATGGGTAGATTTTGTTTTTTCTTTTCTTTTGTTTTTTCTTTTTTTCTTTTGCATTTATTCAAGGGAAATTGTCATGAAAACCTCATTTTTTAAGAAATTTTTTTGGGACATTTGCCATGTATTTAATTAGAAGGATACAGCTGATGTTAGAGGGGATGATTTGTTACGTGGAATTGAATGGTATTGAATTGTATGAGGCAACTTTCTGCTACCTCAGCAGATCTGCTTCTTTTGTTTCTTTCTTCTCTTTGTTCCTTTTCTTTTAAAATGGGAGGAATACTTGGTAAAATGGGAGCCTTCATATCAAGATTGACACTCTCTTTATTCATTTGCTAGCCTTTTTATTATGTTTTCATGGGGTTTTTTTTTTTTTTTTTTTTTTTTTCTTAACTCTCTCTTAGTATTGGAAAAAAAAAATGCATAGGAGTTGTTTGTTAAAACCTCAAAGAAATGTGATTTTGTGGAGAATGGTATGCTTTTAGTTTGGTTCTACTCTCTCTCTCTCTAACTTCTTGAAATGTGGAAAAAGCAATGCATGATGTTCAGGAACCACCCATAAATAGTTGGTTATGGACACTGATTCTGTTTTTCCTGTGTGTTGGGCAGGAATACTTGCTAATGTTTCAGAGGCTTGTAAGCAAGATCTTTTCTTTGAAATGCATAGGAGTGATTACTGATAATAAAAGAATCATATAATTTTCTTTGAAATAGATCTTTCTTGGCCTAGTCTTTTTATCATGTATTTGAAACAAAGTGGAAGAGGAGGCACGGCTAACCAAGTGGGACATATTTGGCAATTTCTAGGAAAGCCAAAATTGGTGTTTTAGGCTGGTAGCTGCAAAAAGGAAACTGCTTAATATCAACCTACTCAGAAAGGAAGACAATGATCACAAATGAGTGTCTCTTCTGTGTAGAGGAGGAATCAATTAAGCATCTATTCACCCATTGTGGATTCTGCAGGAGTTTGGAAGAGGGTCCTTGATCTACTTGGAATTATATGGGTAAAGCAATACATTCTTTCAGCTGACAATTTGTAATTTTCTAGAAGACCTATTCATAACATGGTTGGCATAAAAAGAATCAGCAATGTAATATATCTATTATCTACTCCAATTCCCAGTATCATCGATTAGCCATTCATCAAAACAAGAGAAGATACTCCAGAAATGAATTCAACAATCACCTCAAATGCCTTTATTAAATTGACATTTTTCTAATGCTATCTATCTCTGAATCAGGTCAAAGCATCCAACTTCAGGAAACCTACGAAACAACAGGTTCTTTGTTTTCACATGAATTGATTGCTGCACTTCTTGATTATATTCCAATGTTTCTGTTATTTGATTCTACTAAATTGACTGCTGTACTTCTTACATAGGTTGCACTTGAGGAACTTGCAGATAGGGTTGGCATCATGGTTGGCTTGGGAAAAATCTGATGACCAGCAGCCCACCTGATATCAGCCCTCCTTACCTTGGCATCATGGTTTACACCCTCCTTAGCATACATTCAGATGCCTGGAGATTCTTTCTTTTTCTTTTTTCTTTTTTATTTTTTAATTTGAAAGGTTACCAAAAGCTTGGGGGTTGAATCAGAAGTCTGTCAAAATGGGATTTGTTTCTTTCCTTCTCAACAAAATCGAAGCTTTTCAATTTTATTTATTTATTTATATATATTCAAAACCATTTTCAATTTATTGTAATAAATATTATATATTTTTTTTATTGTCTAGTAATATAAATATTGTTTAATATGATGTTTTATTTGTGTAACATCATAATATTGTTTAATATGATGTTTTATTTGTGTAACATCATTTTTATGTTTCAAATATTTAAAAAATACAGGTTTCGATTGAATTATATATAATAATAATAAATTACTGGAATGCCAGGGCTTTCAAATCTATACAAAAGGTTATAGCGGCACTTGTGTAGAAAATATCGGCGCTTTTTCATGAGAAAAAGTGTTCAACAAGCACTTCTCTCGGCGCTCGGACCGGCCCTTATTCGCGTCGCTAAAAACTATATTCAATGGCGCTCAGACAAGCGCCACTAAAACTCACCTAGCGCCGCCAATACTTTTCCCGACATACCCATTAATCGGCGTTTGGTTAGCGCCACTATTACCATTAGCGGCGCTTTTAGTGGATTTTAGCGGCGCTTTTGTGCGCCGCTAAAAATGCCATTTGTTGTAGTGATGTAACTTTTACTATAAAAGTACTATATATGACTATATTTCTGTGGAAAAATTGTCCACATTCAACCCAAATGGCCAAGGATCAAAGGATCCTCCAAACTGGGAGATAAGTGGGGCAACATCTACAGTGGTTCCAATCAAATCAACTCATTGAACCATGAGGATCCCCACTTATGAAATTCAAAGCACATCAATAATTCCTCAGCGAGTCATATTATATCATCTCTCTGGGGTTTTGAGTTGGTTCCTCATTTTTTTCATTTTTTATATTGATTATTAAATAAAAAATAAAAAAATACTGGTGGTATGCTCTCACTTTTTGGTAAAAATAAAAATAAAAAGGTGAGATACAAAGAAAAGCAAAAACTACATCACGTTAAATGAAGTATACAAGCAATCTCATTTTTACCGGAGAAATGGCTTTAAAAAGGAAGATTACAATAAAATCGAATTTTTTTTCTAAATTAATTACAATCTACGCAAATGTCAACAACAAATGAAAATGAATATAAAATAATAATAATAATAATAATAATAATAATGAAATCATATCTTTCCTAAGAAACTAAGGGACCATCTTTTTAAGTCATCATGCAATCAGGCTATGATTGGTATGGGCCTGGCCCATCCGAAGCTCCATACCTGTATTTCAAAAACATACAGAAGGTGGCATCAGCCTGACTCGAACGTACAGGTCATCCCTCACAAGGGAAGTATCACTCATATAATGTTATTCAACCATTAAAATAGTGGGCCATCACATACATCACGATGGGCCCCACGAGTTTACTCGTTCGCATTAGTCCCTGATCGTGTCGTTGCCTCTCATGGTGATCCGCACTACTGCTCTTTTAGGACCGTACAAATGCATTGTCAAGACCACCTGATGAACGGTGCAGAGATTGCCATGCTGGCCAGTGTGGGGCATCTTTATGCGACGCTTGAAGATGCTTGGATTTAGCATTCCTCATCAACCCAATGACTCCTAGAACGTTAGATGCACGTGAGCGAAAGAACTTTTGTACCTTGGTGCGACCTGATTCGAGCCAGGCTGGTGCGGTCCTGACCGTGGGATCCACCTCCATGTATGTATTGTATATCCACGCCGTCCATCCATTTTTTCATATCATTTTAGATTATGATGTCAAAAATGAATTAGATATAAATCTCATGTGGACCACACAATAGGAAACAGAGGTAATAGAATACTTACCATTAAAAGACTCCTGACGTCCTTAAATTTCACATGTAAGAAATTCCGTTGCTTGCCGTCTGTTGCAGCACAGTCAGCAGCAAGGACAAGACAGGAAGTGTTGACATTTGAAACTTTCATGGGCTCATGACGATGTATGTGTCAGATCCACACTGTCCGATCCAGTTTTCCAGATTATTTTAGGGCATAAAAGAAAGCACGACGCAGATAAAGGCTTAGGTGGGCCACACCATAGGAAACGTCTACCATTGAAATCTTTTTTAGGACCACAAAAGGCTTTGATAAAGTTGTTTTTTTCGTTTTTCCCTATATCCAAGTGTATGATCTCACGGAAGAGGTTAGATGAAAATAAACCTAGGTGAGCCCTATAAAGGTTTCAACAGTAGCCATTCAATTGTCATTACATTTTGCGGTGTGGTCCACTTGAGCTTTTGATGTGCTTTTTTTGGGCTAGTGCTCTAACATGATGTGAAAAAATAAATAAATAAATAAATAAAATGATGAAAGGTATGGATCTAACACGATCATAGTGGAGCCAGAGAAGATCCACGCGTTAAAAGGTGCATGGTGTATCAGAATCAGTCCAATGTTACATGCATGAAACCGGTGTTTAGGAAGAAGTTGCACGTGAACACATTAAGGATCTGATAAGCGATGCTTGGAAGGGGCTAAACGAAGAGAGTCGGAAATCTGCTTCTTTTGGAAAGACTTTTGCAAATGCATGTTATTATTAATGCAGCCAGGACGGGTGTGTGTACCTATCGACATGGAGATGGCTATGGTGATTATGCGACCATGAGTGAAGTCATGTATCTATTTGTTGAACCAAATCCAAAGGAGAGCTACATCGAGTTGGTTTAGGGTGTGTTTGGTTGCTCCAATTTTATGAATATTATGAAATTTTGCAATTAATAAATCTATATGTGAGAGTTGGTGCAACCACAGAACCTTTAAAAAAATGGGCATGTACTATATATTTAGGGTCGCATCACAAGATGTATAGGGTTTAGGTGTGATTATGTGTTGCTATACACGGTTGTATAGGGTTCTTCTTGGTATGTACGGTGAGGGACCCCACACAAGATGTATGGTTTGGATTTTACATAAACATCAAGCATTGCCTCATACAGCTGGAACTAGGGTTCGCAATTTGGGTTGGACCACGGTTCAACTGGCTCAATCCGTTCCTAAGGCAGGCTTGGGCAAAGCTAGATGGATAGTGGCTCATATTCATTTGGGAATATGAACCCCTTTAAATAAATGGGTCTGGTAAGGATGAAACATTGATTATCTAAATGAAGACTTGAATCCACTGTTGAGAAGTGGAGCCACATTTGGGGCCGCCCACGACCAGTCGAGGTTGCACGGATTTCGTGTCGCAAGTCCTTTCGCAACTGGGATGCGAAAGGAGTTTCGCGGATTTCGTGTCGCAAGTCCTTTCGCAACTGGGATGCGAAAGGAGTTTCGCGGATTTCGTGTCGCAGGTCCTTTCGCAACTGGGATGCGGAAAGGGAAGTTGCCAAAACTATAAATTGGGGTCCCTAGGGCTATTCTAGGTTAAGGTGAATTTTAAGAAATTATTCTGAGGTGTGTCAAAGGATTTTCTCTGTACTTCCAAGGGAGAGGTTAGTATATTGCTTTGTAATCTTCGTTTCTCTTCATAGTGGAATTTTGCATCCGTGGTTTTTTACCCTAGTTTGGGGTTTTTTCACGTATATCTTGTCTTGTGGTTTGTTTTGGATTGCTTTGATCTATTTCTAGTTTATATTTCTTCCTGTCTATCGTTTGTGGGTGAGGCCTTAGATTGGATCTAGGCTCACTGCGTTGTTGGCGTGCTGCGCAACAACTGGTATCAGAGCTATTGGTTTAGTTCTATTGGGAGCGATGCAGAAGATGGGAAAACTAGAATTGAGAAGTTGGATGGTTCAAACTTTGCCTTCTGGAAGATGCAGATGGAGGATTATCTGTATCGGAAGGACCTCTATATTCCTCTAGGAGGAAAAGAGAATAAACTAGAAAAGTTGACAGATGATGAATGGTTTTTACTGGATAGGAAGGCTTTAGGAACGATCCGACTCTCTTTGTCTAAGAGCGTCGCCTTCAATATATCAAAGGTAAAAACGACAAAAGAATTAATGGAAGCCCTAGCCACCATGTATGAAAAGCCCTCAGTATCCAACAAGGTTCATCTTATGAAACAGTTATTCAACATGAAGATGTCAGATGGTGGGAGCGTGGCTGAACATCTAAACGAGTTCAATACAGTCACGAGCCAGTTGGAATTCGTTGGCATTGCTTTTGAGGATGAGGTCAGGGCGTTATTGATCTTATCCAGTTTGCTAGACAGTTGGGATGGTTTGGTGATTGTTATGAGCAATTCTTCAGGATCGACAAAGCTGAAATTTGATGATGTGACCGGTCTAATTCTCAGTGAAGAATCTAGAAGGAAGGCATCAGGAGTTTCAGGGGATTCAGGGAATGCTCTAAACATTGAAGGAAGAGGAAGATTGCTGAACAAAGGAGGCAATAAACACGGGCGTTCTAAGTCAAGGAATAAGTCCAAGGGACAGAAAGACAAAGACAGATGTTGGCATTGTGGCAAGAAGGGGCACATGAAACGTGATTGCAGGGCGCTCAAGAAACAAGAAGGAAGCTCTTAAGGTGGGAAAGATTCAGTGAATCTGTCTGAGGAGAGCGACACAGAGGCGTTGATCTTGTCTCTTGATGCGAGGAATGAGTCTTGGGTTATAGACTCGGGTGCTTCATTTCATGCTACTTCGTGTAAGGAAGTTCTGCGTGATTATGTGTCAGGTGACTTTCGGAGAGTCTACCTGGGTGATAATGAGCCGTGTAATATTGTTGGAAAGGGAGATGTTCATGTAAATCAGAAAGACGGAACGGTCTTGAAATTGAAGGATGTCAGACATGTACCGAGTTTGAAACGTAATCTGATCTCAGTGGGACAGTTGGCTGATACCGGTTATGTGACGACATTCACTAGTGACTCCTGGAAGATCACAAAAGGTGTCTTGGTAATATCTCGAGGCAAAAAGGAAGGTACTTTGTACGTGACTTCAGGATCGTATAGTTCACTCGCAGTCGCATCAACTGGAGTGAATGGGCATTTATGGCATTAGAGGCTGAGACATATAGTGAGAAAAGGATGAAAGTGCTATTGTCAAAAGGGAAGCTACCAGGGCTAAAGTCTATTGACTTGGAATTCTGCGAGGACTACGTGTATGGCAAGCAGAAGAGGGTAAGCTTCAAGAAGACGGGACGCGCTCCAAAGACACATCTGTTGGAGCTTGTACACACTGATGTGTGGGGACCGGCACAGGTATTATCTCTTGGTGGCTCACGTTATTTTGTTACCTTTATTGATGATGCTAGTAGAAAACTGTGGGTCTACTTCTTAAAACATAAATCTGATGTATTTGATGTATTTAAGAAGTGGAAAGTTATGGTAGAAAATGAGACAGGTAAACCAGTAAAGTGTCTCAGATCTGACAATGGGGGAGACTATTGTGATAAGAGGTTTGAGGAGTATTGTGCAGCAAATGGAATCAAACATCAGAAAACGATTCCAGGGACACCACAGCAGAATGGTGTGGCTGAGCGCATTAACAGGACCATCCTTGAGCGCGCCAGGAGCATGAGGTTACATGCAGGGTTGCCTAAGACCTTTTGCGCAGATGCTGTGAATACTGCCGCATATCTTATCAATAGAAGTCCCTCTGCACCATTGGATGGTGGGCTACCAGAAGAAGCGTAGACTGGGAAAGAAGTGAACCTTACACATCTCAGAGTGTTCGGTTGCACTTCATATGTTCACATTGATGCAGAGCACAGAAACAAGCTGGATGCGAAGTCCAGGAGGTGCACGTTTATAGGCTATGGGCAACATGATTTTGACTATAGGTTCCGGGATTCAGAAAACAGAAAAATCATCAGAAACAAGGACGTAGTCTTTAATGAAAAAGTGATGCATAAGAACAGTGTGCAGGAAAATAAGGCCGAGAAAAAGGAATTCGTAGAGTTGGAAGAGTTACCGAACATGGGTGTTACAGTGCCACAGGATGAGGCAGAGCCGCATACACCAGTTGTGAGGTCTACTCGGGAGAGGAGACACACGGTCCGATACTCACCCTCCTTACATTATCTACTACTGACAGATAATGGTGAGCCAGAGTGTTTTGAAGAGGCGTTACAGTCAGATATACGGGTTAAGTGGGAGCAGGCCATGGATGATGAGATGGACTCTCTTCAGTCTAATCGTACATGGGAGCTAGTCACTCTACCCAAGGGTAAGAAAGCTCTTCATAACAAGTGGGTTTACAGACTGAAGGAGGAGTACGATGGTTCGAAACGGTACAAGGCCAGATTGGTTGTGAAAGGGTTTCAACAAAAGGCAGGTATCGATTTCACTGAAATATTTTCACCGGTAGTAAAAATGTCTACGATTCGCATGGTCTTGAGTATAGTGGCTTCAGAGGACTTATATCTAGAACAACTAGATGTTAAGACAGCCTTTCTTCATGGGGACCTTGAAGAAGAGATATATATGCATCAGCCGACAGGATATGTGGCACCAGGTAATGAGAACAAGGTGTGCAGACTGAAGAAGAGTCTATATGGCCTGAAGCAGGCCTCGAGGCAGTGGTACAAGAAGTTCGATAGTTTCATGTCGGGAAACGGTTTTAGGAGATGTCATGCAGACCACTGTTGTTACTTGAAGAAGTTTGATACGTCATATATTATCCTTCTTCTGTACGTTGATGATATGCTTGTGGCTGGCTCAAGCATGGAGGACATCTCAGATCTCAAAAGACAATTGTCTAGAGAATTTGCCATGAAGGATTTAGGAGCTGCAAAACAAATCCTAGGCATGAGGATAAAGCGTGACAGGGAAAACAAGAAATTAGTTTTGTCACAGGCAGAGTACATAGCCAAGGTACTTGATCGATTCAATATGGGAGGTGCTAAGCCGATTAGCACTCCATTAGCCAACCCTTCACGCTATCTAAGAAGCAAGGTGCAAAGACGCAGGAGGAATAGGATTACATGGCTAAAGTCCCAAACGCATCAGCTATTGGGAGTCTCATGTATCCTATGGTGAGCACGAGGCCAGACATTGCTCAAGCAGTGGGAGTTGTTAGCAGGTTCATGAACAACCCCGGGAAGGAACATTGGGAAGCTGTGAAGTGGATCCTTAGGTACTTGGTAGGTACTAAGGACGTAGGGTTGTGTTATGGTGGATCGAAAATCAAGTTACAAGGCTACGTGGATTCAGATTTGGCAGGAGATATCAACAACAGAAGAAGCACTACGAGTTATGTTTTTACTCTGGGTAGTGCTGCAGTCAGTTGGGTCTCTCAGTTACAAAAGATAGTTGTTCACTCCCTAAGTATAGGGTTGTGATGTAGTATAAAACTCGGTAAGATCGAGGTCGAATCCCACGAGGACTGATCGTCACAATTCAAATCTGTGATTCTCCTTAACTAATTCAACAAATAATGGAGTAATTTACTAACACAATTCTATGAAAAAAATAACTGAGAATAAGGAAGAAAATTCAATCAGAGAGAGCACTAGGACTTTCGAATCCACCCCTAATTATCCTAACCATTGTTTTGTCTGTTAATTCACCTTAATTTAGATTGATCTAACTTATCTAGAGAAAGCACAATTTGTGTCCTTAATCGGGCATACAGATTGTCTAATTCCTTTAAGCAATGCCACGAAGAACATATCCCATGTCCAAATCGGGCATATGGAATATGCATTTCAGTAAAGCACCCTGTTTCTTCCTCTACAGGAACCTGTTCATGATCAGATACAAGCACCTAGAATAAGCATCCAAACCACATCCATCCATAGACTCTGATCAAAGTTCATAGATAGAGAAGTATAGAATTTAAAACAATCAAGCACACTAGGGGAAGAAACAAATCAATCTAATTAAAGTAAAATCAACATAGAACAGTGGGTGTTCAAATTAGGGGTTTCATCTCAGCCCTAGCTGAGAGATTAGTTACCCATAAAATCCATTAAACAGATGGATAAATAAAAATAAAAATTCATAAAAGAAAAATCAAACCAATTTCTCTCTCTCTTCTTTCTTCTCTCTCTTCTTTTTCTTCTCTCCCTTGCTGTAGATCTGAAACTCCTCCCTGTTTCAGAATGCTTTTCCCATGTCCAAGACTCCTTTTTTATAGTTGCTGGAAAGCTGGATCAGTGGCAGAGTTGTAGCAGGACATGGAATGAAAATTTTTGCAGCCATGATCGGTGGGCCCCACCGAAGTATTTTCCTGAAAATCCACCCCGTCCATTGGATTCAGGACGAAATTTCAGTCAAGAATGGGTGGTTTTGAACGTCCATTAACGCGGCCCAGAGAAGAAAACCCCAAGAGATCAGTTTTGAACGTTGCAGGGCAGCCCTTTTGTGGCCTCTGTATCATGCACGTGTGTACGCATGGGAGTGGAATATCAGCATGGGTTTGTAGTGCTCGCGGCCCTCTACAAGATGAATGGCTCGGATCGGTCGTACGGGCGATGTGTAGGGCCCACAGCCGTTCGCAAAAACGAACAGCGTCCGTTCACGCGGCAGCGAAGACGAGGACGCGGATGCTTCTGCTGCGAAAATGGTGGGGCCCACTCCATCTTTTGAATTGAAAATCCCCTCCGTCCACCGAATTTCTCTCGAAATTTCGGTCGGAAACACATAGGTTTTCTTCATTTTGGTGTGGGCTACGGAAGATCTCGTTACACCGTCGGTTCTGCTGTTGAATGGTTGGATTTCATTCTTGATGACCAATTGCAATTCTGCCACCTAGGCAGTGATCATGGCCTTCATTTGGACCTGATGGACGGTCCGGATCATCTGATTGACGGATGGTGTGGACCCACAACCGACGACCGCAGGTCGGTTTGCGGACGCTGGAAGCAGCAGCCGCTGCTGAGGGAGGGAGCGCGGGTCAGCGGCTCGCTGACCGCTTTAGCTCGTCCGGTGCACGGCGGTACAGGGTTGTGTACTGTACACACTCTGTACGTGTGGGTTCCACGGTGATGTTTTCGAGAAATCCAAGCCGTTCATCCTATTTCTCATATAATTTAAACCGTCTAGGTAACTTTTGAAGAAGTTTCAGACATCAGGTGGGCCCAGAATCGATGGTTTGTGGGCTGATTTGTCCGTTGGGGCACTTCCCGAAATATCCAGAGGTTGAAATTTAATATGTACGGTTAATTTATAGCCCTCATCCCATGTATGGAGTTTCGTTCTGATCGGATGGCGGGAAACATGTGATCTTGCATTCTGGACCAATTTCGGGCCTCTTTAACGTGAACGGCTTGATTTTCTCGGATTTCCGTCGTGTAACTCCGTTGATCTTGGTTTTCTGGAGTCCGTCTCTTGCTCTGGTGTCTTCGGAGCGTAAAATCCACGCTTTTAACATCATTTTTCAATCAATGCTCCTGATTTCATCCTGTAATAAAAATACCGTTAAAATACTCCATTACGCATTATCATATACGTAAAATCTGGTAATGATCGGGGTCTGATATGCAATATTTGACCCTCATCACAACCCCCAACCAGCATTTTGCTAGTCCCGAGCAAAACATGCGAAAAATAATTTCAGAAATAAAAGGCAATTCCTGTAAATTCAAGTGACTTGTGAACTGATAGTCGAGATGTGATCATTCTATGATTCATGCATGGTGAGTGGAATTTTCTGCTGGAATCAAGTTCACTGTAAATTTCATAATCAAGTTCAAAATATTAAACCATGAATTAGAACATCCTAAACATTGAGTTCCATTAGTGTATAGTGTAATCTCGGCTTACGATCATTAAGAGATCCAATTGTTAATTTCATGATATCATTGGTAATTAACAACGGAGCTCATGTCACCCAAAACAGAAACCAACACTTGTCTTACAGATTAACCTTGCATTCTACCATTTTTTTTTTTTTGATTTTCTTTATGAATAGTACGCCAAGGAGGAGAATCAAATCTTCACCTATAGGGAGCAAACCTATGGTGAAAACTTGTTGCCTAAATCTTTTCTCATGTCAACTATGAGGAATCGAATCTTCATCTATAGGGAGCAAACCTATGATGACGATTATGCGACTTATTCCTTCAATTCTTCTTTATAGACTGATGCTAAAAATTTTGTTTTTCAGGCTGGTTCCTTCCATGCTTAGTGATTACCATGTTATCAATTAATATCGAACTGAAAACTTAATGTGTAAACGAGATTTGATATGTGAAATCATGGCTCAATAAATGTTTACAACTTCTAATCGTGGATTAACAATTCAAACTTAAGTGTGAAATCTGTCAGACAACCGAATCCAAGAGTCATAAATTTCTCACATTCTGAATCTTATAATTTCAAAATCACAACTATCCTTCAAAATCACTTTGAATTCAATAGGAATTCCAGAAAATTTCAAAAAAATTTCACAATTTTTGCTCAAGACCAAGAAAATACTGATTAGGTTACCTAATCTCCCACCCCCAACCTATAATCTACATTGTCCTCAATGTAAAAGAAATAAGCATGCGATGTAGATGAGAAAAAGGAAAGAGGAGTGAGGGAAAGATAGTACCTGGATGAAGAATCAAGAGGCTTTTCCAAAAATGTCAACGTAAAAGTAGGTCAGCACAAGAGAGAGATCAGTAAACTAAAATAAAATCACAAAAAGAAAAACCCTACCTATACCACTTTCGCAGGTGTTCTCGATTGCATTTAGCGTATGCAACAAGCCTTTAAACCCCTAGGTGACCCCTAGTGGACGAGTTGTAGTCTCGTGAGGGTTTGCAGTAATGTTACCCACAAACATTGAACTAACTAACAAAAAAGAAATAGAATGAAATGCTGGGTTGCCTCCCAGGAGCACTAAGTTTAACGTCTTCAGCCAGACAAAAACGGACCATGAATTCATTAATCTTTAAGACCAGGGTCTGTTGAGGGTCAAATATTGCATATCAGACCCCGATTATTGCCAGACTTTACATACACAATAATGCTTAATGGAGAATTTTAATTGTGTTTTTGTTGCAGGATTCAATCAGGAGCGTTGACTGAAAACTGATAGTAAAAGCGTGAATTTGGCACTCCGATGTCACAAAAGCAGGGGACGGACTCCTGGGATAAGATCGACGAATTTATACGCCAGAGATCCGCGAAAATCGAGAAATTGAAGTTCAAGTGGCCTGAAAGTCAGCCAGAATGCAAGATCACAGGGTTCCCGCCATCCGTTCAGCTCGAAACTCCATATGTGACCTGGGGACCATAAATGAACCGTACACGTCAAATTTCATCCCCCGGATCCCTGTGGAAGTAGCTCAACGGACAGATCAGCCCCTGAAATCATGATTTGGGGCCCGCCTATCATCTGGATACGCTTCAGATTTGGTCCCAACGTGTTAAATGAGCTGACAATACGGATGAACGGAGTAGAATTCTCACGAGCATCATGCTAGAGCCTGCATGTACGTCGCATGTACATGGAGTACAAGTGCACGAGCCGTGCACGGGATTTCCCAAAGTCGGTCAGCGGACGCTGACCGACGTCTCCTTCTCCAATTCAAAAACTACAACAGTATCTTCACTGCGTTGGGAGTTTTTTGTTGTGGGGTCCGTTCACTACTCCATTGAGTGATCTGAACCGCTCATTGTCTCTGGAGTAGGGTATTAACCTTACCTAGATGTACTTTTGTCTCCATGCAGGAAAACGTAAGATCTTAGCCGTTAATCAGACGATGAACGGTGGAGTAGATAACCTTACGGGCCACATCTATTCCACTCCAAAAGGGGTCCTTCATGAATGTTTTTTCGTCCTGAATTCATTGGACGGGGTGGATTTATCAAAAAGACATCGAATGGGGGCCCACCAACATCACAGCAGTAGCGTCTGCGAGCTCTGTTCGCAGCAGAGGTTGCGGGTCCTCTCAGTGGGGCCCACTACTTGTCCATATCAACAATCTGGACCGTCCATTCGTTCCATGGGGCAGCCACAACCCACTCCTAGGTGGCGGAATCTCCGAAGACAATGGAGATCTTCTTTTCGTCCGTTCGAAGGCAAGATGGACGGTGAATAAAAACTTCGTGGGCCACACCAATTTTTCTCCAAAAATATTCTTTCCTGGACGGTTTTTCGTTGTGCATTTAATGAATGGAGTGGATTTCTCGTTTGACATCAGTCCTGGGCCCACAAATCAACATAGTTGCGTAAGTTTTCTTTGCGTAAACAGAGGGTTCCGACTCTGTTACGGAGTCGATCTCCTTGCGAACTGACGGACGCTGGCAGCTATAAAGAGGAGGGAGAGGGAGAGACAAGGAGGATCTCAGCTTGGCTTTGAGCTGACGTGGGGGCAGCAGCTTGGTTTTGGTGGAGCACCAGGAGAGCACCAGGAGAGTAGTTCTATTTTATGTCTATTTTATTTTATTTTGTTTGTTGAGATATTTTAGCCTGACCATGTTGCTGGGCTAGATCTCTTGGCTAGGGCCAAGAGGTGAAGCTTGTAGCATGATGGGAGACACTATTTTATGTCTTTTATTTATACTGAATTGAGGTTGATTTTAGTTTAATTAAAGGAATACTTTTAGTCTTCAATGATTGGTTGTGACTGAAATTACAATGGGTCTGCGATGGCTTTGAGTATTTCCTTTTTTCCCTTTTATGTTTATGACGTCAGGAAGCCCTGTTGTTCACCATTGTCTCCTGGGCATGGTCGGATGACGGTACCCTTCCTAACCTTCATGGCATGTTGATTGGTTGGTAATTAGTTTAATTCTGTTGTTTACCATCGTCTCTTGGGCATGGTGTGGTGATGGAATCCATTCTAATTCATATACCCTTCATCTCTTGAAAACTATATCAATGGCAGTTCAGTTGATTTCATGAATCAAGAGTAGTTCTCCCTGATCTCTACAAGTGGATCCTCTGAATCCCTAGTTTCCCTTCTCTGAATTTCTTAAAGTTTTAGATTAATTATTTCACAATTATTTCTCAATTGTTATTTGATTTAGAATTCATCTTAGTCTAGTTCTAGTTCTAGTTAGTTTCAGACTACGTACAGGTTTCAGTCCCTGTGGATTCGACCTCGGTCTTACCGAGATTATTACTACATCACAACCCTATACTTGGGGAGTGAACAAGTTTTTGGCGCCGTTGCCGGGGATTGACGGCTACGTAATTTGAAATTAGTTGGTTTTAGAATTAGATTAAGATTAGGATTTTACTAACTTTTGTTTTAGATTTTTTTTTATTTTATTTGATTTCTAGAACTAACCTGTTTCCTCTTTGTAGGATTCTTAGATAGAAACTTCTAAATTGGTAATCCCTTCCTAATTTATCTACTTTTCTTTTTCTAGAATTAAGGATTTTAGTTTTAGAAATTTTCTTATTCTAGGTTTCCTTTTTAGAAACTAATTTTTTATTTCTATCTTAGAATTTTCTAACTTTAAAATTTTTATTTTTAGGAACTAATTTCTTTGTTTTGTTTTGCAGGATCTTAACATAGGAATTTCTAATCTGGTAACTTCGTTCTAATTTCCCCTCCTTTGCTTTCCATGCTGCTGTAGGACTTTTATTTTATTTTAGGAGTAAACTCGGAGTTAGGGTTTCACCATGTATATGCACGAGTGGGAACGTCAGTATGCTGAGAAGAATAACCTATATTGGGATGATGATTATGATAGAAATCAACCAATGTCTCAAAACTATTCTGAAACTATCATCGAGAACCGACCGGAATATAAAGATCCACTGGTTAAAAAGTCCTTACGTGATCATATGCAGGAGAACAATTACACCCCACGGATTAACAAGACAGTACGTGAATGTTGGGTTATCATAACTATGAGAGTGAGAATTATTATCACTCATCTGAGAAAAAGAAAACAATGCGTGATTATATTATGAGTGATAATATGTATTACCAACCATCAGATTCTCCCACACATGATCCGTATGACTCTAATCAGTGGAACCATCAATATCGGGAAGATGAACCAATAACATGTTATAGTGATAATTCTCTTGGATCCCCTACTTTTGAAAATCAACCAGAAGCGATCCAAGAGGATTCATGTTTTAATCTAGAACAATTCAACCAGCATGTTGCGAAAATGATGAAATCATTAGAGGCAATTGAATCGCACCTCAATAAGAGGAACAAGGCTAGTTCACCCCAGTTGCAACCCACTCCAGAAATACAATGCAATCCTAACTTGCTTTTAGAGAATTCTGGAATTTGGAATGAAGAGTTGAATTGTGCTAATGAGCATATGGTTCGCTTTCCCGATGAGTCGATCTCAATGACTGTTCAAAAGAAGGGGGGAAGAAACATGGTTGTCTTTCAAATACAGTGATGATGACGCACTTTCCTTACATGATACACAGGATCTCAATGATGAGGTTGAGGTTAGTTTATTCGAACCTCAACCGAATTTAGAATGTAAGGAAAGTGATCCCATCTCAAGTGTGTACTGCACTGAATTGGAAGCTGAGAAGTATTGGGATGAAATTCATAAGAGCACAACCCAAATTCCCCTGGAATCAATCTCAAGTATGGTCCAGGTCAATGCTCAAGAAGCACACGAAGTGATCGGTCATACTGAGCTACTCCACTCACCTAACATGTCTGATTTAAAAGCGGAAGATGAGCTCATTAGAACTGACCCTTCCAACTTCTGTGAGACATGTTTGGACCACTCTCTTGAATTGAATGATAATGTGATTCGGGAGAAGGACGAGCTGCTCGCTACGACTCTGGAATTTGAAACCATTCAATTGAGACCACCACCTGAGCTGTACACGTTGGACAGTTCAACGCCTCGATTGAGTAGTTTCAATGAACAAAGTGATCCTATCGATGCTTCCCTATTGATCTTCAATATATCTGTGCAGGGCTAGAGCAAGAGAGCATATCTTCACATACTTTAAGGGCGAGGGAGTCCTTGAGCATCTCATTACAGACTTCAATGAGGAAAATAAGTCACTCTCAGTTGAAATTTTCGACTCTTTTGATAATTGCTGGGCACACTTTGCAGATTCAAACGATCCCATGATAAGAGACAAAGTGAATGCGTTGCAAGACAACATCTCGGTAGTCATCACTGACCGAGAGAACCCCTACTCTGAAGCCCCTTCCTCCCCAGATCCTCACTATTTACCATTAAGGGAGGAGGAACTGAAAATTAAACCGAAGTCTGCTACTTCAGAATGTGTTGAGACTACATCACTTTCTGAGAATTTTTCTGAATTTCATCTATGTGTAGTCTCTGATTCACCATGGGATACTAACTTCGAAACTTCTTCTGTCGCAGGTGAATCGTATATACTCTGGATACCTCAGACGAATCAACGACAAATTTTTGATGAGGTACATAAGTTTCTCTGGAATGTCATGCTCCAGGGCATCCAAGCTTATTGCAAAAAGGGCTTTTGGATGATCCTGTTAAGAAAACCTACTGAGAAATTTATCACGATACTGGCCAAAAGAGGAACCTTGCGGCATGACTGAGTAGTTTTTCCCTGCTTCTTAGGACTAGGGTAGTTCCTTTATGCTGTTTTAGGATAGACAGTAAACTTAGCGCTCCTGGGAGGCAACCCAGCTTTTCATTCCATTTAATTTTCCTAGTTAGTTAGTTCAATGTTTGTGGGTAACATTACTGCAAACCCTCACGAGACTACAACTCGTCCACTAGGGGCAACCTAGGGGTTTAAAGGCTTGTTGCATACGCTAAATGCAATCGAGAGCACCTGCGAAAGTGGTATAGGTAGGATTTTATTTTTATTTTTCGATTGGTTTTACTTTTGTGCTGACCCGCTCTCATGTTGAGATCTCTATGGAAAAGTCTCTCTCGACTCGTTACCCAGGTACTATCTTCCCATCACTTCTCATGTACTTTCGTTGTCCCAGGTGCATTGCATGCTTACATCTTTTACATTGAGGACAATGTAGATTTTCGGTTGGGGGTGGGAGATTAGGTAACCTAATCAGTGTTCTCTTGATCTTGAGCAAAAATTGTGAAATTTTTTTTTAATTTTTCTGGCATTTCTTGTGAATTTGAAGTGATTTTGATAGCCATCTAGGGTACTTAAAATTTCAAGATTCGTGATGTTAGTAATTCATGACTCTTGGATTCAATTATCTGTAAATTTCACAGTTAAGTTTGAATTGTTAAACCATAATTAGAAGTTGTAAACATTGATTGAGTCATGATCTCACATGTCACATCTCACTTTCACATTAAGGTTTCAATTTGGTATTGAAGGGTTGACTTGGTAATCACTAAGCATGGAAGGAACCGGCCTGAAAAATTACCCGTCATGATCAATTGAAGAAAAAGAAAATACAAATGCCTTTGGAAAGGGGTGGGCGAATAATCTTCACCATAGGTTTGCTCCCTATAGGTGCAGATTTAATTCCCCATGGATGATATGTGAAAAGGGTTGGGTGTACGATCTTCACCATAGGTTTGCTCCCTATAGGTAAGGATTTGATTCCCCTCCTTGACATTACTTTTAAATGGAAAAAAAATAATAATAATAATAAATAAATAAAATTAAATCAAAGGGCTGGTAGAATGGAAAGAAAGATCTATGAGGGACGCTTTGGTTTAGGTTTTGGGTGTCCTGAATGCTCTTGTTAGTTACCAATGATATCCTGAAATGGAGAATTGAATCTTAATGTTGTAAGCCGAGATTACACTATACACCCATGGAACTCAATGTTTGGAATTTTTGTAATTGATGGATCAATACTTTAAACTTGTTGTGAAGTTTTCAGTACACTTGAATTCAAGAGAAAGTAATACCCAACATTCATGAATCTTAAATTTCTCGTATCTAAATCATTTTTTCAAAATATCACTCGGTTCCATAGAAACTGCCCTATAATTCTCAATTTATTTTTCGCATACTTTGCTCGGGACTAGCAAAATGCTGGTTGGGGGTTGTGTTTGAGGGTCAATATTGCATATCAGACCCCGATTATTGCCAGACTTTACATACACAATAATGCTTAATAGAGAATTTTAATTGTGTTTTGTTGCAGGATTCAATCAGGAGCGTTGACTGAAAACTGATAGTAAAAGCGTGAATTTGGCACTCCGATGTCACAAAATCAGGGGACGGACTCCTGGGGATTAAGATCGACGAATTTATACGCCAGAGATCCGTGAAAATCGAGAAATTGAAGTTCAAGTGGCCTGAAAGTCAGCCAGAATGCAAGATCACAGGGTTCCCGCCATCCGTTCAGCTCGAAACTCCATATGTGACCTGGGGACCATAAATGAACCGTACACGTCAAATTTCATCCCCCGGATCCCTGTGGAAGTAGCTCAACGGACAGATCAGCCCCTGAAATCATGATTTGGGGCCCGCCTATCATCTGGATACGCTTCAGATTTGGTCCCAACGTGTTAAATGAGCTGACAATACGGATGAACGGAGTAGAATTCTCACGAGCATCATGCTAGAGCCTGCATGTACGTCGCATGTACATGGAGTACAAGTGCACGAGCCGTGCACGGGATTTCCAAAGTCGGTCAGCGGACGCTGACCGACGTCTCCTTCTCCAATTCAAAAACTACAACAGTATCTTCACTGCGTTGGGAGTTTTTGTGTTGTGGGGTCCGTTCACTACTCCATTGAGTGATCTGAACCGCTCAATTGTCTCTGGAGTAGGGTATTAACCTTACCTAGATGTACTTTTGTCTCCATGCAGGAAAACGTAAGATCTTAGCCGTTAATCAGACGATGAACGGTGGAGTAGATAACCTTACGGGCCACATCTATTCCACTCCAAAAGGGGTCCTTCATGAATGTTTTTTCGTCCTGAATTCATTGGACGGGGTGGATTTATCAAAAAGACATCGAATGGGGGCCCACCAACATCACAGCAGTAGCGTCTGCGAGCTCTGTTCGCAGCAGAGGTTGCGGGTCCTCTCAGTGGGGCCCACTACTTGTCCATATCAACAATCTGGACCGTCCATTCGTTCCATGGGGCAGCCACAACCCACTCCTAGGTGGCGGAATCTCCGAAGACAATGGAGATCTTCTTTTCGTCCGTTCGAAGGCAAGATGGACGGTGAATAAAAACTTCGTGGGCCACACCAATTTTCTCCAAAAATATTCTTTCCTGGACGGTTTTTCGTTGTGCATTTAATGAATGGAGTGGATTTCTCGTTTGACATCAGTCCTGGGCCCACAAATCAACATAGTTGCGTAAGTTTTCTTTGCGTAAACAGAGGGTTCCGACTCTGTTACGGAGTCGATCTCCTTGCGAACTGACGGACGCTGGCAGCTATAAAGAGGAGGGAGAGGGAGAGACAAGGAGGATCTCAGCTTGGCTTTGAGCTTGACGTGGGGGCAGCAGCTTGGTTTTGGTGGAGCACCAGGAGAGTAGTTCTATTTTATGTCTATTTTATTTTATTTTGTTTGTTGAGATATTTTAGCCTGACCATGTTGCTGGGCTAGATCTCTTGGCTAGGGCCAAGAGGTGAAGCTTGTAGCATGATGGGAGACACTATTTTATGTCTTTTATTTATACTGAATTGAGGTTGATTTTAGTTTAATTAAAGGAATACTTTTAGTCTTCAATGATTGGTTGTGACTGAAATTACAATGGGTCTGCGATGGCTTTGAGTATTTCCTTTTTTCCCTTTTTATGTTTATGACGTCAGGAAGCCCTGTTGTTCACCATTGTCTCCTGGGCATGGTCGGATGACGGTACCCTTCCTAACCTTCATGGCATGTTGATTGGTTGGTAATTAGTTTAATTCTGTTGTTTACCATCGTCTCTTGGGCATGGTGTGGTGATGGAATCCATTCTAATTCATATACCCTTCATCTCTTGAAAACTATATCAATGGCAGTTCAGTTGATTTCATGAATCAAGAGTAGTTCTCCCTGATCTCTACAGTGGATCCTCTGAATCCCTAGTTTCCCTTCTCTGAATTTCTTAAAGTTTTAGATTAATTATTTCACAATTATTTCTCAATTGTTATTTGATTTAGAATTCATCTTAGTCTAGTTCTAGTTCTAGTTAGTTTCAGACTACGTACAGGTTTCAGTCCCTGTGGATTCGACCTCGGTCTTACCGAGATTATTACTACATCACAACCCTATACTTGGGGAGTGAACAGGGTCCGCCAAAGAACTTACCTCAACACTGTGGTTAACCACTCGCAGACAAGTGATGCGAGTTCCCATAAACTGTGCTATCTGAAATGAGGTAATTGACACTATCATCAAACAATTTAAGGACTTCTGCTCGAACAACTTCTTCCATGTTAGGATCATGCTTCCTTTGTATTTTACGTGACATTTCCACAGCATGATCCTTACATACAGTGGGGCACACTCCTTGTATTTCTGCTATCTTCCGTTCAATTGCTGCCTTATATGTTCGAAGAACATTAAGCAACCTGTTCTCTTTTACCTTCTCAGAGTTAGAAACTGTGCTGTCAGGAAGAGTCTCAGAGGGATGAAGAGGTTCCACTTTCGCTCTCCATTTTTCAGTCTCCAATATAGGAGTAGAGTCGAGCATTGCATTGACTTCGTGGATGGGACTATCTATGTCAAAATCCATGCCATGTTGTGCTAAGCAGGTCTCAAGTAGATCTTCAAAAGATTTACGGAAGGAATCCTGCACTAGACTCTCGATCATGTCCACTTCAAATATGTCGTCCAAATCCGCGGGTTGGTGTCCTGCATTAAAAACATTAAGTTTAATATTCATGTTACCAAATGACAACTTCATAACTCCATTCCTGCAATTTATAATAGCATTAGATGTGGCCAAAAATGGACGACCCAAAATGACTGGGATCTGACTATAAGGATTCTGAACAGGCTGAGTATCTATAACTATGAAATCCAATAGAAAATAAAATTTGTCAACTTGGATTAGTACATCTTCAATAACACCCCGGGGCACCTTGACAGATCTATCAGCTAGTTGTAATGTTATTTTAATCGGTTTCAACTCACCAAGTCCGAACTGCTCATAAACCGAATATGGTAACAAATTGACGCTCGCCCCTAAATCAAGTAATGCCTTCCCGATTTTATGATCTCCTATGCCGCAAGAAATGGTGGGAGCTCCTGGATCCCTAAATTTAGGAGGGGTGTTATGTTGAATCATGGAGCTGAGCTGCACTGCAAGGAAGACTTTCTTATGAACATTCTGCTTACGCTTTTGAGTGCATAAATCTTTAAGAAACTTAGCATAAGCAGGGACTTGCTTGATAGCGTCAAGCAACGGGATGTTGACTTGCACTTTTTGAAACACGTCCAG
The DNA here is from genome assembly GCA_021015155.1 of Magnolia officinalis. Taxonomy (NCBI): domain Eukaryota; kingdom Viridiplantae; phylum Streptophyta; class Magnoliopsida; order Magnoliales; family Magnoliaceae; genus Magnolia; species Magnolia officinalis. Next base: position 4,145,291 of record JAJHSJ010000012.1, on the reverse strand, counting down.
AATTTCATCAAAGTTATTTTTTTTCTTCATTGGTGCCAGACGTTGAGGAAAGGGTGCTTTGGGCACGTAAGGTGGCACGTCAGCGGCTCTTGGAGAGTCAGAGAGTTTTTGGACTTTGGATGCATTGGTGTGTCTCTCTACTTCACTTTGATTTGATTCATCCCTAGGTATCTCTATTTTGTTGTCAATCTGTTTGCCTAACCTAAGGGTAATGATCGATTTGGCTTGCTCATGGTATTGCCCTTGGTTGGAATTAGAGCCAATCTCATACTGTCCCTTTGGATTAGCCACAGGTTGGCCAGGGAACTTGCCCTTCTCTCTCTCACTCAATGTGGCAGCTAGTTGACCCATTTGTACTTCCAGCTTGGCAATGGATTGTGCATTTGCATGTAAGCTTTGCTGGTTGGCTAGTAAGGTTTGTTGGGCGTCTTTTTGGAATTGGAGAGAACTCTGCATAAAAAGATGGAGTGTATCCTCAAGAGATGGTTTCCTTGATTGTGCAGGCAATTGTTGATATTGCGAAACTGCTGAGGTTGCATAGGAGGATTTCAGATGGTCCTCCTTGTTGCGGTCCTTTTGCCCAAGAAAAATTTGGATGCCTAGCCCACCCTGGGTTGTACGTGTTCGAGTAAGGATCATTCCCAGGTTTCTGAAAGGTGTTCAAAGCATGAACTTGTTCAGAGAGGAATTCTGGAAATGCTGTACCAGATGGGCAAGATTGCGTAGGATGGGTAGGACTAGAACATATGGCACAAGCTTCGGCTTGAGTTGTTTGTGGAGGTCCATTATGCAACATCAGAGCATCAACCTTCTTTGTCAGGCCATCAATCTTGGCATGGAGATCTGGTGTGACTCTTATCTCATATATGCCACCTCTCTTTTGTAATTGGGAACTTCTTTCACCTCTATCTGAATAGTCCCATTGCTGGGAGTTTTCACACAAGGTTTCAAAGAATTTCCACGCTCTTCGGTATCGCTTTTGGTCATGAAGAACCCCCACTGGTGGCATCAACCATGCGACGGTTCTGGGGTGTCAGACCGTCATAAAAGTATTGCACTTGTTGCCACTTCTCAAAACCGTGGTGCGGACATTTAAGAAGCAAGTCCTTCCATCTTTCCCAACATTCATGAAAGTGCTCTCCCTCTTTTTGTGTGAAATTAGTGATTTCTCTACGGAGAGCATTAGTTTTGTGAACAGGGAAGAACTTGTTTAAAAACTTCCTAGACAATTGGTCCCATGTAGTGATAGACCCACCACTTCTAGAGAATTCAACCATGCTTTCGCCTTATCCTTCAAAGAAAAAGGAAACAGGCGTAGGCGGATCGAATCGTCTGAGAAGTTTTGGAATTTAAAGGTAGAGCAAATTCTAGGAATTCTTTCACATGATGATATGGGTCCTCCTTGTCTAACCCATAAAAGGAAGGCAACAACTGTATGACCCCAGTCTTGAGTTCAAAGTGTGCTGCCGTGGTGGTGGGCAACACTATGCATGAAGGGTTTTAGTTCCATTCTCTTCTGCCGTGGTGGTGGGCAACACTATTGAATTGGACAGGAGCTGAATAATCTCTAAGAGTTTTAGTTCCATTCTCTTCTGCCATTTCAACTGGGATGTTTTTCAATCTTTTATGGAATGTTCTTTCTATTTCAGGATCACAAGATGCTAGTTCTAAATCTAGAGATCTACGTCCTAGCATAAACTAAGTAACAACCTAAGAGAAAGAAAACTAGAACTAGAAACTAAGATATTCAAAAAACAAATTTAAAACTATGTAAGTAAGAATGGGAAGAAAGAACCCGGAAAAGGAGATGATTGATGTCAGAAGATTTAAGAAGCTTCTCCTTCACTTAGTAGCTTTCTTCCTCAATTCCTGAAAATAGAAACATAAACAAATCAAGTTTCCTAAATTAATGATTAAAAAAAAAAAAAAATCCTAAGCAAGGTTAATTTTTAAAAAGAAAGTTTCTAAAGTAAAAAGAAGAGTTAGTTTCTAAAAAGGAAGAAAATTTCTAAAACTAGAAAATAGGAAGTTACTTAAGAGAAAAACTTAAAAAAAAAAAAAAAAAAAAAAAAAAAAAAAAAACAAAAAAAAAAAAAAAAAAAAAAAAAAATTCAAAAGAAATCGAAAATTAGAAAATTTCTAAAAAAGTAAAAAAACCTAATTCTAAAAAATAAAAATTAGAAAAAGTAAAGAATTTAGAAAGGGATTACCAAATTAGAAGTTTATCTCAGGACCCTACAAAACAGGAAATAGGTTAATTTCTAAAATAAAGAAAAAGAACTCTAAGTTAGTAAAATCCTAAGCTATGAATTATGATAAGCGAGAATCCTAAATTCAATTTGGACCGAAACAGTCCCCGGCAACGGCGCCAAAAACTTGTTCACTCCCCAAGTATAGGGTTGTGATGTAGTATAAAACTCGGTAAGATCGAGGTCGAACCCACGAGGACTGATCGTCACAATTCAAATCTGTGATTCTCCTTAACTAATTCAACAAATAATGGAGTAATTTACTAACACAATTCTATGAAAAAAACAATTGAGAATAAGGAAGAAAATTCAATCAGAGAGAGCACTAGGACTTTCGAATCCACCCCTAATTATCCTAACCATTGTTTTGTCTGTTAATTCACCTTAATTTAGATTGATCTAACTTATCTAGAGAAAGCACAATCTGTGTCCTTAATCGGGCATACAGATTGTCTAATTCCTTTAAGCAATGCCACGAAGAACATATCCCATGTCCAAATCGGGCATATGGAATATGCATTTCAGTAAAGCACCCTGTTTCTTCCTCTACAGGAACCTATTCATGATCAGATACAAGCACCAAGAATAAGCATCCAAACCACATCCATCCATAGACTCTAATCAAAGTTCATAGATGGAGAAGTATAGAATTTAAAACAATCAAGCACACTAGGGGAAGAAACAAATCAATCTAATTAAAGTAAAATCAACATAGAACAGTGGGTGTTCAAATTAGGGGTTTCATCTCAGCCCTAGCTGAGAGATTAGTTACCCATAAAATCCATTAAACAGATGGATAAATAAAAATAAAAATTCATAAAAGAAAAATCAAACCAATTTCTCTCTCTCTTCTTTCTTCTCTCTCTTCTCTTTCTTCTCTCCCTTGCTGTAGATCTGGAACTCCTCCCTGTTTCAGAATGCTTTTCCCATGTCCAAGACTCCTTTTTTATAGTTGCTGGAAAGCTGGATCAGTGGCAGAGTTGTAGCAGGACATGGAATGAAAATTTTTGCAGCCATGATCGGTGGGCCCTACCGAAGTATTTTCCTGAAAATCCATCCCGTCCATTGGATTCAGGACGAAATTTCAGTCAAGAATGGGTGGTTTTGAACGTCCATTAACGCGGCCCCAGAGAAGAAACACGAAGAGATCAGTTTTGAACGTTGCAGGGCAGCCCTTTTGTGGCCTCTGTATCATGCACGTGTGTACGCATGGGAGTGGAATATCAGCATGGGTTTGTAGTGCTCGCGGCCCTCTACAAGATGAACGGCTCGGATCGGTCGTACGGGCGATGTGTAGGGGCCCACAGCCGTTCGCAAAAACGGCCAGCCTCCTTCACCGGCAGCGAAGACGAGGACGCGGATGCTTCTGCTGCAAAAATGGTGGGGCCCACTCCATCTTTTGAATTGAAATCCCCTCCGTCCACCGAATTTCTCTCGAAATTTCGGTCGGAAACACATAGGTTTTCTTCATTTTAGTGTGGGCCACGGAAGATCTCGTTACAAACCGTCGGTTCTGCTGTTGAATGGTTGGATTTCATTCTTGATGACCAATTGCAATTTTGCCACCTAGGCAGTGATCATGGCCTTCATTTGGACCTGATGGACGGTCCGGATCATCTGATTGACAGATGGTGTGGACCCACAACCGACGACCGCAGGTCGGTTTGCGGACGCTGGAAGCAGCAGCCGCTGCTGAGGGAGGGAGCGCGGGTCAGCGGCTCGCTGACCGCTTTAGCTCGTCCGGTGCACGGCGGTACAGGGTTGTGTACTGTACACACTCTGTACGTGTGGGTTCCACGATGATGTTTTCGAGAAATCCAAGCCGTCCATCCTGTTTCTCATATAATTTAAACCGTCTAGGTAACTTTTGAAGAAGTTTCAGACATCAGGTGGGCCCAGAATCGATGGTTTGTGGGCTGATTTGTCCGTTGGGGCAATTCCCGAAATATCCAGAGGTTGAAATTTAATATGTACGGTTAATTTATAGCCCTCATCCCTTGTATGGAGTTTCGAACTGATCGGATGGCGGGAAACATGTGATCTTGCATTCTGGACCAATTTCGGGCCTCTTTAACGTGAACGGCTTGATTTTCTCGTATTCCCGTCGTGTAACTCCGTTGATCTTGGTTTTCTGGAGTCCGTCTCTTGCTCTGGTGTCTTCGGAGCGTAAAATTCACGCTTTTAACATCATTTTTCAATCAATGCTCCTGATTTCATCCTGTAATAAAAATACCGTTAAAATACTCCATTACGCATTATCATATACGTAAAATCTGGTAATGATCGGGGTCTGATATGCAATATTTAACCCTCATCAATAGTATTTATCAGTACGACAGAAGCAGAATATGTTGCGGCTACAGAAGCAAGCAAGGAGATGGTGTGGATGCAAGGTTTTATGGAAGAGTTAGGAAAGAAGCAAGCAGATTGCAAGCTGTACAGTGACAGTCAGAGTGCAATACACTTGGCTAAGAATTCAGCCTTTCATTCAAGGACTAAGCATATTGCCATCAGATATCACTTCATACGTTCGTTACTAGAAGATGGATCGATTGCTCTGGAGAAGATTCATACAAGTGAGAATCCTGCGGATATGCTGACCAAGGCAGTCACAAGGGAGAAGCTGAAGCTCTGTTCAACTTTGATTGGTCTTCAGGCTTCAAGACGGGGAGGTGGTGCACTCCGGATGAAGAAGACAAAAGTTTATGGAGATGTGTCTCCAAGTGGGAGATTGTTGAGAAGTGGAGCCACATCTGGGGCCGCCCACGACCAGTCGAGGTTGCGTGGATTTCGTGTCGCAAGTCCTTTCGCAACTGGGATGCGAAAGGAGTTTCGCGGATTTCATGTCGGAAGTCCTTTCGCAACTGGGATGCGAAAGGAGTTTCGCAGATTTCGTGTCGCAAGTCCTTTCGCAACCGGGATGCGAAAGGAGTTTCGCGGATTTCGTGTCGCAAGTCCTTTCGCAACTAGGATGCAGAAAGGGAAGTTGCCAAAACTATAAATTGGGGTCTCTAGGGCTATTATAGGTTAAGGTGAATTCTAGGAAATTATTTTAAGGTGTGGGCAACGGATTTTCTCTGTACTTCCAAGAGAGAGTTTATATTTCTTCTTATCTATCATTTGTAGGTGAGGCCTTAGATTGGATCTAGGCTCACTGCGTTGTTGGCGTGCTGCGCAACATTCACAAATCTGATTTTAACATTGATTAATACTAATCTGATTAATAAAGTTCTCTTTTATAAATCTGAAGCGTTCACATAATCTTATTAATTTTAGCCATCCATTTGAAGGAAAAATCAACGGTTAATATTTCATGTCTGGTGTCTTTCTTCTACGGTGGGCCATCCATCCCCAGTAGTGACCATTAGATGGACTACCGAATGCCGTTATTGGTCAGAGTCAGCCTACAAGAAATGATGCATGAAGGTGGGCCATTATGTGGAGATGACCTGAGACATCTGGACGGTGCGTGAGGTGGGCCTTTACTTTGATATGAGTGGATATATAAATATGGGGCACGTACGCCTGGCTGTATGAGTGGCGATGGTCTGACCCGCTTGCCTGGCCCGACCTGGATTTGGACTGGGCCTTGGGCCTGAACGCGTGACCCATCAAATCCTTAGTGAGATAACCCATACATCTGGAACGTTGGCCATTGCTTTCATTCATTTGTGTCTAATTCTTTTTGCATGTGTGGCCCGCATGATTAATGGATGGATTTGAAACATTCAACTGATAAATGGAGATCTTATCAATCTTCAGCCGGTACACCAGTCTCAGAGTTGGGCCTGCTATGCTGGGATATATAGGGCCTTAATTTTTGGGACGAGTTGGGCCCGGCTGGCCCGCCTAAGCCCAGCCCGTTGCTATCTCTATCTGGTGGGGCGCACAAGGCGGGCCCACTATGAAGATGACCTGACACATGAATGTGTAGGACATCTGACTAGTGCATGAGGTGAGTTGAGGCAAATGGGACCATTTGAATACGAAAATTCGTACTGCCTTTCTCTTTGATTTTCAACCATGGGCCGTCCTAAAATGGACCCACAAGATGCACTAACTGCATCCAAAATCGTATCTAGCCAGTTATCATGAATAAGGTGACACAGACACTTCCTTGCCGATGGGAGTGCTTTTTGGGCTGGTTTTCTTATTCCTCTTCCTTCTTCTTTCTTCGGTGTGTTTTGTATATTTCTTGTATTGAGCGTGTAAGATAGGCGAGCCTAAATATTTTTGTGTGGGGCCCACCTGAATGAGATATATATATTCTTGATATCAACAAAATTTCAGGTGTTGTGCTCTAACATTTGGATTTTTTTTTTTTTTTAAATTATTTAAAAAGACACTTTCTTTGTAGTGCAGTTCATCAAAAGTAAAACTCAGGGAGACAATGATAAATATATGAGAGGTATTGAACTGGTTATCCCTTTTCAGCACATTTCAATGTGGACTTTCATCTATCCAAATTATATTCAAGTGGTTTAATTTCTCATGAGTCCCACTATATAATGCAATACTTGGTATACCAAGAAGTTGGTACACTAAAAAGAACTATATCATACTCAAAATTTCCTCTTATTTATATAATAGCCTTTTCATGAAATAGAGTATTTTGGAGTTGTTTTCATCAGGAATGTAACAAGCTCTAACACGACTTATTGGGCATGAAAGCAACCTCGAATAGAATCAAATAATACAATAGAGAACAAAAAATTCAATTAACCCACAGAGAACACACAAATTTTACATGGAATAACTTTTATATTAAAAAACCACGGTACAAATCGACAAACAATCCATTATAATTAGAAAGTTACAAAAGATTAAACTACTTACATATTCGAAAAACCTTAGATCCCTTCAAAATCCTTCCTCTAAAGACTTAACCATAATTAAGCACTTTCTTCTTAACCATAATCTTATGTTATAAAGGTATTTATAAACTTTCGTAAGAATTTAGAAAAAAAACACATGTATACTTATGCAAAACTTGCATATACTCACGCGTTCTGTTGGTCAACCCAACCGGGCCTTCGATCAAACAAGTTATCAATAGGGACAATCAGTCAACCGAAACAAACCTCGGTCGACCAGGAACATCATAACATGTTTCGTTCAACCCACGAATCCCTCGATCGACCCGATTATACCTGCACCAGATTAAAGGCACTCGATCAACAATTTCCACCATAACTTTAATCCTCCATCTCCACTACTCCAAGTTGCCATCACCATCTCCACTCTCCTAAATAATAGCACCATCATTGTCATTTTTCATGCACACTCTGTCTTCATTCCTTCTCTGTCAAGCTTAGAGAAGTCGAGTAAAACCTGAACTTCTATGCATGAGCCACCTTTATAAGCATGTTCACCAGCTTGTCACTAGTCTAAATCTTCTCAAGATTAACATTACTTTCTTCTAGCATCAATCAGATAAAATGATAACGTATATCAATATGTTTAGTCCGAGAATAGTACACTGAGTTCTTCGCCAAATTGATCGTGCTTTCGTTATAATAATGCACAGGCACAACTTTCTATTGAAGCCCCAACTCATTCATCATCTCTTTCAACCAAATAATTTCCTTGAATGCTTCTGTCACTGCCATTTATTCAGTTTCAATTGTAGAAAGAGCAACTACAAATTGAAGTTTTAATATCTAACTGATCATTCTACCCGCTAATACAAATGAGTAATCAGAAGTCAGCATTTTTATTGTCCACATTACCTGTATAATCCACATCCACATAACCTACAAATCTGTCCTCAAAATTTTCAAATGTCAAAATGTAGTACATTGTACCTTGTATGTAACGAAGTAACCATTTCCCCGCTTCTCAATGTTGCTTGTTAGGGTTTGACATATATTTGCTCACAATATCTGGTTTAGTATATATCATGGCATACATATATAAGACTGCCAACCATGCTCAAGTAGGGCACATGAGGCATACATCTTTTCTTCATCTAATGTAGGACATTATTCCGAAGAAAGCTGAAAGTGAGCAGCGTGAGGCGTGTTAACCAGTTTAGTCTTTTCAAGTCCAAACTTGACCAAAACTTTCTTAAGATACTCATCTCGAGACAACCATAGCCTACTAATTTCATTGTTTCTGTGTATATTGATGTTGATAATCCTTTTTACAGCTCCAGATCTTTCATCTTGAATGCTCTAGATAATTCAATATATTAATTTCAGACATGTTATGACTGGCGATAAACATATAATTAACATACACTACCATAACAATGAATTCCTAATCATTCAGTAATCTAAAGTAGACACACCAATTGAATTCACTTATGATAAACCGTTGGCTCAATATGAAAGAATCAAACTTTTTGTAGGCGACGATTTTGGGCCGTATAACGACCTCTTTAACCTGCAAACTATATTCTCTATCTCCTACACCTCAAACCCTTTAGGTTATTTCATGCATATCTGTTCTTCTAATTCCCTGTGTGGAAATACAATCTTCACATCTAACTCTTCCATTTCCATATTATATCGGGCAACCAATACCAATACGAATCTGATAGATATTTACTTAACCAAAGGCGTGAATATCTTACCGAAGTCGACAACTTCTTTTTTAATATAGCCCTTCATAACCAATCTCGCCTTATACCTATCTAGTTTCTTGTGAAAAATCCACTTGCACCCAATCACTTTCCTCCTAATGGGTAACTCCACCAACTCTCACGTTTCGTTCTTATATAGAGAGTTCATCTCATCATGCATCATTGTCATTTACTTCTCAGCATATATATGTCTTTTATGCTTCTTGAAAAGTAAATGAATCCCCGTCATCCATAATGAGAGAAAAAGCAATATTTGAGTTATCCTTGCATCTCAATGGTACCATGCGATCTCTTATTGAATTTGTCCTAAAAGTGGTGGCACCACTTCTTCCTGTAATCACTACAGAACTTATCTCCAAGCTGGTTGAGGCCCATTTAGACAAAATATGTTACATCTCCCACTCGGATAAGTTAGGCTTCAATCCAACCGATGATCATATTTCAAGCTACAAAAGAAAAAGTCCTTATACCACGAAATGCAATGTGCAACCAGTGAAGCATAGAGCCTCGAGAAAGTACAATTATACCAAGTTTCCATCAACTGCTATAATATATCTCATCTTCCACGACACTAACCTTCCCCAAACTTGTCGAAGATACTCTCAACCCAAGTGATTGTCCAGTACTTGTTCATAGCCATGAGTTTGAATGTATTGAGGGATACATTATTCAGCCATGAAATCATCTTTCTTGTGCACATAAACTCGTAAGGTGTATAACCAAATAATGTTCTCGGAGTGCTCATATCCATACATCTTGGATTGATCGCTTTCCTAGACACACTCTGTTATACCCTTTTCTACAGTCTTTGGGAAATGAGCTAGAGTAGCAGCAATAGGCTTTCACTTCAAGGCATATCCCACAGTCATAAGACATAGGGTCACTTACACACTGATTTTCTCACATAGAGGAGAAATTCAAATTCATTTTATGTCCAGTGTAGGTGTTTTTTGTCATCTTTAGCACATGTTGTATGCATGCATGTTATGGTGGAGCTCCTAAAAGGAGTACATTAACCTCCACACCATACAAATATAAACCCAGCAATCATTCGAGCGCTTTGTCTGATCCACTCAACTCAATTGCTCTCATGAGCGCCTAGATGAAGTCTCACATCCAGCTTATTCAAGCTACATGACCTTAGTGGGAATAGTCATACTTGGTCCTAAAATGGACCTCATCTCAATCCAAGTTCAACGCGATATGCAAGTATAATCAATAACAGATAAACCATGATCATATATCTCATCTTTCACACAACCGATGCGCTAGGGTAGTTGTCATATGAGATACACAACCTTTGTTTAGTGACATATCTCAATTTAGTCTCTCATAAAAGGATGCGGCGAATGTGTGTGCTCACAGTGTGTCAATCCACATACATTAAAAAAAAAAAAAAAAAAAAAAAAAAAAACAACTTTTTTTTTTATAAACATACAGGTCTGAATATAAATAATATGACAAAAGAAAAGATATCAAATTATCTATTTCTCCAGTAGGTACATGCGTCAGGACCACCTTCTTAATTTGTCATGATATTTAGAGTCCCTTGCATAAGCAATGGTCGTCATGCTATCACGATGATAAACGACCCATATTGAAGGTCCATCACATATAGCCCACATGATGAACAACCCATAGGGCCCACATGATGAATGGTCCACATCAAGTACGCCCACATAATGCACGGTTCACAACAAAGGTGAGCCCCACATGATGGATGGCCCACATTAATTAAAGTGTGGCCCAGCATGATGGACTATACACATCAAGTGAGCCCCACTTGATGGACAGTCAACATCAAAGGTGGGACCCACATGATGGATGGTGGACATTGAAGGTGGGCCCACATGATGAATGACCCATAATGAAGGTAGGCCCCCACATAATGAATGGTATAAATTAAGGTGGGCCCACATAATGGATGGAGTGGGCCTCACATGATGGATGGCCTACATCAAAGTGTGGCCTCTCATGATGGACAATCCGCATCAAGTCTTGCCTAATGGACAATCCACATCCAAGGTCTCACATGATGGATGATACATATTCAAAATGGCCCAACATGATGGATGACCTACATCAAGGTGAGCCCTACATAATGGATGGTCTAAGTCAAAGGTCAGCCCCTGATGATGAATGGTCCACAGTCCAAGATGGGCCCCGCATGATTGAAGACCCAATTTGAAGGTTTGGCCCACACGATGGATAGTCCACATCAAAGGTGGACTCCATGTGATGGATGATCTACATCCAACATCTAGCATAATATACTACTCAAATGTCTTAAAATATGGAGATTGTAGCCATCCATTTTTTTGTCATTTTGGACACAGTCCATCTATGGTAAAATCCACCAACACGACCATTTGAATTGCTTTTATAATGGAGTTGTTGTAATTTTTAAAATAACATCAAATACTCTTAAAAAAGCTCTTATTTAAAAGTTTACAAAACTTGCTTATTTCAAATAAGAAATTTTTTGTTAAAATTTTAGAAAAGTAATTTTACTCAATACACTTATTTAAAATAAGAGTTAGAATAAAAATAAATTTATTATAATAACTTTTTTTTTTTTTACCCATGCCCTCACACCATTTCACCCTAACGAGTACTCAAACTTATTATAGTAGCTCTTATTTAAAAAGCTTTTGTTAGGTTAAAAATGCCGAACGAGTGCTTAGAATATTTGTCTGATCTAGTTACAAAAAGTCCTACTGGTGGCTACATGCATTCCAGGAGGATCTATAAATAAATCAAAAGACGCGGAATTTTTAGATTTTCTTTCTTTCTTTTTTTGTTTCCAGAGGTTTGAGGCGTTTGCAAATAACCAAAATCTTATACAACAAGTGTTATATTCCCATGGTGCAACACTCTTATATATCTCTGCAGCCAATACTATTATCTGTAACATCTGCTCCCTCCATCAATTGAGATGCACCCGATCTGGCATGTAATATCGATGCAGGCCTCTCTTAGGTTCTGAAAAGATTAAATGCTGTATGTCCAATCTCATTTATTCCCTGTGATATGACCAGCTTGATATTCTGTGATGTGACTAGCTTGATATTTATTGCAAACGCCTTCAATTTGGTCTAAAGAAATCCACTGGGTCTATTATTTTCTCAACCTCACAATAAGACAGGACTCCGTAAATCAGTCATATCCAAATTTCATGTGGGCCATATCAGTCAGATCCAAATTTCATGTGGGCCATACCACAGGAAACTGTGCGGATTGAACGTACCACCATTGGAAACTATGTGGGAGCCACGGATGTTTTGAATCAAGATGATATTTTTCTCCTACAGTTTACCCCAGTGTAATAACATTATGAACGGTTTGGATGGCATATAAGCATCATGGTGGGCTCTAAGAAGTTGGTTGACATTTCCGTTCTCACTGTTTACTCTCTTGTGGCCCACATGAGTTTTGAATCTATCTGATTTTTTAAGTCCAATATGTACTATTGTGAGGTTGAGAAACTAATGGACGGATTGGATTTCTTACATGTCCCCACATAGCTTCCGGCCACTGGAACTTCCTGTGGTGGGGACGGGCAATTCGCGTCCGTTGAAAACGGTAAGTTTCCGAGATTTTCCATACATAGGACTATAGGAGGAAGGACTGTAGATAGTAAATGCATCATGAGTGCATGCAAGTGGCTAGTTTTTCGACCAATCCAGATCATTCATTTATCGGGCTCTAAAATGGATAGCATATGTATAAACAAAATCCACTCATTAGACAATTTTATTCATGTAATTGATTTGTTACTAAAGCAACAGTAAAAAACAAATATTTAATGGTCAAAAGAAAAGTGTTGGATAGGATTACGTAAGAAATTTGATTTTGGAAAAATAAGATATCCATGTTAGGTCCAATAGATGGACGACCCACTTGATAATTCATTCTGTCGCCTGCACCGTGCATCACGTGATGCATGCATTTCGTGGGGGAATGTTGTGACAAGAGACTCATCTAGAACGTGACGTTTTACGTTGCAACAACATAGATTGGCCATTGTTTCTCTGATCTGAACCATTAGATTTGTGTCATCGGAAAACCTTTGTTGTTGGCTACACTTTTCATTCGCAATCCATTGGTTGGACAGTTACGATCTTTTGCTGGAAGAACAATTTGCAGACTAGACGGATGTCCTGGAGCAGTGAAAGTGGATCCACCTGTACGTTCGTTAACGGGCCCACTTTTTAGTGATCCATCCCGTTTAATGGAGATAAATATTTATTACACCAATAATCAAAGATGGGACCGCCGGTTGAACGGCCCAGATCATTTAAAGTTGGGGTGCACCTTTACCATTACAAGATGCTAACCGAAACAATGGCTGAGCTGGACGACTTGAGGATATCCACACTATACTGGGGTTTTCTTTAAAGTCCATTGGCTTAGTGATCCACACCATTATTCTGTGGCGACCAACCGTGCTAGAAGATCAGAACCACCCAATGATGGGATTTATCAGTTGAATGTGGACCATTGCTATGCTCTATACCATCCATTTGAAATCCAGAAAATGAAGGCTAGGATTATCCTATCAAGGATATTTTTAGAAAATGGTCAATCGGCTGTTGGAAAAGGCCAATGCTGGGTTGCCTGAGACACTTGTTGCACCAAGTTATGCAGTCCAGACATCTAGAAAAGCCTGTTATAATGAGCTGTAATTGCTCAAAATCATTCCCAGAAACTTTCCTAGGATCTACATATGGGTATAGGATGATTTTTACATTCTTTATAAGAGAATTTGTGCCCGAAAGCTTGAGTTCTGTTACTATGAATGACTACAATTCCTCTTACATTAGGTGTAGGCCTTTATAGTTCTTAGATAATCTTGTGTTAGACTTAATCATAAATCAAAAGATCATACTTTGGAAGCCATCAGTATTTGCGCAACAAACTGGCTTAATCTTCTGTACTGTATAGGCCTAAGGAAAGTGTTTCAATGGTACTCAGGTTTTGTATGTGTTAGTGAGGAAATAAAGAAGTTGAACACATCACAACTTCTTTCTGTCTCGAGAGTCTCCACAAGATTAAGAGTCAGTAATACAACACGAGCGTAACTACCCCCACTGTCAGTTCACACATCACTGTTAGTCACCCCCACTAGGGAAATCGATACCAAGACCTCAGTGTTGAAATTAACGAGGTATCTTTCACTCAGTCTACCACTTCAGCTAGGATCAAGGTGTTTTTGCCTTGTGTGGGTTTTTTTCTTTTTTTCTTTTTTTCTTTTTTTTTTTTTTGGAAAAAGGAATATTTCATTACTGGACAAAAATTACAGAAATTCGGGCCTTCGAAGGAAAATGACCAACAAAAGACCTATCGTAAGGAGGCCCGAACACTTGGCCCAAAAAGCAAAACAAAGGAACAAACAAAGATGTTGAGGCTTTAATTCTTCCTCTCTCTGATCGACCCGAGACCGACCTTGTCAAGGAAGAGGAAACCCCTCACTTGCTGAGGCAAATCCGCCTTGCAAGAAGTAAGAAAACAACTTGGGACACACACTTCCAACACGAGCGAGCGCATCAGCCGAAGCATTACCCCCCCCCTGAACACGTGTCTGAACTCCACCAAGGCAAGATTCGAAGTCTATCCGTAATGGTTCTCCAACTCAACCATTCCACATCCAACCAATGTTTGCTTCCTCATTGAAGACTTTAATCACCAAATCCGAATCTGACTCGACCACAATTTTGAAGAAACCTTTATCCAAACATTGAAGAATCCCATCATGAACCGCACGAATCTCAGCTCCAATATTGGACATCACACCATAACCATAAGCGAAACCAAACAAGAATTCGCCCTTGTCATTTCTACAGACACCTCCACCCCCAGCCAAGCCCGGGTTGCCCCTGAGGACTCATCAACATTTACTTTCACCCAACCTGCAGGTGGTTTCTACCATAAGACCACAGTTTGGTGCGATGGATGATGCTGCACATACCCTCTCTTAACATTTTCATTGGAGGTGGTGGTCAGCCACCAAGAGACTTTTGCAATAATCGATGGAGCCTTCATAGCTCTATCATCGTAAATAGCCCCGTTCCTAGCTCGCCAAAGTTCCCAAAGAATAAAAGCTGGAGAAAAAAGGTTACGTACCAAGCACACTCTGCTGTCTGCGCAGCTCCTCCATTGCTGGATTCTAGCTTCCACCGTTGACGCCTGCAATAAGGAGATCCCTGCCTGCTGAATCGCAAAAAATTTCCAGACATAAACTGCTTGCTGACCGTCCAGAAAGAGATGGGACATGGTCTCTTCGTCCAGGCCATGCTCAGAATCCTCTCTGCAGCAACCACACTTTGATGCCAAGGACACGCCTCTGGATTGGATTGTTTTTTCAACCGGAATTGCATTGTGGAGAATTTTCCAGATAAAGAGGAAAATTTTCAGCGGAAGATTTCGGTGCCACACCCATCTCGCCCAGCACTTTCTGGGAGCGTTCGACCTGCTAATGTCCCAGGCAGATTTTACGGAGAAGGCGCCTGAAGAGGTGAAGGGCCAAAGAGGGGTATCGGGACCGGTTGAGACACAAAATTCACGCTAAAAAATATACTCAAAAACATGAGTAGGGAGCATGGAAAGAGCCATCGACGGCGGGAGAGGACCAGATGGGCCCAACACTTGGTTAACTTGCAAGGAGAGAGCATCATCTGATATTTCTGTCGTCAAGAAATTCCGAAGAGGGCCAAGACCGGTCCAATTGCATCGCCAAAAACTGCAATCTCCT
>JAJHSJ010000012.1:4063810-4129608 GCA_021015155.1 Magnolia officinalis | reverse complement strand
AGCAAAACTTGAACTTCTCTACATGAACAACCTTTATAAGCATGTTTGCAGGATTCTCACTGGTGTGAATCTTCTCAAGAGTGACATCTCCTTCCTCTAGCATCTGTCGGATAAAATGATGACGAACATCAACGTGTTTAGTTCAGGAGTGATACACTAAGTTCTTCGCTAAATTGATCATGTTTTCACTGCCACAATGCACAGGCACAACTTCCTGCTGAAATCACAACTTATTCATTATTCCTTTCAACCAAACAACTTGAATGCTTTCGTTACCGCCATATATTCATCTTCGATTATGGAAAGTGCAACCACAGACTGAAGCTTCAACATTTAATTGCTAGCTCCACCTGCTAACATAAACGAATAACTGTAAGTCAATCTTCTATTATTCAGATTCTCTTCATAATTTGCATCCACATAGCGTACAAGTTTCTCCTCAGAATTTTCAAAAATCAAGAAGTAGTCCATCGTAGTTCATATGTAATGAAGTAATCATTTCATTATTTTCAATGTTGTTTGCTGGGTTTGACATATATCTGCTCACTACACCAACCACATGTAAAATATCCGGTTATGTACAAACCATGACATACATAAGACTACTAACCGTGCTGGACTAGGGCACATGAGACATATACATCTTTTCTTCATCTGACGTAGGACATAACTCCGAAAAAAGCCAAAAGTAAGAAGCGTTAGGTGTGCTAACTGATTTTGCATTTTCCATTCCAAACTTGAGTCAAACATTCTCAAGATATTCCTACTTAGATAACCATTGCATGCTCCTTTCTCTATCTATGTGTATATCGATGCTGAGAATCCTCTTTTCAACCCGATCTTTCATCTCAAATGTCCTAGATAACTGAGCCTTCAATATGTTGATTTTAGACATGTTATGGCTAGCGATAAGTATATCATCAACGTACAATATTGAAATAATGAATTATGTTACTAAGTGATGTAAAATAGACACAATGATTAAATTCGGTTTTGATAAATAATTGACTCAATATAAAAGAATCGAAATTTTTATACCACTGCTTAGGCGACAGTTTTAGGTCGTATAACAACTTTTTTAACTTGCAAACTAAATTCTCATTTCCCTGCACCTCGAACCCTTCAGGTTTCTTTATGTAGATCTGTTCTTCTGGTTCCTCGTGTAGAAACGTCGTCTTCACATCTGACTGTTCCAATTCTAGATTTTATTGGGCAACCAAAGCCAATACAAATATGATAGATACTTGCTTTACCACTGGCGTGAATATCTCATTAAAGTCGACACCCTCCTTCTGAGCATAACTCTTTGCTATCAATCTATCCTCGTACCTATTTAATTTCTTTCGGTAAATCCACTTGCAACCGATTGCTTTACACCCAATGAGCAGCTCTATCAACTTCCACGTTTTATTTTTGTATACAAAGAGTTTATTTTATCATGCATCACTACCATCCTCTTCTCTGCATCTTTATCTTCTAGTGTTTCCTGAAAAGTAAACAGGTTCCCATCATCTGTAATGACAGCAAATGCAACGTTTGAGTCCATGTATCTCAATGGTACCCAGCGGTCCTTTTATGAATTTTTCCTAACAAGTGACTGCTCCACCTCTTCCCATACCTTACCTACGATTGAGGTTCTTCAAGTGTTTCACCCTTGTATATTTTAACAACAATTTCTAATTTTATTTATTTATTTATTATTATTTTTCGTTTCTTTGTGTTCATCCTTCCGAAATAAGGAACCTTCATTAAACTTAATATCTCGGCTAAATATGATTTTTCATGAAACCCAGTCATACAATCTGTAACATTCTACCTCATTTTCATAGCCGACAAAAGTATACTTCATAGCCCTTTGTTATAGTTATTCTCTCTCAACTAATGGTACATGAGAGTAAGCATCACAACAAAATATTTGTAACCCTAAGTAATCAATTACCTGACCACTCTATGCTGCTTTAGGAATTTTGCAATCAATTGTTGTAGAGGGAGCTCGATTTACTAAATAGCAAGTCGTAAAGATGGTTTCAGCCCATAGCTTCTTGCCTAACCTAGAATTACTCAATATACTCCGAGTCTTTTCCAAAAGAGTCAGATTCATACCTTCAGTCACACCACTCTGCTCTGGTGTATGCCTCATTGTGTTATGCCTCACTATCTCCTCATTCTTATACTATTGGTTAAATTTTCTTAAAGTAAATTCACCGTCATTATCTGTCCTTAAAATTTTCGCATTCTGTCCTGTCTGATTTTCAAGAATTATTTTTCATATCTTGAAAGTGGTGAAAACATCAGATTTATGCTTCAAAACATAAACTCAAACCTTCTTGAAGAATTCGTTAATGAATGTAATAAAGAATGACGACCCTCTTCTAAAAACAACAGGCGGCGACCCTCTTCTAGAGACAACAAGCGATGACCCTCTTCTAAAACATAACAGGCGATGACCTTGTTGTTGGGGGCCTTGCACAAAACCTTAGGATCTAGCCTCCTGAAACAAACCAGAATTATGGATAATAAAGCAATGAAATAAATCAAAGCATAAATTATACACCACACAAGAGATTTTTACGTGGAAAACCGTCAAAGAGGTAAAAACCACTTGGACCTCGTCCAGATCAACAATCCACTATGAAGTAGAATGTTACAACCTTCTTCACTCACGCAGGAGTGGATAAACAATAAGAGAATTAAAAAAACTAGAGAGATCTCACCGATTACGAGGACGTAGGAGCGCTGAGATATAGATTGCACTGTAGATCACCTCAACGAGCATAACCTCCCTTTTACAAGCTTCCTCTCTATCTTTCTCTCTCTCTCTCACCTTTGATATCCCTAAACCCTTTAGAAAATTCTCTTGTGCTTTTTCTTACTCCTCATATTGCCCTAGAAAAGCCCTAAGGACCCCTTTTATAGTTTTAGGAAACTCCTTTTCGCATCCCAATTGTGAAAGTATTTGCGAAACGAAATCCGCACAAAATCGCAGAACGAATCTATGTAACCTTGACCGGTCGTACCGAGTCCACGACCAGTCGAGCGCCACCCACGATCGGTCGAGGACCACCCACGATCGGTCGAGCACCTACGGAAAAAATAGTCCACAGTCGTTGGACTTTAAGTCGATCCACAACTCGACTCCACGATTGGTCGTGCATTAGCCCTCGCCCGGTCGAGCGAGGCTCACGACCGGTCTAGCACGGGACAAAAAATCCCATCAAATCTCTCCCTTTTTGTCCCAGGAGGGATCCACCTTCTTCAAGCCAGTCTGGTTTCTACAAACCTCGAACTTGCCCTTGAGCAAAGCCTTGGTCATCATGTCTGACCCATTATCGTCCGTGTGGACCTTCTCAAGTTGTAATACCTTCTGTTCCAAAGTATCCCTGATCCAGTGATTCAGAATCTCTATGTGCTTCGACTTGGAATGCTGACTTGGATTTTTGCTGAAGTGTATAACACTTTGACTATCGCAATAGACCACGTGCTCTTCCTACTTCAGGCTAAGTTCCTATAGAAATCTCTTTATCCAAAGTATCTCTTTACATGCCTTTGTGACTGCAATGTACTCGACCTCTGTCGTCGACAATGCTACGACCTTCTGTAGCTTGCTCTGCCAAGAAACCGCTCCCCCTTCAAACGTGAACATAAACCCGATGTAGATTTTCTAGAGTCTATGTCACCTGCCATATCTGCATCTGTGTAGCCCTCTAACACAGGTTTACCATCACCATAGCATAGGCTCAACCTGGATGAGCCTCTTAGATACTGCAGTATCCACTTAACCGCTGCCCAATGTTCTTTGTCAGGATTGGTAAGATACCGGCTGACAACACCAACCGCATATGCTATGTCTGGGCGTGTACACACCATAGCATACATCAAACTTCCTACAGCTGACGCGTAGGGTATCTTCTGCATCTCTTCCACCTCTGCCTTCGTCTTGGGACACTGTCTGTCACTTAATTTGAAGTAACTATCCAGTGGAGTACTGACCGGCTTCGCTGCATTCATATTGAACCGCTCTAGGACTTTCTCAATATACTGCTCTTGTGACAGCCAAAACTTCTTGCTGCTTCTGTTACGGGTTATCTCCTGTCCTAGGATTTGTCTATCTGAGCCTAAGTCTTTCATCGCAAAAGACTTGTCCAACTCCTGTTTCAGCCTGTCGATCTTCTTGATGTCTTTTCCCATGATGAACATGTCATCACATATAACGCAGAACTAAGAAATCACCATCTGAGAACTTACACGTGAACACACAGTGGTCCGACTTCGTTCTGTCATACCCATGCTGTAACATGAACGAGTTGAACTTCTTGTACCATTGCCGTGGAGCTTGTTTCAACCCATACAAGCTCTTCCTTAGCTTACACACCATATGCTTTTTGCCCTTGACTTCGAACCCCTCTGGTTAGTGCATGTAGATTTCTTCTTCGAGGTCACCATGGAAGAAGGCAGTTTTAACATCTAACTGATCTATCTCTAGATCCATGTTAGCCGCCAACCCAAGCAATACTCGTATGGATGTCATCTTCACTACTTGTGAGAATATCTCCTCGAAGTCTATACATTTCCTCTGACCAAACCCTTTTACCACAAGTCTGGACTTGAACCTTGTCTGTGAATTCTTCTGAACACCCACTTGTTGTTCAAAGCTTTCTTGCCCTTAGGCAATTTCACCATATCATAGGTGTGGTTCTTATGCAAGGATTTTATCTCCTCTTGCATAGCTTTCAACCACTCCCCCTTATGTTCGTCGGCTAGGGCCTCATAATAATCTTCTGGCTCTCCCCCATCAGTCAGTATAATGTACTCATGCGGCGAGTACCTCTTGGATGACTGTCTGTCCCTAGATGACCTCTTCACTTGTGGCTCAACAGACGGATCAAGTGGGGGTTGATCCCCTGGTCCATTTTCTAAAGTAATTCCATCATCCTCTGCATCTTACTGTACTCCCCCGTCATCAGGCACCATGGGAGGAATAATAGGATCCATGTCCTCTAGCTCACCTGAACTAGGCTGATTCTTCTCCGGCTTACCAATGTCTTCTATACACTAATCTTCAAAAAAAATTACATCTCTGTTCCTAACAAGCTTCTTCTCGGTCGGATCACATAATTTGTAACCGAACTTTTCATCACCGTACCCTAAGAACACACACTACCTGATTTTCATATCGAGCTTGGACCTCTCATCCTTTAGTACGTGAACGGATGCCCTGCATCCAAATACCCTGAGATGATTGTATAATGGATCATGTCCAGTCCACACCTTCTCAGGTATTTCTCCATTCAACGGGGCTGATGGAGACCTGTTTATCAAATACACTGTCGTGTGCATTGCTTCTCCCAAGAACATTTAGAGCAATTTTGCATGGGATAACATGCATCCGATTCTCTCTACAATGGTGCGATTCATTCGCTTAGCTACACCATTATGCTGGGGGGTCTTAGGAACCGTCTGTTTATGCCGTATACCTAGGGACTTACAATACACATGGAAGTCGCCAATGTATTCACCACCATTTTTAGTGCGGATGCACTTCAATGATCTACCTGTCTCTCTCTCGACCATAGCATGAAACAATTTAAACACACCAAAGACCTCGTCCTTGGATTTCAAAGCATACACCCAAACCCTCCTAGATGCATCATCTATAAAAGTGACAAAATACAATGCCCCACCCAAGGTTTTTGTCCTCATAGGACCACAAACATCAGAATAAACCAAATCTAACGCATGCACTTTATTAACATGAGAAGCAGATTTAATAAATGAAACTCTATGTTGTTTCCCTGATAAACAATTAAGACAGGTTTTGAGAGGTGTACCTGTCACGTCTGGAAGGAGCCGCTTCCTCGCTAATAGCTGAAGCCTTTTTCCACTCATGTGGCCTAGACCCCTGTGCCACATGTCAATAGCTAAATCTTCCACTGTGTTCAACTCACCCTTGCACACACTGACACTTGCCTTGTAAAAGGTGCAACACTTATTTCCTCTGGCCACGATCAACGAACCCTTAATGAGCTTCCATCGCCCACCAGCAAACCGGCTTTTATAGCCATCATCATCCAACCTTCCCGTCGACATCAAGTTGAGGCGAAGTTCTGGGATATGCCTCACATCCTTGAGAACCAATGTGCAACCTACATCGTCTTCACACAAATATCACCGACTCCTACGATCTTCGATACACCAAAATTTTCCATCTTCACGGTCCCATAGTCACTTGACTTATAGCTTGTGAAGAAGTCTCTGCATGGAGTCGCATGAAAAGAAGCTCCCAAGTCTATCACCCAGTCGGTGTCCTGACTCGTAGCCGTGAGACATACATCATAATCTGTTGAAAGAATAACTACAACGTTGTCATCTGAGGCGACCGCAGTGGAATCTGATTAATCTTCCTTCCCTTTTCCTTTCATGTCGTTTTTAGTCTTATGACATTCATGCTTATAGTGGCCATTCTTGCCACAATTCTAGCATTCAACATCTTTTCTATTACTCGACTTGCCTCTTGATTTATCTCGGGCCTTCCCGCCTTTCCTGTTCTTTCTTCTCCCCCATTCCTGTGTCACAAGGGTCTCTTACTGAGTAGACCCCTGAGACTTCTTCCTTATCTCTTCATTGAAGAGACAGCTAGTTACCTGTTCCATGGATACCTTTTCGTCTGGCGCGGAGTTACTTAGAGATACCGTCACTGTCTCCCAACTGTCAGGCAACGAACTAAGCAATAGCAAAGCCTGTAATTCATCATCCAAGACTATCTTCATAGTGGAGAGCTGGTTCACTATATTGCTGACCTCATTCATGTGCTCGGTCACAGAACCACCATATTTGAACTTGATATTCACAAGTCGCCTTATTAGAAAAACTTTATTACCGGCTATTTTCCTCTCATACAGCCCTTCTAATTTTAGTCATAGGCTAGCGGCTGAGGTTTCCATAGACACATGGTGGAACACAGAATCATCCAACCATTGTCTAATAAACCCCACCACCTTTCGGCCCATCTTCTTCCAATCATCATCATACATATCCTTGGATTTTGCTGATATGCCTAAAATTGGAGAATATCGGTCCTTGCAATAAACCAAGTCCTCCATCTTAGCCTTCCATATGGTCCAGTTAGAACCATTGAGGCTGATCATCCTTGATGAGCCACCTTCCATAATTCAAAAAATTGATCCTACCCGTTCAATGAACTTAGCTTTGATACCACTTTGTTGGGGGCCTTACACAAAACCTTAGAATCTAGCCTCCCGAAACAAACCAGAATTATGGATAATAAAGCAATGAAATAAATCAAAGCATAAATCACACACCACACAAGAGATTTTTATGTAGAAAACCCTCAAAGAGCTAAAAACCACGGGACTTCGTCCAGATCAACAATCCACTATGAAGTAGAACGTTACAACCTTCTTCACTTACGAAGGAGTGGATAAACAATAAGAAAATAAAAGAAAACCAGAGAGATATCACCGATTACGAGGACATAGGAGCGCTGAGATATAGATTGCATCGTCGATCACCTCCACGAGCATAACCTCCCTTCTACAAGTCTCTCTCTCTCTCTCTCTCTCTCTCTCTCTCTCTCTCTCACCTTTGATATCCCTAAACCCTTTAGAAAACTCTCTTGTGTTTTTTCTTACTCCTCATATTGCCCTAGAAAAGCCCTAGGGACCCCTTTTTATAGTTTTAGGAAACTCCTTTCCACATCCCAGTTGCGAAAGGACTCGCGAAACGAAATCCGCACAAAATCGCGGAACGAATCTGCATAACCTCGACTGGTCGTACTAAGTCCACGACTGGTCGAGCGCCACCCACGACCGGTCGAGGACCTCCCATGACCGGTCGACCACCTCCAAAAAAAATAGTCCACAGTCACTAGACTTTGAGTCGAGCCATGACTCGACTCCATGACTGGTCGTGCACCAGCCCTTGACCGGTTGAGCGAGGCTCATGACCGGTCAAGCGAGGCTCACGACCGATCGAGCATGGGACAAAAAATCTCATCACCTGCTACATCTGAATACACATAATCCAACTAACCTTTACTGATGTGCTTCTTGATTTTAAAGTTTGACCTTAATTGCTTCCCATATATGCAATGCTCACAGATATCAAAATCAAAACTTTTAAAACTAGGAATTAAACGACGATCGAGAAGTACCTTCATATCTTATTTACTCATGTGGCCAAGGCACACATGCCGTAAATGTACCGACGTAGACTCTACTATAGACACTGCAGCTCCACCTGATATTGAATTCCCGATCAACTTGTAAAAATTTCCACTCATTTGTGCTTTCATAGCTGTAAGTGCCCAGTTTGAAACTTTCAAGACACTTTTATAACTAGCGAACTTGCACCTGAGTGCATTTAGAGCTCCTAGAGAGATCATATTCTTCTTTAAAATTGAAATTTGCCTTATATTGGTCAGATTACGCTCCACCCCATAAAACATCCTGATGCAAACTGAACCAATTCCAACCATCTTACAAGCATGATCATTGCACATATGAACCAAGTCATCATCATACTTGTTATATGTGGTGAACCAACTCTAATGAGGATACATATGGTATGATGCCCCTATATCTAAAATTCACTCTTGATAAAAGCAACCGGTCTTAGATACTAACAACACATCATAACCATCTAATTTTTCACCCGATTCCACTGAATTGGCTTCTTTTGACCAATCATCTGATTTCTCCTCCTTCTGGGTTTTGGAATATTGACAATTCTTCTTGATGTCTCACCCTTTGACAATTGCATCACTTCAACTTGTATTTGCCTTTTGATTTTGATATATAGATCACGACTTCCCATTCTTTTCCTCAAACAATCTTCATCGAGCAAACAATGCATTCGCAGAAGTACATTCGCCTCCACTCTTCCTTCTCAATTATTTCGACTAAATGGCTGAAATAACGGTATCGACATCTAAGGTACCTACCATAGCACAGAGTATCAATTAAATATTCATAAGACTTGGGCAAATATGTCAACAAAATTAGGGATTTGTCTTCTTCATCAATCTTCATATCCGCACTTGTCAACTCGTAAACCAGTTTGTTGAAGACATTAATGTGCTTAGAGAGATACGACCCATCTGTCATCTTTAAAGTGTAAAATCGTCTCTTTAAATATAGTCGATTGATGAGTGACTTTGTCATGTAGATGCTCTCCATCTTCGTCTATAAGCTTGTAGTAGTCATCTCATCGATGGCATTATAAAGGACTTCATCAGCCAAACACAATTGGATTGTGTTAATCACCATCTGATCAAGTTCATCCAAATCATCTTCCTTCATAGACTCTGGACAATGCATTTTCCCAAGGAGTGCATGCTGTAGTCCTTGCCGAACCAGGAGGGCTTTCATCTTCAACCTCCATAGTTTAAAATGGTTTTTTCTTATGAACTTCTTTATCTTGAATTTCACATTCGATCCTCTTGATGCCATGTTTTTATATTCAAATTAATACCTACCACTTGTTGAGCGTAGAAGCAACCTCAGTTCAAATCAAACAAGCAATAGAAAATGAAAAATCTAAGCACACACAGAAAACATACGAGATTTTATGTGGAAAACCCTTAAGGTAATAAACCACAACACAAAGCGATGATTATCCACTATAATCAGAAGAATGTTACAAGAGATGGAACAACTTACAGTAAAAACCCTAACTTTTTCATGACAACCCTTAAGAATTCGCGCTAAAACCCACAAAACTTCATTCTACTCTGGGTTCTCCAAACCCTAATTACAATTAATATGATATTTATACACTCCCATACACGATTAGGAAATAAAATCTACACTTACGCATTCCGTCAGTTGGACCTAGAGTGACCTTTAGTTGGATTGAACTGAATCGACTCACAAACCCTCGATTGAACCGAAAATGTGCAAAAGTGGATAACATGCAATCCGAGAATCCACCTCTAATTTGGTCAAATCAATCGGAACACCAGTCAAACAGAGACAAGACTTCTTACACTAAATTAAAGGCACTTGATCAACATAATTTAATGATTGAAGTAGATTTCATATAACTTTTTTACAGTGGGCCATGTAAAAATCAAGGGTGGGTGTCTCTCCTAACCATTTCCTTTAGTGCAGCTCACCAAAACCATAGATCAATTGTTTTTTTTTGGGCATCCTTAATAACAATATACATTATAGAGGATGTAAAGGGTTATGATTTTTGGCAGGGTCCGCCTTGATGTTTATGTAGCATCTACTCTGATCAATAGATGCTTAATCCTAATTTAAGTTCACACACACACACACACACACACACACACACACACACATATATATATATATATATATATATATATATATATATATATAAAACAGAAGAAGAAGAAGAAGATGACGACTTGTGATTCTAATAGTTCATATAAAGGAAAACAGTTGGAAAAAGATGTTCACCCTTGATTTTTATTCGCGATGATCATATGAAATCTTAAATATTTAAGCTTGGAGCCTGTTAAGTCCATCTGTGATTCAAGCGGGCTATATCAAAGGAAACATTCGGGTGGCTGATATACTTTTCAATCATGTAGTACACCTGAATCAATGAGGTGGGTGCTCTCTCGGCCCTAATTAGCCTAACATGGGGTGATGCATCCAATAATTATGATGAATTTTACATAAATATTATGGAGGCGCACCATACCCATTTGTGGGCATGCAAGCCCAACCACTGAACGAAGTGGTACGATAGTAATACAGATTAATAAGGCAGCTGTTTGAAAACCATTTCTTAAAAAGTAGCAAAATGTAAAAATTCTGGTAATGATTAGATATTACTGAATACCTCCTTAGTGGGTGTTACCCTTACTGGGTAGGGCTCACCTTGATAAATTATTTATATATCCAAGCTGTCCATATGTTTTTTTTAAAGCTTATTTTAGGTCGATATAAAACACATCATTAAGGTGCATTAGTCCAATGGTAAGGGTAACACCTACTGAGGTGTCACCGCCCACCGGTGTTGCCCGGTTAACACCTGATCCAGTCCCAAAAATTCCATATTAATTAGGTAGTTGTTGGTTAAAGTCCTTATGAAATAATAAAATAAAAGCCGACTACTTTACCATACTTTCCAAAGGTCGTCGTCCTTGAATTCGATCACGAGAGGAATGGGAACCCCAGAGAGACTGATACGGCATTTATGTTGGATCCGTGCTAAGCTGCGCAGATTGCGCACGAGAGCACCACCCATCACCAGTAACTACCGCCACCCACCGTAAAGCTCACATAATCATTTCTCATCGATGGCGAGATTCAAAGGGCATTCCGGTCAAATTCCCTTTTTATGCCTTCTGCTCTACATTACGCGGAAGCGCGTAAAATGCGCCGCAAGTGTGCTGAGGTGGCAAGGCCGAGTGCTCGTTTTAAAAGGAGAGCTGTCGCTGCTGTGAGATGACCTGAGCGGTGATAGAGCTTGATCTGTTGAGGAGAGAGGATTGCAATCTATCAGGTTGGCTTGTTTGGATCTACTTTTCGTTTTAGATCGCGATTTGATTTTATTTGATTTAATTTAGTTGAGATAGAAGTTGCTAGGAGTAAAGAAAAGGTCAGTTGTCCGTACAAGTATGGCCCATGGTTATGTTGATCCAGACCGTTGTTTTGATGGGCATTGTAAGTGGTCATGGTTGGCCTACTTGATTTTACTTTGTTCTGAATGGTTGGTTTTTTGGTCGAAGATCAGTCCTATGTACAAGTGGGGCCCACCGTTTTTGTAATCCAGACCGTTGGTTTGATGGGCATTGCGAGGGGGGGTTACGGTTTCTCCCAGTTGATTTTAGTTTGTTCTGAGTGGTTGGTTTTAGTCCAAGATTGGTCGTCCGTACAAGTGGGGTCCATGGTTTTTGGTGATCCAGCCATTGATTTGATGGGCATTGCAGGAGGGGGGTCATGGTTGCTCCTTGTTGATTAGAGGGATTTATTTTGATCCTGCGAAATTGAGTGGGGCCCATGTTTAGGTGGTTAAGACCGTTGATCTGATCATCCCCACCGTGTAGATCGACGATCATCCCTCAATGTCATCAAGATAGGAACTGCATAGCCATTCAATGTGATATCTGGCGTAATCGCCCATCCATGGTAGAACCCACGAGATGGATGATCTGGATCCTCAAAAGTGGGCCCCACCCAACTGAATTAGCAGCATAGCATAATGTTGCATTTCTAATCTTATCATAAGATGTTTGAGCATTTAGTATAATTTCTGGTAAGATTGTAATGCTTATATGCTGTGGTGATTCTATTACCTCTGCCTTTCTTGTTCTAAATTCTCTGTTCTTGTGTATGTATGGATGCAGAAACCTGAGTAGTGCCGAAGAGATCTCTGTCTACGAAAATGAGACCAGTGGTCCTGCATTTGTTTTGTCTAGCTTTAGCTTGTTTGAGCATCTTTCAGGTGAGAGGAGATGACCCATACAGATATTTCACCTGGACTGTTACCTATGGAACAAATTCACCTCTTGGCATCCCTCAACAGGTTGGTCTTCATGACTTTGGTGAATATTCTTCATGACTTTGGTGAATTTGTGTGTTAGACAAATGATGTTATGTTGCATGCTACATCAAAGTTTTATGAAGTGCTTTCCCCACACAATATATTGATCTCATCTGGTGGCCTCTGATCGGTGTAAGCAGCCTGCCGGTTTGTTGGTCTGTTGTCCATTCACATGATGGTCAACTAAATGAATGGTCCTGATGTCTGTATACGCATGCCTCATGCATGGGGTAGATGTTTTGGTGCATTTCCTCTTGTTAGACAAATGCTTAGGATACATATCAGATAACTGTTTTTAGTTACATTATTTGATATGATGTGATATTTTGGTTGGTTTTATTTTTATTTTTATTTATTTTATGTTATCTTGATGTTTTGGGTTTGTGGATTTTTGAAGGTTATCCTCATCAATGGAATGTTTCCTGGCCCTCGGCTTGATTGCGTGACCAATGACAACATTATCCTCAACCTCATTAATAAGCTGGATGAGCCATTCCTCTTGACATGGTAAGATTCATTTCTTTCTTTAAGAAGAAATAGGCACTGTTTGGTTGAGTGAAATGGACCTTACAGGTGGACACAGTTCACCACAAATTGGAACTAATGAACAGAACAGCAATCTCATTTTTTTGACATGACCCAGCCATGGTCAGCCTCACCTGTTGCTAGGCAATGGAAAAAATAAAATCATTGTTTTGCTTGCCAAACATTATATGATACCACCTCTTTTTATTCCCCTTTTAACTGAAACAAATTGAATGATAGAGATTTGAACTTGTATCAATCTAAAATTTTCAGGTTTAGGTTCTAGAATTCCCCCCTTCCTTACTAAGAAAACTCCTAGTTAGCTTTAGCTATGGAAACAACTATAGGAAGGAAAAAAAAAAAAAAAAAAAAGAAGAAGAAAGTAAACAACTTCTCCCACTGAGATTGCAATTTGAGGATACATTGTCTTCTTCTTCTTCTTCTTTTTTTTTGAAATGGTGATCACATTATTAAAAAAGGCCGAAGCGAAAGAGGAGAAAAAAAAAAAAAACCACTATAGATTAGGCAACTGATCTGTGTGCATAACATTAGCTGAATAGAGGATACATTGTATTTTAGTGAAATTTCTCCCTCCTAATGAACTACGCGTTTTAGTCATTAGATAATTGGAAGCCCAGTAGAGTTCTACAATCGATGCTAGTGGGTTAAGCGTCAAATTCACCTCTGCTGCATTGAAAGAGGTGTAGTCTGAAAAGGTGGTCAAAAGAACACAATGTCACCCATCATTCCTAAATTTTGTGCTGGTTTTGTTCAACATCATTCCATGTAATATCCAGTTTCTTTTCTTTCCTTTTTTTTCCCCTTTTCTTTTTTTCCTTCCCTCCTTTTACTTTTTGACATTTTAACCAAAGATTTAAGCTTTTGGTCATGTTTCATTTTAACCGCATAATTGCATATCTTTTTCCTTCTTCTTTTGACATGTATTGATAACTGATAAGCATTCTTTGTAATGAAAATACTAGGAATGGCATTAAACAAAGGAAGAACTCGTGGCAAGATGGAGTGCTGGGGACCAATTGCCCAATCCCCCCAAACTCAAACTACACATACAAGTTCCAAACTAAAGATCAGATCGGAACCTTCACATACTTTCCATCAACCCAAATGCACAGGGCTGCTGGAGGGTTTGGAGGTTTGAACGTCTATGACAGACCAAGGATTCCAATCCCATTTCCCAGTCCTGATGGAGATTTCACTTTACTAGTCGGTGATTGGTACAAGACCAGTCATAAGGTTAGTAAGCCATAGAATTTCATTTCTTCTGTATGGACATACATATGCAGATCATGGTTACATTAGTACTGGGAGCGTTTGAAATATTCACTGCAACAATGTTGTCGATCTCCATGGGCAAAAACTGGATATCTGAGTATCATTTTCCTAAGTGAGAGCTGACCCCAAAATAACAATGATGATATTGGTGAACTGATCCAAAAGGTTTAAAAAGGCGCTTCTCTGTGTGCGTCTTAAACAGTATTTCAAATCATAAAGAGCTGCATCTGGCCAGCATTAGACTAAGGCCATCTCAGCCACTGAACCCTGACTCAAAATATATAGGATAATAGGTTGATATTCTCATGTTTGATATTGATGCGAAAGCAGAAGAAATAATGATTTCATATTTTGCAGGCATTACAGAAAAACTTGGACTCTGGGAACCCTCTCCCATTCCCTGATGGTGTTCTTATAAATGGTCAGACCCACTCCACTTCTTTCAGTGGCGATCCAGGTAATCATTCCCATCACAATATCTCCTTTCCACTTTTAATTCCTTTTCAGTTCTCTGAAATAGGTGTTTCTACCCGTTCAGATTTCCTTCTTTAATTGGGTTTCTTGAATATTGAAACACAAATTTGAAAACCGTAAATTTACCCAGAATTTTCAGGGTAATATTTATGCACATGCATTTTATCTTAATTTGTTATTTATTTGTTTTCCAGGGAAAACATACATGTTCAGGATCTCAAACGTAGGTTTGTCAACCTCATTTAACTTCAGGATTCAAGGACATAGTATGAAACTGGTTGAAGTAGAAGGATCTCACCCTATCCAGAATTTCTACAGTTCTCTCGATGTACATGTCGGCCAATCAGTGGCTGTCCTGGTCAAGTTAGATCAGCCACCCAAAGATTACTACATTGTTGCATCGACTCGCTTCACGAAACAAATTCTGAATGCAACAGCAGTATTACATTACAGTAATTCCCAAACGACAGTTTCTGGGCCATTGCCTGCTGGTCCTACTTACCAAAAACACTGGTCCCTAACGCAGGCCAGGACCATCAGGTATACTTTTTCTTTAATGACTTTAACCTTTAACTTTGCATACAGGCACGCATGTCATGAACACCTGTTTTCCCCCCTTTTTGGGCTATAATCATAAGCTGTAGCCAAGGGAGTTGTGTAGAGCCCTTCTATCACTACTACTCTCTATACATATGATATGGGTATCTCTGTGTGGGATTCGGGCTGTTCATTAGGTAGCCCGGCTGTATTTGTCCTGAAAATGAGACATTGCTCAATCATCAGGTAGGTGACACATGTATGATGCGTATGGACCATTAATCATTTGTTTCACGATCTATTTTTCTACCAGATAAATGGCACAGATCTCTCACACGTTCTACACTGGCACATGTGGGGAAAGAGTATCAATTGCATTTCTCTAGTATATGCTTGGGGTAACAGTACTGGTAAGATGCAGTATCAGTAATGGAAGCCAATGTTGCACAGATGCTTGTGGGATTTATGATTTAGCTGTACCATGTTCCTCTAGTCTACTATGTCAGAGTCAATTCGTTAGATGCCATATCTGTATCCGTGTCCTGGATTTTGAGAAATATAAATTGGCATCCTGCTGCCTATAACCATCTGTACCCTCAGCCATATCCCGCCATTATAACTGCTCTTTCAAATTCAAACTTGCACTTGGTCGAGTTCCATGTTAATAAAGTTCTAAGCTTTTAGACATTTTCTTGTCTCGACAATGTCTCATATATATTGTCTCAAAAAAAGAATGACTCATATCTAATCTATTTTGGCTAATCTGTCTTTTCTTTTTCTTTTTGTTAAGATGGAACTTGACAGCAAACGCAGCCAGGCCAAACCCTCAAGGCTCATACCACTATGGAACAATTACGCCAAAGAAGACGATTGTGTTGGCCAACTCAGCACCTCTGATAAATGGTAAGCAGCGTTATGCTGTTAACGGGGTCTCATACATTGTACCTGACACGCCTCTGAAGCTCGCGGATCAGTTCAACATCCCTGGCATCTTCGAATTCAACACCATCCAGGACCTGCCTAAAGATACCCCCACGGTCCTTGCCACCCCAGTCATGCCTGCTTCCCTCCATGACTTTTATGAAATAGTCTTTCAAAACAACGAGAACACCATGCAATCCTGGCATCTTGATGGTTATGACTTCTGGGTTGTTGGGTAAGCCTAGTTTCTTTATATTTTCGGCTGGTATTGTTGTTAATTTCTGATTCATGTGGACAATTAATAACTTAAGGTGCACAATGTATAGACATGTGTGTATCAAACCATCATATGTGAAGTTCACACGCAAAGGATTTCCTCTGCCAGTGTGTCATGCTTGGAGGACATCCAAGCATGCAAAAGGTGGGCCCCACCATGAAATGCTCCCTGGGATCAGATGATGCTGGAGTTTAAACATAACTTCCTGTGCAAACTCAAGATGTTGATGGCGTCACTAATACATTGAGAACTACAATGATGTCATTTGAACTTAAATGCTAACAATCAGTTCATTTGCCTCTCATGATTGCAGGTTCGGTAATGGGCAGTGGACACCAGCCAGCAAGGGAAGGTACAATCTTGTTGATGCTGTCACAAGGCATACCACTCAGGTAACTAAAAGCAGTCCTTTTCACCAAGCAAAGTTCAGCATTTTCTGTGGTGTCCTTAGTTGGGTTTTATCTGGAATTTAGGCGCCGTTTGGGTGCAGTATTTGAATAGTATCTCAGTAATTACTTTACCGTGTGCTTGGTTGCACTAAATATCATGAAATATGATGATATTTCACGATTAATCAGTCTAATTTGGTGCAGATTTTCACGATATTTGGTGCAACCAAACACACTCTCAGCAATAATACACACATGCAATTGTCTTGCTTTCAACTTGGACTTGAAAGATTTGTCACTTCAATCCAGGGGCTACATCCTCACAGTGAATATTGGTTTATGTTCTGATGTATCATAATGGTTAGCCATTTCTGATTTGTTGTTTCACAAACATGCGCAGAAGTACAAATGCTCAAGCATGTACACATAAGAACATACCTTATAGAATACATTTGATCAATGCGTATTTTCTTGCAGGTGTATCCAAGGTCTTGGACTGCAATCTTGGTGTCGTTGGACAACCAAGGGATGTGGAACATACGGTCTGCAATGTGGGCCAGGCAGTATCTGGGGCAGCAATTCTACCTCAGAGTATGGACCTCAGATCACAGCCTTTCAAACGAATACAACATGCCTCTAAATGCACTACTCTGTGGAAAAGCCAAGGGTCTTCACGCATAGTAAGGTTTGATATCTATGTGAATTTTAATTAATTTTATGTCACAATGGTGTGACAGCAATGTAAGGGAAAAGAAAATGGAAAGAATGTGTTTGAGTGTATCTTTATGCACAGTTTGCTTTTCATAGTTAATCATTTTAAGCATTTTCAACCATGTTTGAGGTTTTTTCTTTTTTGGGGGGGCCACAGATTGATTGTGATGGATGGTCCATTTGTTGGGCAGTCCATAATGGGGTCCACCTGTCTGCTTGCAGGTGATCTGAACCTTTCAATTATGGGCCCTGCAGTAGATGGGCAACTGTATAAATATCACATCAGGTGTACAATGTTAAGAGTCTGTTCATGGCATTCAAACTGATGGCCGAGTCACATTGCTGTGATTTTTATGTAGTCACCTATCTGTAGTATGGCCCACCAGATCGACTGTTTGCATTGTCTGTCTTTCCAGGCACATATACCCAGCATGGATAGGCCAATGGCAACCACAGGGCAACTAAGACACAACCTCTTGTAGTTCAACAACCATACCTGACATATTGAAACAAAATATTTAAGAGAAGAAAACTGTTCAGTCATTTGCCACGTGGATTGATCAACAGCTGATGTTTGACATGGACGGACCGATAAAATTCGAGGGTAGTTTTCAAGTTATTAAAAATACTCAGTCTTCAATCTTTTTAGCTAATAAATAAAGGATAAGATACTATAAAATCAAATTGGTTTCCTTTCACTTGGCTGGAAATGGACTTACCTTGGCAGCTTACTGTAGGAACTTTCATGTTAATAAACCAAACAGTACACGAGTACTTCGAAATGATCTCAGCCATTAGAGAGCCATCAAATGCAATTTTCTAATCTACTCAGAAAGCAAGTATAGGATTCTAAGGATCCATATTAGAGGATTCTTGGCTGGATAATGTGCACAATATACATGTATTTTCAGTTTGTGCAAATGGGTCAATGATTCAAGGATCTATACAATTGTTGTAGTTAGTTTTTTATTTGGATGCACCAATTTTCGTATTTGTCCTTATACAACTTGGGTATTTGGGGATGTATTGTACTTGTTATTTTAAAATATTTCAATCCAAATAAATATTGGAATGATATATGCTGCTAGAACTTGCAGGAGTTCAAAGAGCCTCTACCACTTTAGATGATGAAAAAACTGACAGATTTCAGAAATCTAAAATCTGGACAGTTTTGAGAATTGTAGTAAGTTGGACGGTGAAGGCTGCCCCTCATTTAGAAGGGGAACCGCTTCTTGCTGATAAGGCCCAAAGATCATACAGCTCTGATACCACTTTGTTGGCTTTTCAAAGCCCAGATGGTGACAGGTGCAATTCACGTACAATGGAGAGAGAAAAAATGTATTATATTATTTTCTCAAACAAAGTTTCTGCTGCCGGAGACTGCTACTTCTGTAAAGAGAATTTCTGTAAAAAGAATGACTTGCTGTTTTTTTTTTTTCTGATTTTTCTACACTTCACAACACAGCTATTTATAAGATTAGCTAGTGTTTCTCTGTTTTTCTTAATAGATTTTGTGACCTTTCAAAAAAAAAAAAAAAGATTAGCTAGTGTTTACAAAAGACATTACTGCCCCTATCTAGTACATTCACCAGGAGTAAATGCCATTGGGTAGCCAAACAATTCTTATGGAGAAACCAACAGTGGATGAATCTGGATGAGACAGGGAGGATGGAGAATGCATCTGTTGGATGAATCTGCAAAGGCAGGGAGGATGCATCTGGTTTGCACGTTCCAACAGTATTGGGCCCTGTCATAGGTGGATCCCAAAAACCCCATTTATATGACATTCCTGACCTCTTGATTTGTGGTCTGAAAATTGATAGTTTAGAAGCGAAATATGGCAAAGATCCGCATTCAACTAAAGTAAAAACCAATATTTTGATGATAAGATCTTTCTGTCTGTAAGCTTTAGAGCCTGATTCATTCACTAGGGAGCCAAACACGTTGATCTCTATGACTGAACTATTGGCCTAGTGGTCCAAACTGCAAAGTGAGATTTATCCTGAAATAGATAAACAAAAAGAATAAGAGAAAAAGAAAAGAGATTTGCTCCAATAATGCAATAATCCGCTTCTTTATAAGTCACCTTGATTCAAGCTGGCCATTGAAGTCTTTTTCATGATCATGTGCTACTTGGTTAAGGGCTTGTTTGGGTGAAGTCTCAAATTGAATTGTAAGTGTTGTAGTCCATAAGTGCAAAAATCATCAACTTGTAGTTATTCACAATGATATTGATGGTCCAAATTTCAAATAGCACTTTCATGGACTTGGAAATGACTGCAATTTGAGCGCGACTTCCTCGTTGTGACTGGGGCGGTCGATGGGCTGGGCTCGGGCTAGGAAAAATAAAAAAATTTGAATAGGCCTCGCCCAAACAGTTCAAAATCTGGGCCAAAGCCAACCCTAGGCTAAGCCTGTTGACAACCCTAGTTGTGACCTGTCTGATGTATCCGGGAAAATATGGCATCTGCCTATGGCTGCACAATACAAGATGTGGAAAGCATCTACCTGCCTTAATTTTGAATTCCGCCTTATAGGAGACATTTCGCACCATGTAGCCATGGATGTGAGAAAACATTCAGAGCCTGTGATTTTGAGTTCCACTGCATGTGTTCAGTTCATTATTCTATTATCTATGAGAAAATATACTACAAAAACAGCTGCATTCGGTTGCACAAGTGAATTGAATTGAAGGCATTCATTTTAATCAAGCCCAAATTACCAAAAAGAAGAAGAAGAAGAAGAAGAAAATTGAGGCCAGAACCTTGATACAAAATGCTATGAAAATTACAACCCAGTCCCTTGATACAAAATGCTATGAAAATTACAACCCAGTTATTCTCACTTTACTAGACTAACTAATGCAATTCATTTTGATAGTACATCCAAACACCCTAAAGTGAATATTTTTAACCTTTTCATGATTTCCCAAAGGAAATGCTATGCTTGTGGGTCCTCATTTTTGTTCATCTTGGGCAAAGAGTGGCATTGATCAGTTAAAATCTTAGATATTTTTTCCTTGCACTATTAATACAAAACAAGTTTATTACAATTAGTATTTTCAATATTGGAGATTATCGATAATATTAGCAATGTTATTGGTATCATCGACAGCAATACAGGAACCCTAACTGATACAAAAAATTCCAAATATCAGTGATTTATCGCTGATATTTGGTAATGCCAACGATATTTTGGTCTATGAACAATATAAAAGTTCCTAATATCAGGCATGGTAATGATAATAGCACAAATACTAGGAATACTTCTATAAAATGCCAAAAATTTGTGAGAATATCACAAAAAATCCCCCAAATCGAAAAAATAAAAATAAAAATCTTCTATGAGGTTTTTTTTTTTTTTTTTTTTTTTTTTTTTTTTCAGAATTTTGTTCCTTGGGTGATTTAGGCCGACCCTCTTGATTTTTGTTGAATTAAAACTTAGATTTGGGAGAGAATTTCGACTCAATGTAGAGATGGAGCCATAACTCAAAGATGACAAAATTAAATATTTATAAAGCTTCTTTCTTCTTTTGTTTTCAAATTTCAACATGGATTGAAATATCAATGTATAATTCTATGCAGTGACATGAATTTGTGGCAAATCAATTGCATTTGAATAGATGATGAGAAAATAGGGAAATCCTAACTTTTTCCATTTTTATCCCTCAAATTAAGAATGAATGTTTTATCATTTGCATTCTATGGTATTTGAATGATATGAACTTTAATATAGTTGCACATTTTTTTCTAACAACAAACGGCTTAGGCCCTTATAAAATAGAAATTAATTATGTAATTGTTTTTTTAAAATGATATTTTAATTCATAAATAGGTAAATGTATCTTTTAATGTTTTCTAAAGTTTCATTGAAAATTTTCAAAATTTCTTCCTCAATCAATAATATTTTTTCAAATATTGGCGATACTATCAATGATATCAGTATATGTTTCCTATATACCAATTATTTATACAAGTAGTAATACCAATACGATACCTTTAACACTGGCTGCAACACATCCAATGTATTGCTATTTTTCCATTGGGATAGTAGATGTTGAATATCTTTCATGTTGGAATGATCAAAACCATTTATATAATGAACATAGCAGTGAATGGGTACCCAAAAATAAAAATAAAAAATCTTCAAGATCAAAAGATCCCAT
This sequence comes from Magnolia officinalis, assembly GCA_021015155.1. Taxonomy (NCBI): domain Eukaryota; kingdom Viridiplantae; phylum Streptophyta; class Magnoliopsida; order Magnoliales; family Magnoliaceae; genus Magnolia; species Magnolia officinalis. The sequence continues at coordinate 4,107,779 of JAJHSJ010000012.1, read as the reverse complement.
CAATGGCCCAAAAAACAATAGCCAATGTTCAAAGGAAAAAATTTTAATGAACAAAGGTTGTGCTCGATATGGGCCCATGGGGCCCACTTGTGGACAATAATTGGTAAATGTGTCCCACATGTTTTTTTTCCTCTCTGACCCGTCTTTAAAATTCCCGTTAAGTTGGATGAGATGAGATAACCTTTACTTCATCCTAACTTTTGGATGGAGGCATCATAAACCATCACACATCCTCAAGATGATAAAAATTTAAAGAGAAAATAGAGAATGAAAGATACATATCCATTGTCCATTTGGTCTATCCTAAAGACAATCCAAGTATTGATTATAATTTGGAGGCCATCTTAACCATAGGATCAAATAAGTGATAAAAATTTCTGTACTCACCAACGTACATAGTATATTTTCAACTTTTACAAAATTCCCGAGACCGCATAGACCATCGAATCTTGCGCGCCAACCCATTTGAGCTGACTTTAGGTTGAAATATTCCAATACAAGAGCCTTTTATGGATATCCCCATCCATGAGAAGCCCATCATATAAAAAGTTTGGTGATGGAAACATGATCCTAGATCCAACAACAATAGTTCCATCGCCAATGTAAACATCAAGATATATTGTAACAAACCCCAATACAAAATCCCTTTTGAAAGATAATCCTTATACAATTTTCTTCTTTTGAGTAGGTAAGATCCAAACAAGATCCAATGGGGTTCGAACATGATTTCTTGCTTCTTAATATTTTTGTCTTAACATGAATTGCCACCGACATTAAGGTTAAGGGCCTCTATCACCATTCATGTTGTTAGACCAAAATAGGAAGATGTTTGTTCAATTGATTAGTGACTAATTACATATAATAAGCATGAGAGGTTTGCCACGTCGGCGCATTTGCAGAATTGTGTTGGGTTTTCCTATACAGGCAGTTGGGATGATGAAACCTCTAATCTTGATTAGTTCCTTTATTTTTATTTTTATAAAGAAGTATGGTTTGAGACATGAAAAAGTATAGACCCATGTCATTTTCAACCTTTAATTTTCACATCTATATCAATTAGGTCACACCAGTGGCCCATCTTTTTCTCACTAAAAAAGAAGAGTTACCAACTATGTATCCATACTATCCATTGCCCGGGCACTTTATTGTGTGCATCTACACTAAAACAATCGTAGATCTGATCAACATTTCCTAGATCCAATGGATAAAGGCTTCTTGTATCCCTTAATTAAGGGATTGAATTGATAATATATACAAATTCCTCCACTTCTATGGTTAAGATGGTCCCTAATTTGTGATTTTTTTTAAAAAGATAAATAAAATTTATTAATTTTAGATGGCTAATAACCTGAAAATTATAAGAGACCAAGAGCAAGAGGAGAAAACCCCGGAAGCCAAAATAATAATAATAAAGAAAACCCACATCCCGAAAAAAAAAAAAAAAAAAACCACACCTCAGGCCAATCTGCGGAAATTGGGCTTACTTGATGAATGGTTTAGATTACCATGTGGTAATATCTCTTGTTTTAATTTATAAATTGGTTTGATGTAAGATTTTTGATTGATTGAAATGAATTTCATTAGCCTGTATAACATGCTCTAAACCCATAATTTTAAAGCATGTTAATAAAGCCTACATGGCACATGGGGCCCACATGCAATGATGGTCGGATAATTGGAACTGTTCATCCTCTGGGGATATTTAGAATGGCTTATGGTCCAATGATCATGCTAAGATAATGATCTGGCTATTGATTTGTGGCGTTGAATGTGAGCTATTGAAAATTTTCATTTGGATGTTCTATATTCAACTACATTCATTGATGATTAGAATGCTTGCTTCGGCTTAAATGGGGTAGCACCAGAACCTGTGTGCTTCTGACCGTCAGATATGTGGGTCCCAACGGGCTGATTAGACCAACCAAACTCGAATACTTTAGGGCTGTCAACGAGCTGATCTCTACTGGGCCCAAGCCCAGTGCTTCTCTACATATGGTATAAAGAAAAACCTATCGCCCAAAGCAGATTGTACGCTAACTTGTCATACAGCCCCATCTTTCCTGCTAGCATGCCTCTTCTGGAGGACATCCGTACCATGAAAACGGTGGGGCCCGATATGGAGATGAGCCGTCTCGAAAATCAGGCTAATCCACTCGTTGGTTGGAATCATGCGGTTGTCCATGATTCCAACTGCGTGTGGCCCATGTGATGAGCGAACGGGCCTAATTTTTGTAATCTTCGTGATGGGGGTCGTATTTTTCATGTGGGATGCTGGCTGGATACATGAGGCTGCATTACAAGTTTACCATACAACAGCTTGCAGGTGATCTGTTTCTGCATGTACGAGTATTACGGTGCGATTCCTATATATGGTGCAATGCGCTGTACACACCCCGACTCAACTATGTTCATGACCTCTTCTCACTCATCTTTTAGTCACAAATATCGTGAGAATACGCTCACCGCGATATTTTGTCATTTTATCGATAAATAATGACAAAAGTAATCCGAGAATAACAACGTATCAGCCGTCCATCTTGGACCGTAATTGCCTACTATGCCAGTTTTACATGGGGACACTTTTTTTTTTTTTTTTAAATTTTTTGTAAATGTAAAATCCACTCCGTACATCAGGTTCTATCCTAGGTGTTAGGCCCTGAGGTCAAAAATCAGCTAGGTTCGTAAGTCAGATGGGCCGCACCACGTGGAAGAGTGGAAATGGCATGCGGACCATAAGTTTATTTGTGGGACAGCCATGTGGTGTATCTTTGGTCAAACCTATTAATTAGGTATAACTCACTAGGATAAAAGGAAGAGAGAAAATCAGCCTGATAAAAAATTCAGGTGATCATGCCAACTTAAAGTTTTGGAGAGCAATTTTAAATTGTAAGATTGGTGTGGCCCATATGAATTTTTAATCAGGTTTATATTTTTTACATGTGGTTCAAAAAATGTTTTTCATCAAATGGACGGAGTGGATTCTTCATATACGACTTGTGAATACTATCGAGCTTGGGTGTTTTTGTTCTGCATGGAAAAGTATTGTACATGATTCCAGTACGTCTATCTTATTTAAGGTGGACCTATTCAAAATTTGGATTTTCCTCTGTCGGATTGGTACATTGACAACAGCAACGTAGTCCAAATGGGTCGTGTCTGGTCAGGTTGTGGGGATTTACACCCACCTCAGACCCGTCCCATTTGGTTATTGCATTCATGTGTTGGCATTGGGACAACTTGTGACAGAAGAACTCAGTCCCTGTGCTTTCTATTAATAGAACTTTTTTGTTTTTTTGCATGTTGATTGGTCCAAGTCATTACTAATATTACCAACACTGCGGCATTAAATGCTGTCTATGATAATTTGGCCTAATTCTACTATAGCCAACAGAAAATTTATATTCGTGACAAGCAGTGAATCCTTGCTGATGATAGAAACATGGGTAAGACCCCACAATTGCAGTAATTCAGCCCATTTATTGGAATGAAATTTCACACAACCTTGCTACGGAAAGCCGTGTAACCAAAAGCTAATGGGCACAACTTAAGTGGACCACACCACAAAAAAAAAGAAAAAGAAAAAAAAAAAACCATGGAAATTGAATGCACACGAATCAGGATATAATATCTGTTTTTACCTTTTATCATGATGGGGATCGCCTTTACCAATGGATAAATAAAATATGTCTTATATTTTGTAAAACAATGAGCACCAAATAAAGAAGAGAAGGTAGGCTTATATTACTAAGCAAAGAAAAGGCTAAATCAAGAAAAGAGATGTTATGAAACCTTTGAACTACACATCTAACTAGCTCGCGTGATTCACCCAACGGAGTGATTCAATCAATACAAAGGTGCCCGTAGTGATTTAGGGTGGAGTTGGAAGTTTTTATTATTTGAGAGAGGTAGAAAGGTTTTTCACAGTTATATATAGAGTTGTACATGAATTGAGTTAGCTCGGTTAGCTTGCTCGAATCGACTCGGAAAAGCTAAACTGGACTTGGATTGAAATTATGATCAAGCCAAGTCGATCTAGTTTTATTGAGCTCGAAAAATTCCGAGTTGAGTTCGATCTGAACCGAGCTCGACTCAGTCTTGAGCTCAAACTTGACTTAGTTCAGCTCTACTTGATTTTTTGACTGGGTATATACATTTCAAAACAGTATATATATATATATATATATATATATATATATATATATATATATATATATATAACCCTAACCCACTCGAGTCTCGGTCGTTCCCCAACACTCGACCCTAAAAAACCTAACCCACTCCAGCTGTCTACCGGCAACGCCTGATCTAAACCCTATCAATTTCTCTCCTCTCATCTCTCTCTCGTCGTTCTCCATTACCCGAATGGCGACTGACGACCACTCTCCTCTCCTCTCTTTCTCATCGTTTTCCAGCACTTGAACGGAACGACAACCGACAACTACTCTCCTATACTCTCTCTCTATTCTCTAGCGTCCACCTGGACAACCGACAACTGAAAGGTACTCTCTCCTACTCCTCTCCTCATCTCTCTATTCTCCAGCTTCCATCTAATTAATGGACCCCCACCCGACCATTGGCCTAGTGGCTATGGCCCAATCAGACATTCAAACCCCATCTGAAAACTCGAACTCGAACTCGAACTTGGCTTGATCTCGGCTCAAACTGGACCAAGTTGCTGACCGATTTGAGCCTAATTGTCAATCTAGGCTCGATGACTAAGTTGAGCTGAGTTCGAGTTGAGGTATCTTGCTGGTCGAGTCGAGCTGAACTGGGCAAAGATCGACTCGAATTGACTCATGTACACCTCTAGTTATATATAAAGCCCCAACGAGTTACATGCGTGGGTCCCAATGTGAAGATTTGAACCAAATAAGATATTTTGGGTATTTCTATGTGAGGGGTATAAATATTTCTAATAGGAATTGATTTACAGTTGTGCAAAAGAAGCTTTTCTAAACTTCTTGGGTGTTAGAAAATTTGAAGGTTATAATCCCATTTTCCTTTTTAGAAGATAGAGATTTCAACATGGTCTTCTTCTAAAAGTAGACATACTTTCGGATCACATAGTACACACAAATATAGTTATAGGCCAAAGAAAGGTTTCAATGGTGAGCCCTTTCCTCCTCATTGATCCTTTAATGTAGCCAACTTGAGTTTTGAAGTTGCCTCATTTTTGGGCTTATGTCCTAACACAGCTTGTTAAAGGGTTCAATGTTTATATTGCATGGCCCACTTGATGGACCAGTTGGATATTGTACAAATATCCATATTGGCACTTACACTGTATGGAATGGTTAAGCTTGCACCCAGGTCAGGTTCATTTTAGGTTTGTCGAAATTCAATCCATCCAAAATTCAACCCAATAAGTGTGTCATGACCGTATTCTTTCAAGCATGGCCCATCTATAATAGGCCCAGTTGAACAACCTGGATCACCAAAATGTGAGGCCCACTTGCACTTATATAATTGCTGGGCAAGAAAAAAAAATGTCACAGTAGTAATTAACAAGGTACGGTGGCAACAGGCAGCACACCCACCGGCCTAGATTGGACAGGGCTTGGATCTATTAGCTTAGCCGGACATGGGCTTGACATGGGCAGTTGATCTATTTCCACGCCGTCCTTGGGTCCAGTCATTTTGGTACGCACGGTCCAATATTTTAGACGACAAGTACGCTTGGCATCAGCAGCTGATCTATTTTTGGGCCGGTCCGATGTTTTAGACAACAAATATCTATTCCAATCACATGTGTAGACCATTGAATGTTTATTTCCAAGCGCACCTTATCAAGTATGGCCGGGCTGAGCTTGGGCCAACCTCAGTTGGACTGGGCTTGGTCATTCTGTGATAGGCCCATTTTATGCTTGTGATGGGCCGAGCGGGCCACATGGTGGGTCCCAAACTTGGCCCACTCTTAGTTTCCTGAAAAATCTCTCCCTTTGGATGAGAAAAATGGACCTGGATTAGGTACCCTGGCAGGACCTACCTAGAGACCGATGGTCCGTTCAAGGCCTACGTGCGATGTATATGTTTTATATAAGTGGACCCCATCACATGATAGGGTGGGAAATCCTACAGTGGAAATTTTCTTAATGCTTATTATAATGTTTATTTGTCATCCAATCTATTTATAAATATCATCTCAATCCCAAACTTATGTTGTCCCCATAAAGTTTTCAACAGTAAGCTTTTAATTCCTACTGCTTCTGGAACATTGTCTATTTAAGCCTTCTATCTGCTTCCTTTTTGGGCCTCCTGTAACAGGGTCTATTTAAGCCTTGGATCTGCTTTCTTTTTAGGCTCATGTCATAATCTCTAAAAATAGATGAACTACTTGGATAAACTTCCATAAAAAAATATACATTATGGTAAGAGCCACAGAGGCCCCGACATGACTCATCCTGTTATTTTTGGACTATATTTTGTTCTTAATCAGTAATTCCAGGCCAGAAATTCGATGGCTAGAAAACCTTTTAATAACGTTACACATCCAAAGTGGGGTACAAAAATGAACGGTAGGGATGATTCCAAGGTGGGTCCCAGTTGTGTTTTATATAAATGGGTTAGCCTAAGCTTATTGGCCTAGGGCTTCTACAAGGTTGGTAGCACGTGATGCACCGTTCTAAACGTGGGAGGTTAACACGTGTGCCCTTGCATGGAGGTGCTTGAGGGCTTTGCACGTGCTAACTTTCCACTTTGATCAGTGATTAGCAATGAATGATCCGGGGCCGGATTCACTACAGTACGTTGCGGTTAAGTTTCACCTAGACCATGTGTGGGGGCCACCGTGATGAGTGCATGATATTCCATCTGTCCATCATGTGTTCTTGTCACAGCTAAAAGTAAGTCTGACGCACCACTCTGGTGGGCCACGCCACCAGAAACGGTTGGAACCGGACCCTCACCATTAAAAACCTTCCATACTCTATGTGGGGCCCACTTGTTTTGACCTCGTCGAAGACATTAAAAAGATGTGCTACCATATGAATGGACACCTCAAAAGTCAGGCCATATGCGGATTGCCTGCGACTGCCGACTGCTACGTGGGCCCACCCTGATGTTTGCGGGGAATTCACCTCCGCCATCCATCTCGCCAGCTCGTGTCAGGGTATGAAGATCCAAAACTCAAGTGAGCCATACAATGGGGATTGAAAGCCTACCGTTGACACATTGAGGGCCATGGAAGTTTTGTATGAGGCTAGTATTTTTATATTTTCAGTTCATACATCTACTGAACGGTTTATATTCATATAAACATCAAATTAGACTTGGGAAGATTTTAAGCTCGGCCAATAGTTAACCCTAGCTCTAACTTGACTCAGCTCGGCCTTCGAGCCTGTCTTGCTAGCCTGGCTCAGCAAGATTGGCTCAGCTCAGTTAGCAGTTTGGGCTAGTTAGAGCCAAGTTCAAATTTATTCAGCATTTTCTCAAATGTATATAATGCATTTTCAATTTTACCGCAAAATGTAAAACAGTAACAGCTATTTTATCAAATGACTAAAGAGCAGCATCAAAATTCAGCACCTGGGCTAGCAGATTCAAAATCTAACAACCTATGTATCCGTTTCTTCCTTCCACCTTCTTTGAAATATCATCAATAGTTCCGTTAGGTTGGGCACGTTTCTCTAAGAAATATAGATAGCAGGAACATTTGAATAAGCTTGATTCTTTATTGGATCGGAGTAAGTTGTTGTATAACAAGTGCATAATGTATAAGGAAATATCCTTGGATTTTATCATCAACTTGATTAATTAATTTCAGGATATAGGACTTTTTGATTATAATAGGTTATCAATACACCATTGAGTCATTTCATTAAATAATTGACGAGCAATATTCATATCAAAATAACCGAGTCACCAAAGCTTATTGGATCTAAGCCGGTTTGAGTTGAGGTTTGATTCAAGTCGGGTCAAGAGTTCAGGCAAACTCAAACTCCATCTAAAAACTAGTTTGACACAGTCCGAATCCAATTTCAAGTCAAGCTTGTAATCGAGTGAGCTGACCAAGCGAACTCTCACTCGTACAAAGCTATAAATTCATCCGTAAGCATTTCACTGTCGGTGGGCCCACTTTTAGGATCAGACTCATTTTCGGTCTCATGTTCTAATATGAGCCGGAAAAACGGACGGACGGAGTAGATTTATGACAAACATTACGGTGGGCCCCACCTAGCTTTTGCATACAAGCAATCTGCCTCCTCCAAAGCTCAGGCAGGTCACACCATGCAGAATCAATCCCAAAACCTTTATAATCATGTTACGTGGCCCACCTGATTTTGGATTGGCCCGGGGTGCGTAGCTGATTGGATGGATTGAGTCTGATGCAGATATCACGGTGGACCCACACATCTTAGTGGAAGTTGAAGTTTACGTACAAAGCTTTGTAGTAGATCCGGGCCCATGTATGATCAATGACCGTGGACGGTCCATTTGATTGTGATGTGCTTTCCACAAGATACAGCTTGCATTTCTTGGACTGATAACACAGAAATCACGCTGATAGGATGATCTGATCCATACATTCAATATGAGAACATAATGGATAAATGAGATCATTTTTGGAAACACATAGGTCCAACCTTCAATCGTAGCCGTTTATGTGTTTAGGCCGATCATGGATCTCTTTGGTCCAAAACATCGCTTCCATCAGACAATCCAAACCATCTCATACATGGCTTGTATAACCGATGGTTACAAATGGGTAGAGCTGCTTTCAGATAGATCTAATCATCGGATGAGATCGAATTTTTCATGGTAGATTTTGGAATGGGTGAGGGACCCAATGGATGGTCTAGATCAATCAATTGGACAGTCCAAGTGTCCAGATGCAACACAAAAGCACCATTACCCTTGGAGCTTATCATTAAGCAATCTCCACCGTCGGCCCCTCAAAATTCGATGCACATGCACAAGTCGTCCATCCAATTCGCCTCATCTATTCGTGGAATGTACAGATATGATGTTGGAACCTCCTTAGGAACGGATCACATAGCATACACGTGTGAGGGCAGCTGCCACTCAATTTATCACGATATACATTAAAATAACGATAAAATTGCGAGAAATTCACAGAATGCAACAAAAACCAGTTCTCCACCTTACGCTTCTCTTTTCTTCCCTTTCATCATCATCTCTCTTTTCTTCCTTGGCAGAGAGATAGAGAGAGAGGGTTTTGTTTTGTTTTATTTTAAGAATCTGATGATTTTCAGCTACATTTCTGGACGAATGCCGCCAGCCGTTGGATCGACGATGTTGGGATTTTGAACAGAGCTTTAGATTCGTAGGTGAAGATGATCCATTTGGAGAACGGAGATGTTGGGGCTACACCTCCTCTAGAATGGAAGTTCTCGCAGGTATTTGGGGAGCGGGCCGCTGGAGAGGAAGTTCAAGAAGGTATGTTGGGATCATCATGCTGTTTTCTTCATCTTGAGATTGTTTGGATTGATGGGTATTTTCCCCCTTTTCGTCAGATTTTGAGGTTTATTTGAAGTGGGTTTTTGGTATTAGGTTGATTTGTGCATTGAATCTATCATTTTCTCGATTTTTGGTCTTCCGGCTCTTCAATTGTTAATTATTTTTTTTTGGTGAAATCGAAATGGGTTTTTGATATTAAGTCTTGCTTACGTGCGTCGTTCGTGATTTTTCCTTGGTTTTCGTTAGTTTTGCTTGGTGGTTGTTTTTTTTGTTATTTTGTTATTTTTTTTTTTCCGATTTGCTTGATGTAATGGAAGTGGGTTTCTTATTTGAATTTTCTAATGCGTAGAAGTGTTTTTATTTTCAATTTATTTTTTGAAGATTTTGCTTGACACGATTGTTTGGCCTTCAATTTGAGGTGTAACCAAAATGTTTTTTACCCAAAAAAATAATAATTTCAACTGTATATTCTGATGCTAATTGATTTTAGACTTTAATAATTTACCTTACATTATTGTATTTCTTTTGCTTTGTAATGTTTTTTTTTTTTTTTTTTTTTTGAGATATTATTGACACTGAAAATGAGTAATCTGATTTTTTTTTCGACAATTTATGAATCGTAAACTGAATGGAGTTCTTGAGAATTAGTATGTGAATTCAATGCAAATCGTTACCAATGTGATATTTGAACTGTAAAGTGAAAAGTGATCCTGAGTAGGTCCTTAGATTAGAGTCGTGAGATTAAACCGCGGCTGAATTAATGAAGATGAAACACTGAATGGTAGTGAAAGTTGGAATGTAACTAAATAAAAGGGATGGATGTCTCGGATCGAAGATCTTGTCCCCCCATCTGTAACTCGTGAGCAGATACTATTGTTTTGTTTTTGCTTCAAGTGGGTTTATCTTCCACACCTGTCTTGTGGTGGATAATTTTGTCGGGTTTCATGTTGTTTCTTGGTCAAGTGAGATGCTATCAATGCATGTTCTGAAGCGTAGTTTCCAGGTGCATTGTTCACATGGCTCAGGTTCAGTTTTCATTTTGCAACTATGTGGTGCCTGGTGAACCTCAATTTTGGTTTGAGTTCTCACTGTTAGTTGGTTTGGAATTTGGATAACAGAATTTTGCATGCTTGATTTTTTAAGTTCATAGATTTCATGACATAATTGGGCCATATCCCTCAAGGAAAATCTAGGGTTACTATGAGGAGATTCTTGTAAATCTGGAAGAAAGATGATTAAAAATTGTCCAAACTTACTATGAGGAGATTCTTGTAAATCTGGAAGAAAGATGATTAAAAATTGTCCAAACGATAATGACCAGCAAACTCTTATTCCTGCAATCCAGTTTCAGTAAAATTGGAAGAAAAACAATGCAAAAAATAAAAATAAAAAAAATCTGAACAAATATGAAAGTCCAGCAAATCGAAATCAATCACACTTGTTTTTGATCCAACCAAAAAAAAAATAATAAATCATTGTGTGGTTTTCTATTAGTTTTGAGTTGATGGTTTCACTCAAGGTATTCCAAAATGGTACGTCACGGTAATGGTGGTAATAGTTACGCACATGGTATACCGGTCATAACTGTTAAGTGTTATGGGGCTGAAATGACTGTAATGGCCATTACAGAAAAAAAAGCTCCATAATGGCTTTGAAATGGTTTTGTTTTGTTTTGTTTGTTTGTTTTTTTTTTTTTTTTTTCAAAAAGACAAAAAAGGATATAACGGCGTTAGCAGCCTGTATTGTAACGGTAATAGCGGTGGCTGTTATGGCCACCGTTAACATTATGGAACACCTTGGTTTCACGATATAAATTCGTAACCGTCTCAACGGCCACTATGGAAAAATTGACCCGTAGTGATCCTGTAGCCGTAACAGCCTCGTAACAGTCCATGGTGCCAAAATAGGCTTTTCCAAAAAAAGGAAAAAAAAAACCCTTAGTGATAACAGCGGTGGCTATTACGGCCACTGTTACTGTTATGGAATACCTCGTGTTCACTTCTTCGAAAAATGGTACAAAAAGGATTTGTGATCAGAGTCATATCACGATCAAGTGTCACGCAGAATGCCATTCAACCCCCAATGAGAAAGTCCCTGTGATGTCCAATCTTCATCTCAATTAATCTCTGGACTTTACTAAAAACTAGTTGAGAATTCATAAGTCATAGCTCATGCTATGTTAGAAAGTAAGACTTCGTCCAAATCCCGAAATGATCAGTGAGTTGATGAGTGATGACTATAATGAGTACAATGGTCACTTACATGTGGATGCCATGTTATGCATTTTTGAAGTAAATGAGAATCACTAGTTCTCTTTTGTTCTTTCTTTCTTTTTTAATGGATATTACTTGGGAGTTTTGGCATAGCTGTGATGTTATATACACCTACATTATCCGCTTGAGCTAGATTAGCTTACCTTGTTTGTATTCATTGTTTCTTAGAAGTTCGACACTCTTTGAATGAACTCCATATCTGTGAGTTCTCTACCTAACTTTGTTCTAGCTGCATTCTTTTTTTATTGAATATTTTCTTCAACTAATTGCCTTTTCTGTCTGTAGTTGATATTATCTCAGCAATTGAATTTGACAAAAGTGGTGAACATCTTGCCACTGGAGATCGTGGAGGTCGGGTTGTCCTATTTGAAAGGACAGATGGAAAAGATGTAAGCTTGTATTCCATGACCTTTTCATTGGAAATTTGGTTCAATGTTCCTCTAGTTTGCAATTTTGTTCACTACGGCACACAAACGGTGGGTCTTCTGACGGACCCAGATCTTGCACAAAATTGCCCTGTGTGTAGGATTCGAGTACCACTTGCTGCATGAGGAGCTTTTACGTTTCTCTTTACAGATACTGACTTTGTTCCATATTGATTCAAAAAAAAAAAAAAAAAAGAAAAAGAAAAAAGGAAAAGTAAAAGTAAAAGAAAAGAGAAAAACAAAAACAAAATAGAAAATAGAAAAACAGAGGGACATTAATTTTGTTCTATTAGTCTCACAATTTCATCACAAAAATTGATCCATGTGCAGCATACCTTGAGAAAGGATTTGGAGAGAATAGATTACCCAGTTGCCAGGCATCCTGAATTTCGTTACAAGACAGAGTTCCAGAGTCATGAACCTGAGGTACTATCATAGTTTGTAGCTGTTTTGTCTGAATTCCTTGGCTATCTACATGATTGGAAGGGTCAATGTCACTACCTCTACTAAACCTTATTTTTCCTTGTCTAGTTTGACTACCTCAAAAGCTTGGAAATAGAGGAGAAAATCAACAAAGTTCGATGGTGCCAAACAGCCAATGGCGCACTTTCCCTCCTCTCTACTAATGACAAAACAGTGAAGTATTGGAAGGTGGGTGACGTGTTTACTTTGTTTTGAAATTGTTGTTTTTTATGAAACTTTAACTTGGATTGATTTTTAGGGATATATTGCCTTTATGTTGGGGTTTGCTTCATTGACACATATTTGGATAGAGAAGCCCATTGTATCAAATTGCTATTTTAGTTAAAAACATTATGATCTTTTATATTGCGTCTCTTTTGTCTCTTTCAGCTCCCTTTTCTTAATAAAGATCAATTATCTCTCTCTAAGGAAAGGGGAGGAAAAAAAGGATGTGGAATCTATTGTTTGTGATGACTTTGTAAATTCATCATCAATGATGAGAATGTCAATTTCCTACTTCCCTACATGTATTGGATAGGGTTATAGAAAGTCCATGCCTTAAATAGGATCTATGGTAATCATTATTAAAAAATGGTTACATAATGGCTGTAATGGCATGGTATTTAACAATGGTTACATAATGGCCGTTTTCTAACGGTAATGGTGGGATCTGTTATGTGTCATAGAGCTGTAACATCTTTTCTAACAAAATGGTCCATAATGGGTCGATGTGGGCCTGTAAAAGTCCAATCCGGGGCCTTTACGGTTTCTTCCATATTATTATTATTATTATTATTTTAATACCATTATAGGGTTGTAATGGCCGAGGGCCGTAATGGACATAACGACCCGTATCATGATGGCCATATGGTTGGCGCTTACGGTCACCGTTACCGTTATTGAATACCTTGATGGTAATGCAAATAGAATAAAATAAATTGAAACTAATTGCAAATTTAGCTTACCCAGTTTGGCTCAAATATCCACATGCATAGATGGATAAAAAGAAGAAAGATTGGGAGCAGGGTTTAACAATCCTCTAGTCTTTATGCTAGAATCACAAACCTCCTACCCTCTTCAACTGTAAGAAGAACTCTCATCAATTATTATTGAAAAAAAATCTCATAAAAAGTTCTCTATATGCATGGCCCAAGAGCCTATTTATAAGTCATTGAAGATTGCTATTCTTAATCTTTTTTTTTAGAGAACTAAAAATTTATTGAAAAACTCGCGGAAAGAAAGAAAAGAATACAAAACACCTGAAAAAGAAAGCGCAAACAGAATTGTGTAGGTGTTTATGACACTAACATTCTAGCGAGAGATAAACCCTATAATTTTCCTTATAGTGGCCTCAACAGAAACCCTTTCGTTTTGGAAACAACACCCGTTCCTGACTCCCCAAAGAGTCCAAAGCACTGCCATTAAGGTCAGCCTTCAGTTAGATTTACCGGCTTTGCCCACTCCTCCATGCCATGCCCACAACACTTCCTCCAATAACTTTGGCATAATCCAGTTGGTGTGAAACTCGTTCAAAACATGGTCCTACACTTTCGTGGCGAACGAACAAATGGATGAAGAGGTGATCGATAGATTCTGCGTCGACCATGCACATAACACAAATGCTGGTAAGGATTAATGATCTCTGCTAAATGTTATCAATCGTAAGGACTCTTTTCCAACCCAGAAGCTAAACAAAGGCCACCACATGAGGGGGGTAGATAAGGGTACAACAAATCATAAGAGGAAGGCGGTGTAATTAATTCGTAGAGCGAGCGAACTGAGAATTTGCTGGATTGGTGCAACGACCAAATTAACTTCATCAACTTCATCAACTGAAGGATTGTAGAGATTAAGGTGGTCCAACAAGCTGGTGTGTTTAGAAATCTCCATATATGTCATGTTCCTTTGACAAGTAGGGCTCCAGACAATCTGACCTTTGAGGGGAGAGTAGCAGTCCGCATTGTTATCAAATGCGATCGCATATGCGCATACTATTGATCAAATCGCATATGCCATGATGGCATATGCGATCCTGACAAGTTTGCCATGGCATACTTTTATATGCGATAAATATGCGATCGCATATGCAGTATGCGATCGCATATGCGAGTATGCAGTATGCGATCTCATACTGCATCTGCGATCGCATATTTCCCAATAGCCAAGAGCGGAAGATTTTTATTTTTTCAAATTGGAGAACTTTTGCCTATAATTAAGCACTCATATCCCCTCCATTTTCACTATTCTTTACTCCAAAGCTCTAAATCTCTTACTCTTTCTCTCTTACACCTCTTTCTTTCTTACTCTAATCTCTCTACAATTATTTCAATTATGTTTATTTTTTGTATTTTATAAGTTGTGCTTACTTTTTGTAAATTAAGTTGTTTCAAGTTATCCATTTATCATTAAAATTTCTTTGTTCGAAGTTTATAATAATTAGTTATCTTTTAATGTAGCTTGTTGATTGTTTTGTTAAAATTTATATAATATAATATAAGTAATTAAATATATCACTTAATGAAACACTCAAACTATAATGAAATAAGTAAAATAACCCAATCCAATCATGTGTACTAATTAGACGAGTTTTTCCCTCTCTTTTCTTTTTTAGAATTTTTAGATTTTTTTTTTTTTTTTTTTTGAAAAAAAATATGTCATGGCATATGCGATTGTGCGATTGCATATGCGAACAACATATGCTGATCGCATGCAATCGCATATGCGATTTGACAACATTGGCAGTCCGCGACTGAGATGAAGCGGTCTGGGGCAAGACATGTAACTTTAGGGAAGAGATCCTGAAGTGTGCTATTCCCACACCATATATCCACCCAAAAGCGGATTCGCCTACCATTACCGAGCGAGAATGCTATGCCCCTATGAACCAAGTGTTCCATTTTTGCAATCACCTTCCAACCGCTTGAGGCTCTGTAAAGAGAGGACCTCTTTATGAACTAATATCCTACATGCATCTTAAATTTGCTGGTGATGACCTCCCTCCACAACCTACCAGCCTCGGTGCCGAATCTCCAAATCCATTTCTCAAGAAGAGCAGTATTCATATCATCTAGCCTTTTGAGACCAACTCCTCCCAATTCCATTGGCTCGCATAGCATGTCCCATTTGAGAGGATGAAACTTCCATCCATGGTTTCTTTCCAGAAGAAATCCCTCCTAATCTTCTTGAGTCTGTCGAGCACAGATTTGGGACACTTGAAAAGAGACATGAAGTAAACTGGCATGTTGGAAAAAGTTGTCTTAATAAGGGTCAATCGACCTCCCAATGATAGATACCTGCAGTTCTAACCTGTCGGTTTTGAATCCTCTCAATGACCCTATCCCATAGGTGTTTTCTTGGCTTACCAATGTAGAGCGGCGGCCCGAGGTACGTGGAGGGGAAAGATCTCGTTTTGCACCCAAATATGTTCGCCAATTTACCAAGCTCGTTCTCGTTCACATGAATACCCAACATTTCTAATTTAGATGCATTAATTTTTAGACCCGATACTGCCTTGAAACAGATTGTGATTTTTTTAATATTATCAACTGATGTAAACTCCGCATCATAAAATAGCAATGTATCATCAACATATTGAAGATGGCTGATATGAGGAGTGGAAGTTGAAGTCCTGAAACCACTAAAGAGACCGTTGACCACACCTTGCCGAAGTATAAGACTGAGAGCTTCACCCATCATAATGAAAAGATATGGAGATGAAGGGTCTCCTTGCCAAAGAGCCCTAGTGGCATGAAAAAAACCTTTCGGAGATCCGTTAACTAGAATGGAGAAAGACGCTGAATGCACATAGGCCCTCATCCACCTTCTCCACTTTTCGTTGCAACCCATTCTTCGAAGCATGTAATCAAGAAACTGCTAGTCTACGTGATTGTAGGCTTTCTCAATGTCCAGCTTGCATACAATCCCTCTTCCTTTTTCCCTAAACCTTTCATCAAGACATTCATGAGCAATGAGCGTGTAGTCCAACATCTGTCTACCCACAATGCAAGCATTCTCATTATCGGAGACGATCTTTGACAAAATTGCCTTGAATTTGGAGGCGAGAATCTTGGCCAATATTTTGTATAGACCTCCTATTAAGCTGATTGACTTGAAATCTTTGAATTTTTTCTCTCCCTCGATTTTTGGTATCAAAGCAATAAAAGTGGCATTGAGCTCAAGAGAAATGTGACTTCGCGCGAAGAATTCAGCTATGAAATCCATCACGTCTTTTTTCACTGCGTGCTAAAACTTTTAGAAGAATAGAATGGGATATCCATCTGAACCAGGGGCCTTATCCTTGCACATAGACTTCACCCCCACTAAGACCTCTTCCGATATCGAGGCTTCCAAAGATGAAGCATCCAAATTGGACAATTGCTGAATTTCTAAGAGTTCCAGCCGCAACCTCACCCACTGCTCTCCAGAAAGGTGTTGCTTGTAAAATTGCACTATGGAATCACAAATTTCGCTCTGCTTTGAAGTTCTTACATCATCAACAATAAGGTTGGAAACTCTATTGGAACGGGTCTGGGCACTGGTGATGCTGTGGAAGAATCGAGTATTCTTGTTGCCTTCTTTAAGCTACACTGCTCTTAATCTCTGGCGCCATTTTATCTCTTCTTATACTAAGATGCTAGAGATAAGGACAATAAGGTTGGAAACTCTATTAGATTGGTTCCGAGCATTGGTGATGCTGTAGAAGAATCGAGTATTCTTGTCCCCTTCTTTAAGCCACACCGCTCTCAATCTCTGGTGCCATTTAATCTCTTCTTCCTCATATTGAGATGCTAGAGATAAGAATGAGGCAGCCCTTTTGTCTATATCTTTAGGAGACAAGCTATCTGTCTCTTTCATCATATCTAGATTATGAATCTTTTCCACCATTCTATCGAACTCTGCCTCACGGACACCAAGCACCTCCTTTTTCCACACATTGATTTTCGATTTAAGTAATTTCAGTTTCTTGTGGAGCATAAAGCTAGCATACCCTTCCACTGAGGAGTTCCACCAAACCTCAACAAGCTGAAAGAAACCATCCACTTCCAGCCAAGACACCTCAAATATGAGCCCTTTCATATTTGCACCCTAAACCACAAACGTTCCATGAGAGAACATTCATTGGAGACCAGTTTTGCCCAATCTTGCTCTTTATCCTCTACTGACATTGCCTGTTGAACCGTAATTAATAAAGCATCGAGGATAAGTTCTCTCCATCCCTCAGGGGAATTTTTTGGTCTCAGCGTTTGCATCTCTGTTGTCACTGAGCTCCTCTGGATTTGACATACTGGAAAAATCATAGTCGTCCTCATCTAAAGCTCCATACGACATCCTACTAGGCTCCCCACCCTTTGTAAAGTGACCTTGGCCCATCGAAATTGCTCTTTTGTGATGTCAAGCTCTATCATGAGAGATTGATGTCCAACCCTCATATCAACATTTGATTCAGGGGGAGCCGACACAATATGTGTGTCGTTGCTATCCTTCATCTTCTTAGCACATAGAGGAGTCACCACTAAAGCCCCTCCTCTAGAAGCTCTTCTTTGGATCAAACTCTGTCTAACTCCATTTGCCCTATGCTTGGAGTTGCCACATCCCTCAACTCTGCAGTCATACACATGTCTGAATCTCTGATTGTTACTACTCTCTGTTGTTCAGAAGACGATCTCTCCTTAGGGCCTAACACTACCTGGGGAGTTGGGGAAATCCTGGGGGAAGCCACTACGGATTTGCTCGGATCATCCTCTGCTTTGAAGTTGCCGCAAGTGATAGGTTCAAAGCCGCTCCCCTCTCGACTCCACCTTTCTTCGGGAGGGAAAAATGATCAGGATTAGGGATATAACAATTGGGTTGTAAGTCACACATGAGGCGAGTACGTGTGGCTTTATTAAAACCTTTCTTATGTGTCGGGAGTTGCAACATTAACTCACGTGCCAAAGGGATGATTAAAGTTGCCTTGTGTGACTCCTTGGTTAATACTCCCCTTGTGTTGTGACACGTGCCATCCTCAGATATCGCATTAGCCCTTGTATCTGCATTCGTGCCATCTTGGCGGTTGAAATCATCATCGGATTCATCTTCTCCGTTCGCTTGGACTTCTCCATTCTTATTAGTACAATCCTTGCCATCCAGATGATGGCCAGATGCCTACCTACCGTCCACATTGCAATGGGAGGTGGAAATCACAAATGCTAGCAGAGACTTCTTGGCATCCCACGTGTCTCCACCCTCCCTCCGTGCCTTAACATGTGTCTAGCTTGGGTTAGGCATGAGGCCCAAGCTAGCTTCCAATCCTTGACCAAAAGCGTGCATCGGCAACACACCATCCGTCGAAGTTTGGTTCAAGTGAGCACCATCGACGGATAGTGCTCTCGTAGAGCAGTTATCCATTTTCAGACCCATATTATTGGTAGTTGTCCCTCCAATCTGCTCTCCTCCACTAATGCATCAACACGCTGCTCCCCTAAAGTTTGGTACACTGCCGTAGCTCCCTGGGCGTGCTCCTTCACCCTCAGCTCAACCATGCTTGATGTCGTTGCCCCCTTCTTCCTCCTCCCTTCGCTTCCATATATCGCCCCATCGTGACCACTGTCCTCCTTCCATTTCCTTTTGGACCCATATATCCAGCTGATCTTCCTCGATGGCCACTGTGATTGTCGCACGAGTCCCGAGAACTTTCTTCCTTTGCACATGGATTCGAGCTATCCTTAGTTCTACGCCATTCTCCGTCTTTGGGTTGATGGCCATCACCTCACCCAAACAAGAGCCAATTGCTGTAAAGAAATCGTTGAACCAAAACTCATGAGGGATTCCCCAAATTAGGAACCAAGCCTCTTCCATTATGAATAAGGAATAGTCCTCCCACTTGCGTAAATGCTTGATCGGAGCATCGTGACAACTAACAGAGGCTGCTATGATCTTGTCTAGATCGATCTTCCGATGGAAGGAAATCCAAACTTCACACATTCCTATCGGGTGTAGCGAAAAATCCTCCGAGTCGTGATCATAGTACTTCTTAAGCCGGAGCTTGATTAAGGGCAGTGAGGCATTTTTTATCGACTTTGCAACCAAAGAATGCTGGACATTACTGCGTGCTTGCAGAAGGACCTCTGGTTTACCTTGACCACGAGTAACCCTTTAGTTGTCTCTACCGCTACCCATTTCTCCTTATGTTGCTGCTTTCCTTTTTGAAAAGCTTATGCGTCTATAGATCTTCCATCTTCTCCTTTGTTGAGCTGATTTTCCAACCATCCCCACTGATTGCATCTCTGAATGACTTGATACTCCTTCCTCCCGAGCATCTAGAGATCCCTTGCACTGACCGTACTTGTTTTTCATGGTAGGTCCCTGTTTTGGGATTTCCTTTTCTGTATCTTGGCATCTCTCGGTCGATCCTTGCTCTTCATATCTGGACCATAACGGGCTCGTTGAACTAGCAACTTCTTCCCCTCGAACCTTTCCCCATGCAACAATTTGACCGCCCAAGCTAATTCCTCTTCTAAGCTCATGCGAATGAATGTGAAACCCCGATTTGCTGTTGTAAGTTTGTCTCCGGGTATGATGACCTCCATCACCACTTTTGCCCGCCCGAAACTCTCTCGAAATTGATCGTCATCCAACATTTTGTGAAGCCCACGACATATAGGGAACTCGTCGAGTTTGGATTTCCTCTCGGTCCTTGTTCCATTTTTAGTTGGCCCCTTTCTCATAAGCTTCCAATTGCCTACTTCATCTTCTCCTCCGATTTCCCCTCCCTCACTCGCTGATGAACCATGCGTTGAGGTGGGGCCAAAAAGCCGAGTCGGTGGAGCGCCAGTTGGAAGTCAAGAAGGCATGACTCTCAGTTTTCGAAGAATCATCTCTCGCCTTAAAATTAGCTCATGGGAATGATTTGAGACGGAAATTTCTCACAAAATTAGAGCTAGGCAGATGAAGTGGAGATTGCAACAACTAATGGACTCCTACCATGTGTGCTTAAGGGGCCCCCAATCTGGACCTCTTCTTGTTAACGTGCATAGAGTTTGCATGTGTGGAATGAGATGCAATTGCATCAATTCTCCCCAGCTTGGAAGAACTCAGATTCGTTGAGTTAACGACAATGAACTCATGGAGCTCTGGGTTGATGTGCTTGAAATCGTCCATTGAGATCTCTGTGCTGTCATATCGCTGTTGACCCCTCCACTTGACGAGAAACTTTTAATCCCCTCCTTGGCATGTGGAAACTACCTAATCATCCTACACATCTTCAATGATTTCTTCAAACTGGCACAATGCCTTGTGTATTTGGATAGCTCATTCTTTTGTGGTTCCATTTTCATGATGTCCAATATAAATTGTAAGGTCTTCCACATTGAATATGGGGCTGATCTTCATTTTGGGTGGAAGCTTGATCATGATGCGAATGCATCGTATAGTTTTCAAAATAAATCCTGTCATAGGTGGTGGAAAATTTTATGGGAGAAACTATGTTGGTTGCTCAATCCAACATATTCATATTATGGTTCTGAATGTTGGTATCGGTCGACGTATCGGCCCGACGGAAAAATGATACGATACGACATTGTGTATCGGTATCATGACCATATCAGTCAGAATTTTTTGAAAGCAAAATAATATGGAAACTACTAGAAAAATAGGAAAAAATGAGATATCCAAGAATCTATCATATATATATATATATATATATATATATATATATATATATATATATATATATATATTCCGTATTTTGACCATATATTCAATGGTGTATCGGACCATTCTTTGATGAGAATGTTGTCTGTCGATTTGACTTATTGAAGGTCAACTAAATGGGCCCTAATTAAACACAAATCAAGCATGGTTTGGTGAACAATGGCCCATTACATTAAAATACAACAAAAAGAAGATGAAAATATAAAAAAGAAGGCGAAGGTTTACCCTTCTTTTCTATTTTTCCCATAATGGTCCACTTCGCTTTTATTTGTCGAATCTCATTCAAATAATTTGTTTTGATTCCAAAATAGGTCTAGATCTAGCCTAAAATAAGTTTTTATGCTTTTTCTATGGTTTAAATGAAAAAAAGAAGAGGACGTGAAATTTTGGAAAAAAAAAAAAAAAAAAATTCAAAATTGGGCTTTTATAAGCGTATCGGCCTGTATCGGTCCCTTATCAGCTGATACGGGTCAATTTTTTCGTACTGGACTGATATGACGTCGTATCACGTATCGGCTCGTGCCAATACGGATACAATATGGCCGATATGATACCGATATTCTTATCCATGATTCATATAATTTTAGACCCATAGATACCTCTCCATGTCATTCCAATGAATCATTTTCATGTTACTTCTCCAAAGAGGCAAAGACTAATTGCATGATTGAAAAACAATCCTTGATGTGGGGAATAATTCTTATTCAATAAGGACAGGAAGCTCACTATGATGCCATTCTCTGAGAAGATCACAAATTCTGTGAAGCTTCTAGAAGGATAAGAAGAGAGGATAGGGGTTTGAACCAAAATCTTACACAGAGGAGGGTTTTGGTCCTCAAAATATACAAGAGTTTGAGTAAAGAGGCAAGGGGTCTAGAAAAAAATGAATCAAAGGCAAAGCCTGTTGCCAGGAAGATCATGCACTTGATGAGTGGAGAGAGTCAATTTCAGAAAAGATGGTGAAAAGTGCAAGAGAGTTGCACATTTTTATCCACAATGAAGGCAAGGAGCGAGATCAAATAGAAGATAAACTATGCTCTTTTCATAGAAAAAGCAGTTCACATAGAGGGCAGATGCCTTCTTGGTGAACAAGGAGGAAGATGTTCGCTTGTTTGATGGAGCGTCAGATAGAAAAGCATGCTTCATTCATCTTTGAGAGGAGCTGAAGGACTTTCACTTCAAATACCTAATCTAGTTCTCAACTCGAGGCTTCAACTAGGGGAGAATTATGGAGTACTAAATAGGTGAAAGAGGAATTAAAAGGGTTAAGATGCCAACTTGTGGTGCTGTTATTTTGTCAAATATGTTCCATGCCACTTTTTGGGTGTTAAATGATGTCCAGATGACACTAAATTGGTCCCATTTTATTACCAGAAAGTCCAATTGAAAATTGAGTTAGCTTTCAAATGAGCCTTACTCATGATGCAAATCTGACTACCAAGTACCAATTATGTTATCGCTGATTTATAGAAGGCTATATGGTTGTAACGTCATTTAGGGGGATTTCAGTCATCAATATTTATTAAAATAGATAGCTAAGATTAGGAATTAGGATTACATGAAGGTTTCTTTTGTTTTAAGGAAAAATATATATTCATGTAGAAGAATTTTTATGAATAGTTAAGTGAATGATTGAAGTTTTTATGCATAGATAGTTTCTCTTGCATAGGAGTAATTCCTCCTCTCTTTCGGTGTGATGCTCAAAGCTGGCACCATTGCTTTTTTATTTATTTATTTTTTAAATGTTTAGCATTGTTCTGTTTATTCTGTATTCTTCCTGGCATTAACGCCCATTGTTTTCGTACATCTGAGGCGCTTCTAGTAGGTTGCCAACCAGACTTTTGCCCTGGGTCATCTACATGGCGTGGCTCATCTGATGCATGACCAGATGTCCTACATGTGCCAAGCTGGCATGTATGGTTGCATGTGGAGGTTTTTATGGGTGCAGAATAGTTCGTACTTTAGCTTGCTTGGGAAATGACAGCTTACAAACTTAAAAATGAGTACCGCAATATTTTCCTGCATGCTTTTTTGTTTAAATATTGCTTCCTAGGGTGAGGCACATCAATAGTATTAATAAGGTTGCTGCATGTGCAGTTTTGAAGCTCATGAAGTCAATAAATCCTCCATAGCCTTCTATTTTACACAGTTTTCATTGCTTATAGAGTATTCGTATTGCTATTTTGTGCTTCTTTGGCATGCTAGAAGGTTGATGCTGTTGATTTTTGTCAACATGGTTCCATGAATACATTTATTGGTCTTTCTGATAATATTATCTCTTGACGGGAGAGTTAATTCTTGCAAAAAGGCACAACTTACCAATTTTTTGCTTGATTTTTATTTTATTTTTTATTTTTTATTTTTTATTTATTTTTAAATAGGTTCAAGAGAAAAAGGTGAAGAAGATATCCGAGATGAACTTGGACCCATCAGCTTCCATGGGAAATGGAAGCCTTTGCAGCCAGAATGGAGCAGTTGACTTTGAATTTCCCCCTGGAGGAATTCCATCACTTCATTTACCAGTGGTAGTTGTACTTAATCCTGGCTACTGATTGTATTTATTCGAATCCCCAAATAATGTAGCTCTAAATGAATAGAGGGATATTGTATTATGAGAAATGTTCCAGTGCTCTCAGGGCACTATAATTTATATGCTCTCTCTCTCTTTCTCTCTCTCTCCAAGAAAAGAAGAAGAAGAAGAAGAAGAAGAAGAAGAAGAAGAAAGCAATGTAAGTTATAGTGTTCCTAGTTGCATTTGGGATACTTAGACATGTTCTAGAATGTTCATTTGGTCCAGTGCACGTTCCATGTGCTAGCATGCAAATATCATGTCGATGTGACAAATGTTAACTATTTGATTGATGGCCTTTAATATGGACGGTCATGACCATTTACACAGAAATAGGTCCAGTCATACAATATAATCCATCTGTTTGTTAAGTCCCATCATGGATGCTTATGATTCTAAAGAATCAATTTTTTAAAGGCAATCATAACCATCTAATCCATGAATTGGAAAAGGTTGCTATAAAAAAAAGCCAAATCAAGGATGGGTTGGATCATCTGATCATTGTAATTTTTGCATGGTAGCCCATGAAATGTGTTGAGAACTTAGTGGACAGCTCAGATCGATCAATTAGACTGTCCATGTAAACCAATGCAACAAGGAGCACTATAATGTATAGTGCTCTGAGAGCACTGGAGCATATCTCTTGTATTATAGTTTATCCATCTCTCTTGTGAGCTGTGCACATGGTTGCCAGGAGACGCTTACTTTGGCTGGTTTTGGCTGGACATGCAATTTGCCATATGGCTGCTACCAGTCCTTTAAGTCACTTTGAAGCCTACAATTCGTATATGTATTTGCAATTGGAGAATTTCATACTATTTCACAATTATGTTAATTTGTAAAATAGAATTTATTATGTGTTTATATGTATGGCCCCTTTTATGCAGAATAAATGTTCAATGATACTGTTACTGGCCACATCTATAAAGAAGCTAATTGAGTTTTTGATTGTTTAGTTAACGGAAGATGGTTTCATACTTGGATCTTCTGTGTTAAAGTTTCAATCAAGGGGACTGATTTTGTTTCCCTGTTGCCTGTCTGTATGTCATTGTTGTTGATGTAATACATAGATTGAAATTTCAAAGCTTCACAGCAAGGAGAGCATGTTCTCACCTCTCTCTCTCTCTCTCTCACACACACACACACACACACACACACACGTAATACATAGATTGAAATTTCAAAGCTTTACAGCAACGAGAGTGTTCTCACATCTTTCCTCTCCCTCTCTCTCTCTCTCTCTCACACACACACACACACACACACACACACACACAGAGACACACATGTCCAAGGCGTGCACATCCAGTCATCCATAGAAATTCATTACGTGCATGCAAGTGAACATACACATGTGTGACTTTTTTGGATGGGAACTTCAGAATCTTTTGTGTGTCTGCTTCTCTCATTGGCTTCTGTTCTGGTTAATTTTGTTCTTCTTATTCTGTTATCTACCATCGTATATAAGATAAGATTATAATTTGGTTCTCAATCTCTTCATTTGTTTCTCTTTTTAGTTGTTTCTTAATTTTTGTTTGCCTGCATGTCCAGAAGATCTATTTCTTTTGACTTCTGTGAGGGCTTCGTTTGTAGTTGGTCAAATTCTTTAATGGCCTTTGCTGTAATTAACCAGAAACTAACTATGAATACAATCTTGCATGGTTTGTTTGAGCAGGTTGTTGGCCATGAGACAAACCTTGTTCCTAGATGTCGGAGAATATATGCTCATGCACATGATTACCATATTAATTCTATTTCAAACAATAGGTGGGTTGGATACTTTGTTTCTTTGAATAGAGCATATTTTGCTTTTGGATGACCTTCTGGTCTTTGTTTTGACAAAAGGAATATGAATTGTTCATTTGTTTGATGTACATTAGTATTGCAAGTACCTAACTGCAAACCGCTTATTTGTTGTTGTTGAAGGTATGTGAAAACCAATGTTTAATGGTAGGTAGCGCACATGATATTGCACATTTGAGAATGGGAAATACTGTGGGATATTAATGGGAAATATTGTGGATATTGTGTAAAGTAGAATGAGGGAAACACAATGCACATGATATCCCAAGTGTTGGGCTTTTTGGTATGTTGTGGGTTTTGCTGAGGTCAATCGAATTGGGTAGAGCTGTGGGGAGGATGTCTCTTCTTGCTGGGCTTTGGGCTATTTGGGGGGAAGGAACAACAGATGTTTTCTGGACATTTATGAAAATCCAAGGGGAGCCTTTCTAAGGGCAAATCCAAATGTAATAGCTTGGTCTGTGGTCTCTTCCAATTTAGAGGTTTGTAGTTAAGCAGATTAGGCTTGGGTTGCGTTGTAATGTTTCTTCTTTCTTTTTCTGTTTTCTTGCACCCTTGCTGCTTCAATGAATAAATAGTCACCCTTCAAAAATAAAATAAAAAGGGAAAAAAGAAAAAGAAAAGTAGTATGAAGGAAACTTTAAAAATGGTGGAATTTTTCAATGAAAGCTTCAGGAGCTATTGAAAGACACACGATTACACATTTTGAATTCAAAATATTACAAAAAAAAGAAGAAGAAGAAGAAGAAGAAGATTGTCACCAACAAAGAATAGCTTGAAGAAACGTGTCACCAAACGTTTTCTCTTTACCCAATGTTATTCATAAACTATAGTTTCAAATTTTCAATCAAGTGATAAATTATGATGATTATTAGAGGGTGACTGGTATGGACTTTGGAGAAGTATCAGTGGTCTTGCTTTTAATATTAATGGAGATTGTTCTAAGTCAGTCTGGCTCCAGACCTCTGGTTCATGTTTGGTAGCAATGGTTTTCTAACCTATTCAGTCTAGGTGCATCCTAGGGTGTCCTTTTTCATAGTTCTTTGGCAGTAGTAATAACTGGAGATTCCACAAGTTTGAGCTTTTTGTTGTGGAATATTTGTCTTACAGAGGTGCATGGGTGCTTTCTCTAGCGTGACGCGTGTACCACGCGGCACTAGACACATTTAGATACTCGACCAACACACCATATATTGAGTTATGCTACTCCCTTTTAAACGGCAATTCGACTGGGACAGTTTTCAACATCGGTTGTCTTTACCATAAAAGACACATGCCTGGGTCCAAATCTGTTGTTCCAGGGACTGTTTCTTCCGATGATACCCTAAAAGCTACATGCATTGGCGTTGCGTTTCAAGGTGTTGCCAAGAATATGGGCTGTGTGATTGCTGACCCATTTTGTTTCTTTGGAAGTATGGATACTCTGGTAGTTTGGTCATAATTTAGTTGAAGAATATTTTTATAGCACACACTTGTGTATACTTGTACAAAATCTAGTATGTAGTGAGTCAGCTGCAAGGCAAGCTTAGAGTTGTCACAAACTGGTTCCTCCTATTTTGTTGTGGGTATTTTGCTAAATTCTTGTAGCTCTAGGATATAATGGGTAACGTTAATGTCACATAGGAATGTTTAGACATTTTTTTAATTCCAATGTTTTGCACAAAGCCTAAAGTTTTTTTTTTTTTTTTCAAAATAATCCAACCCAACTATAAGGTCAGAATAGCAATATTTTAGGCAAAATTTTATGAATGTAATTGGGTGATTGGTTAATCCTTCCGAGTGGGATAGAGTGCCAAAGCCACTGAACAGGGTGGTGTTAAATCCTTCTTTTAGATGGTATATTCTCTCTTTCTATATGTATGTTTGTATATATAAAAAGGTTTCTATAGAAGCGGGTCATTGACTCATTGTTAATTTCTTTTGGATGGTTTGAACTTATACCACTACTGTATTTGTAATATCTGGACACATATACATTCTTATGGTCCAGGTTTTTGTAATAAATGTGATATTTCAGCAACCAAGTTTTCAGATCCTTGGGCTTGAAATATTTTAACTCGATCCCATCTTATCGCATATAATGCATCATTAATACTCAATGGGATATTGAAATTGATGTCCATTCTTATTCTAATCCTTGTACAACTTGTCTTTGTGTTTCATTCATTCACTCGCCAAATATTCTGTTCTGTTGTCCTCAGTGACTGCGAGACATTTATATCAGCAGATGACTTGCGAATCAATTTGTGGAACTTGGAGATAAGCAATCAAAGTTTTAATATAGTTGATGTAAAGCCTGTAAACATGGAGGACCTCACTGGTATGCATTGCCAATTCTTGTTCCAAGTGATTGTGATTTGGTATAATTTCACTTATGTTTGAATCTGTTAATGTTTCATATAAACTAGAATGCCATTACTTCCTTTTTCTTGATTTTGGTTTGGTATATGATTCTACAGTTTATTATTTATTCATTCACTTATTTATTTAGTTGAGGGAGGGAGGGAGGGAGATTCACTGGAGGAAAACCAACTCTCCAATATTATGGCAAAAGTTAGTAAAAAAAAAAAAAAACATAACTTGAATTTTTTATATAAATATATTTTTGAACTTTTTAAATTTATTTATTAGTTACAACAAATATCTTAAATATTTTTATTTTCAGCCAGATTTCCCAATAATATCCCCAGGAAAACCTCAAAATTTGAAATCTTCCGAGAAATTTCTGGACCAAGAAATTGCCAAGAACAGCATTTGCCACTGGCAAGGACCCGATTGACTCAGGCATCACCCAACAATAATGAAATAAGTCTAAAAAGATCCCTCAGATGGTGTGCATGAATAAATGATCCACGGACTCAGCATCCTGAAGGCATAAGTTACATTTTTATCATCATTTGCCATTTTCGAAGGTTATTGATGGAGAGCACTTACCCTTTGCCCACTAACCAACCAAAGAGTAATCCGAGGGGAACCACGGAATGACCAAATGGGCTCTATTTACTCACAAGATTCTTGTGGACTGGGAGAGCAAATTGCTGACTGAAAAGATCTAACTGTGAATCTGCCAACCTTTCTAGTCTCCAAATCAACCATCCCTTTAAGACATGAACGGAAGCCGACATTGCAGAAGGTCCAGCAAACCCATCATCTCCTCCATCTGAATGTCATCCATATTCTTGTAACAAGGTGGAGCTAGTAATTCAAAAACAGTTATTGTGTAACGGTGCTGCCTGTTGCACGATACGGGGCCATAACACCCGATTTGAAAAAAAAAGGGCCTGTAATGGGCTTGTAACAGCCATAACAGGCTGACACATTGCCGCCCGTAACGGACCAATATGGGCCTGTAAAGGGCTGATACATTTTTAAATTATTATTATTATTATTTTTTCAATTAGATTTTTTTTTGACCGTTTTATCTCTCTCAAAATAAGAAGACCGTTGTAAGGCCATAACAGCCTTTATGGGGGGTGTATTGTAATTTCCATAAGGCTGGCCATCATGGCCACCGTTTCCGTTATTGAATTCCGTGAGGTGGAGCCTAAACCACATTGCCTCCCAGCACTTACAAGCACTGCAACAAACAATCAAGCCTGGAAAGATAAGACGAAGCGGCCTCTCTGCACACCAACTGTCCCTCCAAAAGCCAGTATGGGTTCCGTTGCCCACCGGACATGAGTTTTCCTTCTTGTACAGAACTGCAGTTCTCAAAATTACATGGGAAATGCTCGACGCACTGTAAATCGAGATTTAGTGACCCAACCTCCCCTCTGTCCCATATTTGCATAAAATAACTTGTTTCCGTAAACTGTCTCTTCCACTTTGAACCTCCATAGCCACTTCCCCAATAATGCTACATTCAAGGATTTCAAATCCACAATACTGGCCCCTCCCCCACTGGTAGGCCTGCGGGCATTGTTCAATTCATAAGACGAAGTTTGCCTCATCTTCTCACCCTCTATGTTGAAAATGAAGCTTTTCCAATCTGCTAATCACAGATGGCAGGCAATGCCAAGGGCCAGTTTTGGGTGTATCTAAGAATTGAGGGCAAAAGTGTCCATCCACTGCCCAGAGTGAGAAACGGGTCTCTCACTGGCTAGCATTGTTTTCTCAATTTGGCTTGCATTTTGTGAATGGGAACAAAATGCATGGAAAGACTCCACTTCTGGAACATGTTCACAGGTCCATGCACATTGATAATCCAATTCTGTGGTATGTCCAAACAGGTCCTAAATCTCACACACAGACCATGCCTTCTTATTTCTTCTTTCATGATGGTTGTGTGCCTAACTATGGGGGATATTTCATTTTCAATATTTTGGCTTATGTGCTCGGATGATGCCTAAGAATCCCTTAATCAAGCCCTCATGGGAGCATTCCATTTATCCAACACAGAAGCCTAATATGCATTCAATACTAGATGCAGTCTCATAGAAGCGAGTACCATGAAGAATTTGCATTTGTTGAGATATTGGGATAGTTTTGCAGAATGTTAAACCAAAGTATCAGTTAAGTTTTAATGATTAACTAAAGTAGTTCATCATGAAAGTTCTATCTTTCTTTTCTTTTCTGTTGAAGGTGATATGACGGTAATTCTTTTTCCTTCCTAAAGCATTCTTGTGGAATATTACATCAGATGACAATGTAATCCAATGTTTCAAACTCAATGATCACAATATTTGTGGAATGCTTTTGCTCAAAGATAAGACAATACTTGCAAGTATGCAGTGCAATAGGTTGATAGCTTTATTTAAGTCCTATTTTAGGCTTCATGATTTAATGGTATTTTACAACCGAGACTTTACTAAAATTGGATTTTTAGCGTATTTGGTCAGTATACATGTATGATCTTTTCTGCAAGATTACTTCCCACCAGTATTTTAAATAGCAAATAGTGTGTGGCATAGCATTCGCCCCTTTGAAGCATGAGGCGTAAGCTACATAGCGTGTAGCGTAAACTAAACAACTTCTGGATTATTAATCAAGGTGCTTGGTTGCACCAATGTCATGATATTCTATACCAGATTAGGCTGATTAATAATGAAATTTAACAAAATTTTATGATATTTGGTGCAATAAAATGCATCCTAAAGTAATAGGAAAGGGAAATTATTAAGTATAAAGGTAAAGAAAGAGCAATGAAATTGATTTAATATTGCTAGTTATATTATTTTACTGAAAGCATTAAAAAGGTTAACTAATTTTTATTGGAAATGGAAAAATGTAACAAATCATTGAAAACATCATGTAAGCTACATAGCGTGTAGCGTAGTCTACATAGTGTGTAGCGTATGCAAATTATGATGTAGCATAGGCTACATGAGACTTAATGATGCATGACAAGACAATCAACCACTTGCTCTAAAAGCTCGAACTGTTAGAGTATGGCGAATTAATCCCTTTATCTCATAGCCCAGGCCCCACATCGCATGGGTTAGGACCTCGGCCGAACCCCCTTCGTGGGCCCCAAATCACATGGACCGCCCACCCTGAGTGTGTCCCCGCATCCCACGGGCTACCCCACTCGAGCCTGGTGTGAAATGCGCATTAATAACCCCCGGTGAGGAGTCTCGAACACGAGACCTCCTCTGTGGGCCGCACCCACCTCGAGTGTGCCCCTGCATCCTACAAGCGACCCCACTCGAGGCCAGTGTGAAAATGCCCCTGCATTAATCACCTCCAGTGAGGAGTCTCGAACAGGAGACCTCCCGCTCTGACACCAATTTGATGCAGGACAATCGACCACTTGCTCTAAAAGCTCGAACTGTTAGAGTATGACGAATTAATCCCTTTATCTCATAGCCCAGGCTCCGCATCGCATGGGTTAGGACCTCGGCCGAACCCCCTTCGTGGGCCCCAAATCACATGGACCGCCCACCCCGAGTGCGTCCCCGCATCCCACGGGCTACCCCACTCGAGCCTGGTGTGAAATGCGCATTAATCACCCCCGGTGAGGAGTCTCGAACACGAGACCTCCTCCGTGGGCCGCACCCACCCCGAGTGTGCCCTTGCATCCCACAAGCGACCCCACTCGAGCCCGGTGTGAAAATGCCCCTGCATTACTTAAGCTATTTTCATGAGCTACATACCGTTAAGGCTATGCTACACTACGTAGTGTAAACTACATGCTACATAGTGTAGCTATTTAAAACATTGCTTCCCACTTACTCAATTACTCTATCGAGGAATTGCTGGTTGGGTATTCAGTGGTTAGCCCATACTCAATTCCTCATTCAAGGAATATGTCAGGCTGGTTTCGGAAGTAGAGGTCATAGGAAGGAAGCACCCTAGGGATTCTATATCCATGGAAATGCAAGTTACATAGTATGATGTTGAAAACCCTTCTATAACTGATGTGGACAAGCTTGCCTTGGCCTTTTTAGGTCATGACTATCAGATGGCAGTCAAATGGTTCATGCGATGACTATACATGTTCCTTTGGACCCAATGGTTACAATTGTTCTTCTACTGGACGTCATCTCATCTTAGCTGCTGGACATGGAATGGAC
Organism: Magnolia officinalis; assembly: GCA_021015155.1. Taxonomy (NCBI): domain Eukaryota; kingdom Viridiplantae; phylum Streptophyta; class Magnoliopsida; order Magnoliales; family Magnoliaceae; genus Magnolia; species Magnolia officinalis. The sequence goes on along the minus strand of JAJHSJ010000012.1, from coordinate 4,075,630 downwards.
ACCACATGGATGGACGTGGATAGCAGGCCTACACCATCCATTCATCTGCGAGTGGCCCCACCCTGGTGCATGTTATTAAAAACGGTTACATAATGGTAACAATGGGACCCGTTATGTGATATAGGGCTGTTACTGCTATTAGGGCCATAGGGCTGGCCGTTATGGTCACTATTTCTGTTGTTGAATGCCTTGCCTTGGCGCACGATTGTGTGAGTGGCATGGCACGTGGTTCCATGGGTATTGCATCATCAATGGTGTCCGCAAGTAGGATCCACATGGCTCGCACAGCAAGGTGGACTCTCTCTTACGCCTTTGCTTCTCTCTAAGTGTTTGTCTTTTTTAGTTTTTCATTTAATTAGAGAACATGTGTCAATTCCTTATTGGACTTTTCTTTGTTAGGTGACTCACGCAAGCTATAGCCAATTGCTATGGTCGGTAAGGGTTTCTTTCATTTCTTAGATATATAACATATATTCTCTCATAGTAAGAGGCGAAATGACTTTTGATTTTGAATTAATCTTATTTCTTTGAAAGCTTTTTGCTTTTGTGAAAAGAGAGGAGAGTGGATGTTGCCCCTCCTTGATCTTGCATGGATTTATCCACGTGTGAGGTTTATTGTCTTCTTCCCTCATTTTAATCGCTCTGATTCTTGCAAACTTGGACAATCACAATTAATCCTTTTGGGTTTGATTCTGAGATTCTCCCTTGGGTCAGGAAAACTTGACCTTAAGTTTTGTTTACTCTATTCACTGGATGTATCACGTACAAATGGTACAAGGTACTTGATGTTCATCTTGATGTGGCTAGGAGCTTGAAGTTGGTATGCATTGTCATTTATGTTCTTCATAATCTGGTATGGTTCAATCTTTCTCTCCTTCAACTTGTTGTACGTGCCAGCTGGAAAATGATCTTTTGTAAAGACCGCCATACACAGTCACCTTTCTCAAATGTGACCTTTCTGCGATGTTGATCTAGGGCCACCTTGTATTTCACTTTGCTTGCCCTGATCCTCCGCTTTACCTGCTATTGCAAAGACTTCGAGATGTGCTTATTCTTCTGCCTTTGTGCTAGTCCTTTTATCAATATCAGAGTAAGATCCAATGCACTTGTTGAATTCTTCTGAAACTATTTTAAATAGACTAAGGTATGTGGTATGGTTCCTTGAATGATTGAAACCTAACTTGGCCTGAGGCAAGACCTAAGTCCCATTTTCTAGGCTTCTCACTAACCAAACTACAAAGCGAATTCTCTAAACTCCAATTTACAACTTCCCTTTGCCCATCTGCTTATGGATGATAAGCACTGATGAAATTTAGACGGGTTCCCTTGAGCTTCCACAGTCTGCCAAAATTGTCCCATGAACTTTGTATCATGATCTGATGTATGCTGCTTGGAACTCCATGCAAAGGTACAATATCCTTGAAAAAGTGATTTGCCACATGTAAAGCATCCATCAATTTGTAACAAGACATAAATTGAGCCATTTTCGATAAGCTATTGACAACTACCATGCTTAAATCATTCCTTGCTGAGTATGAGGAAGTCCTAGGACAATATTAACACGAACACCCTTCCTAGCACTGGCAAGCCTTGATAAGTGCAAGTCTTGTCCTTTCCAAAGTGTTCTTCGCCATGTATTCGGTTATGAGTTGGTCGCACAAAGAGCATTCTTGCTAGTTGAGGACCTCCGAAAAGAAAACCATCCTGCATAAGAAAACTTGTCGATTCTCCTTGAATGGATTGAAGTATCTTCTCGAAATCTCCTCGAACATGTGGAAACCAACTACACTAGCTTTCATGGTAACCAGCAAATTGGTTCTTAGACTCAAGGCATCCATTATGTGATTCTAAATTCCTACTTAATGTTTGATGGAGAAGGTATTCTTACAGGAATGACATGTATTTGCAATGTCGAGCGCTCAACTTGTGCTGCCCATTAATGTAATTCAATGCCTCATGATTAGAGTAAAGGATAAACTCGCGTTACACCAAGTAATGTCTCTAATGTTGCAAAGTTTAAACAGTGGCATGAAACATGGCGTCATATATGGAGTGTCAACTCGTAGGCCCATTCAACTTTTCGCTAAAGAAAGCAATGGGGTGTCTCTCTTGGTCCAAAACTGTCTTGATCCTGACATGAGAGTTATGACAACTTTAAATACTTTTTTGAAGTTGGGCATTGCAAAATGTTGAGCTTTCCCGTTATCATGCAATTGGTGATAGGTGCAACAATGGAACTAGAATTCCATATGTACCACCTATAGAAACCATGGTATGCCAAAACGGTTACGTATCGGCCGTAACGGTAACGGTGTGAACCGTTACGCGTTTCGGGGTCGTATCGGCCGTTACGCAATTTTGTACCCGTATCGGCCGATACGGACCCATTACGGGGCGTATCGGCCGTTACGGCCGTTACAGGGCCGTTACGGGCCCGTATCGGCCAAATTTTGGCCCTTTTTTTTGAAAATTCGAAAAATCATTTTTTAATGATTCTTTTGCTGTTTTAATGATGCCATATGATGTGTTAATCATAGTAGAACATGTTAATGTGCATTTTACAGATTTTGGGTGCCATTTTATATTTTTTTAATATTTTTTTCTATTTACGCATGAATTTTGGCCCCTTTTTGAAAATTCGAAAAATCAATTTTTAATAGTTGTTTTGCTGTTTTAATCATGCCATATGATGTGTTAATCATAGTAGAACATGTTAATGTGCATCTTACAGATTTGGGGTGCCATTTTATATTTTTTTAATATTTTTTTCTATTATGCATGAATTTTGGCCCTTTTTTTGAAATTTTGAAAAATCATTTTTTAATGATTCTTTTGCTGTTTTAATGATGTCATATGATGTGTTAATCATAGTAGAACACGTTAATGTGCATTTTACATATTTGGGGTGCCATTTTATATTTTTTTTAATATTTTTTTCTATTTACGCATTTATTTTGGCCCTTTTTTTGAAAATTCGAAAAATCATTTCTTAATGATTCTTTTGCTGTTTTAATGATGCCATATGATGTGTTAATCATAGTAGAACATGTTAATGTGCATTTTACATTTTTGGGGTGCCATTTTATATTTTATATATATATATTTTTCTATTTACGCATGAATTTTGGCCCTCAAAAATAATTGCAAACACCTAAATGTAAGATATTTTCATATTACATTCATTCTAATATATCTATCATTGATAGTAAGCTAGAAAATTAAATATATGAATTTTGTAGTCAAATTTAGGTTATCTGGTTCATAAATTCATCAGACAGTCCGATACAACTTCTCACCAAAGAGTGGACCGTTACACCACCATAAACATGTTCCAATTTATAAATGAATGCATATTTGGAATGCTTAGAATATTCCGGATTTAATCCATATTTTTTTGGCAAAAAAAAATTTTTGCGCCGTTACGAGCCGTTACGCCCCCGTATCGCTGTTACGCCCCCGTATCCGTATCGGTTTCGGAGGGCACCGTTACGCCAACCGATACCGATACGGGACACCTTGATAGAAACATCACCAAGCCATGAAAGCTACGATCATTAGGGTTGGCCAATTGCGTATAACTTGTGCCTTGGATGGATTCACTTGCACTCCATTGGATGTCACAACTCGCAACATTACTGAGGAATACAACATGGTCAATCATGAAGGTAGACCTGGGTTGATTGATGTACAAGTTCTTTTGCAAGGCCTCGAAAACCTTACCCATGTGACACAAGTGCCTTTCCGTGGCCCCAATTATAAATCAAAATGTCATCAAAGTTGACCACAAATTGACCTGAAAGATCTCAATGCTCGATTCATCACCCTTATAAACATGCTAGGGGCGTTGAATAAGATAAAGGGCATCACCAACCATTCCTACAATCCCTGGTTGAGACAATGTAGTGTGTGTGAGTGATCCAGGGTTCAATCCCTAGTAGCGTTATCTTTCAAAAAAAAAAAAAAAAAAAAAAAAAAAAAAAAAAAAAAGCATTCATACAATCCTTCTCACATTTGGAAGGCCATCTTCTATTCATCTCCTAGTAGAAAACATATTTGATGGCATCATCTTCTAATCAACCTTGGAAAAAGAGTTTTCTACTGCTAATTGATCAAGTGTGTTGTCTAAGTGGGGTATAGGGAAGCAATATGTAATTGTCATCTAGTTAATTTCCTCACTATCCATGCACATGCCCCATGTACCATCCTTCTTTGTCATCAATAAAGTTGGAATGGCACAAGGGCTCATGCTTTCTCAAATGTCCCTTGGATAACAAGTCTTGAACTTGTCGTTTCAACTTTTCATGCCCTGTTGGACTCATTTGATAAGCGGCTTTTGTTTGGAAGAATAGAATCTTGAATTAGATCAATGTGTTCTTTGGATGTCTCTGATGGGAGCTCCTTTAGCATGATGTCCACATACTCATTAATTTACAATCCCATATCCACTGGTGTGATTCTTGCTCTTCAACTATGGCATTAATTTGCCTTGTTTTTTAGGCATCTTGAACAATGGCCACCAAGAGCAAATTCCCTCCTCCTTTACAAGGCTTAGGGGGAGCTTCCTCTCACGTGGGACCAAGGATGACATTAACATTGTCCTTGATGAAAAGTTTAAGTGTTATTCCTTCATGAGTCGTATCATGATCATATTTCCATGAACGCTCCAAAAGTAGGTGATGTGTTTATTGCAACAACATTACACCACACATCGTCATAGTACCTCCTACCAATAGAAAAGGAGACTAAACATCACTTATGAATGGTTACCTCGTTCACTTTGTTGAGCCAAGAAAGTTTGTAAGATCGAGGATGCTTGTCTACCATCAAATTGAGCTTCGGAAAGAGTTTTGCACCCACTGATTGATCAAGCATGTCGTCTAAGCAATATTTGATGGTGATCTTGTTGATTGCGCTACTATCCACACACATGTGCCACGTGCTATCCTTCTTTGGCGTCAATAAAGAAGGAATGGCATAAGGGCTCATGCTTTCTCGAATGTTCCTCGCACAACAACTCTCGAACTTGCTGCTTCAATTCTTCATGTTCTCTTAGACTCATTTGATAAGTGGCTTGGAAGAATAGAACCAGGAATTAGATTAATGTGGTCTTGGATCTCTTGCATGGGAGGTAATCCTGATGGGACCTCCTTCAACATGATGTTCACATGCTCACTAATTAATGTTTCCCATCTCTTTGGGCACCAGTGTGGAGTGTGACTCTTCTTTGGCAACTAGGGCATAAATTTGCCTTGTTTCTTTGACTTCTTGAACAAAGTGCGCCATGGAGAGCAAATTCCCCCCTTCCCCTTTACAATGCTTAGGGGGAGTTTCCTTTCTCCTGGGACCAAGGTCGATCTTAACATTATCCTTGGCAAAATTGTGTGTTCTTCCTTCCATCATGTATTGCGATCTTATTGCCATGGATGCTCCAAAAGGAGTGACACACATTCATTGCAACAACATTACACTACACATTGTCAAGATACCTCTTACTAATTGGCAAAGGAGACTAAACATTACTTGTGAACGGTTACCTCATTTCCTTTGTTGACCCAAGAAAGTTTGCAAGGTCGAGGATGCAGATGCTTCTCCGCTCTCAAATTGAGCTTTTTCACAACCTCTTTGGCAATCAAATTCTCACCACTATATCTTCCCACCAATAACGTATGTGGCATGAAAGATATTAGTACATAGCGAATCATCTTGTAGCTTTTGCTTGGGCGATAGGAAGTTGTTTTGGCCAGCTAGAGGCACCCTTTGATCACCAGCTGTGCACCAGTTCGCACGGAACTCGTGCGAACTTTTTTCAGAACTCATCATACATGATGTGACTCCAAAATCTGAACGGTCCACGTGAAGCAACACCTCATGAAACCCCCAGGGCCCAATTTTTTACTTTGATCCAAAACTTTGGTGGGCCATGAAAAATGAAAACAATTTCCTCCCTTGATTTGCATTTCTCTTTACTATGGCCCACCATAATTTTAGAACAGGGTGAAAATTTGTCCCTTGGGGTTTCATGGGATTCCGCATCACATGGACCGTTTGGATTAGACGCTCATGACATGTGTGCAAAAGGTGCGCACGTGAGCATGCCTCTATATATATAGAAACATGTACAAAAAGGAAGAAAGAAAGCAAAGAATGCCCTAACCGATCACGGCAATTGGCTATAGCCTTCATGAGTCATCTAACAAAGCAAAGGCAAGTAAGGATTTGCCATGGCCTCTAATTAAATAAAAAACTAAAATAAATGCAAAGACTTGAAGAGAAGCAAATGCTTAAGAGAGAGTCTAACTTGCCATGCAAGCCATGTGGGTCCTACTTGCAGACACCATTGCTGAAGAAAGGTCCATGGACCCAACATGGCACTCACACAATCTACATTGTGTCTGCTCTGTCCAATAGCTGAGATGGGATGACATCCTGTAACCTGTTGAAGAATGGCTGTAATCATCAGGTCCAGAGGAACATTTACGGCCATCAGATGAACTGTTAGTTCTATTCAGCCCTACCATCTGACGGTCATGACCTTCCAGAAAGGCCAAGGCAATCATGTCCACATTGATAGATCAAAAGGCTTTAATTCGTATGACAGATTTGGCCTATTCTTGACAATACTCCAATCTTAACTGTAAGTGTTCAGACAATGCTATCCTTTTCTTTAGGCCTTCGCAACATCCTTGTGCATTCTCTTTGTTTTTTTATTTTTTTTGTTGTTGAAAGTCCTATAGTGGTAAAATCACTTGATTGCTTTGATATGGTTTTGCTATTTGCTTCTCCTTTATCTTTGAGCGAGTTTCTTTTATGTTGCTTTTGCCCTCATGTTGGAGCTTCCAATATCTGAATATCACCATTTAACTTATTACAAGGGTTATCTACCCATTTCCCTAATGTTTTCTTTGAACCTCATCTTGGAGCTTCCAATATCTGAATCTTACCATTAACTTATCAAGAGGGTCATGTATGGAGAATTGATTTCTTTTCTCTGCAACTGACATCATAGAGGTTATGGTCTCAGTAAAATCTTGTCCCCGTTTTGCAGAGGTTATTACTTCAGCAGAATTCCATCCTACTCATTGCAACATGTTAGCATACAGCAGCTCAAAGGGCACAATTCGGCTTATTGACATGCGGCAATCAGCTTTATGTGACAGATATGCAAAGCTGTAAGGATTATGCCCTGTATTTTTGATCACTATTTGACATTGGAGAAATGCTCTTATGATGTTTGGTCCATTGAAGTTACCATGAAGCATTGTCCCTGCCGTAGACGTGGCAAACATGGATGTTTTCAGGATGGTTGATCTGGTGGAACAGCATGTGGACGGGCTAGAGGCCAAAAATCGGTCATTGGCTCTGCTTATCCAATTGTTGTGACTTGTGAGGTTTGCCCATTGAATGTGGAGTGTTGCTCATTTTTTGTTATCATTCCCTTTTTCAGGTTACTGATTGGATGGCCACTGTAGTCATATTGCCTTTTGGTATATGGCCTTTCCACATGAGAGCCCACCAAATGAATGGTCCTGATCACCATACATATGCCATGGTACAATGGAGATGTGTTAGTATGCACCTCATCGAAGTCCATGAAACACATGGGTCATAATATCATTCCTCTTCGATCAATATCCTTTCAACTTTCTGGTGATACAGGACGAGGTTATCATGTGCAATCCATATTTTGTCCTTACTCTTACCATTTATTATACTTAAGTGGCGACGCTGTTGGCATTCCTTTTCAGATTCGAGGAGCAAGAGGCATCTGGTTCAAGGTCATTTTTTACAGAGATTATCGCCTCAATATCAGATATTAAGTTCGGGAAAGATGGGCGATATATATTGAGCCGTGATTACATGACCCTGAAGGTTTGGCTGCTGCTGTTTTTTTTTTTTTTTTGGTTAACTTCTGAAGATCTTGCTGTAGTTTTTTTTTTTTTTTTGGTATTTTTAATGTGGAAATGGTCCATCAGCTATTGAATGCTTTAAACATCACTTCTGTTCCTAGTTTCCATATGAATGCTGACAGTTTTCTCTGATGCATTACCCACATTTTATATTATATGTTTATTGACTGGTTTATCTCAAGTTATGTTTTAAGTGAAGTGAAAATGGGATTTGCACAAGTGCTCTTGCCTGGTGCACTTGTGGCTTCACTTGCCAACATGGCTCGCTGCTCATGTGTGCAAGATCCAAGAAACTTATCAGACATGCTTCACTGTGTAGATACCCTGGCCCCAAGACAGGTCTGGTCATCTGATGGGCATATATAGACTGAATCTGGACCCCTCATCATTTTCTTAATCCGTCCTTTTCTGTCATGCATTGCCCACATCACATGTGAGCAAATCGGCTTGATTTTTACGCAAGGCACCTGCACTGTGGTCTGCCTGGTGGCTAGGATCTGTCACATGACATTTAGCTGGTGTTTAATGAATGATTTTTTTATTTTTATTTTTTGGTTTATGCTGTTTGCCTAGTACAACAGGGTCATATGCTTTGTTATATGAGCAAGGTCCTGGGTGTCTATTAAATGTTTTTTTTTTTTTTTTTTTGGTCTATGTACTCAACTCTTAATGGATATCTTTCAATACCTGAATGATATTATTCTTTTATTTTATTTATTTATTTTTGTCTATCTACCAAGCCTTGGTTGGGCTCACTGGACTTCTTAGTATTATTTTCTACCTGCCTTCATATATAGTTGCAGTTCAATTCAAGAATGTATTCAAACAGCCTAATAAAAATTGCTCCTTGGAGCATCTTGCTATATGTCCTGAGCTAGGTGTAACCTATATGTGCAATATTTTTTTTTATTCTGTTTCAACTGCTATCTGCTCATCGATCTATGGAAATGGTTGTTATTTTGAATTTCTTTCATTTCATTTTGTCCACAAGCTTAAGGACTGTCTTTATATCCAGTCGTGTTTAATCTTTTTATGCATTAGCTCTTAAATTTTCTGCTTACAAAAAATCTGCTCTCAAGTTTTCTGTTCTTCAATTCAGCTATGGGATTTAAACATGGAATCTGGCCCTGTCTCAACCTTCCAAGTCCACGAGTATTTACGACCAAAGGTTGTCTTCCTACCTGCTCTTACTTTTGAAGCTAGTTTTGAGTTTACGCTCACTGCTTATTCATTGATCATTTAACTGTGCTTTCATGCAGCTGTGTGATTTGTATGAAAATGATTCAATTTTTGACAAATTCGAATGTTGTTTGAGTGGCGATGGTCGGCGTGTTGCCACTGGTTCTTACAGGTTTTGGTTCCTGTTCTTCTTAGATGAGCCTTTGCTAATCCCACACTTGTGTATAATATCCTCTCTACAGGCTCCCATACGAGATTCAAGGAGTCCACGAGGTGGGTCCCACAGTGTAGACATCTGGCTCAAGAATCGGGTCATTCCACTCATCAGGTGGGCTACCATTGCCAAAGCAGTTGGATCCCAAAATGAGTTGCCCAAGTGTTTACAAACTGCTTGTGTTTCGGACACTGGCCTACCTGATTAGCAGACCAGCCCTATTGTTGGACCAGTACAGCTATTTGGTGGGGCCCTGCTGATGGGCAGCTTGAATGTCCCATGGACCTGCCAGCTTGCCACTTAGCCTGTAGATAGGCTGGGATGTAGACATGAGTGGATTGAGGAAACCTCCTCATTACATGTGCTTTTGTTTCTGCAATTTCTGTTTGCTCACAGCATTTCATCATTCATTGCAGCAATCTCTTCCGTGTTTTTGGTTGCGCCCCTGGTAGCAACGAGGCAACCACGTTGGAAGCTAGCAAAAACCCTACCAGGTGATTATTGAAAGTTTGATGTTTTAGTGATATGACAGTGGGTCATCTTATTATTTCTGTAAATTCATTGATTTGGTTTCCTATGATTGTTTTCAAAGGCGGCAAGCTCAGATGCCTTCCCGTCCTGCAAGATCGCTTACCACTCTAGCACGCTCTCGTAGACGAGGTTAGTATTGTGCAGGACTCCTGAGATTAATTGGGTCTTTCTAGCAATATGCTAATCATCGCAATGTGGCTAGACTTCAAGACAAGGGTTGATTCTGTGGCTAGACTTCAAGACATGGGTTGATTCCCTTGGCACCTGCTACAAGCGGCTGTAGGTCAATTTAACCAAAATCCATGTTCCCAATCACCTTGCCCTTGAGAATATATATTTTTAGGGGTATAAATGCAAGAAAAATTTCTAATGCACCAGCAGAGACCTGCATGGGGTTTGGGCCAATGGCAAGCGTCGTGGGTGTGCTCCCCGTAGACGTGAGTTCGATTCCCCTCCCCACGTGGTTTGCAGGGTGATTGATTGCCTGCGTCCGCAAGGAATAGTCTCGCCTCAAAATGGGCCAGGGACACCCTGATGCCAAAAAAAAAAAAAAAAGAAGAAGAAAGAAAGAGAGGGAGATGCACCGTCGGAGTGTGATAGATAATACACAGGCACAAGGAAATTACTTATGAATTGCATTCATGTAATACAAGTCAAATTGAACGGTCTAAATTTTGGGCCCCAGTTTTCTGTGAACCAAACGTTATGCTTATTTGATTATCTGACTATTGGATTGGTGGACAATTATTGGACTGTTAAAAATGGAAAATATCCAATGGTCCTATTCCAACAACTAGGTGTCCATGAATCAGAGGGTAGGATTTTTCAACCAATCTGATTTTGGAATTGTGACTTAGTGCCCATGGGTTCCATAATTTAGTGTAATTTGGTTTATGGATGCCACCTACAATTTCTTAGTGCTCGCATATCAAGTATCATTCTCTGCCAGAGTATGAAATAAGTTCCCTTAACAAAATAGGCTGTAGCATATGGTTAGTTGTAGGTTATCACTTCTCACTTAATTAACTTACAGACATCGATCTGCTTGTATAGATATCATTGGATGGCCCCAGTGGCACACTATTAACTGTGATTGATATGTGTATCAAGTTTACCAAGTTTTGCTAGGTCCATGTGCCAGGTTTGTGGACGTCCAAGTAGTGCATCAGGGGGTCCACTGTGTAGGTGATCCAACCTAAATCAGGCTGGCACACACATTAGACAGCAAGCAATAGCCTTCCATTGTTTCCATACATGCACCTCACCTAATGTGGTGACTTTCATATCTCTTGGGCTGAGTAACCTACATGGTGGGGCACACCTGATGCACGACTTTGGGGCTTCGCACATCTCTGCATGTAGTGGTGCACGTTGGCTTAGCAAAGCTTGTTTTGATTACACTGGTCTGCGACCTCTACGATTCTGATTTGTCATTGCATCACAGGAGCTGAAGGTCCCGGCCTCGATTCAAATGGGGGAGCATATGATTTCTCAACAAAGCTGCTTCACCTAGCATGGCACCCAACTTACAACGCACTCGCCTGTGCAGCCTCGAACAGTCTGTACATGTATTATGCGGAAGATATCATGGAAAACGGAACTTCTAAACATCATCAGTGATAAAAAGAAAGAACTGATGAAATGGGAAAGATGGGACACTGATTCAGATGAGGCAGCATGCTCCGCTTCCGGCGAACCTGTATTTTGTTCCAAAAGCAAGAAGCAGCTCTCTTGTTCAATTCTTTTGTAGAAAAGATGCAATTCTTTTCGTTTCTTTCCTTTTTTAATTTAATTGAAGAGGGGACTAGGGGCAATATGTAACTCGCAAATAGTGCTCGATGGGAGAGGTTATACTGTGGTAATGGAGCTTTCTTATTTCTTTTTCTTAAAAAAAAAAAATCTTCTTTAAAAAAAAAAAAAAAAAAAATCTTCGTATTGGTTTCATGAGCTACAGTTGTCTTGTTCCACCACATACTGCATGCCTTCGTG